>JALIZH010013276.1:0-600000 GCA_030522465.1 Rhipicephalus appendiculatus | reverse complement strand
CTTATATAGTGCCTGTTTTACGCCACCATCAGTGGCGTAGCCAGGGGTGGCACACCTGGGCCCGTGCACCCCCCCCCCCCCCCATTTTCTTTTTCGCCATGGCATACAGAGCAGAAAATGACGCTCGACCGCGTTTGCCTGCCCACCCCCCACTTCAGATCAAGCAGGTGCACCCCCCGAAAAAAATTTCTGCCTACGCCCCTGGCCACCATGTCTACCTACATCTGCGTATAACTCTCGCTCGCATTGCCTTATTTATGAAACAAAAAGGAGTGATCACTTCAGCACATGTCTCATCAGCCCTCGTTGTTTTTTCGGGTGGCCTGTTTACTTTTAAAGCGCTGCGCCAACGACAACGTGGAAGGAGCCATTTGTTGAACTTATTTTGTGTAGAACCTTGCCTATTGGACTTTTCTGATTGGATATTTCAGACAAAAATATTACTTCATGGTGACTGCCATCTAACAGTTTACAGTGCTAGCGTCATCTAAATTCGTAGTTTGTTCGAGCGAACGTCTTTGCGCTAGCGACTCGCAATCAACGTGCGAGAAAGCACACGGGGCCGCTGCGCCGTGTCGGTTCCTGCATTCGAGAGAAGTGGCTTTCCTGCTTAACGTGGATGCGTCGGTGGGCACGATGGCGCCCGTAGCGAGTATATATAGTGATTCTAGACCTAAAATGACCATTGCGCCATCTGTTGGTGACTCAAAGCGTCAATGTCTCGGCGCGTGCTGTAGTGGATGTATACGTTGAACCCTTTAAATATATGTTACACTCACCCTGGCCTTCCTGAAAATTGTCTGCTCAAATCGTGTGGCTACCGATGCCAACGCTGTAGGGCAATAGTGGCAGGCATCGGAGGCAGCGAGCGTGGTGCGGAAGTACGACAAGATTTGATACGCACTCGACGGCTCGCTCTTCCGCTCGGTTTGTACACGCTCGAATATCCGGCCATACTCGACAGTCCTCGAGCATATACTGGTTTAGCGACACTTCACCGGTGTCATCTTGATTTTAGCAGCGCACCGAGGGACTAAGAAAAGAAGGTGCACAACACGGGCGCCGGTGTCCCCCCCAAAAAACAAACAAACAAAAAATGCTGCAGCCGCCACTCGCCGATAGGAATACGACGATTCGTGGTCCACGCACTCTGGAAGCGTGCCATGTCTACCTCTGCAGCCAGCCGATCCCATACGGGAGCCTACTGGCGGGCTTCGCTTCATCGTCGCAGTGCCGGTGCGGCAATCTGTGGCACAAGCACTGGGTGGTGATCTTCGACTTCGGCGGACAAGAGGTGCTCGTCTGCGAGGCGACCAAGGACGGCACGGGGAAACTGAAGGGGTGTGCCTCCTGGGAGGAGAAGACGTACGTCCACAACAACGCCTACTCGTATGAGGCAAGTACTGCTAGGACGAAAATAATGTGGCGACTTCATTGCAGTGCAATTAATTTTGGCGCTTCGTCGGTCAGACCGTGAAGTGCACAAGTGTTGGGGCCGATTTGAGTTAGTTTCGTTTCATTTGGAGTAGAAGGCGGAAATTCTGGCGAGCCTCTAGACCAGGGGTCTCAAACACGCGGCCCGCCAGGCTCTCGGTTGCGGCCCGCGGCCCTCACATGACTGCCTTTGCCCCTCATATTTTATTTTATTGTTCTTATTAAGTATGTTCCTGGGGAGGTACACAGATCTGACTGGTTTAACGCATTGTTGCGTGAGGCATCCCATGTGTTCACTTTGTTTTTAAGCATAGCCGTGAGACAAAAAATATATTTCACAATCGGCATTCAGATCGGAGTCAGTTTCGAGATCGGTATCGAAGTGTTTTTGGAATCCTGGCACCGATCCTCCTTCAGAAATTACCTGTATATGAGATATGTGAAAATGTTCTTTCAAATGGCAGCGTTTTCAAGCAAATTGTACAAATCCCCCCCCCCCCCCCCCCCCCGCTTCTACCTTCTTCACTGCCCCGGCCCTTGCGGGACTAAATTGCGTGACTGCGGCCCGCAGGCTGAGTTGAGTTTGAGACCCCTGCTCTAGACGTAGTTTTAAAACCTCGTTGTTTTCGCATGAATGTATTTCCAAGTAGAAAAATGAATTTGATTAATGCGTAATCGGTCACGGAAAACCGATGACTGAAAATAAAATAAAACATCTTTTGTAATCACGCTCAAGTGTTCCGTAATGTAATAATAATCTACACTTTTTCTACGTGCTTTCCTAATGCCATATAACAGTAAATATAACATGTACTTCTCAACTAACAAATCACGATGAAGATTCAACCATTGCGCATTCCACATCTGCACATTCCACCATTGCCTTTGAGTCGCGACGCGCACAGCGTGGCGCATGCTGCCTGTCAAGCGCACAGCCATTCAATGTGCTTCCCATTAGTCACCATAATGAATCAGGACGATAAAGTAAGGAAGGAGAGAAGGATAGCATTTACTCGTATAGACCACCAACATTGCATCAGTACTACTTTTATTGGCGATACAAGTAATTCCATTGAAAATGCCGGCATGACCGGAACATAACAGTTGTCTGGGCGAACGTCAGAATGTATCTCGACTCGGCGGGTGGTTAGACGATAACCTATTTGTTTCTGCGCTCAGCATAATTTTGTACCGAAATAACTACAAATGAAAGCAGCCTTTTACTCATGACATTTTCATATATTACTCGTGCGTATGACAACGTTATCCAGACAATTTTATGGAATATTTGAGAGAACCTGTCCATAGGCAATTACTGTACGCAGCGTTTTAGGGAGATATACGGTAAAAATACAGTCTGCATTAAATGGGAAGTAATAAGTTACTAGAGGAATGATATAGGCAAAGGGCCTGAGGCAGGGAGGTTCCGTTGCGCCGTTGTTATCCATGATATGCATGGGTGGAAAGGGCGCTTGCAAGGAGGACCATTGATTTTAGTCTTGTACACAAATAATCCGGCATGGTAATATAGCAGCTCTCTGCAGGTTTCTTTTATGCTGACAATATTTGTGTTATTCGCCGTCGAAAATTCACGCGAAGTTGTGCGCTTGATTGAGGCGATTTTCCGTGTTCGGGTAGTAATAATTATGATAGTAATAATACTATCCGGAGTTTTACGTGCCAAAACCTGGATATGATTGTGAGGCACGCCGTAGAGGAAGTATTTTAACGTGCACCTACATACGAATGCACGGGCCTCTAGCGTTTCGCCTCTGTCGAAATTGTTACCGCCATGGCCGGAATCGAACCCATGACTTACGGGTAGCAGCCGAGCACCGTACCATTGTACCACATCGGCGGCTACGCTGAGTAAACTAAACTGTAAAGTCTGTGGAAACAATAATTTTCCTGAACGATTGCTTGCTGCAAGCGAGGGCTACTAAAACGTTTTTATCGTTAAACAAAAAGCTAATTTATCCCGCAGAAACCGTATGTTGTTCCAGTAATCAGTGTTGCGGGCATACCTGCTCAGTTTGGAGAAAATGACAGTAAGAATGATATCCCGGTTTTTACGAGCCAAAACCACGATATGATGATGGCGAACGCCGTATAGTGGAGGGCTCCGGGAATTTCGATCGCCCGGTGTTCTTTGACGTGACTGACATCGCGCTGATCACGGTCCTCTAGCGTTTCGCCTCCATCGAAATGCGACCGCAGCGACCGAGATCGAACCCGCGACCTTCGGGTCAGCAGCCAAGCACCGTATAACAGCTGAACCACCGCGGTCGACTGAGAAAAGTTCGCATAGACTGAATAATTTTTTTAGGGGCGAAGCTCCCTAGGGTGTGGGTCTGTCCCTCCTCTGTAGTTGTAGTAGTAGTAGTTGTAGTTGTAGTAGGTAGGTAGGTAGGCAGCCACGTACAGTGGAATGTACCCACTCCACGGGATGAAGATGACGATGACGCAGTATAGTGGAATGTACCCACTACGCGTGATAACGATGACGATGATGACCATGAAGTATACCAGACCACACATTCTCTTTCTGCCATGGATGAAAACAATCGAGCTTCGCCCACTCATCATCATTCACTTCGTGGATATGGCGTGATTTTTTTTTACTGAAATGTCTTCTTGCTTTCCAAGGAAACCGCTGCATGCTTGGACATTTCGAACGATACGCTTTCTAATGCAATACGAAACCGGATGGCGAGGGAGGATGGGAGATAGTCGCACAACCAGACGTCGACGACGCGCGAATAAGACGGGAAGGGCGGGTGCATAACGGAAATATGTGCCGTTGTATGCCTGATATCAGCATCTCCATTCCGAAGGAAGAGCAAATAAAATGGAATCTGTAGCATCTGATGAAAGACTTTTTTGTTGTTGTTGAAATAAAAATGGGTGGCGGAGGAGTTGTTGCCATCGTGTGACGACACCAGCAATGTCTTATCTTACTTATTTGCCCTTTGCGCGTGTCGGCGCTTACGCGCGACTCAACTGTTAGGACATGTTCAATGGCGAACGGCGCTTCCCAAACACCACCGAAGTCGTAGCAAGCCGCGAAAAAAACTCCCTCCGTAATTTCAGTGGATTTTCCCCACCTCTTAAGTGGCGCAAGTACCGAGTGACACACTTTGCTTTGTTTCCAGACCACCCTGACAAGCGCCGGTGCGAGTGGTTCGAAAACATAAGAAATAAAAATGTATACCGGGTGTTTCCAGAAATGTGTCCAATATCCTCAAAACTCAGGGAAATGCGATATTTCTTCGATCGCTTCATATCTGCCTTTTATGTAGCCGCAGGCATCTTAAGGTGGTTAAAGATATCATCTTGCACATTAATTAAGAAAGTTAAAATAATTAACTTTTTAAATAGTGGAGTTTGGCTTGTTATGCCAAATAAGAGAATTTAAGTTCTTCGTGCGAAGAACCCAACGTAGCTTTGGGATACAGAAAAAGCTGCCTCTAGCAGTTATTCTGGGCTAATGAAATTCAGCCAAATGAGCGCAGCAAGCAAACGACGAGAACTAATGATTTCATGTTGCGCTGCGGATGACGAGGACGACACAGGGACTACAGGACAGGTGGTGCGCAACCTGTCCACACCAGCTGTCCTGTAGTCCCTGTATCGTCCTCGTCTCGTCATTCGCAGCGCAAAATAAAATCATGAACCACCACCAACTAGCCCAATTCATCGCTCGACCAGAATTAGGCTACATCACTGTTCAAGACAACAATTGCAGAGGTGTAGTTCTTCCGCGTTTGTTAACGTCTGTGCGCCATGCGTGCTCTTAACTGCAAGCGCAGCCCGCACACCTACACAAAGAAGTCGGTTGATGGTTGATATAACGACGTTCTCTCATTCGGGACGTCTCAGAAGAATATGGCAGTTGCGCTCTCTTGCGTTTCGGTTTCACCACTGAATTTGTCCTGACCGCGGGCAATGCCTTTTAATTGTCCGAAAGATCAATAAATGAAATAAATGAAAGTTGGATTAATTGCGTTAATGAGCAATTATTAGTAGAGGCAGCTTTTTCGAAACCCAAAAGCTGCAATGAGTTCTTCGCATGAAGTACTTCAATTCTCCCATTTGACATAATCACCTCCCCTACTAATTAAAATTCGAATTAATTTAACTTCCTTAATCTCTCAAATGATGTCCTTAGCCATCTTGAGACGCCTGCGGCTGCACAAGAAGTAATTGTGGCAGCATCGAACAAATATCGCGTTCAAGAGGCCAAGGCTCACAAAAGTGTTGTCGCAATCGTGGTCTCCACATATACAGTAAAACATCGGGGATACGAATCTCACGGGGTCACCAAAAATGTTCGTATCATCCGAAATTCGTATCACCAGAAAACATGGAAAATTAGTATGCAACAAAAGAAAGCTGACATTCACTTTCATTTATTGTGTCTCAGTGCGGCAGCAATGTCATGAACCGCTCTGAATGATTGACAGTAAAGCTTTTAGATGTCAACTATCACACTTGTACTAGTAAATATAGGCGCGTGCGCGCGTACGTAATTAATGCGCCAGTTGTGTTGTGTTCAGTTACAGCTAGTCACTCCTTCCAAATCTTAGTACGCTTTTCCGCATGACATTAAAGTACTGAGGCGAAAATGACTTAAGGAGCGTTTTTCACGCAAAAGATGAAGACCACAAAATTTTCAGAACCGCTGTCCTCTATTATTATTATTATTATTATTCTCTTAATGGGGTAACATTGGGGATGTTTTTCGGGAGGTTCGCGGCTTGGCCCGCACAAACGGGAGGCTTGCTCAAAATTCGGTGGTCTCCCGTGGAAATGGTAGAGTTGCCAGGTTCGCGCTTCCTGAACAATCGTGCATGTTGGCGTTGCGAGGCCTAGCTCCTTCGTCAATAACGTCCGCTTCTTTTTTCGGTTTTCCTCCACCTTTCATAGGATGCCTGATTGCGAGGACATGGCTAGGGTGGCTAGAATTGGGAGGTGTGTAAAGCGGCCGCTCCAAGCTGTCCCCCCATTCGCGATCCCGCAGCGGTGGCACTGTAGTCGGAGGCGCTGCCAGCTTGCTCGGTGCGCCGGTAATGCACTCGCGCATTGGCGTCGGCAGAATTTTTTTCGGGGCGAGGGAGGGGGGCTACACCCGTGCTGTATCGTGACTGGGGGGAGGGGGAAGTGCTCGTGCACACCCTGCCCTGTTGGCTCGTGTGGCTTGAGGTGGGGGGGGAGGCAATAGCTCTTTTACACCTCCCCCTCTGCCGAAGCCCATGCCCTCGCGTCGGTCGTTGCTAGATTCTCTCCGCTGAAAGAGTATTATGAACGGGACAAACAACTCTATGAATTAACGATGCACTTATGGTGCACTGGAGAATAACTGCTTTAGTGCGCACCTTTGGGCAGTTAGCAGGCCAGACAACCAGGCATACAGTAAAATAGAGCGTTAATCGGGCTTGTTGGTACGTACTGAACTTCGGAAAAACAGCGCTGATCATGTCGCTTCTTTCTGTGTCCCGTGCTAGCGTTGTTTTTACGAAAAACCAGACATAACTCAACCCTCCGTAATACAATCATTCTTCGATGAAGTGTTATTTCGAATGAGCCACTGTTTACATGTTTGGCGAAGTGAAAATGATCTTCGTCTTCATAATATTCATCTACACAATTACGGAGTAAAGAAGAACGCTTCTTCAAGCGGGGACATTAGATGTTTTCGAAAGTTTTCTAACATTATCACGCGATAACCTTTGATAAAATGTATTATCCCGTACAAGGTCAAATTGTACCGGGATAGTGCGAGTAGCCTTGTCCATTTGTCCCTTGCCGTATATTAAATGCTGAACTTGCATTACACTTGAGGTCGCGCCGTCACTAAGCCAGTATGCTCTCAAATTTGTATACAAATTGTTAGTTTTACGGCTTCAACCAAATTTAATTAGCATCGCATTATGATCAAATACACTGGTGCATGTTCTTTTCGCTTATGCCTGGGTTAAATTCTTTTAATTTGTTCTCGCCTTCTGCCTGGTTGGGCCCCTTCAACGGAAAATGAACCCTCGATTGTGATGCAAATGAATTTGACCACAGATTTTGTCAATTTCTTACATGTTTGACGCAGCCAATTCCTGCAACACGCTGCTTACAGAGCTACAAGCTGCCTGCTTTCTTTGAATGCAGGCGCGATGTGCGGAAAACATGTTAGCCTGCGTGTGAAGTTGTATAGTCATTCGGGTGGGTACAGCAGCCCTTAAATATCCAATTTTCTATCTGACTTTGCAGCTGTCCTGCAATGCTTTCCATGGGCGCGATGCATGCATTTTTGCGATTTGTGCAGCCCGATGGCAGAATGCGTTCTGTAACTATGTAACCCGCAATATAATACACAAGGTGAGCATCACTGCGTTGCTCTGGATGCTCGATGAAAATATAATAAAATTAAACCGAAAAAGAAAATAGAACGCTCAGATGAGTGCACTTACCAAAGCAATCGTTTAATTCTTTAATAGCGCTACAAAGGCGTTTAGTAACTCAGCTGCTCGTGTTTCTCATACACCCGCGTAAAAACTTTTGCAGCACTTGTACGGGTTCGGTACATTCACCTTGAGTAAAAAGGTTTTTTTTTTCTTAGATGGCCGAATTTTCTTATATAGCTCCATCGGCCTTTGGGATGGCAAGCTTCCAAACTGCAAATCTGTCAGCATGCCGGCGCACGGAAAAGTGACACCTTTTTCCGCGCATGTTCCGTACCCCGAATCGCAGCGCCTGGCACAAAACACGATCGCTGAGTCTTCTTTATTTCGTAGACGCCATTCCTCTCAAGGCACACTAACACAAAGAACTCGTAAAACCACGCGGAACGCTGACGAAGCTGACGAGCTTCCGTCTCAAATGACTTACACTGCCGTCTCCCCCTTGCTAGCTGGCAGCGCCTCCGACTGTCGCGCTATATTTCGGCCTAGCGGAGAGATCGCGCAAGGCGGCGCCTCCGGGAAAGGGAAACACGGCTCATGGCTTGCATCGACGCGGCAGGCACGTGTAAACACATTACAACGACGCTACCTCGAGCACAGCAGCACGCGTCGACCCGTTGAAGAAAATTAAAAAAAAAAAGAAACAGAAAAAAAAAAACGCGACGCCAACGGCATCTGTAAAAAAAACGCGTACGCACACAAATGCGCATTGAGGCCTCTGAGATTTGTGCGCACAATCTCGGAGGCTATGACGCGCCGCTGATGGTCAACGGGTGGCGCGGCGCGCATGCCCGCGCGTAATTGCCGCGTTGTCCGCGACAGTGCGGGTATCACCTGTTTGTACCTACGTGGTAGCATACATTCGCATCAAATGTCGCGGGGTGAAAATCGGTTCGCAACAACCGAACTCAATTACATTGCAGGTTAATGGGCCTCGGCCGGAACCACATAAAAATTCGTATCGCCCCAAAATTCGAATGAGCCGTGATAGTATCACCGAGGTTTTACTGTATACTGTTCTCCAAAGACGTAACAGAACATGGTAGTGTTTATCACGCGCTTTGTGCTTCAATCGAGGGTTGTCGTACAGCGTGAAATGTTCGCGTTAGCTTCAGCGACTTTCGCACTGTGCATACGTCCTTGCGAAACGCTCTGCCAAACAGTTCTGTGGGAACGACAACAAGAACACAAAAGATCATACGCATAGGACACAAAACCTATATAATTCATATCAGAAACAATGCCTGTAATTATCATGCCCCACTCATTAGTGAAGCACTCGCACGAGGCAAGTATCAGCAGCACCATTTTCTGCGGGTGAGTGAGTTGCACTGGTCAGTGGGACGATATGAAGCAGGCGTTTGTCATTTCGAGTGCGCCTTGTTTCGTACGCTTATAGCGTCTCTGCGAACATTACCGTCTCCCCCGCCAAATTCCGAACACAGAGGAAGCACGCTGCGCTCAATACTGCATTTACGTACTGTGCGTGCGCAGTCTGACCCCGCAACAATATCTTGGCGTGTAGCGTGGTGCAGCACGCGCTATGGTGAAACCCTGTAATACACCACTTCTCACCAAGTTTCGCTGACGCTGTTGGTGCTTTCACTTGCACCTTCGGTGCCGCGGTATTCTCCGCGATATATCTGCAGAATGACATATTTCTTCTCACTCTTCAATCGCAGAGACACCTGGGCGAGCACACACTTCCGAAGGCAACGGTCGAGAACGTCGTGAAGGAGATACGCTACTTGGGCCCGTACAACTTGACAACCAACAACTGCCAGACGTGGGCGCAGATGCTCCTGGGTCTTCTGGAAATACGCGTGCCTCAGGACGTGCCCGATGCGCAGACCGTGTACGAGAAAGCCAAGCCCTCCATCTTCGCCGCATTGAGCAGTATCGTGGTAATCCGGCGCTGGCGTGATTGTGGGTGTCATGTTTAGGATACACAGCTAGTGCCCACCGAGGCACTAGTGAACAAAGAAGCGGGAGGGGGGTGGGGGGTTCCCCACAAATGGCACTTTCGCAGGGATCACAACAGTTAGGAATTCTCGGTCTTCAGACTTTCTTTGAGACGCTTCAGGTTTTCTTCGTTATGTACAACGAAAACCAGTGAGACAAGCCTTCGTTCTCACGATCTCTAACCGTTCCGAATGCAGTGAAATCGTCATTTTTTCATTTTTATGTGGTGCTCACTTTCGACGAACTATCATTCAGCGAAACACCCACTCCCCTATTACCCTTTCGACGTGGACCCCCCTCCCCCCCCCCTTACTCATTTTTCTTTTTTTGTTTTTTGTTTGTTTGTTTTTTCTTTACGAATGCGCTTCCCACTTTTCTTTCACTCACCCAATTCGCTGCGCCAGCTTATCTAAATACCCACCTGTCTTTGGTCTCTCTTCCCCACCCACAACCCTTGTTTTCACACTTTTTTTTTTATTGATATGATATATAAGGAGATGTTGGCGCACAAGTCAGGCGCCGGCTACTCCTTTGCCCTTGAGTGAGTACTGAATATACATCTTAACAAAGGAAAAACAGAGAGCAGTACATGGAAAATAAAAACACAAGAGCACACATATGTAAAAACACCCTCACACGCACATAACAACACCATCACAACGTATAAGAAAATGCCCGAATGCCAATGAATAATGTCTCTGATGATGTATCTGGTCATCATTGAGTCCCACCGGCTCAACACAGCAGTCAACACGTCTTGCCCTCTCGTCCTCTTTTGATAGTACTCGCTGTAGGGCTAGTTGGTGCACGTCTGGAATCAATAGTCAACTTCGCGCCAAAATCACCGCCACACTGAAACACGAAGAAACGCATAGAAAGCTAGGGCGAGCGCGAAGTTTACTATAGAGTCCTCTTGTGAGTTTGGTTGGGGAAGAGTGCACGAAGCATGCAGTGGCGTAGCCAAGAGGGGGGGGGGGGGGGGGTTGGGGGGGGTTCAAACCCCCCTCCCCCGAAATTTTTCAGTTTTGCTTGCGTATATATGCACGCACACATACAAACGCACGCACAACTATACATAAAGTATGGTTGAACCCCCCCCCCCCCCCCCCCCGAAAAAGGAGACGGCACCACTTGTCGAAACACTGTATGAATCCAGCGATACCCCGCGTTCAAGGCTTTTGAATTCGAATTTATTTATTTGTTTGACAATACATGATTGTCGTGGTGCAGGAGATTTTAACAGCTAAGCTGTTTTTGGTCGAGCCTTTCAAGTCCGGGATCCGTGGTAACGCTTGTGGGCATCATAAACGGGCATGCGCCACAGACATTGGGGAAATGCCACTACTCCCCACTGGTCCACTCAAAATGAAGGAGGCAACAGTTAGCCCAACAAACGTGTATGTGCCACAGATCTATGCGGCCTGTCAGAAAGCTATCATCATCATAAACGCGTACGTGCCACAGAAACTCGGTACATCCCACTACACACAACCTCCGCTAAAATGGAAGAAGGCCACGGCTAGCCCAACAAATGGCGTGCGCGTTACCATAGTCACACCACTGTCACGTGATGCTCTGTGGTTATAAAAGGTGGTGGCTATACTACCACCTCAAAGCTTGACAGAGAGTGTTTAATAAAGAGCAGCAATACAACATATCGGAGCATCTTAAGCGAAAGCTTCTTTGTAAACCTGTGTGTAAGAGTGGTATATGGTCAAGATGCCATAAACTATCACCTCAAAGCTTAACAAAGAGTGTTTAAACAGCATATCTGAAAGACTTGTAAAACATAGAAATGTGTTAGCCTGACGAAGGGAATGCCACCAGCTTCCCTGTTCCATCGGTGTCCGCGAAGCGGAGTTGGTTGAATTTCCATTGTACAAAGATATCGCAGTTGACTCGTCTGTGCTTCAGGCTGAGAGATAACCAATACAAAAAGTCGGCAACCTTACATGCCTAGCCGTTGCACAACATCATCGTTTTGATTGGAAAATGAACATTGACCTGAGCCAAAAACTCGGCACTCTATGCTTGACTTGACTGCCGTTCCTTCGATGTAGCGATATCTCTAAAACGATTTATTTTACCCTATTCCCTTTGTCAACGCTCACATCGAACCTTGATGTCACACATGCGATTATTATATAAGACCATTTGTAGCCTTGGAAAACGCGCATCCACATTATTCCAAGCTCAAATTTCTGCGCCCTCTACTAAAGCTCTCTTTTCTCGATGCCACATTAGTCCCTACACCTGCTAATAAATTACAAAACTGAAATAATGGTATATGATCCTTTAACTAACCGTAATCTTCATTAATTCTCAGTTTTCATGCCTGCACCATTCCGGACGAGAGCCTATGAGTTAGCTACCTCTTTTAAACCTTTGTTAACAATTGTGTACGGGAAAAAAGAGCCTTTTAGTGTTGGCGCTTTATGTAACGATCTTCCACTTCAATCAAAATCAAACAAAGCTTTTCTTGTGATGCTTAAACGCTATTACGATGCCTGTATTGCAAGTATTGATTTTATATGCTTTGTATGCTAACCTGATGGCTGTTACAATGATATACATTTGTGATTGATGTTTTAATTCCTTTTGTATCGAATATTAACCTAGCATGCTGTTGAACTGATGCATACATGTACTCTTGTGTGGAAGTTTGCGCATTTAAGTGTTGCCTGAATTTTGCTCTTGTGTGACGTTGCGGATTCAAATGGTTATCAAAGATGTTTTTTGTATGACCATGCGTTGTCTAATAAAAGTGTCATTCGATGCAATTTTCTTTTCTTGGCCTAAAAGCTTCCTCAAGAGCCTATGGGCTGCGCGTGTCAGGCGGTGGTGGGGAGAAGTTACCAGCTCTCTTTTAGAGAGAAGGACCCAGATCATTATGTATCGATATTTTGTAAAGGATGCTCTTCGCATTCAAGAAATACACCCTAAGCGCTTTATTAATCTAACGGCTATTGCCTCCCGCCTCTCCGTTCGACTGTTCGCCTTTTTCCTCTCTTCTCCGGTTATGTACCCGTGGCATGCACTTTACCCTGTACCGAATTTCCATTAGGAAACAGACGGAAAAGGGGGGGGGGGGGGTGCAACAAGGTGAAGGACGCCCTCGGCACAGTATTTTTCTGTCACGCGTGCCTTCGGGGTTGTGGTGTTGTTACAGTGTCTAGAACACTGTAGTGTGGTGCTGGCACAAACCCGTTGTTGACAGACCGGTTAGACATTTTCGTTCAAACGTTGTTCGTCGAGGTTGTCGGTGGATGAGCACAGCGAAGTGAACGACCACCGCATCGCACTTGACAACTACCGCGTCGTCGACTTCAAAACCAACCACCATAAGCGGCTTTTTGCGGAATCATGGCGAATCCAGGCCACACCCGGTAACGTCAACCGTTCTACAAGTGCGATGCAGAGCGTCTACTTTAACGGACTTCGGCACATTATGGAGCAAAGGCTTGACCACTTGGCCTGAAGTAAAGAAGGCTACATAAACAGTGCTCCCTGGTGTCCCCCCAGTCACACCTGAAGAAGACTCCGAGTGGGACCCGACACGTCAGGGTTTTTTTTTTTTTCCGTGAAGTAAACAAGCTTTTACTTTTGCTCTTTACTTTAGTTGGTATCCCTCTGTTTCATCCATAAAACAATGCTACAACATTTCCATAATGTTGCCTTTCAATGTTGCAAAAATTTGGATAAGATCCGCCTTCAGTAGCATTCACGGAACATTGGCAAGAAACGTAACATTGCCGAATCGTTCAAGCAACACTGCTGAAAAATTAAATAATGTTTCAACAAGGTTTATTATTGTTACTTTCATTGCATTACAATATTAGACAAATGTTTGCTCGCATAGGGCGCCCCATGTGAAGGTAGTACTCATTCTGAACCCGTACTATCCCTGCATTTACGGTCTTTTTGCAGCTCGATAGCAACGCACGAAAAAAGCACGGCAACAAAATTGCAGTAATTACATCGAATAACATTATTGGTCCTGAAATCAACGCTGATACTTCGGGCAATTTTTTTTTCTTTGGTGGTCATATCTGCCATGGCGAAATGCGATGTCGTTCGAGTGCTCAAAAAAAATAGTTATACGCATACATTTGTCTTAACAGAAGCCATTCAGAAGGGTCATGTTGATTACTTGTGTTCCATCAGTAATATGTGCGTTACATCAGCTACGTCCCGCAGTTTTTAATCGATCCATGATAATCACGAAAATTAGGCGTGGAGATTTTTTTCGACAGTTGATGACGTCACCTTTGCGGTGCAAGCGCATAATTCTTTGAAGAAATATGCGTGGAAAAAAATGAAGTTACATATAATCGCTTGTACAACCCTTTAAAAATAAGTGCATCAAGAACGGTGTAGCTCTTGGTGCGAAAAAGGATACTTGGGTCACCAGAAGAGGCAATTCCACATAATATCACGAACTTTACAGCACGCCAGCGAAACTAATGTGACGCTGGCGGTAGGCCATATCACAACTGTACCCTCAAGAGTTGTAAAAGAGTTGTTACCCTCAAGAGTTGTTAAAAGAGGCATGCTAATGCTTGTTGAGTGCAGAATGGAAGGCTTTCACAAGCATGGGCGTTTCGCATTTGTGTACACGCTTTACGGTGACCTAGTACTACATTACGCTGCTACGCACAAGGCCATGGGTTCGATTGCCGGCCATACTGGCCGTATCTTGCGGGAGCCAAAACGCACACCTGCTTGTGAACTTCTGCTCGTGGCACGAGCATTGAACTCCGTCACATGAAAAGACAATCATATGCGTGGCACTCTCGAATGACGTCGTCACGGTATCATTACTGGGATTATGAATAGTCCAATCACAGAATAAAAAATATTCCCTTGCCACAACATTAAGAAACCAGAGGTTCTATTGTCTTAGGCATACCAATAACAAAGAAAATGTTACACGCTGACAAGCTACGTAAGCAAGGCACATCACGAAGACTCAGTAAACGTAAATCGTGTTGCAGAAGAAATGCACCCAATACCACTTCTTAACCCTTGGTGGAGCACCCCCCCCCCCCCCCGTCAGTCTGCAGCAGGGGCGTAGCCAGAATTTTTTTTTTTTTTTTTTTTTTTTTTTTTTTTTTTGGAGGGGGGGGGGGGCACCACCTTGATTTCGGAGGGGGCACCTCCTTGAAATGGACCTTTTTCGCTCTGTATGCCACGGTGAAAAAAATTTCGGGGGGGGGGGGAGGCACGGGCCTGGTGTGCCACCCTCTGGCTACGCCACTGGTCTGCAGAGTACGAACACAGCGCCACGTGTACAGTGTAGCCACGTGTGTGTGGTGGTCGCAGAGTTATTCTTTGCTGCCTCTGGAAAGTCTAACTGGGGAATCTCGTTTATGTTTTGAACTCACAAGTGTCTAAATACTCTGCGATTCACTGAAATCATTTTTCTCAGCACAATGTTCACACCTATATAGTACAAGTTTAAAAACAATTCAAATTAATAAATGTGCAGTCGAAATTAGCTGAGAATTACAGCATCAGGCTCACACCACAGTCAGTTTAGACGTGGTAACCTGAATACCCTATAGATTCTAGTGAAATTGCATGCAGGCAAGTGAACACTCCGCCGCCGGCAACGCCACCGGGCGCCTCTTTGAACGCGTCGGAAAAAAAAAGCAAAAATTACTCTCTCGCGCAACCTAAAGCTGCCTCAAGTACGTAAAATACACTTTCAAGTTATACATGTTTGTTTTTAAGCAAAATTAGTGTGCCTGCGAGGATTTCTTGTCCTGCCGGTAAATTGAACCACATCGCTGTTGGGTGACGCTAGAGGTCATTCTTTGTCAACTTTCAACATCAAATTAAAATTATAATTCCTTTTTTTATGGGACAAAAGCATGCTCGTTGCCGCCGATGTGATGAACGATCTGCTCATTTTCGCCACAATCAGACAATTTTTTTCCGAGTGGTAGACAGTCCCTTTATTGTTCAACAGGGAAATTAATATTTTCCCGCTGTTAAATGCTACTGTATTGCGCTAGCGTAATTTACCATTTTTGATGGTACTTATATTTCTCCACTACTGCATGCTAATGTCTTCCTTTAGGTGTGTTTTTTCCACTTTTGCATGTGGCTATTTTTTTTATTTTTTTTTTGTTGGCTGCCAAGTGTTTTTACATATTTTTTTTCACATTAAAGCTGATGTAACTACTGTCGAGTACAACTTAAGAAGGTGGAAGAAGCCCTGGCGAGATGGCCAGAATGTGGCAGCCGTTTTTCTCGGCGACTGAAGTACTAGTCCGGCTCATATGTCCTCCAATGGCAGGCATGGGTCAATGCCCGTCTGGCTCATGACGTCAGCCTCGAGTGCGCGCGCATTGGTGCAGGCTTGTGTGCATCCGCCTTAGAGGTGGAAACGTCACTGCCTTGTAAAGTTGTACGTCACTCTTATTTTATGTGTAAAACAGTATTCTTCCTTTTGTACAAGGTGGCCGCTACGTAGGTGCCGTATTTCCTGAAGAAGACAATGTAGTGGCCATCCTTTACAAAAAACGGGGTTGAAAAATGCACCTTCATGGGTCCAACGAAATTCGAGAAGCGACTGAGAAGCGACGTGAAGCATCACGGTAGCATAGACAGGCAAAAAAAAATAAAGACAGGCGATTCCTTGGCCGACATCACGCTTATATATAGGGCTTTTTATCAAATAAGCTTCATGCCTGGAGTGTTGCGATGTGACTGATAGATGCGTCGCAATGCTTCAGTTAGATTTAGAAAAAGCTTTTGACCGTGTGTCACACGATGTTCTACTGAGTGTTTTGGATTTCGTAAACGTAGGCTGTATTATTAGGGTGTGACTATGGCATATAAGGGCTGTTCAACGCGACTAATTATTAATAAGTTGGTGGGGGGCACGCATTAACTTGGAACGCTCCGTGCGTCAGGGCTGCCCTCTTTCACCATTGCTTTTCAGTTTGTTTTTGGAGCCTTTCTACTTGAGTGTGATTAGCAGCAATTCCGTCCGCGGATTTAAACTGCATCAGAATGAAGTGCGATTACTTGCGTATGCTGATGACGTTGCAGTCTTTTGTTCTGATCGTGACAGCATTAACGAAGTAGTGTGTTTAGCGAAACAGTTTTGCAAGGCCAGTGGGAGTTCTGTTAATTGGGAAAAGTGCTTGGGATATTGGCATGGAGATTGGCCTTCCACCCCGGACATTTATGCTAACATGCCGTGGGTGAATAAGCCCGCAAAAGTATCTGGGTGTCCCATTAGAATTTTATAGCAATAGTGAGCCGTACTGGCGGCGGCAAGCTACTGAACTGCGCGAAAAAGTGGATAAAGTTAGAGGATGGGATTTTTCGATCTTCTCGCGGGCCACGGTATGTAATCTTTTCTTTGTCTCCAAACTCTGGTACACATTACAAGTTTTGCATTGCTCACGTATACATGTGCAGAAGCTGCACCGCGTGTTCGCAGTATTTATATGGGGATCAGTGTGGGAACGGTATAGTCGCACTAATCTGTTTCGCCGTGTTCGGTACGGTGGTCTCAGTCTGTCACATTTGTTTCTAAAAGTCGTTAGCCATTTTATGTTTCTGCGAGACACAAGAGATCCGTTCCTACGTGCAGTTATTCAGCTGAGGCTTGGAAGAGTTCTACCTTCGCTCGTTGTCACCTCGGATCACGTGCATGGGGCACTTCAGGGTTATTTAAAAGAAGTTGTTGGAGCATGCAATTTTCTAATGGCACGTTTTCCTAGCGAATATCTAGCGGGAGTAAAACGAAAAAGGCTGTACAAGGACCTTGTCGACCTTGTTTTACCGGTACCACTCTACAGGAATTTGTATCCTGCTGGACGTGGGCAAAATGTTAACTCTGGCAAGAGTTAACAAAATGGCTGTACCATCCAGTTCAAAATCCTTTTTTTTTTTTCAAGCTCCATACAGGGACTCTAGATGTTAAAACGTGGATGCAAGAGAGGGGTCTGTTTGTACCGTGGGGAACGGACTGTTTCCTCTGTCATAAGCCTGAAACCATCGAACACGTATTTCTGGATTGTTGGGAAGGCGTGTTCTTTTGGGACATTCTGCAAAGAACTATCAAAAAAGATCTACCGCTAGATGCCTATGGGATCCGGTTCTTACCAGTTTATGAAGAAGATGGAGGAGTGCCTTACGATGCTGTTATGTTGCTCGGCCTCTACAGTATTTGGAAAAAGTACATGGCAGTTCGTCATGCCGATATCAAAACAATGCCTATTCGTGAATATTTCCGCCAAATGATCTCGAACTTTGTTGAAGAATGTAAAATTAGGGACCCAGTACCACAGTGGCTCGGGAAACTTGAGCCACTTATGGGCATAAAGGAATTATAATGGCTATGTAAACTACACTGCTTCTTACCTCTGTCGACGCTGTTCATGCACTGTAATATTACTGAATGATGTGCAAGTAATAAAGAAAAAAAACAGCGTTGCTCTGTGGTAAAAAAAATGTCGTCGAAAGACGATAGTTTTGTGCCGGCTGTACTACTATGTTTTGCCTTGCCTCAGACAGCGCCTACTCTACGGCCGCATCTAGCTGGCATTGATAAAATAGAGGAGGCGCTGCGCGAGATATGGACGCCATTGAAAAAAAAATTACACCATCTCCCGCTAAAGGGAACCATGTGTAGATGTGAAGCAGCGGGCGCTAACGCTTACACTGGCGGCGGCGTTGACGCTGGCGCTCATCGCAGCGTTGCGCAGGAGAGAAAAACTGGGGAGGCGCAAAGCAGGCAGTGATGGAGCAGTGTTTCCTACTGGAACATGCCAATCGCTGCTAATGGGCAATGAGAGACAGAAGACTCCGACTGGACACAGAGACCCGCACTCCGCTTTTAGTTAACGCGCACGCTGCGAATTTTTATTGTTCAACAACGCACAGGAGAAATCTTCCACCGGCACCACCTTGGAGGTCAAGATCCATTGCCATATATACGGGATGGCCAGTGAACGGTTGTGCAGCGCGAGCAGTCGGTTTTTTCAACCAAGAAACTCGCTAGCAGACGCTGCCTGCGTCGGCGTCGCGAGGCGAGAGAGGGGGGGAGCGGAGGAGAGGAGAGAGAGGGGGTGACACGCATGCGCAGTGGGAGTGTGAGCGCCGTGGGCAGGGATGCGTAGAGGAGAGAGGGGGGGGACCGTAGGAGAGGAGAGAGAGGGGGGACGCGCATGCGCAGGGGGGAGTTAGACGCCGCGGGCAGGGATGGAGAGAGGGGGGGGAGTGTAAGAGGGGGAGAAAGGAAGGGAGGCGCATGCGCAGTGAGGGTGTGGTTGCCGTGGGGAGGGATGCCTAGAGGAGAGAGAGGGGGAGAGGAGGTTTTTTATTTTTATTTTTTCTTTAACTGTTTGCGCATGAGCAGTAAGGGTGGGCACGCGGCACACCACCACCACCACCACCACCACCACCACCACCGGATTAAGCTTCGCCATAAGATGCTTCACATCTAAAACATGAGCTTGTGTTGAACCAAGGGCATTACACCGTGACCAAGGGCCACTGCCAGCGCCAGCACCTTATCGTCGGCCCAGGGCTTTTTCGTGCAAAGCGTCGCAGTTCGTGCACAGCGTCGCATTTTCAGCGCAGCCTATAAAACACTATAGGGTCTTTAGAATTGCGTACCTATGTCTTTTCTAATAAAAGAACACACGTACGGACACTTGCATATTAATGTTGCGCCTCAGGAATGCGTAGTATTTGCTTTGTGATCGAATATGTTCACAAATATGACCGTAAACACCAGTTCAAGATGACTGGGCGTTCAGAAAGTAGTTACACTTTGGCCGAGTAGCTGAATCGGGTTACCGACAGACAGACAGACAGCCAGACCAAAACGTTCGCGTTGAAATATCCCAAGAAAGACTATCGTCTTTAATACTCCACTGCCACGCAGAGGGCCTAGATTCAAATCCTATTTGTTCCTGCGTATTTTTTTTTCTCATTTTATTTTTTCATGTCTATATCGGTTACGCCACCGACGGCGACGGCGACGCCGCTCAACGGAGGAACGGGCGCCTACGAGCGGCGCTGTAAAATACATTGTACAGAAATTGGTCGAGGCAAAAATAAAGGTGAATTTGAACTCTGGGTAACAGATATTCACGAAAGGAAGGTCGAGCATTTTGGTGACACATAAAAGCTCTAGGTAGGGAGTCTGTTACGATGCAACGACATATTGTAGATGAATGAGAAAAATAACTGGAAGGGTGAGAAACGCTACGTTACATCCGAAATTAACGTAACAGCCGATTTGTTTAAGAAGATCGTCCAGGGGATTTTCCCGGTGAGTAAAAGTATGACGGAGAGCGCAACCGAGGAAGAGCTATAGTACTTGAGAATCTCAAGTGGCAATAGGCTGAAGGAAAAATTTCAAAGCGCACTGCCCGGGGTTTAGATGGGGTTCCGATCAGCCCCATTAACGACTAGGACATAACACTAAAGAAGCACTGTTGAAAAGCCGCAGAAAAGTGCTTACCGGGCAGGCAGGTACCGTACAGTTGGCGAAAAAAGTCAACAGTTTCGCCACTAGGGCGAAGCAATGAATGCGATAGCAAGAAATTAGTTTGTCACACGAATAACGACAAGCAGCTCGATACTTGCAACGCGCCGCCGCAGCACAAAGAAGGACGCTCGAAAAGGACGCATAGGTACACACAGGACAAGCGTGAACTAACAACTGTCGCAGTTATTACATGTTTGTATTTCAGCAACGCGCTGCGAGTGTCCACAATGCAGAAGCCGACGCTATTGTTGTTGTTGCGTCTGATATGGCTCATACCTACTCAAGGGGGATTGGCCAAGGATTGATTACATGATTGTAGATGTAGAAGTAGATCCTCGAGGCTTCACTTACTGCGCATGCGCAGTAAGTGAGGCCTCGAGGCACACCACCACCACCACCACCACCACCACCGGATCAAGCTTCGCCATAAGATGCTTCACATCTAAAAAATTTCTGGAGTCTAGTTTGGTTATCTGCAGAGCTTTGTAATCGTGATTATTATGTAAATCTCTTAGTCTGTTCTATAAAATCTTGCAGGGCCTCGCATACTTTCCCGTTGCTGTGCCCAAGGGTCAGTGCACCTAAGGATAGCAAATTTGCAGTTGTTAAATTTAATCCAATAGTGCGCAACGGTGTTTCTAGAAATACCTTTCTTAATGTGGAGTATTTTCGACAATATATCAGAGAGTGTTCTATTGTTTCGTCTTCACTACAGTAAGAACAAAGCGGGGAGGGTGCCAATCCGGCTCTGTATAAATAAAAATTGAATGATGGAATACGACAGCGTAGCCTAGTAATTATGACTTCCAGACCTTTGTTATGGCATGCGTTACTTTTCCGCGGTGTCGATAGATGATTGAAGTCCGGGGAATTTTTTTAGAGAAGGTATATCGAATTCTCGCATCATCATTTGCCTCCGAAATCTAGCCGCTACTATGAAAGCTGATGTAGGGGTAATATTTAAAGGGACCGACAACTGATTTTTCTCGACCCATTTTTTTACGGCGCGACAGAAAGCTCACCCTTCGTAGTGTTTGTAGCTGCAGTAGTTAATCCGAAAAGCACGTAGTTATCTTACAAACAGTATTTTTCCATCTGAAAGGCTCTAAACACACATGTACCTTTCCTCCAGCAACGCTGAGAATTGATAGCGATGCCGCCAGCCCTTCTCGCGATGTGTGAATGCTGTCGTCGTACTGCTTTCGCAGGAGTTCCTGTAACAGTGCTTCTCCACCTTTATTTTGAGCTTTTCAACTATTTTTTGAAAATAACAAGCTGCTACAATGAGATGATGTGGCGTTATACACCTTCCCTGCATTTATACAGCGTTGTGTGCGCCTGCGCCCAAGGTTGCCTGCGCCTGTGTCATGGGGGGTTTGTCCCGGCGTCGTTACTCTCTCGATGCACGAGCCAAGCCAAGTCACTGAAAACGTCACTACGCATATGCACGGCCGCGCCGAGTAGCAGTGCGCGTCATTTCTGAGACGAAGTATAGGTAGAAAAATTGTCGCTCAAAAATCTTAGCGACCTGCAAACTGCGTGCACGGTTGCATGAGCACGCTGAAAAGTTGCTCAAGACGCGCTGACGAGCATGGTATCATTACGTCACGCGAAGGCAGCGCCGCTTTAATGCATGCTACTAACGCAGGCCTATGTGTACATTTTTATGTAGTAATATCTTTTAATATAAAGAAACGAACAATATTTCAGTACCAACAAAAAGATCCTCAACCGTCTACAGCAATCAACGGTCACGTGACAAGGTACATCGATTCGTTGATGTATTTGCCACCAGAGGCCGCCAAAGGTCATTTTTCGCGTCTTTCGATGAAGAAATAAAAATATAAATCTACCTCTCACGGCAAAAACAGGGTTGGTTTGAGTCAGTGCGACGCACAATCTTTCCATCAGTGGAGTCATCTCAGTTCATGTTCTGGGCAGTTGTCGGTCCCTTTAATAGCTGGTCCATCTAACGCCGCTTTCGCGAGTGTATCAGCTGTTTCATTTAGTAATATGCCTCTATGCCCAGGTACCCATACTAATCGAATATATGTTAAGTGATCAGGTACTAGGGAAGAGAACTCTTTCAGTGTTTTCGAATATCGCGAGCGCACTGCATACGGATAAAGAGTCTGTTACTGTATGACTTTTCCACGCTGTTTGATACTTCTTTTTCTTTCAAACTGCGGCACGTGGAATGACCCCTCTGCGTCTCCTATTCGCAATGCCCATAGACTGTCGCGCCCCTAGCGGAATTTAGGAGCGTCCTCTCATGGATGATCAGTAGACGACACCACGGCAGCCCTACGCAGTCGCGCCCTTGTTCGGCTGTGTTAGCAGGAAACAAACACTAGGAGTTTGCATGTTTCCTGCTTCAGTGAACAAACCGGGCCCTCCGTGACACGATAAATCGGACTCGTTCTTGCGAGACGCGAAGTTTTCGTGAAAATACGTGCCA
This sequence comes from Rhipicephalus appendiculatus, assembly GCA_030522465.1. NCBI lineage: Eukaryota > Metazoa > Arthropoda > Arachnida > Ixodida > Ixodidae > Rhipicephalus > Rhipicephalus appendiculatus. The sequence continues at coordinate 577,175 of JALIZH010013276.1, read as the reverse complement.
ACTCGCGCGTTCAACGATGACCCACATCGTACAAATATCAGCTTCGCAAGGTTTTGTGTAGCCACGTAGGTTAGTTAAACGCTGTCGTCTGACCTTCTCAGTTGAAACTCACCTTGTTTTACTTGCATATAGCATTCGTCAGTGCTCTTGTAGTGCATGAATTTATAACATTGTAGGCGGGAAGTCGCGCGAGCTAGCGATGTATAACTGAGTAATCTCAAATTAGCCAGCGCTGTGCCGCTTGTTTTTGTACGTTTGTTGATAGATGGCAGCACTCTGCAAGCGATTTGTTTGTTGACCGGTGTGAGAGCAAGAAGTGCTGCGCGCCCAGATAACGTTGTGACGAGGACTAATCGAAGTCGTTCGGCTGAGGAAATTCTTCAGATTACTTTCAGCGATGATGTTAAGAGGAACCACCTTGACGACGAGGATTTTTCACTGGACGGAGAAGGCTGTGAAAGCGTGTGTGTGTGTGAGAAGGAGTGTGACAGCGACGATGAACGATCAGCTGCTAACTCACGAGGAGCGAGTTGCAATTCACGTCCCCTCGTGCGCTAATGTTTTTTCACGCTCGTAAGTCACTTTGATTGTATTTAATGTATAGTATCCTTCAGCGAGATCAAAATAAAAAACATAGTTTTTCTTGTACATTGCACGTAGCGCAATTATTGTGGATATTATCGAGCGCTGCATTCCGCCAAAACACTTGAGTTCGGAACAGGGAAGCGAAATGGTTAGAGCGATGAAACGTGCAGTCACGGCCACAATCCACGCCTATCGGCTCACTTCTCCTGTACTTCACGGGTACCTTCCGATCGGCATAGTTGTTCGACGCATTTTCGCAACGTCGAAGAATTCGTCGTTGCGAAAAGCATACGTGCGTGTTCTTTTATGTTTCGATCGTGCTGATCGAACCTGCCGCATCCGAGTGCAGTGAATTGCGCACGGCTTGAGTCTGAGCATGGCTGTGATACAAGCGCTACTAAATAGGATGTTAAATGCTTGTGTTCCGTTGAAGAAGCAACTCCGCGTTCGTGACTGCGCAAGTAGTGGCGACGGCGTATGTTTGCAAACCATCGCCACGTTGAACATTCGGTCCCGTGCAGCAGCGATGACGCTACTCGCTAGCGGCCTACCACTGCGGCAAATCCGTCAGGCAGGCTCGGTACGCAGTATCTCGGAGTGCCGTTCAGGTCATACGCCAATTCTAGTTCATGAAGTTTTCTGCAGCACGCACTGGATTTCGCACAGCATCGCTTATGCATGGTAACGGAGCTGAAATATAACCTTTCACACCGCGGCAAATAATTAGGTGGCGAGCTTCCATGGTTTGAGAAAGCATTTCGGTCTCATATCCATTCCAGTGCAGCTCATGACTTCATCCGGTGAAAGTGGCACGGGCCGTACGTACGCACGTCCTATCTGTTCCTATGCTAAGAAACGGATTGACCCTCCATCGGGCGCCATCTTGAATCGTAGAGCGCGCCACCTATAGTTCGTGGGCATTGCGAATACCACGCGGTGGCGTCTGACGCCAAGTGTGCCTAGAGTTACTGTATATGCTACATACAGTAACTCTAACTGTGCCCGGTGTTCTTTTTTTTTTTCCCCTTCTACATCATGAGTGGTACAGAAGGGAGCCACTTTTTCGTGCGCGTCTCAAGGGCAGTTTTCAATTTGAAAGAAAGGGTAAAAGCGTTGCGTGATAGAAAACACGCTCAAGCTGTTCCGAGATCTGCGTACCGCGAGCGGCAAATGGTGCATATGAATAGCTCACCGGTCTATGGAAAGGCGTAATGGTCCCGGGATTTACATTTGGGAATTCAGTATTGTGCTTGAGGTCAGGGGTGCAATCGGAAATGGATGTGAATCAACGGACTGTGGGACGCCTCGCGTTGAGCGCTCACGGGAAGACGACAAATGAGGCTGTGAAGGGCGATATGGGGATGGGCATGTTTTGAGGTGAGGGAAGCTCAGAACATTGTGAGGTTTGAAGATAGGCTAAGGAATATGCAAAAGAGTAGGCGGGAAGAGAAAGTGTTCCATTATTTGTATAGGAAGAGTGTGGACACAAAATGGAGAAAAATAACTAGGAGACTCACCAGTAAATATACGGCTGGCAGCATAGGCGTGCGCAGGGTAGCCCTTCAGGGGGGGGTGCGAAGGTTCGTCTTAGCGCCCCCCCCCCCCTTCCCTATCATGTCAATGTATGGGGCTGACTTTGCGCCCCCCCCCCTCTCGCCCCCCTCTGCCCCCCCCCCCTCCGTGCGCACGCCTATGGCTGGCAGTGTATGCGATATGGCAAGAATGAAGGTTAAGCGAAAGGTCAGATAGGCGGAGAGAATTTACTGGATCGCAGCGATGAAAAAAAAACTGCTCTGAGTAACTACCGAAAGGGCAAAAACGAAACCAGTAGGGAGGCATTTTATGATAATTCAAGGGGAAGCGCTTTAGTGTTTGAAGCGAGATCGGGTTGCCTTAGAACCTGTAGTTATAAAGCGAGTTTCAGTAAAGAAGAATAACATGTTGTGGGGAAGGTAAGGAAACGAGACGGAGCCTGTTCTGATTGAATGTGTAGATATCCACCCATGTGTACGTTTGGGCACGAGCCTATACATGAAGCCTTGTGTTTTAGGGACAATGCAAAGCTGAACACGCCCGCGATAGAAATAAGTAAGAGACCGTTTGAGTATAAAGGACAAAAATATATAGTCGGAAAAATAAGGGCATTCTGCCGTAAAAGGGCAGAGAACTGGCCTGTGAATTCGTTTTTGTTTTTCTGTAGTAAGATTGGTTTAACCGAAGTATACAATGCAGGCCAACATAAAATTTACACCATCTTCCCAAAGGGAACCCTGATGGGCTGCGAAGCAGCAACCTTGCGCTCGGGTGGCGTCACGGGTTGAACGGCGCTAACGCGGGTGCTGCGGTGAAGGCTGGTTCACACCGAAGGCGGAGCGGCAAAGCGGGAAAGCGGGCTTTTCGAAGCGGCGAGGCGGCTAGTGCGCGCACCTGTTCAGACCGCACACCGCATTTGGCTGCCCGCGCGGCCGAGGAGGCGGAGCATAGCGCGCGTGTAGCTATCACGTGGCACTGCTTCTCCCAAAGATACACCAGCTCCACCGCCACGCCACCGCCGCAGCGCGTTCTGATTGGCTGCGGCAAAGCGGCGACCTTGGGCGGGCGGCAAAAAATTGGTCCGACAGCAATCGGACTTGCCGCCTCGTTTTCCGCTCGCTTTCGCCGCCTGGAGAGGGGGTTTTCCCCGCTTTCCGCCTTGCCGCTTGGCCGCTTTGGCCGCCCCGCCTTCGGTGTGAACGAGCCTTGAGCGCTGGAAGATTCGTTTGAAGCGATGGCTGGCGTAGGTCTTGTCGCTGCGCGTCAGGCGGCAGCTGCGGGCGCTGCGGCGAGCGCGCGGCAGGCGAGGGAGAGAGTGACGTCAGCGCGCACTGCGCTGACGTCACTCAAACAAGCACAGTCCTTCTTGTGCTTGTTTCGGTGAACGCCGGCGCCGCAAAGACATTCACAAGACACGATAAAGTCGCTGGAAAATGTTCAGTGTTGCACATAGGCGTGCCCAGGGTTCCCCTTCAGGGGGGGGAAGAAGGCTCGTCGCAGCCCCCCCCCCTCCCTATTAAGTCAATGCATGGGGCAGACTTTGCGCCCCCCTTTCTCAGGTGACCCGTCCCCTCTGCCCCCCCTCGTGCGCCTATGGTGCTGCATCGTTCTTCGCGCGCTGCCGCCGATGCCTCTGGCCAGGCCCGTAGCCAGGGGGGGGGGCGAATTTCGGATGGAGGGGGGTGTTTTACCGAGAATACATAATGAAAATAGGTGGTTTTCAAGGTTTTCAACAGGTGGGCCCAACCCCCCGAAAAAATATTTCTGGCTACGGGCCTGTCTCTAGCTTATTAGTTCCATCACGTGACTTCTCGCCGCCATATATCCCTTCAAAGTATTTTTCTAAACGCGTCATGCAAGGTTCCAGAAAGGACCTCATCAGCAAGCGAACGTATATAATCTCGATAATATCTTTTTGCGTTCTGTGCCAGAAAAACTTCAAAGAAATTCGCCCCCCTCGAGGAACACTCGTTTTTGCGTTAATACGCGAAGTTTGCCGCACAAGCTCTAATGCGACCAGATACTTTACCTTTTCAGTTCGTTTACCTTTCAGCGGAGCGAAATTGAAGCTTGCGTTTCAATTTCGCTCGGCTCTCTATCTTTTGAACAGATTGTGCTCGCATTTAGAGTAAGCGTGTCACGCGAGCGAGGGGAATGAAAGATTGACTGAATTAATAACCCTTAAATTTACTGGTATTCGCAGTGCCCATAGACTGTCGCGCCCCTAGCGGAATTTGGGAGCGTCCTCTCATGGATGATCAGTAGACGACACCATGGCAGCCCTACGCAGTCGCGCACTTGTTCGGCTGTGTTATCAGGAAAGAAACACTACGAGTTTGCATGTTTCCTGCTTCAGTGAACAAACCGAGCCCTCCGTCACACGATAAATCTGACTCGTTCTTGCGAGACGCGAAGTTTTCGTGAAAATACGTCCCAACTCGCGCGTTCAGCGATGACCCACATCGTACAAATATCAGCTTCGCGAGGTTTTGTGTAGCCACGTAGGTTAGTTAAACGCTGTCGTCTGACCTTCTCAGTTGAAACTCACCTTGTTTTACTTGCATATAGCATTCGTCAGTGCTCTTGTAGTGCATGAATTTATAACATTGTAGGCGGGAACTGGAAGTCGCGCGAGCTACCGATGAGTAATCTCAAATTGGCCAGCGCTGCGCCGCTTGTTTTTGTACGTTTGTTGATAGATGGCAGCACTCTGCAAGCGATTTGTTTGTTGACCGGTGTGAGAGCAAGAAGTTCTGCGCGCCCAGGTAACATTGTGACGAGGACTAGTCGAAGTCGTTCGGCGGAGAAAATTCTTCATATTGCTTTCAGCAATGATGTTAAAGGGGCCCTCCAACACTATCCAACCCCCCATTTTTTTACTCGTGGGTTGTGTAGACTGATGGCTGGTGATAATTTTGGCATAGGTTTAAGCGCTGATATTACATGATTTAGTATTTTAATCACGCAATAAAGTCACTACATCGCTGCCGACCGCATCAGCGCGTAGTGGCGCTCGCCAGAAACATTGCGGGCGGAAATGACGACACGAGGTCACCGCTTATGATTGGATAAATGTAACGTTAAAAGCCATCGTGGCGTAGCATCGAAATCGAGATTACATTTAGGTTTAGTTTTTCTTTTCTGTGCTTTTTTTTCTTTGCATTGATCTCCAAACAGACGCCATCGCAAGAAAATACTATCACTACAAATCCTACAAATTGAAAACACGACAGAGGCGCTGGCTTTCATTTCGACTCTGGATCATTTGCTTGCGCGGGTCGGATCATGTGTCCATACGAGACGCTTCTCTCTCCTTTCACATCTCGTCTCCCTTGTGCCTCGTTCCTCGTTTCACGCGGTGCCAACTTCAAGTGGTGTAAGTGTCCCCTTCGATGCACCGGACAACGTGCGAAGCCTATTCCCAGAAGGATTTGCGCAGACCCGGGATGCCCGACCGATACACGCAACCTTCCTTCACCTGTGTCGTTCCACCAATTCCCGTCTCAGAATGAGAGGAGGGAGATGTGGGGAGGCTCATTTCTCACCTCGCTGCAGCCTCACGTCGCTGCCCGACCATGTAAACAAAACGGCGTGGTCAGGCACCACGTTGCTTGTTGCTGTGGTAACAGCGTCACCAATACATTCGACTGAACAGGCAACAATGGTTTGAGAGCTTCCCCTACGTACGCGCTTTCAGCTCATTTCATTGGACACACGAAATACGTCACAACAGGCGAGTGAAATGGGGTCGTGTGACCCCGCGAAATTCGAGCTGAGGGTAGGTTTTTTTTTTTTTTTTTGTATTTTGAATTTTCCGAAACGAATAACTTCGGACAGCGGGCTCCTGTCGCTGTAGTTCTTGCTGCACTAATCTGCCCATACTTCACTCTATGCAGCCCGCAAGTAAAAAATGGAGGGTTGAAGAGTGTTAGAGGGCCCCTTTAAGAGGAACCACCTTGACGACGAGGATTTTTCACTGGATGGAGAAGGCTGTGAAAGCGTTTGTGTGTGTGAGAAGGAGTGTGACAGCGACGATGAACGATCAGCTGCTAACTCACGAGGAGCGAGTTGCACTTCACGTCCCCTCGCGCGCTAATGTTTTTTCACGCTCGTAAGTCACTTTGATTGTATTTAATGCATAGTATCCTTCAGCGAGATCAAAATAAAAACATAGTTTTTCTTGTACATTGCACGTAGCGCAATTATTGTGGATATTATCGAGCGCCGCATTCCGCCAAAACATTCGAGTTCGGAACAGGGAAGCGAAATGGTTAGAGCGATGAAACGTGCAGTCACGGCCACAATTCACGCCTATCGGCTCACTTCTCCTGTATTCACCGGTACCTTCCGATCGGCATAGTTGTCCGACGCATTTTCGCAACGTCGAAGAATTCGTCGTTGCGCAAAGCATACGTGCGTGTTCTTTTCGATATTCATGTTTCGATCGTGCTCATCGAACCTGCGGCATCCGAGTGCAGTGAATTGCGCACGGCTTGAGTCTGAGCACGGCTGTGATACAAGCGCTACTAAATAGGATGTTAAATGCTTGTGTTCCGTTGAAGAAGCAACTGGGCGTTCCTGACTGCGCAAGTAATGACGACGGCGTATGTTTGCAAACCATCGCCACGTTAAACATTCGGTCCCGTGCAGCAGCTATGACGCTACTCGCTAGCGGCCTACCACTGCGGCAAATCCGTCAGGCAGGCTCGGTACACAGTATCTCGGAGTGCCGTGCAGGTCATACGTCAATTCTTGTTCATGAAGTTTTCTGCAGCACGTACAGGATTTCGCACAGCATCGCTTATGCACGGTAACGGAGGTGAAAAATAACCTTTCACACCGCGGCAAATAACTAGGTGGCGAGCTTCCACGGTTTTAGAAAGCATTTCGGTCTCATATCCATTTCAGTGCAGCTCATGACTTCATCCGGTGAAAGTGGCACGGGCCGTACGTACGCACGTCCTATCTGTTCGACTGTTCCTATGCTAACAAACGGATTGACCCTCCATCGGGCGCCATCTTGAATCGTACAGCGCGCCACCTATACGCGTAGTGCGCCGCCTATAGAGGCGCCACTGAAAGCCACCTAGCGGGCGCCGGCGACAGTACACTCGGGGAGCCGAGCAGACGACGGCGCATTGCATAGCGTTGCTGCAGGGGACGGCTGAAGTACGCGGCTGCGATTTTCCATACGTTCGGGTGCCTGACAGCTACTTCTGCGGTGACAGCTGCAGGAAAGGCGCGGGCCTCTACAAAAGTGGCCGCGTGCGCGAAGTTAGCGGAATTTGGGACAACCCAGTGCGTATAGGTGCCAGGTGCGTCCCGCATACTAGCGTGACAAAGCCCAGCTGTGAAGTGGAGCTCGTGGTATTGAAACTTGTTGTTGGGCTAGTTGGTAACTCGTCATATTGAAAGTAAAATTTAGAGTAAGCTTCTAATGACAGACGTGCTGATGATTTGACGCTCCTTCCGAGAACCTGCGTATCTGTAAAGCGTGGTTCACATCCACATGCGGCACCATGTGCCACAAGATGCGCGTACTTATCCTCGTTTTTCTTAACTTTTTGCGCATGCTCCCTAAGCCGGTCATTTAGGCATCTCTCGGTTTGCCCGTGGTACACTTTTCCGCAAGATAATGGAATGGAGTATAGAACCCCTGTGGAGCACTTAACGAAGAGCTTCTCATGTTTTTTTCTGGCAACCGCGTCTCTTGCCATTGCAAATGCGCGGGCACAAATTGCCGAGTTTGTCTGGCGCCGAAAAGACCAGCGGCACACCATGTCTTGCAGCCACCTTCTAAAGGTTGTGGGAGAGCTTATGCAAGTACAGCATCACTTGAGGCTTGGAACCCGATGGATCCCAAGCAGCTCCATCCCTTTGTGTTCCACGTTTCAGCTTCTGCATTAGTGACTCGGCGACCGTGTGAAATCATCAACATGTCTGTCATTAGAAGCTTACTTTATTGAAAAAAATCAAGGATCGTTGTGTTAGCGAGCCGTCCGTGATGTTGTATCAAAAGGAAATATCTTTTCTCGAGGCAAGGTGTTAGTGCTCCTAGCGGCTTTATCTCTTTCTTTTTTTGTAACTTTGTTGGGTCGTGGCTGGTTCCTGTATCGCTTGTTGATTCTTTGCACATGCGCACTATTGTTGATCATTTTTTTTTTGCGCATCTTCCTGTACGTATAAATGAAGGTCATTCACGCACAATAAACAGTGTGTAGTGAGCGCTGTGTGTGTGGTGTGTGTATCCTGAGTGCGTGTGTGAATGTGTGAGTGTTACGAGTGTTTTCCAAGTTGCGCTAAATTTTACTTTCAAAACCTCGTGGTAAGTAGCCGGTTTGGTTTGTTTTGTTCACTGATGCGACGCCTCGTTCAGTTCTCGTTGTTCTTCAAATTCAACCTTTGTCGCCACGTTGTTTCTGTACGTATCATTAATAAATACACATCGTATGGGCGGACTGATATTTAAATGTTCCGAACTCGCACGGCGAGATGCCGGCACATGTAGCGATCTTGCTACCGCTGATTACACGTGCCATCGCCGAACAATTAAGTGCCACCAAGAAAATCAGTTGTGGCATTAATATTGCAGATGGAATCCCCTGATAAGGAAATCGCCAAACGTACGGGTGAATAAACTGAGAGCTAGCGCCGCACCGCCGATGCCATCCCGCGACGTCCGTCGATCTGCGCTACCCGCTGCTGTTTTAGCAACTTCAAATTCGCTCGCTAACCTGCTTCAAACTGTACAAAGCTGTAGTGGGAGTACGTTAGCGCTTTAGTGTTTCAGAAAGAATCCGCACGATGTATTTAAAAGCAGATGAAGCGCCGACCCCGTTAGATAGGCATGTCAGCAAGGCCTCGCGGGGAATGAGTAAAACCGCGTTGCGGGCGAGTTTTTGTAGGTATTTGAGCACCCCACCACACCGCAATTCTTTTTTGACATATCTTGAAGCTCCGGCCACCACAAACATGCGTCGGACACTGCTTATTTCACTTCGAAGACGTGAACAAAGCGGGGACACACGACCCAATGAAAACACATGATCCGCTGGACATCCGAAACAACTCCGAACATCCGTGGACATCAACGGACTTGCAGGGGATAGCAGTCGGACATCCAGTGTAAATATGTCCCACAAAGGATATCCTAAGAATATCCTGTGTAGGACGTCTATAAAGAACTTATTGCATGAGTATTTTGTGTTCTCAATCTCCTTTGGTAATGTTGACTATGGCTGGGCACCAATCGCGCATAAAATGAAACTATTCTAGTTACGTATTTTTGCTTCACTCAGTCATCGAGTGAAGCAAAAACATGCTTGTAAAAAATAAATAATATAGCAATAATTAAAGAGTAATGAAATGATGTCGTATTTTCTGCATAAAAGTTACGAATTTATTCGAAATTTCACGTCCTAGAAACGGGAGAGATGTGTGCGTTAATGAACGACAGAAATTCCTCATCAGCTTTGTCTCTTTAAACCCCGCGCCATTTTAAAGTTTTCAAAACCTGAAACAATGAAAAAATAAAAATTAACGTTACTTGTTTTAAGTCATTAAATATACTATTTTTTTTGTTTTTAAATACAATATATGAACTTTAGTTTGTTAGATTTTAGCATAATTATCTTATAGGTGTGTTGTTTCGCCTTTTATTCTAAGCAACACGCCGACTTTTCGCGCGCCATTTGTACCGCTTTCATGGCCTGTGTCGGTATTGTGTGGCCGGAGCTGGGTTTGTCGGCGACTGTTCAGCGGCGCTATGGACCTCGAGAGTTGTGCAAGCTCGCAGAGCTGCAATAGAGGTAAGTTCATAGTCTTCGAACTTGCTGTAGAGCATTTTCGATGCGCAAAAATGTGATACTTGCAGGTGTTTCGTCGGCCCGTTCGTTTCGGCGCCATGTTAGAGAAGGTGTCGCAGCTAGCCGCGCGATGGCACGACAAAATACGGCCGCTGCCTCGCTTTCCGCGTGAGATGTGACTGTAAAGAAGGTAGCCTACATCTTACTTTCCTTGAAGTATGCACGGATAACAAGCATGAAGAGCAAATTGCAACCGAAGCGAGGATCGGGGGTGCTGCCATGTTACGGAAATCGTCACGCTCTTTTCTGGGCAACAAGCGCTTTTTTCTGGTTTTCCAAAAAACCTGCGACGGCGACGGATGGCCCTTCGCGATTGCAAATCCTGTCGCTCGTCGCTGGAAAATCGCGTGCATGTGGTTAAGCCTTTAAGGTTTCGTATTTGCAGGAAGCGACCGTAGGTTGGCGCGGGCCGCGCGGGCGGTTTCGTGACCTTCGCTCGCTGTGTGCCGTGAGCCGCGATGCCTCTACACTCGCATCGTTCGTGAATTCCGCTGCGGCGCACGGATAATTCAAATAGAGAGGCAACGTGCCGCGCACAGATAGAAAGAAAACCAAAGAAGCGGCCGCGGGCGGAGGGGTGGGGGGGGGGTGGAGGAAGCGATCCGAAGGGGGGATCGGCATAATAAAAAAAAAGATCAACGGGTGAGGATGCGCCGCGCATTGGTTCGCGCGACTGCAGCGTATGAAAGGAGGGGGTGCGTTTATTAGGAGGGAGAAAAAAAAATCCCAATTTTGACGACTAAAGTTTGGGGTGCGTTTATTATGCGAGTGCGTTCATTACGCGAGTAAATACGGTATATTCTTGAGTTTTAATTGGGTAAAACCCTTATGAATTATGGGCCATAGTGGAGGTCTCTATATTATAAATTTTGACTCCCTGGGGTAGTTTGATATGCTTTACAACGCAAGTACACAGGCGTAATGGTATTATGCCTGTCCGCCGTGATGGTGTAGCGGTTACGGTACTTGGCTGCCGACCCGAAGGTCGCGGGTGCGGTCCTGGCCGCGGTAGTCGCATTTCGATAAAGAGAAATGCTAGAGGCCTGTGCACTGTGCGATGTCAGTGCAGGTTAAAACAGACCAAGTGGTCAAAATTTTCCAGAGCCTTCATTACGACGTGCCTCCATCAAAATGTGGCTTCCAAGCTGTAATTAGATCCCGCTGTTATGATCGGACTTCATGGCTTAGCGCCACTTGGACGATCGAAAGTATTTCGCCAGTCTGCCCTGCTTTATTCCCGGGTCAGCGTTCCCCGAAGAGCACCAGTAGCGGCGACAACACGGCAAACCTGCTCTGAATCCTTCAGAGCCGTCGGCGCACCTCGTCAAATCCCTTTCGACTCACCTGACCGACTTTGACGGTATGGCCTAGGAGGGGCAGTTTGCAGGCGAGGCTGCTTGCTTTGTTCATCGTGCTACGCGACACACCGAACACTCAGCCGAGAACTTGGGAGACACGTTTCCCACACTCCGAGAGTGCATTCGTGGCAGCCGCCTGAGAGGCACCTGCGTCGCAGCCGCTGCCGGGGAGTCATCGCTGCACCTGATTACACGGCTGGTTTACAGGAAGGTGCGTCACCTCGGCCAGGTCATTGTGCAGTGCAGTGCGAGGCCGTATTGTGTCCTGAGTGCTCATCTCCCTCGCCGACGGGCGAACTGGGCGTGCCTCTTCCCTCTTTCCAGGGCGGGGAAGGAGGCGGTGTTTGACCTTCCCATTTGGAGGCGGAGATCAAGACGACATCCAGGATTGGACTATCCTGGACTTTATTGTTTTCCCGTGCAGGGAATCTTGGGAAGGCTAAGGCCATAAAACGCGAGCGCCGAGACGCTCGAGAGATCATCATCTTCCTGCATCATGTAAAAACACGCTACCATGTAAATACTGTAAATAAAAGTTCCTGTTGTTAGCTCCGGCTACTCTGCTCGACTTCTCCCTGCGACATGGCTGGCTCCGGTCCCATGGACAGACCCCCGACTACATCACCGCTATATCGTGTTCAGTGGCAGAACACCTTAGCCGTCTGAGCCGATGCGCACCGTGTGGGAATATGGTGTTGTGTAGAGAACTTTGCTTTCTGCATGTTTAAGAGTGACAGCCAGCTTGCATTTTGTTGTTTTCAGTTACTTTCAACAATTTTTACTTTCTCTGACCACCTTTTTGTGTATGGCGTGTGTATAGTTATAAAATAGCACTTTATTGTAGGCTTTCTTTGTTGGCTCTCATGAGTTTGCTTAAAGGTAACCTCTTAATTTAACAGGTCACCTCCAAGGCAACAAGAGGACATGGAGGCATCTATTGAAGAACCCATTGATTCCCAAAATTGATTGAATCTTATTTGAAGCTTTCAGTGTTTGCATATTTTTAAATATTTATTGAGCTATTTTCCTGTCCGAACTAAATCCTAGTCAAGCCCATGAACAGGCTTTTTGACCCCAGCCCAATGTTGTAATCAATAAATTTTTAAACTTTCAATGTCATGACCCAATTGATTAGGACACTCGTAACGACGTGTCATGTACTATGTCAATAAATATTGCACAGGTTCCCTTTTTTTCTTTTTTTGTATCTGCTGTACTCGCCGATACATATTTATTCTATGTGCATTTTTCAATTTCACTTTATATGTATATGACTTTTTTGTACTCCACAGTCTCATACACATGCTTTCACTTTTTGCAACACGAAGAGACCTGCAGCTGACATATCTATGCTATCAAGTTTCATGTGCAATGCTGTCTTCTTTTAGAGATTTTTTTCTTGCAGGCAGCTAATTCTTATTAATGTTTATAGAGTTTTGTTTTGAGAAGAGAAGGAAAGAAGCACCTGCTATTTATGTCTGTGGCCCCACCTTTTATTTGTGCTGCCATGACTGGACATCAGTGACCAGAGTGCCTGCTGTGTATCTATTGATAGCACCTCAACCCACTGAGAGCCTGTTTCATCAAGTCTGTTAGTGTGAAACAAATTTATTCTGAAGCTCCTGTGACAGGTGCTTTCTTAGTAGACCATTTTGAGAGCAGCCTTTCAGTATAATAATGCGTTGTGGTCTCTACAGTCAGCAACATTGAATATTACACTTTAGTTGGTTATGTATTCAGCTACTTACGCTACCTTCACTACTCAAACTTTGTATTAATTTGCTATTTCTTGCCTACAACTTAATGTTTGCTGTTGCTAGCAAAAGCAAGTAATGTAACAAGAACAAGTTAGCTTTTTAAGATCAATGGAAGTAGCACCTTTGGTGTCATACACGTGAGAATCATCGATGTCAAAACACTGAGTTGCCCTTAAGAATGAGTTGCTATTCAGTGCCGATTTGATTTTTATGAATGTTTTGTGCAGGTAGAATATGAAAGCCTTGTACGTCTTGCTCTTAACTGTATCTTTTTTACAGCGAAAGCTGTTATGAGATCACAACAAGGGCCGATTCGGGCGCTGTAGTTGTCCGCCGCCAATGTCCATAACTGCTATCGCAAGAAAAAAACGAAATAAAAATACCCATGATAGAATGGGATTCGAACCCGGGACCTCTGCGTGGCAGCCCAGTCCCAGTGTTCTACCACAGAGCTACGCCCGTGCTTGAAACTCCACTGCAAACGTACTGTGCACAGGCTTTATGTTAAGGAATCGTATGAATGTTGTAGATCGTTTTAGAAGAGCGAAATCGCGACCAGGCGTCGCACAAAGCGATTTGCGTAACGAGTCAATCGTTGAAAGCCTCCAACCCGTTGCAAAACTGTTCACTTAGGATTCTTCGTCGTCAGCCACCGTATCAACAATGTGCACATAACACCTTACAGATGTGCAGTGGCTAGTCAGTGTGCAATTTACATTTTTGAAAGTTTTGTGCAGGTAGAATGAAAGCCTCCATATGGCACATACGTCTTGCACTTTATCTTTTATTTTAATCTGAGGAAAAGCTATTCTTTTTTCAATCATTTCTTGCTTCAATGGGCAAGATGTGAAATATGTCCAGTCACAGTGTGCAATATATGTGTTCTTTCCAACAACTTTGGTCTTAAATAAAAAGGTTTGTGTTTCCAATACACTTGGCTCAGAGTTTCTCTTGCACAAGTGGACATTTAGGTATTATAATGTTGCCATCTGTCGAATTTCATTTAATTGCTAAAATTTCAGCAGTTTGAAGCATGCATAGTTTTTCTTTGCTTTCAGGTGCTAATTGAATTGAGTACTTCGATCATGTCAGAAATGCACCTCGGTACAACAATTTGGGCCTGTACTTTAGTCCAAAAAGTGTAATTCTAGCAATTTCAGTGCTTACTGCCACTTTTAGAGTGTAAAAAAGACTTATGAAGTCTTATAGAAAACACCCTGCACAAAAGAGATCCCTTAATGTCCTGGTCACGTACGCAGCGTGTCCCACGGGACTTGCTAGGGATAACCGTCGGATCAGGAAAGAGCGGCCAAACTGACTTGCAAGGGATGTCCGCCGGTGTTGTTTCGGAGATGCAGCGGATATCCGAAATCCAGTCGGGGACGTGCTAAGGACATCCATAGAATATCATTTTTGTCAATGGGGAACAACAACGTACAAACCTACGGCGGACGTCTGCTCACTGCCCCGATCGAGAGTAACGAGCAAGTTCGCCACCACTGGCGCTTCGGTCGGCGTGCACTAGGCGAATACCTTGACGGCAGTTGTGGCCATAGGTTGGCAAACTCACTCATGAGTCGACTCACCAAGACTGAGATTGATCCGTGAGTCTGAGTGAGTCCGGGTGAGTAATATTTTTGATGAGCTTTGAGTCCGAGCATGGTTCCCTTCGGGAGGTGGGGGGGGGGGGGGGGGGGGCGAAGGGATCGTCGCAGCGCCCCCCCTCCAGCTGTTATGTCAACGTATGGGGCTGACTTCTTCGCCCCCCCCCCCCTCCCCCCCGCCTCTTATGTGACTAGGGGGGGGGGGGCGGTCGCCCCCCCCCCCCTGCCCCTCCCCCCGTGCGCACGCTTATGCACACAGGGCCACAACGGCCACCAGGTCACACCGCAAGAAGACGCCACAGGAAAACCTAATGCTCGGCTTGCCTTAGCCAATGCCTTAGCTAACAAGGCAGACATCCTGATACCAGTCATTCGATGCTTCAATCGAAGCATCGAATGACTCTGTTGATACCCTACCCACGCTTACGCCATAGGCCATCATTTTAAAAGAGCGGTTTCAGTCAGTCAATCTTGATCAATTTAGAATAGAACCAGAGCTATGGTGGCTTACCAGAGCGCTCACTTCGACAGCGCTTCTGTCATCGACATCACGTTTTCATGGCGACGCGCACATGCATGTGTTTGCGCTTGCTTGCTGTGTTGTCTTAGAACTGAAGATTCGCAAAATGTGTGTCTAGCTCGCACATATTATTTACGCTTAGCTACTCCATCCGGTAGCAATCATGAGCAGAGACAAGAAAGTGAAGCGCTCAAAGACCGCTAACGATGTCTCCAACTCCGGTTCGGGGCCGGTAAGTTTGCGTCCCATATTCGCGAGAGCTTGCGGTTTGACGCGTCGCAGTGTCGGTGTTGGAGGCGCAGCACTGACATTCTTCGTTCCGTTGTGCCCGAGGTGCTATATTCTTCAGCCAGTTAAATCATATCATTTTAATTATATTGTTGTTTGCAGCTACGATGCGAATTCCGGGAGCCCCGCCGCCTTTGACATGCGTCAATGGTCTAAATAATACCGGCACGTCCCCTGCGTGCTTTTCCTTGAGGATATGCATTCTGAGGACGTGAGTGTAGTTTTATGGGCTTTAAGGACCATTGTTAAGGCACTTACCGTCTAATCTCCTGCAAGCTTTTTGCCTGGCACGCAGGAGGGCGCAGGACTTTTCATTAAAGGGGCTGAAATACCTTTTAAGCCTGCCCCACATCAAAATCTTTTTCGCGTGCATCTCAGGGCAGGCACTACATAAAAAGAACATATATTGTCTGGCGATTATCACCGACGACACCTTTTCATAGTTATGCGTTAGGCCGTTTTGCAGTGTGAATTTCGTCCGCAGCCCAATTTGAATAGCCTGTTACACTCACACTAGGTGCTTTAATTGTATGATGCAGACTGGCTAAAAGAAACAGCATTAATGACTTTCTCATTTTGCGTCAGAAAATCCTCAAGGTGTTGATGGTTACTTCGTAGATAGTCAAAGTTTTTATTTTTTTACCGTAGTAAAAGCATGCTTAAGTTACATATTACCGGGATGCTTAGCAATCTCTTTCGTGGTGTTTTTCAAGCAGCACGCAAGAGATTTAAAGCACCACTCGGGCTTCTAACAAACCTGGATGATCGGAGCACGGTTTAGGTTCTAGAATTTACAGGTTCAATGCTCACCTGTTTTAATGTGAAATCCTGTATTATTATGAGCAGTGTTCAACGGCATACGCGTAACTGGTAAGGAATGCAACGCCCTGCTCAACAAATAGGAGATAGCAACCATCGAAGACACTCATGAAACTTCAAATTAACTAATCATGGTGCACTTACAGAAATTTATTCTGCTGCGAACTGCATCCAAATTAACTCCATGTCCAACTCCTGAAAATGACAAAGCCTTGCAACCTTGAAAAATCCTAAGCGTACTGCTTTCGCAAAGGCTTTGCTGTTTTGCCCCAAATACAAGGTATATTAATTATGATTGCTTCAAGTAATATTGTAATTGTAGTTTTTTGGGCAACTTGTGACTTTCTTCCATGATTTTTCCAAGGAAGCCCATCGCAATCATCTTTTCTTTTTCTTACTTTGTTGCATTGCATACTAACGTGACAAGATACACTCAGAGTAGGGACGCTTCGTACATTCACTACTCTAACTTAATTTGTGAACTATGTCACGATCAACTTGCTTTTTAGTGCCCTCATGGTGGTTTTTCTACATTCACCTGTCCGACATAGACTACCTAGAACACACTGACCTAATGTATTTTAAGTACTACGCATCAGATAGAGTCACTCAGAGGAACGCTCACCTTTTAGCAGGGATTGTGGCTGAGATAGTTAAAGAGTTCTGGTCACCCAATTCTGTCGAATGTTCAAGGAGCAGGTGTATGTGTGGCTTAGTTTGGCTTTTCTTGGCTACAATTTGTTTCAATTCAACAGGCCTTTGAATCACTGAAAACTGGGTCAACTGCTGTAAAATATAGTTTTAATTTGTCATCTAATTGCAGCACAAATTTAGCATAAATTGCTAAATTTTGGCAAAAGCATGCACATAACTAAACCTAGCTGTTTTACTCGCCATCCATCCACCTTTTTTATTACTAGTCATTTATTGAATCTGTGATCAAAAAGTTTGTTTCATTATACTAATATCAGCATACGTAACTGATGGGGCCATTAGTTGAAGGGGACGTAAATTTACTTACTGAACTACACAGAGGTCAAGATTTAGGTGTGGTGTTGCATTTGTGCACGAGTCTACTACGAACATGTAGCTGTGAGAATTTTTAGAAATGGTGCTGTATTAGCGGAGTTGTAAGTGTTTCATGACACAAAAGACGCCCTCGCTTGTTTTGCTCTTTCCTTCACTCATCGGCTCATCTCTCCTCCTGAGCAGAGTGTTCCTCCTCACTGTGCGAGGAGGATGAACAGCAAGTGTGCATAACTGCAAGTGAACAAACAGGTGGAATAGTTGACGAGCAAACGACTTGTTGACATCACGGTGAATGTTGAGGGGATGAGGAATGCTGAAAGGCATGGAGAGAAAAAGGAATTGTTTCTTGAAATTTGTGGGGCATCCGCAGATGGTAGCGCTACTGCATTTGGCATTGTTGATTGTGGCGACGTTCTGAACTTGTGGTGTCTCGAGATGAGCCGTGCTCTCGGAACGAACGGAGACAGTCACGCTGTTAGGGAAACCTAACAAACACGCGTACATTTATTCACTTGCTTTTACAATGACGATATCGCCAGCCCAGTCAAATACATCACTACTGACACGCTAAACAGCCTTATACAATATGCCAATATAACACGCAAACAACATAACAACAAAGTACCTCGAATGCAGCATCGTCGATGGTCGACTCACCACGAGGGGTCCACGGGAAATTACCTGCGGTTGCCGTCCCCGGCAGATCCTCCGTAGGAGACGTCCATCCAGGCACACTGCCAAACCCCAAAGAGACTCCCTACTGTTTCCCATGCGCCAGCCTGGCCTCTTCGCCGCAGTAGCTCTGCTGGCGCTACTGCGCAAACCCTAAACTGGGTGAACATAGGGCCACTACTCGCTCAGCGGCTGTTAAATGTAACCGCAGCTAGTCCGCGAGGCATGCATGCGCCACGAGGCACAAACGACTTTACGAGGGGTAACAGCACCCCACAAACTCAATGCGCATTTGCTGGAAAAGTTTAAAAAGTTATCAGGGGTAGTTTGGGGCCCTTTAAAATTCGATGCTGCATAATTTTACTGAAAAGACCAAAATTAACAACCTGATAAAAAAAGGTGTACAAACTAGCACTAGGGATTCCCATCAGTACAAGCACGGATCTGTTTCTAAAGTTAGGACTCCACAACACGCTGGACGAACTCACAGAAGAACAACAAATATGTCAGGCGGAACGACTGATGAAAACCACAACTGGACGAAATATACCATGCAAGCTAGGAATGAATTACCGCAATCCAATACGGAGAAAAGAAGATGATAACGAGAGAGAATCACGACAAACTTCTGGTACCAAAAATACCCAAAAACATGCATCCAGGTTTCAAAGGCAGACGCATGAGAAGAGCAGAGGAAATGACCCATAGCTATGGGTCAAACGAAAGAGCCACCTTTGTAGACTCGGCTGAATACCCAAACAGAAATTGCTACATGGCAGTAGTTGTAGATCATACCCGAAAACTCCTTACCAGCATGTCAGTTAATACCAAATTTTCCAAGACAGCAGAGGAAGTAGCCATTGCACTAGCATTGGTCTCCGCAAATATTCAATACATCATTTGCGATTCTCAGGCATCCATTCAAAATTATGGTAAGGGCAGGATCTCTCCTGAGGCATGGCACATCATCAGAGTTAACGAAGCAACATTCTTCAATGCAGAGAAGAACAACAGGCAACTGCTATGGTTTCCAGCACATACACCTCCAAGCATTCGCGCAGCCAACCCCAACGAGGTCGCACACTGCAAAGCTTGAGGTGTTACTTGCCAAGCTAAGCAAGGAGTGACTTCTGTTGGTCAGGGGAGCATGGAAGAGGAGATCTAAAGAGAAAAAGATCAATTAGCAAGATTTAGCGATATTGCCAAATTCTATCAAATGTGAGGGCTAATTTCGCCACCATCTCACACTAAACTCAACAGAGCTGAGTCCATTGCTTGGAGGCGTTTACAGACATAAAGCTACCCGAATCCCGTGCAATTATATAACTGTCTACTCCGAGATATACGTGAGTGATACATGCAAGCTATGCAAGTCTGCTAGAGCCACCTTTCAACACATGTTGTGGGGATATCCGATATATCAAGATCTTATGGTAGTCTCCCCATAAGATCCGCAGGCACTGTGGTCGGCCGTGCTGCTTTGTTCAGAACTATCAGACCAACTTTGGGCCATCCAGCGAGTCGTGGAGGCAGCACAGGATCAGTTCCAAGTGGTCATCTAGGCAGCCCCAGGCATAAACCTTCCGTTCGCCGAATTTCAAATAAAGTTATTTCTTCACCAAATTCACACAAACAGAAATTGTGATGCTGTTACCTGATCCTCTCTCTTCCAGCAGTGCAGGGCACCAATGCCTTGAAAAAAATAAGAAGCTCAATGTGGAGATCTTACTTATCTAAGATAATGAGTTATGCTAGATAGCTGATGGATAGATTTTGTCTAAAAGCAAGTCCCATGTGTTCTTTAGTTAGCAGCTGCTTGCATTCTGCCCACCTAGAGGCAGGTCATTGTTAATAAAGTTTTGAATGAAGAAACGCGAGCTATTTCAGCCTGTTTGGCTTGCATGTATGACTTTTATAAAATTGAATGGTTACTGGTTTACGGGTATGGTATAGAAGTGTTGTGTGGCTGCTTCACAAGTGAAATTGCACGGACTTGATTTGCTGGCGCTGTTCCATTGATGGCATCTGTGGACCCGATTGTTGTGCAGAATCTCCACATGGACTACTTCCTAATAGAAGAGGAAGAGTCAAAGACACGTGATCCGCAAGACGATGAGGCTGTCTTCCGGAGAATCTGCGGCGAGATTCAGGCAAACATGAAGAAGATACTGGAAATGAAGCTGCAGCGTAGACCCATGGTATGAGTGCGATGCTCCTGAACTTCGTTGATGGTGTTACCTTTCTCAGTGAACATTTGACTGGCTGAATAAAGCTCCAAAAGAACTTCGAAGGAAAGTTCATCCTTAGATTTACTGAGCTTACTTGTTTCTAGCATGAAAAGTGGGGTAGAAACTGAGAGGGAAATGTTGGAGGCTTTCTGTATTAACAAAGAAAGGGCTTGTTCATGTCACCGGTGCATCCATCACACTGTATTCAACATAAACGTGTTTCCTCAAAAGGTTACTGTTATGACCATGTCATTCTGCTTCACAGCTTTGCTCTGCTGCACGTGCGGCAATGTCTTTTCCTGTTTGTGTCTGAGACTGTCGTTAAACAGCTGGTAGTCTGATGCTCCACTGCACCATCGCTCTCTCATCTTTTCTCCTTTTACTATATGAATTTCACACAAGCAACAATTATATGCAGTGGATTAGGCTTGTGCACAGTATTCAACATGCAAAAGCGAGCCCGATTCCCCTGTGCCATATAGGACACAGCTGCACGTAGGCATGCTGGTGCATTTACCAAGCCCCCTTTTTTCCTCTCCTTGCTTCAATCTTGTGCCACTCGCATCCTTTCTTCCAATACGTTCCGTTCGGAACAGGGGTGCCAATTATGTTGGATCAGTTCTCCTGCTGTGAATTGCTAAAAAAACGGGGAGGACAGAGACGGGAAAGTCCTTCACAGCACTATCTGTTGCCTCATCTCGCTAAGTAAGACTGTCTGAACTTGGAAACGTTCTCAAAATTGCAGCCGAGTCAAGTATAAGCAGTCCCTTTATCTCTCATCCTCCACACCTCAGTCTGGATCTCAAACATCCTCCTTCCTTGGTAAATGCATCGGCAAACTGTTTCAGATGTGTTGATCTGTGAGCCATGTTCCATGAATTAATTCATAACTTTACAATAGGAGAGAAAGGGAAGACGCATCCCATGGGTAAGCATGTTGCAGACTGATTTTTAACCACTAAAACATTTAGGTTCGTTACGCAGAGCAGCAAATTTGCCTACAAGCTGTAATTAACAACTTTCTAATTTTGTCTATCATGAAACAGATAAAAAAAGTCTATTGATTGTTTACTGTTCAGTATCAAAGAAAAATGCATTTCACTTGCTGGTCATACTTCTTTTGTGCTGTGCATCGTGAACCATGGGCGTTTAAAATCTTTCTAATAATTTATTGCACTTGTGGTGTCGGCACCTTGGAGCACTGTGTGTACCTTGCTACCTCTAATGTATAGTAATTGTTTACACCTGTGGTTGTTCGCACCTCTGGTTTGTGTTTAGTCTTTTTTGACAGTTTTATCTGAGCACTGCAATAATTGTGCTTAAGCAAATGCCAACTAGCCAATAACACGTCCTCCAGCTGACATTAAAAGCAAAGGAAAACAGGTGTACTTAAAATGACTTCACGTCTACTTAAAATGACTAAAAGTAATGGAGCTCTCTTTGACAAGAGTGTGCAACATAGCCTTGTTGGTCGAAGCTCCTTGCATTTCCAAAACACTTCAAAGTGTAATCTGCGATACGGCAACTTATAAAACTTCATCATATCAGAAGAACTGTTGCCGAGTCTACCGGTGCTGGTGCATTGTTTTAATCTCTTTGTTCTGTTTCCCTGGTCACTATGTGTCATCGTACTCGCATTATTCTGGACAGGCTGACATTGAAAAACTTCGAGTGGAGACTTCCTTGCTGTTCCTGGGACTGAAAAGATCAATCGCCTGGACAAGCACCGGCTCAAAGTGGCAAAGGATGCCGTCAACGAGGTGATCTATTTCTCTCTGAGATCTTAACGGCATTGGCTTACAATGTCGTGGTTTAAATATCTGTGTTGAATGGCTACATTGTATTGTGTGCTTTGCTTGCCAAAAAAGGCAGCTAGTGCCCTTGCTAGTCGGAGTCGCCTAGTTGCAGTTATGGTAGGCAGGTTTTCTGTCACTCCCTTCTCTAAGGTTCCATGCTTGTCAAGGCTCTTGGATGATTGTGAAAGGAGCTAGGTTGGCACTCTCCATGTGATCTTTATCCAACTGGTGAACTTCGCACGATGGAAGACACTGTTATGCCTAAAGACAAAGAGATTGTGAACTATGGTGTGGCAACATAACACATAGCCTATTGGGTTGCAGGCTGTGTGTTCTGAGAAGCCTGTGGTACTGTTAAGCACTTTTTTTTAATGGCCTAACGGGCTATAGAGTACGAGGCTCCCCTAGGTGTTCTACTTGTTAAAGACATAATTTCAATTATGCTCAATTATGCCCTTGACAAGTATTTGTCCAGGGCATAATAGCGCTTTTCAAGTTAGTTTTTACTGCTGAATGATGCATTATAAACATGAAAAACCCACATAATTTATATACCCTGATCAGCTTCTGAAAGCAGCATTTCTGTGTATATCTGGAAGAGTTAGACATCCTCATGTTTGTCACAGTAATAACAGGGGTGGAACAGCTGCGCCATTTGCGCCATTGTGCACCAAACTTGTTTACCTGCGCCGCAGCACCCGAATTTAGCCGCAACGTGCGACAGCCATCAAGTCCCGTGTCTGAAAACGTGGCTAAAACATCCTGTTTTTGGTTTCGTCACGGCTGTGATCGCTCGAGCAGCAGCTGTGAACTATAATTCTAAGGGTGCGGTCGCGATCGATCGCTGGCGCGCGCAATCTACGTGCTGCGCTCTCAACGCGAAGAGACTGCGAAAAGAGCATCACTCCCTAGCGTGGCCGTATTCTCTTACGCCATGCGTTTTGTAGAGTTACGCGATATCGGATCCAAAAGAGTTAGCTGCCAGCCTTACTTCGTATAACATTACAATTTGTTGCTATCGCATTCATTGCTTCGCCCTTGCGGTGAAACTGATTTTTTTTATAATTTGATGGGAGCATTCATAAACGAAAAAATGATGACGGTAACGGTGCTCAAAAGAACCGGGGGTGGTGTCTGGTTCGCGGAACAGCCCAGCAAAGGCAGTTGCACGGGACTGCTCATAGAGCGCACGCGCGTATTCTCGTTCATTTCGCTGTTGTGCTCCGTTATACGGTGCTTATCGACTCGTTGGTTGACGCCTCGCGTGCTCAGGTTCAAGAAATGGGCGCTGTACACAGCTAATAAAGTCGCAGTTTCACCGCAAGGGCGAAGCAGCCAACTGGCTGGCAGCTAACTCTTTTGGATCCGATCTCGCGTAACTATACAAAACGCTGGTGTAAGAGAATACGGCCACTCAAAGCAGAGCAACACTTTTTGCACAGTCTTCTCGCAATGAGAGCGCAGCACGTCGGAGTGTATGCGAGCCGCCCGCTGATGGCTGCCGAGCTAGCGCGTGCGCCAGCGATCGCGGCCGCGCCCTCAGAAACAAAGTTCAGTTGCTGCTCTAGCGACACCCCCCCCCCCCTCGCGTCTTTTCATGCTCGTTCAAGACGGCGGGTTGTTTCCTCTTTGACGGCAGGCCTCCCGAGCAGGGTGATGCTATCGCATGTGCCCTCCGAGCGACGGTGATGTGCCGGCTCATTTGATCTCTGCTTCAGCCGCGTTCGTTGCCCCCGGTCGCGTGCTTTTACCCGCGGGCACAACGTACGGTGCGCGGGGGTATGTTATAAATTTGGACTTCATACAGGACATGACGGTGACGGCAAGAACTCATTGAGAGTGCCCATATAATTGCTATCGCAATAATAAGGCTATTGCGCAATTTAGCTTAGTGTTTGAAAAATGCAGCATTGGACAAATGTTGCTTCACAAGTGCTGGGTACCGGGGCTACATCTGCTTTGAACGTTCTCTCTGACAGCTCCAAACTTGCTTGAAAAGGCCTTTCTGGCTGCTCCAAACCTTCTCCAAAATGTCTTTCTGGTTGCTCCAAGCCTGCTACAAAAGGCGCTTTTGCCTGCTCCCAGGACTGCTCCCAAACCCATGTAGCCTGTTCCACCCCTGTAATAACCACATTTTTATTTTTTCATAAACAGGTGGTTATCAGAATAGAGCATTGTCTGCTGGGTTGCTAAGTTTATACTGCATCCTGGATAGTACTCATCTCATCTCATGGCACTT
The DNA here is from genome assembly GCA_030522465.1 of Rhipicephalus appendiculatus. Classification (NCBI taxonomy): domain Eukaryota; kingdom Metazoa; phylum Arthropoda; class Arachnida; order Ixodida; family Ixodidae; genus Rhipicephalus; species Rhipicephalus appendiculatus. The sequence goes on along the minus strand of JALIZH010013276.1, from coordinate 552,882 downwards.
GGACTGGGCTTCAAGTTTCAAGTTCATTAATACAAGTCCATGATGCAAAAATTTGTACAAATGTACTTCTCTGGTGTTTTTTGTCATCTGTTATGACACAGCGGTCTGGTCGATGTCAATTTTCGCATGTGCAGATGAACTTGTTGCATGATTGTGGCTTCGTATTATTGATTGATATTTAACATATGCAATCAGGGTCAAGTAATTTTTGAAAATAATCAATATCTGCGGTTGAGCCCGCATATATTGAACCTGAAGAGGTTCGCAAAAAGTTCTGTGTATAGTGTGGAAGCTGGGGAGCAAGAACCAAGAGATAGAGAACCATCTCTATGCTACTCTGTTCTCACCAAAACTGCTGCTGCTGCTGCCACTGTTTATTTTCGATTGCAGAAGAAGCAGAAAGTGGACAACTTCCACCTCCAACTGCAGAACCTCACCTACGAGGTGATGCACCTGCAAAAAGAGGTGACAAAGTGTATGGAATTCAGGTGAGACACATCTGCGCTTCTATTTCTTCAACAATGCGCTTATAATGCAGTGCAGAGCTCATAGCTGCCTGGTTTGCATATTGTAGTTATTACGTACCGTATTTACACGAATATAGGTCGACCCATTTTTTCAAATTTGACAATCCAATGTTGGAGGGTCGACTTAGAATCAAAACCAGAACTAGAGCTTTTTTTTTTTTCTTCTTTTTTTTTTCTTCGTCGAGCGATTTTTGGGGGGTCGACCTACATTGGAGTCGACTTACATTCGTGTAAATACGGTAGGCTTGTCTTCAGCATGCAGTAATAGTATGCCCCCCATTTTGTAGGGCTTTCCCAGTGATGGTTGTTCCTCAATGAGAACACAGAAACAGGCTATGTGAGCCTGACTGCTAGGGGCACAGCTAGAATTTTTTTTTTTTGGGGGGGGGGGGGGGAGGGGGGTACAACCCTTTCTTTATGTATGTTTGTGCTTGTGTTTCTATGTGCGCCTTTATCACAGTTAAAACCCCCTATAAGAGACACTGGTGTAAGAGGCAAATGGGTATAAGAGACACCAGTGTGCCTGCATCGAAATTGGGTTTGGTCAGAAAATGTGATCATGCTACCTTGCTGATAAGAGACACCTCATGTAAAGGATGAGAACTGCTCCTTGGTGCATGTCTCTTAGAAAGGAGTTCAACTCTATACACATATAAAATGTAGAAATATTGGGGAGGGGTTTGAATCCCCACCGCCCCCAACTCCAACTCTGGCTACGCTAATGCTCGCGGGTGCCCCGATTTAGGGGGGCTGGGGGGAGGCATTGACAATGCCACCATGCAAACATTGTGACATGGCTGGTTGCTGTCAGCTCGTTACTTCTTGTGCCCAGCACGAGTTGCCTTTCTTGTTGCTTGGTACCATAATGTCGCACATACGTAACATTAGGTCACCGTCCATCACTATAGAACACAACCTTGCCATTACTGTTGGTGCTTAGATCTTTCCAGGAAACTGCCAGCATACCATGTGTGTATGTAGTATCTCGTTTTGATCCTAGTTATGAGTCGTTTATTCGTTTTCCTCGACTAGTTTTGTGAAACTATATACAAAATATTACTCTAGATGTGTCTGGGAAGGCAACTTTTGTCTGTCTGCATTTGAAGGTCCAGGGACGAGGAGATCGACCTGGTACCCGTGGAGGAGTTTCGCAGGGAGGCACCAGCAGAGGTTCTCAAGAAGGTGAGATAATGTGCAGGCACATTAATTTGTTTGTCAAGTTTCTCCTTGCCTTTTGATCAAAGAAAACAAATAATGAAGTACAATGTAATGGACAGTCTTGTCAGAAGCATTTTGAGAGCATTTCATACTACAGCAATAAAGTACGCATAGGTGAATGTTCGAGCACTTTGAATATTTGAACGAATATCTGTTTGCAATCACTTCAAAATCAATTTAAGATTTCCGAAATTTCGAAGTATTCGAAACGAAGGAATAGATGCATCTCTTACAGTTTGCAACCCCCCTGTAAATGTGGTTTCACTGCAGCATGGGGCTGCTGTGCTGCAAAACCGCATGTTGAGGGGAAATCCGCCCTCCCGCGAAGTCGCACTTCAAGGTTAAATGTACATTTTACCTGCACTTCAACTGGTCATTTTTTTAAATGTTTAAAAGCGTGTTTATGCCACGAAGTATATCATATTTTAAAACCCAACGTATTTTACCGCTTAGAATTTGCATCCTACTACTGTTCAAAGCCTTCGACTAGTGTTCAGGGTTGCTTCCACTCTGCTTCAAACTGAGAAAGTGACATTCCCTCGAGCCTGGTCCTAATTGTTAAGTACACTGTACAAGTAGGTTGGGTCATGACGAAAATTTTCATTCTTCTTTATATGGTATGTGATATGTACTATTCAAACTATTCAATTTGCAATTATTCAACAAAATCATTGTTTGGGTCAAATTCACTTCGAACCTCAAATTTACTATTTGCCCATCCTTATAATAAAGCATTGTGGGAAGCTTGTCAATGTGTTTGTACCTGTTTCATTGGCACTGCAGTCAAAATTCACAAGCAGGGCCATACTGTTGGCCACAGTGGCAGAACTGAGGTATGTATGAGGGCCCCTTTCGGTCCAAAAATGACAAGCATTTTTCGATGGAGCAATAAGTACTGGTTTGCACTTTTATGTCATTGGCTTGATTCGGCTGGACTACAGTTGGCAGGCAAACTCTCAATCTTGTGTGATCATCCCTATCGCACGATTGTGCATTAGTAGTTATTTTTTATGATTCCTGTCCACTGTGTCTGCACTGCAAGCTGATGACGAGCAGTTGAAACCAACTGGATGCCCTTTGCAGGTCAACTGGAGGCACCATGTTCCTGTTTCTTTTGCATAAGCATAATCAGGATTTTTTATTTCCTAGATGTCTCATACAATTTCGTTTTGTAGCAACGCTTCACTATGCACATTCACCAACAGGCTTGCGTGCATGTAAATTGCTGTGCATGCAGGTTGTCCGAGATTAACGGTGTGATCGCTACATTGTCGTAGAATGAGCTTAAAAAGTTACAATGGTAAAGCAGGAGGCTGTTTGGTTTCGAACTCGTAGCTTCAGCTCTTTAAATTTAATTCTTAAATGTAGTTCCAGTCAGATCTGCGCAGAGCTGAAGAATTGCTGAAGTGCGAGTCCTTGGAGTAACAGTGCCTCATAAGGCAGCCACAGAGGCACATGAGTGACTCCTCAGACATTGAATTCAGAACCTGGCCCATGTGTACTGAACGTAGGCTTCCCTCATTACCTATGAAGAATTGCTGCTGAGTATCGTTGTGAACAGTTTGCAACTCTGCAACGACTCTGCGAAATAGTTTTTTTTTTTTCTGGCCACTGTGACTTCCAGGACCTGACCGATGCTGATCCGCACCAGTTAACCCTGGCAAGGCTTCAGTGGGAGCTTGTACAAAGAAAAGAGTAAGTCCGACTTTAAGCATGTGTAGGATGATATTATTTTAGTCAGCAGCTTCCCTTGAAGTAGTGGCCTTGAACCTCAATCTGTAATATTAAGGTTTGCCGCCTGCATGCATGCATACAATTTTGCTCCACATCGCTATAACCATTTCATTTTTTTTTTGTTACCTTTCCTCTGTTGTTAACCAACACCAAGTACCTAGCTGTTGATGCGTTGATCCAAACAAGGCTGTTGGCTTCTCTCTCTCTCTCCTTAAAAATTGGAGTTGTCCAAGGTGCATGCCTAGTTAAGACATGTGCGGTAGGCAGCACTGCTTTGCCACGACAAAATGGCAGCTGACCGAGGAATGCCGTACCTTCTGTTGCCCAGGCTGTCCCAGAAGCTGCGGGGCCTGGAGTCCTTGCGTGAGCAGTACGAGCGCGAGATTGAGCGCAAGCGTGAGTGCCTGTCCGGCATCCAGCCGACACTGCAGGCAGTGCTGGAGGCAGCGCAACCCCTGCAGGCCGACCTTGGCCTGCCGCTTCAGGCCCACCAAGGGGAGCACGCCAACGCCCAGTACCTGTCGAGGCCCCTGTATGTGCTGTACGTGCAGGCGGCCGCCTACCAGCATGCCTACGGTGAGGATCCCACTTGAGGCAGCCTTTGTCGCGGTGCTGCTGCATTCTCATGTCGAATTCCAGTGGCCGAGTGGGAGCAGCCAACGTACTCCGCGAGCGAGTACTCGACTCTGGCGTAGAGTAGCACCTCCAAATCCGCGATTGGAACGCAACCCAAACCGCTGGAGCTAGGCGAAACTGGAAGTAGATCTTTTGGACACTGAATTGCGCAGAATACCCCGTGTGTTTTCATTCCGCTATGATGTCAAATTCTGTCAAATTTATGCTGGTACGTGGCAGTTTCAGCGTCACTGTCGCTATCCAATGAAAAAATCATGCAGGAAGTCGAGCTTTCTGAGTCTGAGCTCTTGCTATTGAGCAGCAAAAGTAATGCCACACGATTTGCCGTGCCTTCCATATCTTCCGCCATCACCACCAAAACAAAGTCTACCGGTGGTGCCCTCAAGCAGGCAAACGTGTTGAAGTATGGGACACAGAGTTCCGGTCCACTCCACTGATTTTGGTGGAGCAACTTTTCCTGCTCCACGGAGTGACTGACTCCCGCTCTGAATGTACTCCGACTCTCTCATTGGAACGCATGGCTCCTGCTGCAAAATGAGTAGAAAAACTTGCCCTGGCTCCACCACTGGAATTCAGCATCAGTTACAGATAAGACAGCATTGCCACTGACTGCTATGGGTGTGCAGGAGGGCTTGATCTGGTGGCTGACAGATGCCGTATTGTTGTGATAGCGAAGAATACAGCAACCACCCAAGCACAAGTTTCAACACACCAAGGTGCAGCTTGCGCCAAGCAAATAACATGTTTAAAAGCTTTAGTCGGCGAAACCCAATAAGGGTGAAAAATAAACAGGTATGCGTGTCAATATTGAGCATACAGTTAAACCTGGATATAACGAAATCGACAAATTCCCGAAAAAGTTCGTTACAAACAGGTTTTCGTTATATCCAGTTTCAGCACGAAAATTCGGAAAGGAAACAAACAAATTAAACAAAAGGGGAACTGAAGGCAGAGCTCACCCAAAACGCTTATTTAGCAGTAAAAAACTGTGTTATTATTGCGATAGCTATTATTTAGACACTCTCAACGGGTTTTTGCCGTCGCCGCCATGTTCCATATAAAGTCCAAATTGATATCATGCCCCCGCGCATCGTAACTTTTACCCGCGGGTAAAAGCGCGCGAGTGGGGGCGACGAGTGCTGCTGAAGCAGAGATCAAACGAGCCGGCCCATCTCTATCTCCCGGAGGCCGCATGCGATAACATCTCCCTGCGTATTAGACCTGCCGTTGAATGCTCAAGCAAAGAGGAAACACCTCGCCCGTCTTGAACGAGCATGAAAAGACACGGAGTTGTACGGGGGTTCACTCGAGCAGCAACAGTGAACTTTGATTTTAAGGGCGCGGTCGCGATCGCAGGTGCGCACGCTACCTCGACAAGCATCAGCGCATGGCTCGTATACCTTTCCACGTGCTGCGCACTCAGCGCGAAGAGATTGTGTGAAAAGAGCACTTCTGCCTGGAGCGGCCGTATTTTCTTACACCAGCGTTTTCTAGGGTTACGCGATATCAGATCCAAAAGAGTAGGTTGCCAGCCTTACTTCGTATAACATTACAATTTGTTGCTTTCGCATTCATTGCATTGCATTCAACGCGCCATCGTGTTGTCGGAGCTAATCAGCTAATCGCGAAGCCTACAGTCTAGCTAACTCGTGGCGCGGCGCAATACTGCGAAGCACGGGACGAGTCGACCTCAGAAGATCCGTCATCACCGCAGTCTCGGACAGTTTCCACCAGTGCCTAATCTGACATCACGGTCGTGACGACACGGTTGTCCGCATAAAAAAAAAAAAAAAAAATGCAAAGCTGAACTTCGTCCGGGGCCACTCCATGCGCTCGCCGCGCAGTGAAACCATGCACGCGCGCACGGCGTCGAAAACGAAGAGCGAACGACACGTATACCACGGAATACAATTCGGAAAAGCGCTCTCCATATGCACTGCGGCCCCACACATGCGACGCGAACTTGAAGCGTACCGACACGGAGCAAAATTTTCTTTTTTTTTGTGTCACTTTAACGAAGTGCAGTTCAGAGACTTCTGCAGCAATCGAAGAGTGGCGCTGCGAACGCTAAAGTCGTTTTCTTTTTCTTTGTTGTTTTTCGTTTGAAGGGAGGGGGAGAGCACATGCTGAACACATTCGCCCGCGGCGGTAGGGTGGCGGCGGCAAGAAGAGTGGCAACACCGGCTCTAGGGGTGCCGGCCCGCCTCGCAGTCGCCGGGGCTTCGAGCGCTCAGGTGTGACGCCGGCGCTTCGCGCTTCGTCGGTGGCGAGGCAACTGCGGTAGATGCATGCTCGTGCCAAAATGACAAAATCAGGGGCAAAATTTTTAGGTTGTCGGTGGCGAAAATTCGTTATTTCAAGGGTGTTTCCCGCTGCCACTTTGTTACATAGAGGTCGCAAATACATGTGCTTCTACGGAGTAACGGCGGGGAATAGAAAAACTTCGTAATATCGAGGAATTCGTTATATGGAGGTTCGTTATAGGCAGGTTGAACTGTATCTTGAAGAATTTAAAAATTAGGTGGAACTAGACAATAGACTAAATTAAAACATTTTGTGCCTTTCTGTACTTTTTACTGAAATTGTGTGTCATCATTGTGCCGTGCTATTCAAAGCTTTGCTGTAAGGCAGAAATTCAGGGGAAGATGGGAGCTTGAAGGGAGGATTATTCTTGAATAAAGCATGTTGCTGGAGCCAGCATTTCAATGAGCAGTCGTGTCTTCTTTAAGGCTGCAACTGCCTTGAAGACAAGACATGTTGTAGAAACGTTGGCTCCAGCACTTACCCATGTTCCAAGAATTTTTCATCTCCATAGCTTTGCTGCTCATTCATCTTCACAGAGTAGAATGGCTCATAAATCTCCCTTTTTTTTCTTTTTTTTCATCGCGCCATGGGCTGCCTGGCAGGTGATTGCTTTGAGGTTGGCATGGAAGGCAGCGTGGAGGAATCCAAGGCGCTTCTTGAGACTACGCAAGAGAAACAAGGTATGTACGCGTGGCTGGAAGGCTTCATGCCGTTGTAAGAGAGTGTTTGCTTCATTGGTAATCTGCAGCTGCCATGTGTCACGAACTACTAGTTGAAAGCCTGATATCGTCAATGCATTGATTGCAGTTTATCTTTAATGTCACATTTGCATTACTGTATAACAGGACAGTTTATATACAGCATAGACCGCTTATAACGTAAGTCGCCGAAGTCGCGAACATCCGCACTATAAGCGGTACCGCACCATAACCAAAACAACATTTTTGAAAGGCTGCACGTGTGCAAAACATGACCAAGAGACAGCCGCGCGATTCCAACTGTCGGGCATGCAACTGGGACATAAGTTTACATCCGCTAAAATTTGAAAATGTTGAACGGTTAGCGTCCGCGGACCAGCGGTGCCGACATAACGAACGCGGAAAAAAAATTCCGCCATAACGGAAAGACGCCAACTAACTTTTCGGGCCTCCTCATTTATGCGGACTTCGCCGCGATACCACAATACGCAGAAACTGTACGTCAAACGACAATTGAAATTTTCTCACACTTTTGATTTTCCGGGCGCGTGCGCGACGTCGAAAACAGTGGCGACCACGAACCGCCACACGAGTGTTACACACACAGGCCCTCATTTTCGTTGAAGATGCAAGTCGCCCCTTCTAAATGTAACGTGCGAAATGTTGCGTTGACTCGGCACCAAACCGCAACTTTGATAGTCCGCGACCACTACCAGCGAGGCAGCTAGCGTTTGTTAGGGCTAGCATGTGGGTTGCAATGTGGCATGCCGTCGCGAGACGCTTGCCCCAAGAAACACGGAGATCGGGCGTAGAAGAGATCGCACTCACGAGCTAAACCGAGGGCAGCACGCATGTTTCAGTTCGCGGTCGGGAGAACAGCCCGCAACTACATTCGCCGACCATTTATTCGGACGCCGATAATTCGGACATGCCCGTTTATTTGGACACCCTCGCGGCACCGCCACTCGTCCCATTGAAGTAATGTAAACTCACGACCGAAAATTCGGACGCCCCACGGCGCGCCGTTCGATATTTCGGACTCCGAATGGCTGATCATGACCAGCTGTCCGCGATGTTTACACACGTGAACACGTGTTTACAATATCTTCGCTAGGTTGCCAGCACTGAAAGGTTGCACTGTGTATGGCTGGACATCATGCCAGTGTAAAAGTGCAGAAATTACAAATGCCGATCTTGAAAGCTATGTGTTTTGGCGACTCGTAATGGGCATTTTCGACTTCAGCCAGCCGAGTATCCATTGAATAGCTATCACAGCCAAACAGCAAGCCAAGCCAAGCCACGCCGGAGTCTGCTTGGACGTTCAAAATGGCCGCGCATACGAAACGGACCAAGGAAGGACGGAATTACGAACTAGCCTGATCACGTTCCCTTTTGGCATTTGAAAGTTTGCTTGTCAGTTGTTTTGTGGCTAGGCCTAATCTACTGAAATAACTATGACAGCTACGACGCCACCCATTCCATCCGCGCGGTCGGTACTAACGAAGAAACGCGGCAACCACAAGACATTGGAGATGGCGAAAAAGGCCACAATTATTTGCCAATTCGAAGGCGGCCGACCTCAATACGATGTTATTTGGGAGCTTTCGCCGAGTTGGACGATGATGAGATCGTCTGTCGGGTCCCCAAATCAGCGTAGGTGAACAGCGACTCCGATGACGCGCAGGCCGTGGCAGCGCTACAACCTGCGGTTATTTATTTATTTATTATACCCTCAGGGCCAAATGGCATTACAGAGGGGGGGGTGGGTTATTACAAAAAAGGTAATTGAACAAAATTGGCCAAACACTGGCTGAAATACAGCCCGACTCAGTCTTCTGTGATTGTGCTTGTGTGCAGACGTGCATTGACAAGCTTTTCTGGCCGCTGGGCCAATAAAGGTGCTTTTATTCTGGTGCATCCTTTTATTCGAACTCTCGATTATTCGGACTTTTCTGCGGTTCCTGCCGAGTCCGAATAAACGGTCGGCGACTGTATCCTGAAAAAAGTCTGCCAAGCTTCTAAGTCCACATGTTGGTGGTCAAAGACGAAAGCTCGATCGCATCTCAAAGCATTGCCACCAATGCGGGAATCGAATTCGCACGCGTGAAATCTGCTCTCTACGACGATGCAACTCATTTTCCCGATAGAAAACCGAAGAGACAAACAGCGGTGGACGCGGGCGCCCGTTCGTGGCAGGGGCGCGCAGACAGGCGGCCGAAGCAAAAGCGGCAAAGGGGGCAAAGGCTTCGCCGTTGCCTAAGCAACCACTTCCCCTTCTCACACCCCACACCCGCGTGGAACTGCTGCACCCCCCTACATCATCACCCATCTTCCTTCTCCCCCCTACGCCCTCACTCCTCGTTCGTTTTCTCCGCGTCCCCTCCTCCGTAACGCCGTCGTCACCCCCCCCCAGCGCACCTGTGCTGAGAAGCGTGCTTGCTCCCTCTCTTCTCTGAAGATGTTTCGGCAACCGCATTATAACCGGTCTTTCATCTCGGGGGACTGCACAATAAGCGCTATGCGTATACAGTCGAACCTCTTTATAAGAGGCACTGATATAAGAGACAAATGGGTATAAGAGGCACCAGTGTGCCTACAGTAAAATACGGGTTGACAAGAAAATGCATACGTGGTACCCTGCTTATAACAGACATCTCATATAAAAGGCAATAACTGCTGCCCGGAGCATGCCTCTTATAAAGGGGTTCAACTGTACATGGAATCCTATGGAAGGGTAAACGGGAGTCAGAAAAAAACGCATTATAGCCAGTCCTGCACTGTAAGCGGTTACGTTATACAGCGCAGACCATTTATAACGTAACCACTTACAGTGCAGAACCGGCTATAATGCGGTTTTTTCTGACTCCCGCTTACCCTCCCATAGGACTCCATGTATACACATACTGCTTATTGTGCAGTCCCCCGAGATGAAAGACCGGTTATAATGCGGTTGCCGGCAACTTCTCGGAGAAGCAAGGGGACGAGCGCACTTATCAGCACAGGTGCGCCGGCCAGGGAGAGAGCGATGACAGCGTTACGGAAGAGGGGACGCGGAAAGAATGACCGAGGCGTGAGGGGGGAGGAAGAAGGGTGGGTGATTACGGGGGTGGGGGGTGCAGCTGCCCTACGCGGGTGCGGGATGTGTGGAGGGTTGCGTAGGCGACGGGGAAGCCTTTGCCGCTTTTGATTCGGCCGCCTGTCATGCACGCCCCGCCACAAACGGGCGCCCGCGCGTCCACCGCTGTTTGTCTCTTCGGTTTTCTATCGGGAAAATAGTCGTCGTAAAGCGCTGATTTCGCGCGTGCGAATTCGATTACCGCGCTAGTGACAATGCTTTGAGACGCGATCGAGCTTTCGCCTTCGACGACCAACAGGCGGACTTACAAGCTTGGAAGACTTTTTTCAGGATAGTTGCGGCAGATGTTCTCCCGACCACGAACCGAAACTTCGTTGATCAGGACGTCTTGAGGGGCTAGTTGATTCATTCTATGCAGGAAAATAATTGCGCACTCACGAGCTAAACCGAGGGCAGCACGCGTGAAACGATCTCTTCTACGCCCGATCTCCGCGTTCTTGGGCAAGCGTCTCGCGACGGCATGCCACATTGCAACGCACGCGCTAGGCCTAACGAACGCTAGCTGCCTCGTCGGCGGTGGCCGCGGACTATCAAACTTGCGGTTTGGTGCCCAGTCAACGGAACATTTTGCACTTGTTACATTTAGAAGGGGTGCCTTACATCTTCGACGAAAATGAGGGCCTGTGTGTGTAACACTCGTGTGGCGGTTCATGGTCGCCACTGTTTTCGACATCACGCATGCGCCCGGAAAATCGAAAGCGTGCGGAAACTTCAATTGCCGTTTGACGTATAGTTTCTGTGCATTGTAGTATCGCGGCGAACTCCGCATAACTGAGGAGATCCGAAAAGTTAGTTGACGTCTTTCCGTTACGGCGCTTTTTTTTTTTTTTTTTTCCGCTTTCGTTATGTCGGCACCGCAGGTCCGCGGACGCTAACCGTTCAACATTTTCAAACTTAAGCGGATGCAAACTTACGTCCCAGTCGCATGCCCCGATAGTCGGAATCACGCGGCTGTCTCTTGGTCACGTTTAGCACACGCGCAGCCTTTCAAAAATGATGTTTTGGTTATAGTGCGGTACCGCTTATAGTGCGGATATGCGCGACTCCGGCGACTTACGTTATAAGCGGTCTATGCTGTAAATGGTCTGCACTGTATATATAATCTATAAGGCAGGGGTCTCAAACTCACCCCAGCCAGCGGGCCGCAGTCACGCCATTCAGTCCCGCAAGGGCCGGAGCAGTAAAGAAGGCAGCAGCGGGGGGGGGGGGGGGTGAACAAGGTGAACGCATGGGATGTCTCACGGAGACAATGCCTTAAATCAGTCAGGTCTGTGTAGCTCACGAACATAACTAATAAGAAAAGAAAAATACCCCCCACCGCCCCGAAGGGAATCGTGAGGAAATGCGAATGCATTTCGCGCGCTTCACTCCATTTATATATGGTGGTTGTGGTTCGAAGAAGGAAAAGGCGCCTAATTTCTGCAGCCCGGTCGGGAGCACGGCGCGCAGCGCCTGTTTTTTTTTTTTTTTTTTTGCTTTTTTAAAAATTTTTTTTTATTGCGGGAGCTCCGCCGAGCTCCGCGCGATGCGAGCTCACACACCAGAGCGCGCTCCTCCTCTCCACTCGCTCTCCGCTACTCCGCCCGCACCACCTTCTCAGGTTGCTAGGGGCGAGGATAAGCGCGTGCGCCCGCAGCTGTTGCTATGGGAGAGGGAGTGAGAGCGGAGAGATAACACCTGCCGCGGACAGCGCCAACGCCGCACAACGCCGGATGCCTGACATAGCCCGCCTAAGAAATGCATTCGCATTTAAAAAAATATTGGGGGGTGAGGACAGTCATGTCTTGAATTTTGGGGGGCGAAGACAGCCGCGAGGCTCTCGGCCGCGGGCCGCAACCGAGAGCCTCGCGGGCCGCATGCGGCCCGCGGGCCGCGTTTGAGACCCCTGCTATAAGGGGTCTTATACGGCAGAACATTTTTAATTGCATTTATGAGTTAACGATGAATGATAATCAGTAATTGAATGTGCTAGAATAGTCACCTTTGAGTCATCGTCCATACAAAGCCAGGTGCTTATGTGTTAAGATCATTGCAGATTCACGCCCTGTTAATGTATAGTACTAATATTTGTTACCTGTATTAGATAATCCTGGCAAACTGTTTTACCCTTGCCACTGTTATTTTGTTTGCTAGCCAGTTTTGTTTCCATAGGTAGACATACATACTCACCCACATGTACAGGGTGTTTCGTTACGAAAAAGAACACACAAATGCGTGGCCTGTGCTCTGCAGTGGCTGCTTTAAGCACCAGCAAGTGGCATCAAGACGAAGCACATCTGCTTTTGGCATTGTTGCTTGGCGGTCAGTGGCACGGTCTTGTATGCATTCCAAATAAGCACAGAGGCGTTTCATTCTATCAAGCTGCACGCGATGGGCCGATTAATGTCATGGCGCTCGTCACGGCTCACGTTGACCAATCGCGTGCGGCTCGATAGAATGGAACGCCTCCGTGCTTATTTGGAATGCGTGCAAGATCGCACCACAGAACTGCTGTCCAGTGGAGAAGGCTATCTGTACTCAGTTGCAACATAAAAAAAAAATATCAGCTCTGCCCACAGCCATTACTGTCCGTTCAATAGAGAATTCACATAAGTGGTCTGTCCATTAGCACTTACTCATTTTTGTTACGTCAAGCACTTCTCAAGTATTTCGGATAGCTGACTTCCCCATACAGAGTCATGTGTGTGCACTGGTTTTAGGTCGGAAACTCTAACGTCCTGGTGAATTTCATCAAAGATTGTGACATTGCTGCTCAGCAAAACGTAATATTTTAGGTAGTAATGACAAAGCTTTAGCTCTTAATATTTATAGTGTTTACATTAGCCATGAAAAAGTACTTCAAGTTTGAGCGGAAACCAGCTAGCACCACTCTCTTGCACGAGTGAAGGGCAGGCGTGCCGCGGTTTTTCTGCCATTTTTTCTTAAGTTGTAATCGAGTGTAGAAGACGTTTACCTATCAGCTTTGCCGAGTTATTCTTCTCAACAATAGATTACGCTGAAAGCATACAAGCTTCCTGTTGCTGCCTCGTGTCGGCGCTCTAAGCAGTAGTGCAGGTCACATACTCATGTGCTTCCTTTCATAAAAGACCACCATGCACTCCGGCCCACGTTTGCTACACCCTCATTCCTCATGCACTAAATGAAGTGTCAGTGAATGATAAACGGTGTGGGTTGATGTGCATTTGGAACAGGAGTGAGTGCCAGAGAATGACGGTAGATGTGAGTGCGAAAAGAACGGGGTGCCAGTTAATGGGAGCACAATTGAATGCAATACAGTCGAACCCACTTATAACGATCCCATATATTACAATCTATCGGTTATAACGACCATATTTTGGTGCACTTAAAATTTTCCTGTGCTACGCATTGAAACTGCGTCCAATATAGCGAACATTTTTCAAAGCCTCCTACTTTTACAACGAACACTTGCTACACGTTGGTTGCGGTAAAAATATGGTGCATACGAATCGAGAAAAAAAAGTTAAAACAGGCATTCTAAAGCATGTGAGGGGCGCGCGCTCGCACGTGCACCGCTGCAATTTACTTGCAACGAAGATATCGTAGACTGCGGCAAGCACCGCACACAGATTTCAGATGCTGCGAGCAAGGTCGCTCACTTTACAGGCAATGTTTCTTCACTGCCAAAACGGCAATGAGGGAAAAATAAAAAGAAGGAGGCAACATGAAGACTTGCGGTCGGCTTTCACTCGGCAAACTTTTCTGACGCCGTTCTCTGCATCTACGACCGCTGATTAACCAAACAACGCCTTCGAATGCAAGAATCGATAAATTTTTGTTTTATCATAAAAGTTCATTGCGACACTCGACTCGCCGATGCCACAATGTTCCGTAAAAGGTCTTCCGCCTTTCGGTAACGGCAGAAAATGGTCGATCAATGATAATGACTTCGCGCTGTTACGGCGGTGCCTTAATAGATAAGCATCAGAAAAGAGCGAAGGTGAGGCGGTGGGTGGCGATGAACGTGCCATTTTGACTCATCGCCGACAACCTTATCACAGTCATCGGCAGATATCCGCTGGGCTGTGCGTGTTTAAACCACACGGAGTGACAGCGGTACAAGCGCGTCATGCTGCCATTCGCAAGTTTGCCGCCGCTGCGTCGTGTGAGGCGTTGCTTGCAAAATGCATGTCTTCATCGTGTTGAACAAACAGGCTACTTGCCGCACCAGAGCACGATCCGGAGTGAAGCATGCACTAAGAATGCGTTGCTGTGCGCTTACATTAGACTGCAAACGGCACGGCATGCGACGGTGAAAGCCAAGTAAGCTACGTGCTGCACGCAACTAGCCAGGGATTATTGGTTCCACGTGGAAGTACCGCACTGCAGTGGAACGGTGTGAGTTCATTGCGAACGTGGTTTAATTCACTCATGAGCACACAGCGGGCGTCGCTTAACAAGCGAAAAGGCCTAGCTTGTCACTGGAGGGGTTGTTAGCAATTTTTAATACAAATACACCGAAAAAAAAAAAACGGTTTGGTCGCTGAGTGCACGTTTTTAAGGGCAAGTCCATATATACAGCGAGCTACTTATATAACGACCACTTATCGCGGCACTTTCGAGTTCATTATAAATGGGTTCGACTGTAATGCCAATTTCGACTGGTCATGATTGCGAATGTGGGTTGCTGTCAGTAAGTGTAGGTGTATACTAATGAGTACGTGAGTGCAAGTAGTAGGAGTAGATAGGAGATGAGATTGTGCTTGTGCAGAAGCTGATACCTGTAACTTGAAGTGATTATGAATAATGAAGGCTGGTGAATATGAGTGGGAATGTGAGTGAGTGCGACTTGTGTGGGTGCACTTAGTCTGTCAAACTATTAGTGACGGAGTGTGAGTGACCACACTATTCTGCCAATCAGTCGCTGCCGGATTCTATAGCCTCAATTCAAGATGTCTTGATTTTTTTTTTTTCTTTTTCATGACAATCTTCCTGACAACAGAGGAGGACAGTGGAGAATCGGACCAAGAGGAATCAAATGCTGGAGTGAGTCAGCTGTCCTCGATTTTTTTCTAGCTGTCATGATATTGATACGCGAATATTTTATTCTCTGAAACCTGTTGGTGAAATGCAGTGAGGCCTACCATTCTGACGTAAGTTGTTCACAAACAAGAACACGCCTTAGCTCATGGCCATATACAGTTAAACCTGGCTATAACAAAATTGACAAATTCCCGAAAAAATTCGTTACAAACAGGTTTTCGTTATATCCAGTTTCAGCACGAAAATTCGAAAAGGAAACGCACAAATTAAACAAAAGGGGAACTGAAACTGAAGGCAGAGCTCACCCAAAACACTTATTTAGCAGTAAAAAACTGCATTGTTATTGCGACAGCAATTATACAGACACTCTCGACGGGTTTTTGTCGTCGCCGTCATGTTCCGTATAAAGTCCAAATTGATATCAAGCCCCGCGCATCGTAACTTTTACGCATGAGCATGGGTAAAAGCGCGTGAGTGGGGGGCGACGAGTGCTGCTGAAGCAGAGATCAAACAAGCCGGCCCACCTCTATCGCCCGGAGGCCGCATGCGATAACATCCCCCCGCGTATTAGACCTGCCGTCGAATGCTCAAGCAAAGAGGAAACACCCTGCCCGTCTTGAATGAGCATGAAAAGACTCGGAGGGGTCGGGGGGATCACTCGAGCAGCAACAGTGAACTTTGAGTTTAAGGGCGCGGTCGCGATCGCAGGCGCGCACGCTATCTCGACAAGCATCAGCGCTCGGCCCGTATACCTCTCCACGTGCTGCGCACTCAACGCGAAGAGACTGTGAAAATAGCACTTCTGCCTGGAGCGGCCGTATTTTCTTACAACAGCGTTTTGTAGGGTTACACGATATCGGATCAAAAAGAGTAGGTTGCCAGCCTTACTTCGTATAACATTACAATTTGTTGCTTTCGCATTCATTGCATTGCATTCAACGCGCCATCGTGTTGCCGGACCTAATCGGCTAATCGTGAGTGCTACGGTCTAGCGAACTCGCAGCGCGGCGCGGCACAAGACTGCAAAGCGCGCGACGAGTCAACCTCCGAAGATCCGTCGTCACCGCGGTCTCGGACAGTTTCAGTTTACACCAGCGCCTTATATGACATAAAAAGAAAAAAGAAAAAAAAACGCGCGAAGCTGAACGTCGTCGAGGGCCATTCCATGCGCGCGCCGCGCAGTGAAACCATGCACGCGCGCACGGCATCGAAAACGAAGAGCAAATGACATGTATACTGCGGAATACAATTCGGAAAAGCGCTTTCCATATGCTCCGTGGCCTCACATATGCGACGCGAACTTCAAGCGTACCGACACGGAGCAAGATTTTTTTTTTTTTATGTGTCACGTTAACGAAGTGTAGTTCAGAGGGTTCTGCAGAAATGGAAGAGTGGCGCTGCCAACGGTAGTCGTTTTCTTTTTCTTTTTTTTTGGTTTGAAGGGAGAGGGAGGGCATATGCGCACATTCCCCCGCGGCGGCTAGAACAACGGCAATGCCAGCTCGAGGGGGGCCGGCCCGCCTCGCAGTCACCGGGGCTCCGAGCCCGCCGTGCACGCTTCATCGGCGGCGAGGCAACTGTGGGAGATGCATGCTCGTTCCAAAATGGCAAACTCCAGGGCAAAATTTTTAGGTTTTCGGTGGCAAAAATTCATTATATCAAGGGTGTTTCCCGCTGCCACTTTGTTACATAGAGGTCGCAAATATATGTGTTTCTATGGAGTAATGGCGGGGAATAGAAAAACTTCGTTATATCGAGGAATTCGTTATATGGAGGTTCGTTATATTCAGGTTTAACTGTATCTCTTGGAAAACACTCACTATAGTCCAACATATGGATTTTCTCACATGGCTGACCCGCGAAAAACAGCCTGCATGACTCAATGAGTCAAATTAGCCCGTTGTTGCCATCTGCTCCTCCAGGCACCTCAGTGGTCCCAGCTGTTCACATGAACACTGTCTGCTTTTCGAGTGAACTAGTTATCATTAATTATCCTGACTGTTAATTGGCCCTTATCTTAAATAAACTCATTCTCCAATATCATATGTATCCAATGTAACTGCTAACTTGAACCAGAACCATTGATTTCATACCACTTTTAGTTTTTAAAACACACCATCTGGACATTCAGAATACCAGAAGTAAGTGCTCAACCGAAAGTGTCTGGAAGAGAGACAAGGGTGCCACTCGTTGCTCATGCTATTAAAAAGAAGCATTTATTTTGTCGGTACTTAGTTCTGGTGGTTCATTTTCCGTCTCTTGCTGCATTGTTAGTTTATTTTGCCCTAGATAGGGCAGCCAAGATACTCTCTCAACCCCTTTTTGCTTGTTTTTTGAGGAAGGCATCAGAGCTATTCGTCATCAGAAATTGCCTCTGCCTGGCTCCATCTGTGCAGAAACGGCACAGGAGGCTGACCCGCAGTGGAACCGGTCTGTCCAGTGTGGCCAAGTGTCTGCAGAAGCACCCACTCACTGTGGTGATCACCCTTCAGCACAAAGGTGAGGGAGAGAGTCACCCTGACCTGTACCTCCAGAGCCTAGTGACAGAAATGCCACGCGACTTATGCCAAGAAGGAAGTGCTCGTGCATGTTGTACCAAACACCTGCTTTTCGTGTTTCTTTCGCCGTGCCTGCACCGAAACTGGCATTAGTGAACCTGTAAGTCAGCACTTGGGGGGCCCGCTAATAACAGTTTAGTTTTTGAATTAATAAAAATAAAAATATTAATGCATGCTACTACAGTATATACCAAGAGACAATGTATTGAAGGACATGTGCGTACTTGAACCTACATTCTGCTACAAACATTGAACTTCATAAACCTCAGAGTTGCTAGAGGTGGGTTATGTTTGTGCACTGCCACTCGTGTGTGTTTCCCAACATGTCATCGTCATCGCCAACCTCATCACTTCAAGCGATCTCATATTCACAAAATTAATGAGAACTAACAGACTATGATGCCAAGGAAAGTATAGGGGATGTTATTAGAAGTAAATTGTAACGTAAATGGGAAGAAAAGTAGACGAAAAGATAACTTGCCACCGGCAGGGACCGAACCTGCGACTTTCGAATAACGCGTCCGACGCTCTACCACTGAGCTATGGTGGCGGTCATCCCTCCGTCCACTTTATAGGGTATATAGTATGTGCATTTGAACGTGGGAGTGTCAGTCAGCGTGGCCTGTTGTCATTACGGCGTGTGTGGAACACTCGCTGTGTCTGGGTAGACAGGTTTCCCCTTGTTCACATTGCACCCGACAAAACATAAGTGCAGTGTGTATTTGTTAGCCCAATGTGGAAGTGACAATGCTGCTTTCATTTCAGCAGACTACATGTGCTTCAAGTGACCCACAAATGGGTGACTCGGCATGTCTGAGTTTTAGCCCATTAAATGTGCGCAGTGCGCTTTGCAATGCCTCTACTCCACACATGCTGCCAAGCAGAGAGTTTAAGATGCTTTCTGTGATAGGATTGTCAGTGAAAAGTCATACATTGCAAGTGAACTCATATGTTAACTCAAAAAGGTTCAGGTGTTCGAGGCAAATCAACCTTACAAAAAAATGCAGTGTGAGGCGGATTTCTCAATGTTTAGAAAAGCTTACCATACCACGCTAGTCCAGCCACTTTGAACCTGACTTGTAATTTGTGCCTATAGATACCAGTTCTTCTTACTTTCATTCATTCACACTGTGAGGCTGTTGTCTATTTCTGATTCGGTTCTGGAACTTCTCACTTAGATTTAAGATACAGTTGCCGACTGATAATTTGGACTCGACTGGGACCACCAAACTGTACGAATACTAATTGGGAATCTGAAGTACCAGATTCGTTAAAAAATACCGAGTAACTTTACTTGATTAGTTGGCAAAAAATGTGACCTTATTTTTGTATTGTCATTTCCAGCATAATCTTCAATTACACGTGTCCAGCAAAAGACATTTCGATGCCTACAAGGGATTAGATTCTTGCGCTCTTCCAAGTACGCTGTCTTGTCGCAATGCCAGAAACACTCTCATTCATCGATGCATATGGTGCTGGTCATGCAAATTACCTTGAGAGTAATCATTCGAGAGTATGTTCAAAGCCCGTCAGTGCTTTTGCAGCGTGCACATGTGGATGGTTTTACTTTGGCCCTGACAGTATGTGGCCGCGATTCTGCAATGGTTCCTTTACTTATGCTCTTCCTTTTAAGGGGAAATGCGAGTTGAAAGGCGCAAATTTTTTCCAGAATTACGTATTTTTTTGTCTTTATTTGCTTTCACAAGTTTAGTTTCTCTACTTTCGCGACAAAAAAAATTGAAGATTGTAATTAAACTCGGAGTAGGTTAAAATGGCTTTTAAAGAGCACAAGGTGGCCAATAAAAACTAAAAAGAGCTCATTGTCTAGAGTCCCCTGGAAATCATCACCTGGCTGCTTGCCATTTCATTTCGCATGAGCAGTTCACCAAAGGCACATGCTAAAAAATAACCATGATTCCCAAGCTCTCATGATGGAAGAAATCATTTTAAAAAACATATCTTTGCCCCATAGATGAGCTTTCACTTACAGTACTTTAAAATGTGTTTTTCTCAAGATGCAATTTTGGTCAACTACTCGAGTTTTGACATCAAGTTTGTGGTACTTCTGACTGCCAGGTCGGGATGAAATTTTGCCCACATATTCCTTAACATGTGAACAGTGCAAGTAACGTCTTTAAAACTTGATGTCACTTTTATAATTATTACGAATCTGAAGTAAGCAATTAGTATGGTCTTGGCATTCTAAGACTTCTGACATTAGAATTTTTCTTGTCCATTAAAATATCTTATAAGCACTTTCTTTTTAGTTATTTGCATTTTACAGTTAATGTGGAGCAATATGAGCCATTAATGGCTCAGAACGATAAAAATATAGTGCCAAGAAGAGTGTGTCCAAAAACTATATTTTACATATTGTCATGGTACAAAAGGAAAACTAGTCAACTTACTATAAAAGTGATTTCATATTTGAAATGAGCATAAAAGCATGTATACAGCAAAAATTTCATTTCGCTAGGCTACAGAATAAAGAAGCTTTTTTTTTCGAGTAGCATCTCCCCTTAATGCTTTTCCTACTTTATCAAGGGTCAGAGTGGTGCTGCGTCCACGTTACCGAAGATACCGGCCACCGTCTATGTACTTTGTATGAAAGAAGTTGTATAGAATCAAGCAGAAGGTGCTCGTACAAATCACGGCTTTTAACTCGGCTGCTGTCATGCTGTTGCCACAGATACAATGCATGCCCTGAATATTCGTTTCTCCTGGTAACAAAGGTGATCGCACCATGACAGCTGAGCAGTTGTATATTTTTTCACAGCAGTCATTGCCATTGCTGCATTATCAGCATAGGCATTAGGGATGGAATCGATACTGCTTGAAACCACTTGAAGTCGTGTAGGATGTTGCCGACAATAGATGTGTGCAATAAAAAAAACACTGGATGCACGAAACACATTTTGCATTACATATCATGCAGGATTTTGAAATACAGCCCTTACTACCCATTGGCTTCATTTGGGCTCTTTGGGTGCAATAAAGGGCTAACAGATCTATTGGCCTTTGATAGTTTTGGTTTTGAGGAGTTTCTGGTGCCATAGACAGTAAGAACAGGCGGAAACCACATCACTGACATATATTAATGAAAATAATATTCTTTCTGCTCGACTTGGTGGTTAAATTGCCACACAGCCTCACAGATAGAGTCTAAATTATCACAAGGCACATCGTAATGTGTCGGAAATTTTTATTGTCCCTGCATACCAGATCTAGGGGTCGAGCTGTCCAAATAATCAATCATGTCTGAATTATCAGTTAGTGACTGTATAGTAGCATTGAGGAGAATTGATTGGCTGGTTTATCTGATTGATTGGCTTTCTGTGTTGCAGGGTACAGCTTGCAGATCACGTTTACATACATCATCGCCCTGCACATTGTCACAGTCACAGCCAAGGTCATGGAACCTCATGGTGTCTCCAGTGGTGTATCCGCAAGGTAAGATTGTTTGTTTCAATAGTCACGTCAACTGTGCCGGTTGCAGAATATACATCCTAGCGAAGCTTTTATTGCCCCACATACGTCGCAGCATTGTTAGATCAGACAAGGAAGCCAAGGGAAGTACAGGGGATGTTACTTCGAATAGTCATTATATAAATAACAAGAAAGTAAAGGGGACGAAAAGATAACTTGGTGCTGGCAGGGTGATGTTTGGTGATGACTCAAGTTATCTTTTCGTCCACTTTACTTTCTTCACATTTACATCATAATTATATCATAAAAAATGTCTTAGATATGGCATACAGTACTGCTTCTGAGAGAACACGGACCTCCTTGTGCACTCTGACTGAATCGTTATGCTTGCCTGGTAACTTCATAAATAAAAAAATATTGTTCACGTGTTTTTTGTGTGAATGACACTAAGTATGTTGCATAAGGCAAGCTTTGATAATAGCGTAACAGCTAGACAGCAAAATGGGTCGGAAAGCAGAGAGAAGGAAAAATTATTTGTTTGGTTCAATAACAAATAAGAAGGTGCCTATAGTATGTATTGTCTCTATCCTTTTCTTCAACAGCCCAGTGATGTCCCCATCCACGATTCTTGACAACTTGTTTGGTGATGACAACGGTCTGTGTTCTCCAAACCCTGGCAACCATTTTCAACTCAAGAAAAACGGGTGAGATGTCGTGCACACTTTGCGTATGCTTTTCCTTGCCCTTTAAAATCACAGATTCGTGCCTTGAGACTGCGTCTGTCAAGTTTGTAATCTTTGCATTCTTCCAGCGTCTGAAACTTTGGGTTCAACAGAGACTAAGAAAAAGATAATTGCACAGTGAGCAATGCAACAAAAAAGCAATAGCTGTAACATATAAAGAGAGGGAAAGATAGTGGATTGGATTAGAGGTGAATTGTGGGCGGCTGATGTGCTCTCGTTTGAGGTGTTGATGAGTGAGTGGAGCAAGCCGAGTAATGTGACGTACAGAGCTGATAACCGTGGGTTAGTTATTGTAATGAGAGTGCAAAGGGAAGGGAAATGTGGTTGAGCATGGCACAGGGTCATTTAGTGTGACACAATTAGTAAGGTTTGCTGCTGCCATGCAACTTTTCTCTCTTCATATACAATAAGTCTGGCTGTAAGCCTTCCAAGCTTGAGGGTTACAATGCATATGAGTATCCATGCATCTTCTGCTTTGGTGTGTCCAGGGGCAACCGTAGAGAAGGGCATGATCACTCTGCTGTGCCTGTGCCCTCGTCGTCTCCATATGTGTTTAGCTCAGAGTTGTACGTAACGCATTACAAGTAATCAGTTACTTGTAGTCGATTACATTTTTTCGTAATTTTGTAATATACACTCAAACCTCATAACAAAGTCTCATCTTACATAAAAATAAGTTCGTTATATCCGAAAATTCGTTATAAGCATACAGTTAAACCTGGATATAACGAAATTGACAAATTCCCGAAAAAATTCGTTACAAACAGGTTTTCGTTATATCCAGTTTCAGCACGAAAATTCGAAAAGGAAACGCACAAATTAAACAAAAGGGGAACTGAAGGCAGAGCTCACCCAAAACACTTATTTAGCAGTAAAAAACTGCGTTGTTATTGCGATAGCAATTATATAGACACTCTCGACGGGCTTTTGCCGTCGCCGCCATGTTCCGTATAAAGTCCAAATTGATAGCAAGCCCCCCGCGCATCGTAAATTTTACGTATGGGTAAAAGCGCGTGAGTGGGGGCGACGACTGCTGCTGAAGCAGAGATCAAACGAGCCGGCCCACCTCTATCGCCCCGAGGCCGCATGCGATGAGATCCCCCCCGCGTATTAGACCTGCCGTCGAATGCTCAAGCAAAGAGGAAACACCCCGCCCGTCTTGAACGAGCATGAAAAGACGCGGAGGGGTCGGGGGATCACTCGAGCAGCAACAGTGAACTTTGATTTGAACGATCGCAGGCGCGCACGCTATCTCGGCAAGCATCAGCGCTCGGCTCGTAACCTTTCCACGTGCTGCGCTCTCAACGCGAAGAGACTGTGAAAACAGCACTTCTGCCTGGAGCGGCCGTATTTTCTTACAACAGCGTTTTGTAGGGTTACGCGATATCGGATCCAAAAGAGTAGGTAGCCAGCCTTACTTCGTATAACATTAGAATTTGTTGCTTTCGCATTCATTGCATTGCATTCAACGCGCCATCGCGTTGAATGCAAGTCGACCTCCGAACCTAATCGCGAGTGCCGATTAGGTTTGGAAGTCGACTCGTCGCGCGCTTTGCAGTCTCTCGCCGCGCCGCGATCGTGTCTAGCGAACTCGCGGCGCGGTGCATGACTGCAAAGCGCGCGACGAGTCGACCTCCGGAGATCCGTCGTCACCGCGGTCTCGGACAGTTTACATCAGCGCCTAATCTGACATTTCGGTAGTGACGACACGGTGGTCCGCTTTAAGCGCGAAGCTGAACGTCGTCGGAGGCCACTCCATGCGCCCGCCGCGCAGTGAAACCATGCCCGCGTGCACACGGCGCGCGGAATACAATTCGGAAAAGCGCTCTCCATATGCTCCGTGGCCTCACATATGCGACGCGAACTTCAAGCGTACCGACACGGAGCAAGTTTTTATGTCACTCTAACGAAGTGCAGTTCGGAGACTTCTGCAGCAATCGAAGAGTGGCGCTGCCAACGCTAGTCGTTTTCTTTTTCTTATTTTGTTTGAAGGGAGGGGGAGGGCACATACGCGCATTCGCCCGCGGCGGCAACAGCGGCAACGCCGGCTCGAGGGGCGCCGGCCCGCCTGCGTCACCGGGGCTCCGAGCGCGCCGTGCGCGACGCCGCCGATCGCGCTTCGTCGGCGTCGAGGCAACTGCGGAAGATGCATGATCGTGTTAAAATGGCAAAATCCGGGGCAAAATTTTTAGGTTGTCGGTGGCGAAAATTCGTTATATCAAGGGTGTTTCCCGCTGCCACTTTGTTACATAGAGGTCGCAAATACATGTGTTTCTATTGAGTAATGGCGGGAAATAGAAAAACTTCGTTATATTGAGGAATTCGTTATATGGAGTTTCGTTATATCCAGGTTTAACTGTATATTCAAAACACTGTATCCATTCCAAGACTGTTTTTCATTGACTTCGTTATAACCAATATTTCGTTATATCCGGGTTCGTTATATCGAGGTTTGAGTGTAGTGGATTACTTTTTCAGAACTGTAATGTTCTGTGCAATTTAATTACATTTACTTGTGACTGATTACTGGCAATCAGTGACTTTTTTTTTTCCAAAATGAAGTTGTAACCAGTCTTCTATAGCAGCTGTCATGCCGAAAAATATGCGATCACTCTGTAGGAATCACCCGTCTGACATGATGGGGTCCGTGCAGAGCCTATTTTTTTCAACCTTTCCTTGACCTTACCTACAATGCCTCATCCGAGCGCCAGCAGCAGCGAAGCGGGACACTTCATAGAGGAAGCATGGACGGATCGGTGACCACAACTTTGAAAAACAACTCCTTTTGAAAGTTAACTACGTGTTGCACGCACTATGTCATAGAAGCCACAGTAAGGCCGATATTCACCAACCAACCTTATCTTTGTCTCGCGTTTTCCTTATTGGCTTTGTACCGTTAGTACTTTTGATAAACAAAGTAGGCTGGTTCTAACAAACCACGCTTGTAGATATTTTATTTCGTTACTGTCGTTGTGCCCTTATATCGTCACACGTAAAGTGTACCGAAACTTGAAAACATAAAATGAGGGTTGGGTCGGTTTATCAATACAGGCCTAAGCCTCCCAGCCTTCATGCAAGCCTCCAGCCTTCTTTCTGCCACGCCAGGCTTAGTAGTTTGTCATAGTTTGAGCAAACTTGCGTTATTGTGTTATGGCAATAAAATTATGAAGAAAAGTGACGCAGAAGTAATCGATTACATCTCTGTAATTGCTCAGTTACTTTTCCAGGGCTGTGATTGGTCACTGTAATCAATGACATTTTAAAAGAAGCAGTTCTTATTGTAATCGGTTATACTTATTTTCTGTAACGTGTACAAGTCTGTTTTATAGTTATGTGATGTTCGCCTCACAGGGGGGCACAAGATTACCCATCCATCATGTTGTGATGCTTAAAGGGGACCTGCAACACTTTTCCAAGCAACCATTGAATGGCTTCACCAAAGGAGTTTATTGGCTCATGAATCGACCGCTGCAAAAATTTTTAGAATCCGTCAAGTACAAGCAGAGTCACAAAGATTCGTCACATGCTGTGGTTGCTTTCCCTCTTCTCTCGTCCCGATGAGTGCACTGGAAGCTAAGCAGGGAGGGATGTCACGCGGGAAAGAAGTTACGTCACGCACGTGTCATGACTTTGAGCCCTTTTTCTTTTTTTTTCTTTGAACTTGCCGCTTACTTTCAGTGTGATCGCGAGCACTTTGAACGTGCGGCTTACTTTCAGTGGGATCGCGAGCACGTGTACGGGTACATGACGGCCTCCTGCAGCAGCCACAGTAACTATGCAGCCAGCGATGCTCGAATCAGCCAATCGCCATGAATTTTGGTTTATGGCATAGTCATTTGGAAATATGTCATCATTTGTAGAAAGAAAAGAGAATAATTTCTAGCCGACTTCGAGAATTAATTGTGAATTCCAGGATGCATGCCGCTCTGTAATGCTTGGCTGGTGTGTTCTCAGGAAGCTCGACTACCGATCGGCAGCGTTTTCTGACCATGCTCAAAAATCAAAAAGTATTGCAGGGCCTCTTTAATTATGTAGTACTGCTGTTAGAGTTGGGATATTTGGTGGTTTTCTGGAAGGGGTGGTTAGGATAGGGTGGGTGTTTTTGAAAGCCTAAGCTCTCCAACACTCGGGAAAAAAACAGTACTGGCATGCATTATTAAAACACCTAATTTACTATGAAGGACTGAGGGCACTGCACAATCCGGCATCCAAACTATCGTGTGGCACCTTATGTTCCAGCACATGATACACAGTGGTTCAGGACAGGTGGGACGAATGAGCAAGCAGCGTGTAGGCTCTGGCTTAGAGCACTGCACGGGCCGGCTTTTTCCGGCCCGGGCCCGGCCCGGCCCGAAGCGCCATGCTCAGGCCCGCCCGAGCCCGGCCCGGTATTTTTAAATACGGCCCGTACCCGGCCCGGGCCCGAAAGGTTTGGGCCCGGCCCGACCCGGCCCGGCCCGGCCCATTTCAAAAAATTATTTTTTTAGCATAAACGAGGCGCTGTCCAATCTTCGCTTATAGTGAAGATACCAGCCATGCACAAGATAGTTCCTGGACAGTGTTGTGAGAACTTATGACAATGTCACGATTTTCACTGGTACTGTGTTTACCATCGGTTAATTACGCCCGTAACACTTTTGCGAAAGAATTGCAGGGGGATATATGAGGAGGCACAGCTGGCTGTCCATGCACGCAGTGCTAACCATGCAATGTTATTATTGCATTTCAAAGAACGACTACAACATACAGCGCCCACATAAAGTGGAAAAACAGCGGACATTTATAGTCGAGCTTACATTATTTGCTGACAAGCTGGGACTATTGAGTAAATAGAGCAGAACATATCCTGCAAACTTGGCTTATTGCGCAATGCAACGAGAGAGAGAAAAAAACGTGCTCTAACTACTCCTGGGAGGGTTCGCCAGGCTGGGTCGCTTGTTCCGACTAAAGGAGGAA
Source organism: Rhipicephalus appendiculatus (assembly GCA_030522465.1). Classification (NCBI taxonomy): domain Eukaryota; kingdom Metazoa; phylum Arthropoda; class Arachnida; order Ixodida; family Ixodidae; genus Rhipicephalus; species Rhipicephalus appendiculatus. The sequence goes on along the minus strand of JALIZH010013276.1, from coordinate 525,945 downwards.
GAAAGTACACCTTTCTTGCATAACTTGTCACTCTCCTTAAACTCGACGTGTCCGGAAACAAATCGTGACGCAGGGGAGTCCAATAGTAAGGTCATATTACGGCTACCTACAAATCTGTAGCAGGGCCAATTGAATATTTTTCTTAATTTCCTTACATAAAATTAAAACGAATAAATCCATCAGTCAATGAAACGAACTTTTATTTCTGTTAAATATATATAAGAGGATGGTGGAGAAAGAGCCGCATAAACTATAGCTTAACAAACCTGAAACGTGCAGCTCGCGAGCAAGTCGCACTTACGAGAACACATACGAATGCCTAGGTGCGTGTGCGTGTAGGCGCGGGATGCCTTCTAGCGCGGCCTTTGTAGAATATTCTTGATCTTTAACGAAGATACCCCGATTCCCCCTCAGACACCCGTAGGGTCCCGTACTTTGACTAACTCGATATAACGAAACAAATTTCGAGATCCGTCCCGATTTAACAAACTTTTTTTTTCGGAAATTGAGATAGAGAATTGATCATTCTTTGTCTATTTTTAGATAACGCCCCAAAAGTTATTGATTGCGAGCAAACGGCAACATCGCGGAACACCTTTGTCCAATTTAAACTGCGTGGCCATTGCTAACAAAACGCAAGCAGGCCATAATCACCGACTTCTTTGCTGGGAAATAAATATGTTGTCACCTGTGGCCCTTATTGTTGAGGTAACAGAGAGAGAAGCAACTTTATTGAGAGAAACAATTTTATTTTAATTAAACTATTTTTGTTGCTTCACACACCCTGGAGGTGGCGGTCGTTTCCTAAGGCCGCTATTTCATTTTTCGCGACATTACGCTACGCAAATATGATGCCATGGTAGCTTTCCGGATGCCGCTACACCATATAATCGAATGTACCGAATTAAGTAACCGCGGTTTAACGAAGTTTTCGATTTAACGAAATAATTCGCGGCTCCCCTCAAATTCGTTAAATCGAGTTTTAACTGTATTTGTGTGTTGCAACAGAAAAGTCACTACAAAGCGCAAGATTAATACGAAAGCGCGCGTGGTAACGTACGGCACCTTAGCACTGCGTCTTACAAAAGAGGCGCTCGGTAAGACAGCTGGTAAAGAAAGCAAAAATGCAAAAAGAAAGAAAAAAGTGTACAAGGCGCGAAACCAATACCCATTCACAGCAATTCAGTCGGACGTATTAAACCGAAATGAGGAAATTAGTGACCTGACGAAACACCACGACATTCTGTCTACAAACTTAAAATGAGTGTCCTGGACTTTCCTTTCGCACTGTACATCTGTGATAGTAAAGCTTTGTGACTGTAGTAGAGCGAAGAAAGCTTAAAAACTGCTAACTTACCTCAGAGTCAATTCCAGTTATGTCATCGACTGGTGAAGTAGCCCTAGCAACTCATGAGGCTATGAAATCAAGCCCAGTTGAAGAGCCGGTGGTGCCGATGAACAGTGTAATCGACGTCAATAACGCTCGGTGACGCTGAGGTTTTCTTAATGTAACGAGCAGTTCATTTACAGAATTGCAGAACTACACTCGGCACCGTGACTCTGGTTATCCACTTGGCCCCTTTTCAAATGTCGAGCCAGAGAGAGAGTGAGTTGATATTTCTGCAGGAATCACGTGACTCTCGTGAAGCGTGCGTCGATTGGCTTCCGTGATGAAGACGCTGCCGTGTGCGCCGTACAGTCGTCAGCAAGCTTAACACGAACGCTCAGCGGGGTGTCCTGAAACAGTTTGATTGATGCTAGCGCTGCGTAGCTTTGGGTTCTGTTGCCGAGATATGTTACCCATACATGCCGACATACTATCCAAGCATACCGAGGTATTATCTCGGCAACAGCGCCAAGCGCTTCGCGGCTGGCATCAGTCAAAGTAGTCCAGGTCACGCGTCGGAGCGTTCGTGTTAAGCTTGCTGACGACTGTACATATCACGCGTTCGGCGTTCGGCGCCGCTGCGGCGCCGTGGCTCGCCAACGGAGACGGGCGCCGTGGTGGCGCGGCGCCTACGCCTCCTCTCTCTGTCTATCCTCGGTCTTTTAAAATTCGTTGCGTTGGTTGCGTGTCTCGTAGTTTTGTGTTCGACCGAACATGCGTATCTTCGTAGTCGCGTTGACCAGTCTACAGAGTCACGAAGGCGGAAGCAGGCGCGGCGGGCATGCGAGCGTAGCTGCATACTCGAAATGTTTCCCATGATACCGATGAGCACATCTTATATGCACTAATCTGGGCAGTGCACCGTTGCTTCACTCTTGCCGCAGTGCTGCTCAGCTATACCATTTCTTTTGATACACGGTACCCAAGTACGTGTTTCACTCAATATAATGGCGGGAACATATATGAGACAATTTCCAGAAATTATATGTAACAATACCGGAGGAGGCAATATGCGCGACGTCTTGTATTGTGCGATTTCAGTGCACGCTAATGCACTTCAGGTGGTCTAAATTACCCGGAGCCTTCCACTGCAGCGTCTCAGATAGCCTGAATAGGTTCGGGACGCTAAATGCCCGAAAACAACAAAGCCAAACAGCATTACGCGCCATTGCCGACAGTGTATGAGAGTCGGGCCTGATACGGGCCTGACCCAGGCCCGGGCCCGGCCCGGGCCCGAAGCTCATGGGCCCGAGCCCGGCCCGGGCCCGATCTAACAATTACTTACCCGGCCCGACCCGGCCCGCGGGCCGGGCCGGGCCCGGGCTTTCGGGCCGGCCCGGGCCCGTGCAGTGCCCTGCTCTGGCTACATCCAGAAGCCTAGCATGCATGCCCAGAAAGCTTCGTTTTCCTTTTTTTTTTTTTTTTGAGTAATACAAAACAAGCAATTTTGCACAGTGCTGCTTTATTCTTCAAGAATGTAGTTGCTGCAGGTACTACGTGCAAGCACTCCCACAAAAGCATTCAGCACTAATGTTCTTTTTTTTTTTTTTTAAATGAGCTGCTTCATCATACTTATCTGCGCAGTGTCAGCAACTTTTGCTCGGTATCGTGATGCCACAATAATGTTGCTGCCATTAGTATTAGAATTTCAAAGCCAACTCTGGTTACAAATTTTTACTCTTACAAATAAATGTTTCTGAACATTGATGCTTGCTTAGGTGTGATAAGTATGCAACAGGCGCTCTGCACCTGAAAGTATGGTGCAGTAACACTTCTTCATCGCTCCAACGCAACAGCCAGTAGCGTAGCCAGAAATTTTTTTCGGGGGGGCGTTCAACCATACTTTATGTATGTGCGTGCATTTGTATGTGTGCGTGCATATATACACAAGCAAAACTGAAAAATTTCTGGGGGGGGGAGGGGTTGAACCCCCCCCCCCCCCAACCCCCCCCCCCCTTGGCTACGCCACTGGCAACAGCACTCAGTAGTATGCCTCAACTTTCAAAGGTGACGGACAAGTGATTACAAATGGATGTTTGCACCAAGCAGTGGCAGCAGGTGTTTTCAGATGTTCAAGTGGCTCACTGCTGGTGCCCCTTTGGTTGAATCGTCAGGTTGGAGGACTTCTCCAAGGTAGTGGCCGAGGTGGGCAAGGCTTACCGCTGGGCGCAGCGCCTGGCGGGCCTCGAGTTCCTGCAGGGTTCCGGGGCCTCCGTGGTGGCCAACCACGAAGTGGGGAGGGCCTTTGTCGAGGAGTTCGCGCACGCCATCGCTGCCCGTTTTGCGGCCCGAGTGGGCCTTTACGATCAGCTTCTGTCCCTGGGTGAGTAACGCAGCCATGGCACAGGAGCCATCTGGATGTTCGCAGCACCTCTGAGCTGAAGTGTTTGTTAGCAGGGGGATAGAAGGATTTGGGTGATGCCCTGCGGGAAGTCTTCTGAAGGAACTTTCATGGTGATAAACTAAGCACTGCACGAGCACTAGTTAATTGTCATTAAGCAGCAGCTTGAAAGTAAAAATCAATGTGATAAGCTTTACATATGTACGCCTATGGCTCCTCAGGCTATAGTCAAGCGTTGCACGAACACCCCTACAACAGCTACTAATGTACATCAGTGCACCATTGCATGCACTTCGTGGAGATAAAAGTGACATTTCTGACCTAACGTGACTGCCAATGTTATGTTGAACCATGAGCTACCCTTTACATGCCAGTGCACTTGGCATGCAGAATAAGCTCGCGATATGCGCTCCTCTGCTCAATTTACACGGAGACATCAATCCAACTTGTAACGCTTGTCTCAATGCAAAAAAGTCCAGCATAAGTTGCTGACTGCTTCGCATGAAATTGATTGCCACAATGCATGAGATCTGCTGGATTTTTATTTAATACCGTATTTACTCGAATCTAGGCCGATGTTTTTTTCAAAAAAGGGATGTGCGAAAGTGGGGGGGGTCGGCTTAGATTCGAGTACCATGAACTGACCGCGGCCGCCACATACTGTCGGCCGCAAAAGTTTACGGGATCTGCAGCGCGTGTCGGAGCGACGTAAAACTGCAGCGCTGCGTCACCTACCGTGACGGTTTTCGAGGCTATCGGCCTCAGCGATTAGCGACGGCGCGTTTATAAATAACGCGCCTTTGCCGGATCTTATCGCAAAGGCCGCGGCCGATATTCTGAACACCCGCCGCGTCACGGTAGGTGACGCAGCGATACAGTTTTTCGTCGCTCCGCCACGCGCTGCAGACCCCGCACTTTTGCGGCCGACAGTACGTAGAGGTCCGGCCACGCTAGCGGCATGACGGCTCGCCATGTGCCCATCTCGGGCTGCCGTGTGCAGGCGGTTCTGCATGCGCGTCCGAGGCATTTTCGCGACATCCTGCGGTAGCGTTGCACGGCGACGTGGTCGCTCAGCGGCGGAGTGGTGGTCCCCATGGCTACACAGGCGAACCGCGTTGTCTGCTTCGTACGGTCCATTGTTCCGAAATCTCGCAGTCATATACGTTCACGCAGCGAGGTGTTGTCGAGCCGGCAAGATTTCACGCCGGCAAAGGTGGATCGTGTCACGTGATACATGATTGCGGCATAGCGGCGCCGGCGATAACCGTGTCATTTGACACCCCCTCCTCTCCGCCTCTCGCGTGCGCGACAGGCGCGGGCCTGCGCGGGCGCAGTCAACGGGCGCGGGGCGCAGAGTTCGCCGTTTTCTGAAGTTTAGTGCAGTCGCATTGGTAGAGTTCTGGAAGTGTCGCGCCTGAACCACGTGCTCGCGAAACGCTTGCACCACATGTGCTTTTGAAGCGATGGCACCAATCAAGTGGTGCCACTGCAGCGTCGTTTTGCACGCGGAGAAAACTTCAAACCTGCAAGCGCAGCACGAATTCGGCGTGCACGAAAAGAATGTGCGCTACGGAGTGCGCGCTTATGCAACAAAAATGCTGGGTTTTCTGCCGATGAAGCGGCATTTCTTTCATTCGGCCTGCATTCGAGGTAAACTTTTTTTTTTCTGGCCTTGCGAATTTCGGGGGTCGGCCTGCAATCGAGGGCGGCCTAGATTCGAGTAAATACGGTAAGTCTATTGTAAACGGCAGGTATTCTTACTGCTTTCTGCTATGAACCCTTGGAGAATTCATTCATGTAGTACTCGGAGATTACTCAGTCTTACCATTGGTGTCCTTGATCATGATGTCAAGTGAGCAGCAACTGTGATTCGTATGCCATTTAAGTGTTTCGCCTTGTTGCATGCTGTATACGCTGCCGTTGAGCGGTCAGACATCAGCCAAAGTCATGTTTGATGACTAAAACCCGGGTGTTTCGTTTGCATACCCTGTGTTTGACAAACTTGCATCACTTATTCAGGAGCACTGCTTTATTAAATAAGTTCACCTGTAATGGCAAAAAAAAAAAAGAATCTCAAACTAGCCTTACACGACAATCATCTTTCACCTATTAGCACTTATTATGGCAGAGATTGTCTGCAGAGATTGTTAACGATACTATTTCTGCTTGTTATACATGTAACACTTGTGGCCACATGTGACATTTTGAGAGCAGAATCTCTCCTTCTCTGTAATCGTTTCAGACCAGTAGATAATGAAAATGGCCTTGTACTCTTGAATATCTGCAGCATTTGTCAGTAATACAGCTGTGAACTCTATGAGTAGCAGCGATGTTTAACTAATAAGCCTGCGTAAAATTCATAGACGAAATCCTGCCTGATTTGAAAAGCAAAAAAAGAAGCTGTCCAGTATAGCCCATCATGAGGGACTAGGTAACTGAAATTGGTATTGGGTGAAGCTGTCCCTCTATGCCGTGGCACTTCTTTGTTCTCCTTCCTGTTCATTACCTTTCCCACGGTTAATTTGTCATGCGACCTGCTCGTAGTGTTCCTGCTACTAAACTCCTGCCCCCCACACTACACAGAAAAGGGCCTGGTGCAAGTTCCTGCTGAGCTGGCCAGCCATTTTCCCAGCAAGGTGAACTCAGTGCTGAAGCAGTGGACGCAGGTGACCCACGCTGAGGTAGAGGTGAGCAATCTGTGCGCTTTGAAACCTCGTGTCTCTCCTCACTACACTTACTTTGTCAATTTCAGCATGATTTCTCACCAGCATAATAGGTTTTGTCTTGTTTAATGCATAATTTTTAGGCTTGTGCGAATAGGAAACTTTACGTTCGAAGCGAATAGTGGTTTGGTCGAATAACTTGAATCGAATTCGAATAGTCTTCAACATCTTTTCAAAGATTGACCTTGTCCGTGCCTACCACCAAATTCCCGTGGCCGAGTCAGATATACCAAAGACGGCCATTACAACACCATTCCGGACTCTTCGAGTTTTTGTGAATGTCGTTTGGTCTCTAGAACGCCGCTCAGTCATTTCAACGTTTCATTGACACAGTCACGCGTGGTCTACCCATCGTCCTTGCCTACGTCGATGATTTGTTGGTTATTCGCACAAGGCTACTAAAAACGGGAGCACAGTCAGAAGGGGGGGTGCATAGGTACTTGCTGATAGCTGTTAGGAAGCTTAGTAGCTGTCTTTTTTACCGCATGCTCCGGTGTCATGCGTGTTTACTGATTGCTGAGAGGCCAATGCACTGTCGTTTCAGGGCCACCCATCGCACAAGGAGATGGAAGAGCTGGGCCTAATACGAGGGGACGAGCTTGTCTACCAGGCCGTGCTTCGCCGGGGATCTGGTACGAGAACATCCTTCGCAGAAAAGAACAACACACAGTTTTACAGTTGAACTCCTTTATAAGAGACATGCACCGGGCAGCAGTTTTTGTCTTTTATATGAGGTGTCTCTTATAAGCAGGGTACACGTATGCATTTTCTTATCAGCCCCTATTTCAGTGTAGGCACGCTGGTGTCTCTTATACACCAAGTGTCTCTGACATCAGTGTCTCCTATAAAGGGATTCGACTGTATACGAAAGTTACAAGAGGGAAAAGTGGCAACAGTATGTAATGGAAGCTGCAAGGATGGCTGTTCATCTTCGACTTAACTTCAAACAGCTTTGTGAATTAACCCACCCTATCCTTCCTCCCGTACGGCTGTACTGACAGTCCACTTTTGAAAAAAAAAAATTTTTTATTGGTTTTCTTGGGAATTGTGTGTTTAGGCATGTTATCTGAAATGCCCATTACTGCATATGTCTTTTTGCTTGGTTTTGCTACAATGTCCTATCTGTAATACAGTGTTGGACAATGCGGGCCAGCTCGTAACTTGGAAAGAGAAGTGAAAGCTGGTCACTGGGGCCCTGTGCTTAGAGCTCCACCGAAAGCAAGAACCCTACTCCTCCTCATGTCCCATCAGAATAAAGCGTCTCTCACTCACTCACAATCACTCTCACTCACTCACTCACTCACAATCACTCTCACCCACTCCACTCACTCACCCACCCACCCACTCCACTCACTCACTCACTTTCGCTCACTCACTCTACTCACTCACCTATTCACTCACAATCACTCTCGCTCACTCACTCACAATCACTCTCACTCACTCACAATCACTCTCACTAATTCACTCACCCACTCATTCACTTCACTCACCCACCCACTCACTCACACTCACACCTTGTTCATGCAGCCATGGTGAAGGCCTTGGTGCTGTTGCGTGACAACTACCCAAGGGAAGCACCCCTGTTTCTGCTGGTGCTTCAGCTGCGAGAGGAATGCTCCAGCCGGGATGACGACGCTGTCAAGGTTTGTTGTTCATTGGCCTCAAACAGATGAACCTGCACTCCGCACGCAGCTTTCTTTTATAGGGTTAAAGATCATCACAAAGCTGTCATTGCTTCCTTCACACTGCCAGCTGGCACCAAGAGAGACGAGCTCGAAATAATGTGATCCTACATATAGACATAACATGTACTTGTATGTTCTTCTTTTGCACTGTGGCTTAGTGCGGTTTCAACGCCCTTTTAAGTGTAGTTGCCGTTCTATAGGAACTTTATCCAATTTACCCCTGAAATGGTTTCTTAAAAAATGTGTAGTCTTTTGGGCACAGCGTAGTCAAGTGATTTGCACCACACAACAACATACGCTAACAAGTATGCATACAAATTAAAGTTATGTGGTTACTTCAACAACAAGGTACCGTATTGACACGATTGTAGGTCGACCCATTTTGTCTTAATTTGAAATCCAAAGTTGGGGGGGCCGACCTAGAATCGAAAACTAGTTTCGGTTGTAAAGTCTTTCTAAAAATGATCCCCGCGTGTTGCCGCGAAGCTAGCTTTCCTGCACAGCTTTCAAGCACTGCCGTGAAGCCACCTTGGCAGACCAGAATTCGACCTTGTTTCCTTCGGAGACATCGTAAATAAATTTTTTTTTATGAAATGTGCGCGAGCCCTTATTTCTTATTTTGCCGTGCGATATTAGGGGGGGTCGACCTACATTCGAGTCGACTTACAATCGTGTAAATACGGTAAATAGAGCACTGTGATGGTGTCTTCAGGGGTTATGTTTCGGCAGTAGACGCATGGATCTTGGCATTGACTATACAGTCGCTGACCGTTTATTCGGACGCTGAAAATTCGGATGTGCTCGTTTATTCGGACGCCTTTGCAGCAGCGCCACTCACCTCATTTAAGTAATGTAATCTCACGACCGAAAATTCAGACACCTCACAGTGCACCATTCGATTTTTCTAACTCCAGCAGGCTGATCGAGTGTGTCATTGACCGCCATGAGACCGCAATGTTTGCAATATTTTTGCTAGGTTGCCAGCACTGAAAGGTTGCACTGGCTGTGGCTGGAAGTCGTGCCAGTGTCTGAATTCACGCAGAAATTACAATTGCCGATCTCGAAGGCTATGTTTGACTACACGTAATGGTTGCTTTTTGGTTATAGCCATTCATAAATCCACTGAATGGCTACCACGACCAAACAGCGGGTCAAGCCACGCCAAGCTTGGAGTCAGCTCATTGAGGTGTTTTCGGTCTGAAGTGAATGCCCGCGCATACCGGTACATCACAGACAAAGAGAGAACATTAACACGGGCACTGCAAGACAAACTGCCCAGTGTTGTTCCATTTTGGCATTTGAGGTTTCGTGTTGTCAGTTCTTTCTGCGGCTAGGCCTTATCTGCATCTTGCGCTCTGCGTCTTGCTCTCTCGTCTGTTGCTCGGCGTGCTAGGCCTGATCTGCTGAAATGGCTCCGATGCCACCTGTTCCATCTGCGCCATTGAGACTAATAAAGAAAACTTGGCAACTACAAGATACTGATGATGGCAAAAAACCGCAGCAATTATTCGCCCGGTGGAAGACGGCCGACCTCAATCTGAAGCTGCGCGGGAGTTTTCGCGGAGTTGGGCGATGAGACCATTCGTCAGGTGCTCAAGCCCTCGCAGGTAGGCAGTGACTGCGATGAAGTGCCGCCCACACCACAGCCATCAAATGCAGATTTAGCACAGGTCGTGAAGGTGCCTACAGGGATGGCCAAACACTGGCTGAAATACTGGCCGACTTGGTCTTGTATAAGTGTGCATATGTACAGACTGTATATCAAAAGCGTGATGCTCATTGTACTGACGCATTGCAGTGACTGCGTCTGCTGGTTGCCTTACACATGCACACGATGTCACAGCTTGGCATGTCACCAACCACTAGACTTGCCGCCCCCAATGCAGCAAGAGTGATTCATGGTGTTAGCGAAAAGAAACGTCACAATGAACACTGGTCGTGCAACTCACATCAGAGTAAAATTATAGCAAGGTTTTACTTTGTGGTGTGGTTATTTATTGCACTTCAGACAAATGAATGCTCTATGTAGCAGTGTACTGTATTAAGTGGTGTACCTAATGAATTAAAATGCGTCGGTCATTTTGCATGATCCTTGTCTGTCTCAACTATCTCAGAAGTTAACTGATTGTAAGAGAGAGAGAAACAACTTCATTGATTAACTGATTGTAAGAATTTATGTGCAGGAGTTGGAGCGTGAGCTCAACCTGCACTGCGTGGAGCAGGAGCAAGTGCAGGCAGGCGACCAACTGCTGAGCTGTCAGCTCCAGCAGCTCCTGGTTTCCATGGACATACTGCTCGAGTCACTGTGCGACCAGCTGGACGCACCACGCGAGTTCTCCAGGGACAAGGTGCTTGCCCGGACGGCTAGGTCAGTTGCCTTCATTTCGTCATGTTTTTTTCACACATGGATATTTATTTCACCTTTATGCAGTCGAACCCCTCGAGCGAAATCGCTGGGGAAGCAATTTTTGTTCGTTCTCATAAGAATTTCATTGTCGCGAAAATAGAAGATAAGCTCCCATTTACTTCGCGCAACCAAAATTTATTTAAAGAAGTCGCTGATCTTGCTCTGTTTCACGTTTCTGTGAAGGAGCATGATGGCTCGAGCCTCGCAGCTTAATAAATAAGCTTTGAATAGCTTCGTCGTCGTTGTGGGTGCCAAAGAAAGTGCGAATAATGCCAAAAGCATCAAGAGCTTTGCACGTGTTTTGTTGCACTCCTCAATCTCGTTGTCACTCTCGCATTATTTGTGCACACCTTTGATGATAATGTTGTCGCTGAAATCTTCGTGTATGATTAGGACTTGAAACGTCATGCACCGACGTAGTTGCCAACCGAGGCATTAGCAGAAAACTGTTCTAAGTGGAAAAAGAAGCCTTGTTGCTATCATCATCATCATCCAACCGATTGATGATGAAATAAATGTTTAATGCCCCGAAACAATGTTCCTGAGCTTGTAAGCTCGGGGTCACCCTAGGTGGGAGGGTCCCTCATTCCAGGAATCCTCTGGCCGCAATCGCCTCCCGGGCCCTGGCGACGAGTCCTCGTTGGTCGTCTCTAAACAGCAATGGTTACACCGATGCTTGTTGGCGGAAATGTATGTGCTCAGTTTGTCGAATGAGTGGTGCCGCAATTTTCGAACTTCTGGGTTCCCAACTAGCTCATGGGTTGGATGAAATGTTTCGGATCACTATCTGAAACTTTTTTTATTGCAGGAGTGCTTTTTGAAATCTCTTCGCTGTCGAGAGGTGGCAAATACATTGAACTCTATGGACGTTTGCAGGCGGCGGCAGATTTCTTCATTGCTGCGGGAATTTTGTTTTTGAGGGCTCTCGTTATTGAGGGGGTTCAAATGTATCAATCTATTACCTATTTGCATTGCTTTCTGGATACTGCAGCAGGGAGCGAGAAAGCTTGTCCTGAGAAGAAAGACCACCCGAAGGATGGTTGTTCGAATTTCAATAGAAAGTCTGTGATTTTATAAGTGTTCAGTGAGCCTTCTTGGGGAGGGAAAATTTACCCAAATATTAACACGTCACGAATGACTGAAAGTGATGTTTTTCAAGTGCACTCCGTAAACCTAGTTTTTAATGGTGGGGCTGTTAAATTGTTAATGACAAACCTTGTTATTTGTACAGGTAATCACACAAAATTATTGTAAGCTCTTTTGTACAGTTGGCTTTGAGTGTGAAAGAAAAAGCCTTCATCTGCTTAGAAACTTGCTCATTGCTGGCTGAAGCACTCAGTACAAAGAAGTGATAGGATTGATAGTATGATACTCAAAGTAATTATGAATGTATAAATAGTAGCTAATATTACTAAAATTATTTTGCTCGAATATATTGTTCTGTGAAAAAAAATAAGCTAATTTGGTGGCTCCCTCAGCTCATTCAAAGGATATTACTATATAATGCAGTTTGCTTTGCTAGTGTCTAACGATAGAGATTGGTGATATGTGAGCTGTCTTGGCTACCCTTTCACAACCATATTTTTATTTTTTCCAATTCAGGGGTCCAGGAAGAAGCCGCCCATACAAGTTTCTCCCCAAACCAGGCATTTTCACGCAACGAACATAACGATTTGTGTTAACAGTATGAACATAACAATATGAACCAATAAAGAGGCAGCGAGACCATTCAACTATACAGAATGGGTATTTGCTTTGTGTGGTAAATGTACACTACACTTGAGAGTCAATTATCAAGTCTCTCTGTTTTTTTAACACCAAAGCTCTTAAAGCTGGCAGTAAGACGTCCGTTAACAAAAACTTCTGTTGCGCTGTTGCCATAGCAACCGCCACAGCTGAGTGCCACTTGTGCTAAAAATAGCCAAGCTGCTGCTGCGCCAATGAGCAGCCGTCGCCCTAGCAACCGCCACAGCTTCTTACACCGTGGCTCAGTGACAGTGATTTCAACACATTCAGAGTGGCAAGCTTTGCACGTATTCCGTATCCGTCTGTCGCCGTCTCTTGGCTGCTGCTTCTTCAGCTAAGCACGCTGAATGCAATCGCCGCCGGCGATGCAATTTGCATGCTGCAGCACGACAAGCTGAGGGTCAACCAGCTTTGCTTTGCCAAGCTTTGTGCAACTTAGTGCAAACTTCCCACATTCTTTTTCTTTTTTTTTTAATAAATGCCTGTTTCACTCCTACAGAGTGCCTTGATGTAATAGCCACTTATTTGTTATTTATTATTATTTATTATTTACTTCCGATAATTTGGCATTCAATTCATCCTGACACTTTTCTGGTCCTGTGAGATCCTAAATAGCAAGCTTTTACTGTGTTACTACTGTATTGTGTACCTAGAGAATGAAACTGAATTGGTCATTCTGCAAAATGGTGAAGAGTGGAATGGTGAACTCCGCTGGTCGATTCAGAGCAACACTCTCCGCAACGGAGCACTCCTCGTCGATCCGCCTCCTAGAGCTGGATTTCATAAGAAGTACAACATTGCCGTCATTTCCGATGCATTCGGGCACATCGGTTGTTTTCGGCGCTTTTTAAAGCATTGCCAGTGTGGTCAACCGAATGCGTGTGACAACTTTCACTGTGCTCCACAACGGAGCAAGTTTGCTGATTTATCTGGTTTGGATCGCTCCACGCCGAATTTGGTTGCTCCCTTTTGGGTTCATCACACCACTTGAGATCTACCAGTGGAATTCAGAATGTGTGCTGTTGTGATAAATTTACAGTTGGTTCTTTTTTCCATTGCTGTGTCAATTTAACGAAAGCGGCTTTTCTGTGTCCTTCCATCAGAAGGATCCATGTAAAAGTATTTTGCAGAATGCATCTCCTTTGGACCTATACGGCTGTACTACATCATGAAAAACTTCGAGGACGCTTGAGCTTCGCCTTCAAGGGTAGAACCACAGCCGCTACATAAAAAAAGCCACAAAAAAAAGCGGCCCGGTGGAACGCAATAGCGTAATTGGGCACCGAGCGCATTGCCTTCTCAATTGCTAGCCTCGCTTCAGTTCTCTGTGCATGCTTCAACCGTGCCCTAAGAATACCAACTACTGGGGCATAACATTGGCCATTTCAAACTATCCCAGAATGCCTACTGCAAGTACAGCTATTAAGTGCCCACTGCACCATAATTCTTCCTCTTGCGAATCAGTGAAGGGCCCACTATGTGCACGTAAGGGAACACGCGCAGCTGTTCACTTTTGTTGATGTTTTGCAGCTGATGATGATTAAATATGTCTGAGCACTTTGTAATGGGTGAGCCTTTAAAACACCCACTCGTTGAGCATGTTTTTGACGCCTGGCGCAATTCTACGTTCCTGACATGTAATATTACATGCGTTAAAGAGACTCCTTTGGTTCGAGAGATTCTCACTCGTACCGAAATTTTTTTATTTTATTTGCATCTTTCTCTGTCACGGACATGATGATGATTTTTCACTCACAACCAACGACTCCGACACCGGAATTTCTGCTAAACGAGCTCTTTAACGCCATCACGTTAAAATGCAGTGGCACTGTATTGGGGAGTTTAGTTTCTCTCATTAGGCATCCGCCACTGTGCTTACCACTGTCGCCGCTACGTTTACACTGGTGCGTGTGCTGTTTATTCGTTGTGAAAACAAGGGGGGAAAAAATGGTATACCGACAAACTGGCAGCACAGGTCGTTGTACAGAAAGGCACAAGAAAAGGTGGAATAAGTTTTTGTGAGTTTCCTTTTGACAAAGACTGTCGCATGAAATGGGTGGCTGCTGCATATTGCAAGAACCAATGTCCGATGCCACCAATTCACTTAGGTGCCAAGTATTGAGCCGTTGGAGAGGTCTGCTTTTATCTAACAGAAATGTTTAACTTTCTCAAAAGTTCGTCAATGTATGCCTCTCACCAGATTGTTGGTGTAAGTCTTGTGTGGAGACGTTGCAGCCACATTTAGCTTGGAGCACGTACATTAGTGGTGTTGGTAGCCTGGCACACTGCCTATACATATGTACTGAATTCATAACCGTTGCCACTGTTCTATATAACTGCAGATGTCGCGGGTCAGAAGGATTTTGATGAACTCAGACAAACTAGAGATGTGCCTGGTTCATTCACACAGCCACTAAGAAAACAATGGCTTTAGGCGATGCTTTTCCTAATTGAACGCATTGCGATTGATTACAGACCCTGGAACAGGTGCCTTGGACATCGCCGTTCTGGTTGGGATGCGCTTTATGAGGTTTACGTGCCTGTCAGGCTCCACAAACAGACACCACAGACAAGTGTATCGGAAAAACTGTGGGTTGCGGTTATGTGAGCCTGACAGCCACCGTTCGCGAAGACACCAATTTGCGGCCCCAAGTGGTTTGTTGCCGATTCTTTCATAGCGATGTCAATTCACAATGGCAGCACACAGCATACCCCGTGTGAAACGAAAAGTAGAAATAAAGGCCTAAGTAATCGCTGCACCACCCAAGTTTCTTCTTCCGCATGTGAAAAACTCTCCATACCCTCTGTAGTGCTTTTGCAGTGGTTATCAAGCGGCTGAATAAGAAAGCGTCACTGGCCTACTTCACCGCGATCGCATCAAGGGCAAATCGAATCGACTTGCGGAAAAAGCTTTCCTGCCCTAAAGTGGTTACCTCCTGTATCGGGAGCAGGGCTACATTGCTTTGCAAACTTTAGTAGATATTATGATTTCTGCATTTTAGTGGTAAACTAAACGGTCAAGATAAAGTATGCGAGAACTTTCGCG
Source organism: Rhipicephalus appendiculatus (assembly GCA_030522465.1). Classification (NCBI taxonomy): domain Eukaryota; kingdom Metazoa; phylum Arthropoda; class Arachnida; order Ixodida; family Ixodidae; genus Rhipicephalus; species Rhipicephalus appendiculatus. Next base: position 510,610 of record JALIZH010013276.1, on the reverse strand, counting down.
TCTGTTAAATCTGGCGTGTCGAAACAATGCGCCGGCGCTCCTTGAAGGTTGGCTTTTCCACTAGTGCTGTATGTGTGCGGCGAAACAACATTTACAGGAACAGCTCCGACAGTTTTTGTTGGATGGAGAACCCGTCTTGCACTCTCATCATTCTCTCGATGCGGCTCGGGTTATGTCATTCTCCTCGCACATTACTGAGAGCCGGTGGTTCCTGAGCTCTAACTTTCCCTTTGTAAGCATCTAAATTTCCTCAGTGAATGTATGTGTGTGGCTTTGCAGCTGGGGCGTTGACCACAACCATTGCCCACATTTGATCACGAACCCTGAACAGTTTATTCTCGTTCGACGCACAGAAAAAAAAAAAAGAAGAAAAAAGAAACGGTATTCTGAACCTTAATACTTCCGATATCGTACTGTGTACAGAAGACACTAAATAAAGTGGGTAAGCACCTTTCACAGAACAATAACAGGCACGAATGATGATAAGCTCTTCTTTTGGACCAAAGTGCTGATAAATCGCATGAGATTTGTTTGGCCATCGCAGTTGTGGTTATAAAGGATGACGAATGCCATGTTTTTGTCATCAGGTTTTTACACTAGTGCATTGTACCCTCTCGGCCGCGTGTAGCCAGTTTTTAAAAGCAAGCTGACGTTGAGCTTATTAATTCGGGGACGCCCCGCCCAGATGACCGAAGCGCAGCAGACGATCACCTCCTCGTCTAAAGAAATAGTCCCGCTCACGCACTACGCACTAGATCATGACGTCAGTCTCTGAAGGCGGGGTTATGGGCCGTCCGGCTCATGACTTCAGTCTGGCGTGTCCACCCCTTAGTGCAGGCTTGTGTGCATAAGCATTTGAGGAGCAAATGCCGCGGACTTTTAAATTTATACCAGACTATAGATAAGAGATGTACAATGGTTCCTTTAGATTCAGTACAACTTCATCTTTTTCGCGGCTCCTGTGTTACGGATACGCTTTCCCTGTATGTGAATGGAAGAAGTGAAAATAGTGAGAACCTCTGGCTACTTCGATGATGAAACGTATTTGATAAGGTTTTTATTTTTTAATAGCAATTTATTGTCACTCTTGATTGTTCTGGCAGTAAGTACACGAGATTACTGACTGATGAGTCGTAAAATGCCTGCGCAAATTAAATGATGCTGCATTTCTTGTCCTGGTACATGGCGAGGTTGTCGTTGCACGCGAAGTACTTCCCGAACTTGTCGAAGTGAGCGAGTGCTATTTCCACCCTACAATAAAAAAAAATCATTCTTAACACAAGCAGGTACATCAACGCGCAAGAAAGATGTGCATTATGACACATACACTATGTCGCGAATGTAAAAGTGGGAATAGTCTGCATAATGCTTGCGGACTAGCTCACAGAATTCTTTGTAGTAAAGGTGGGAGCTGACGGATGGAAACAATAAAATTTGTGTAGAGCTATACTTCTTCAGAAAGGCTGGCCGAAATTTAGTTAGGTGGACCTATCTTGGTTCACCTTCGACATTTCTCCGTAAACAAATAAGCAGCTAACGCTTCATGTTAAAGCAGGTAGAGCAAAAGAACACAAGCTTGTGTCGTTGTTCATTTGCGCTACCTGCTTTAACATGAAAATTTGCAAACTAGCCCAGCTATCCGTTCTCGTAAGCTAACGCTTGTGCGTTTACAAGAATATTATGCTTTAGACTTGCGTTGCCATGTGGTGTACTATAATTTAGGGAACAAGAGGTGTGACATGAGAGGTCTGACCAATAGTGTTATCTCCACAGTGTGATCGCCACACCTGAGTATACACTATACCGGGGATGTAGCCAGGGATATGGCTTGTGGGTTCAACCCCCCCCCCCCCCGAATTCGAGGGTGGGGGGGTATTCACACCCCCAGAAATGCACATGCATTTTGTATGTCTATATGTACGTGCCCACATACAAACACGCATAAACATACATAAAGAAAGAAGTGTCGAACCCCCTTTCACCACCGCCCTCCCATACACGCGCGCGCGCTCACAAAAAAAAAAAAAAAAAAAAAAAAAAAAAAAAAAAAAAAGGAGAGAAAAGAAAAAAAAAAGCTCCGACTACGCCTCTGCACTGTGCAACTTGCTCAAAGTCTCGGCGCAAACCATTCTATACTCTTTCAACAATGGCTCCCCGGTATTCAGATGCTTTCACTTAAAGCTTGCGGTAAAGATTGAACAGATCTGGCAGTTTCCACATGTGTTTTTGAGAGAGGATGCTTCGACTCCGGGTGTCTCACCTGTACTGTGGATCCGGCTTTGACGTCACAAGATTGACGATGTCTCGCAGTTGCGTGGGCACGCTTTCACACCATGTCTGGAAAAGCAATAATTACGCAGGTGTCTAACCATTCTTGCTATTCCCGCCTGTAGAAGTGAGTCGACAGTGCGAGCCAGAATCGTAAGCCATGTTGTACTGAAGTGCGATATTGATGCGATGGCGATTATTATTATTGTAGTAGCAATTACGCGGACACTCTCGCCGTCGCACTTTCGCCGTCGCCGTCACGTTCGGTGTAATGCCCAAATCGATAACATCGCCCCACGCGTCGTATGCCCTATGTGCGAGCGAAAGCTTGCGAATGCTGCTGACAGGCGCGGCTCAAGCAGACATGCAAGTCGTTGGCCGGCTCCGTCGGGCGAACGCGCACGAGAGGGTGCCACTGGGGGGGGCTGCGTCGCTCGTGCAGCAACTACAAGCTTTGAACAAAAAGGCGTGTTCAAGCGCGTGCTACCTCCACAGACATCGGTATAGACTGCTCCTACCATCTTACGTTCTGTGCTTTCACCGCTCACTTTGCGTTGAGGCGACGAACAGCACGAAAACCGCTTCGCTCACTTGGAGCGGCCGTATTCCCTTAAGCCAGCGTTTTGTAGAGTTACGCGAGATCGGATCCCAAACGAGTTAGCTGCTAGCCTCAGTTCGTATAAAATTCTAATTTATTGCTGCCGCATCCATTGCTTCGCCTTTGTGTCGAAACTGTGATCAATATCACATCATCTCTCTATTAGTTCGATTCAGCACGATGGCAGCTCCAAGAAGCATTTATTTACTCCTGTCTTTAACGGATGGTCGTATCTAATGCCTGGGAATTTTTCATTTTCATCTCACCGCCTAGTTTTCTACTGTCCCCAACTACTGTTTCCTTGCGCTCGCAAGGAATTTGTAACCTTAAGAGATCAACTGTTATTTGGCCTGCGCACGATGTGGCTCGCCCAAGTACCTGGCTTTTTTTTTTTTTTTAACCGATATCTTGAAATATAGTATCCCGGTTTGCTCCGTACTCAACACAGCTTCGTTCCTGTTTCTTAGTTTTGTGCCTATCACTATGCATAAGGGGAACTAGCGGCGCATTTGGTTGATCGTGACGAGCGATGGCAGCGCATTTCAAGCCATCAGTTTAACTACAAACGCTGGCGCAAGAACAGCGCCATTTTGCTCATCGAGTGCTTTTTGTCCTTGTGCATCGAAGTAGAATGTCATCGCTTATCATATCGTAACCTGTCTTTCGTTGCGCGATCTGAAACATCTTATCAAAAAGATTCGTTGACCTCCATACATCTATAACGATACTTCCACTTCACCGAAGCTCAGGTTTCGGCTAGTTATTGCAGCGATGATATATTGCGGCCTGCAATTGTTTTCTCTTCTGTCGTCTCTTCTGTCGTATTTGTATTTTGTTTTTGTTGTTATTTTTATTGTTCAGATGTGACCAGTGAAGGGAGTTGCACGCGATCGTTCGTGGTCTTCGTCCGTCAGTCATTTTGTTTAACTGCGCTCTGCACTTGGGCAATGACTGTTCACTTTGCGTTTAGTACTTATAAATGGCTTCAGTATAATATATTAACTTTTAGGTATATTTTACGTCCAAAAGCCACGATATATCATGAGAGACACCGTAGCGGAGGGCACCGGAAATTTCGGCCACCTAAAGTTCCTTAGCATGCGCCTAAATCTAAATAGTACACGGCCCTCTAGCATTACAAGCTGGCTTCAGAATATACGAACCATTGCGAACGATATGAAGAAGAGCTGGTTCTGCGTAAGGTCCAGGTTCTGCAGGCTGCTGTGCTCGAATTCTTCCTCGAATTTCCGCATGAACAGGCGGAACCCCTGCGGAAGACAAGCGCAGGTTAAGCGTGCTCCGCTTTCTGAAGTAAAGTGCGTCCAGCGTTTTCTTTTTTCTTGATGACTGCAGTGATTCAGTGGTAATTAGTACTAATTACCCACTTTGTGAACAGCATATATCCGGTTTTATCCCAATTTTTCATTGCGGAAACCTCGTATGCCTCACCAGACGAAAAAATCGGCGTAGTAACGAAACGGTACAAAAAGATACCACGTGGCCTCTCAAACGAGGCTCGAGGTGATCGAGACGCGCGTCCACATCGCCTATGCTGCGTTCGTGTGACTCAAAAATCTTCACAGGATTCCTTATGCAATCATCTAAGACAACTCGAAATGCGATGGTCGATGACCATCGCATAAACTATGACGCCGCCCGGGTCATCGAAACTGAAGGTAGCCGCACCAAAAGGCAATTCTTAGAGTCTTGGAATATCCAAACGACACCCGGAAATATTAACCGCTCAACTGGGACCCTGTCGAGTGTGTATGTACACGGCCTCCGGAACCAATGTAGAAAACAACGCAGCAACAAGAACGATGGGAAGAACGACGGTGGAGAGGGGGGACAACCACTAAGAAAAGTCGCTAGCTTCGGAGCCGGCCGGACAGTCACCCCCTGAAGAAGAGACCGAATGGGTCTCGAAACCTTGGGCCAGCTTTTAATTTTAACATTAAAAACTATAGACTAAACGCGGCTGGAGAGTCTGTTTATTCGTACAATTTTACCCAGCCAGGCAGATTTCTGTTAAATATGTTTACCTTGAAATTTTTTCTAATATTCGCAGTCGTAAAAATCGCTCTTTGGACACCTTAATTTGTGGAACAGCTCAGTTTGACAGTTGGTGGACGGCAAAAAAAAAAAGCGTGCACATTCAGTGCCGTATTAGAAGGGAACCTTGGCTTCTTAGTTTCCTGCTGACACTACAGGAGCTTCCCATCTCATTTCTTCTTTTTTCGCAGTACCCCTTTAAAGCTGGCTTTTTCACACGCTTACTCTAAACCAGGCGAAGCCACAGTAACAGGAGCAGTTCTGTCGAGTTTCTTCTCTGAAGGATTCGAAGACAACACTCTCTCATCTTGAACTGTCGACATCGTCAGTCTTGTACTATCCGGGGGAGGGGGGGGGGGAGGGCGAGATAAGGCTGTTATTGTTTGTTTTGCTTTCTCTTACAATGCCCTACACTTACTTACTTATGACATGTGGGATTTGGAGACAAAGCGTACCTTGTAGGCTAGGCCGACTGCTGCCATGCTCGTGACCACTTCCTTTCGGAACGTGTTGATTTCCGTCTGCAACACAAACAACGCTTACCACCAGTCTCTCTGACACGCATTCTGCGGGTCATGCCAAGCAAGAAGTTAATCGGATTGCGGCATTAGCGTCAGGCTACATTTCCGTTTGATAAGCAACGACAAATTCGACAAGCTTTCCTTTCGTAAATGTTATCGTTGGCCAGCTCCTCTCCCTAATAATATGTCCGGAATCAGGATTGACCGAACTTTATGCTTAAGAACAATTCCAGCTTAAGACACTTTTGTGTGTACTGGTGAAACTTGGTGGGGATTTCGGGATAAATTTTTGACTAACTTGTGATTGCGTGCTTCGCATGCAGTTCGCATATGTTTGTTTTTTCCTCGCGTTTTTTTTTTTTTATGCGGTCTTTATCAAAACGCAGTCATCGCGGCTGGTAATACAGAACCAGCAATGCCACGTTGAGCGGCACCAACGCCTGTTTACTTCTTTTAGATGTGAAGCATCTTACGGCGAAGCTTAATCCGGTGGTGGTGGTGGTGGTGTGCCGCGTGACCACCCTTACTGCGCATGCGCAAACCCTTTAAAAAAATAAAAATAAACCTCCTCTCCCCCCTCTCTCTCCTCTAGGCATCCCTTCCCTCGGCAACCACACCCTCACTGCACATGCGCCTCACCTCCTCTCTCCCCACCCCCTCTCTCCTCTAGGCATCCCTGCCCGCGGCGTCCACACTCCCACTGCGCATGCGCGTCCCCCCTCTCTCTCTCTCCTCTCCTACGCTCCCCCCTCTCCCCCTCTAGGCATCCCTGCCCGCGGCGTCCACACTCCCACTGCGCATGCGCGTCCCCCCCTCTCTCTCCTCTCCCCCCCTATCTCGCCTCGCGACGCCGACGCAGGCAGCGTCTGCTAGCGAGTTTCTTGGTTGAAAAAACCGACTGCTCGCGCTGCACAACCGTTCACTGGCCACCCCGTATATATGCCAGTGGATCTTGACCTGCAAGGTGGTGCCGGTGGGAGATTTCTCCTGTGCGTTGTTGAACAATAAAAATTGCACAGCGTGCGCGTTAACTAAAAGCGGAGTGCGGGTCTCTGTGTCCAGTCGGAGTCTTCTGTCTCTCATTGCCCATTAGCAGCGATTGGCATGTTCCAGTAGGAAACACCGCTCCATCACTGCGTGCTTTGCGCCTCCCCAGTTTTCTCTCCTGCGCAACGCTGCGATGAGCGCCAGCGTCAACGCCGCCGCCAGTGTAAGCGTTAGCGCCCGCTGCTTCACATCTACACATGGTTCCCTTTAGCGGGAGATGGTGTAATTTTTTAGCGTACATACGATGCTACCAACTTGGCTGCGCTTGTTACCACCACCACCACTAACAAGGGGAGGCGCTGTCACCACTTTTTAGAGACTGTCACCATGTTTCACCGATTCGCACAATAGGTGCTTACGACACCGGTGCATAACTTATCAAAGCCCACGCTTCTACACAGGTATTTTTAACGCTGTTTACTAGATACACCACGCAACCGCAAGCAAAAGTGAAAAACAGAACTAAAACATCCGAACAGTACGTGTCACAGCGCATCACCTTAAATTGACACAAATAATTAACTTGAAGCTGACCTGGATAGTTAAAATACACTTCTAGAAAACTACAAACATTACACGATCTGCAAACAAACAATGATCTAATTTAAGAAAAGAAAATGGAATTAAAATGTGAGAGGTGTTTTCTAAAAGTAGAATTAGTTGAGGACTCTGTTCACACCTTGTTGACGGGTTTGAAGAGGCTGTTGTAGCAGCCTTCGACCGTGTGGCTGTAGTTTCGTATCGTGGATGAGTCCCACCAGCACATGTAGGTGCCGTTCTGGTCGAAGCAGCGACCTGGAAATTCAAGCATGCAGAGCTCCTTGAGCGAGGCTTGAAACCATTCAGAAAATGGGAACGGCGGCATTTTCAGGATACCGCTCTCATTTTCTTTTGCCAGACGGACCACCCATGCACTGTAACTGCTTTTTCAAAGTCAAGTAATCTACGGTGTGACCACATCGCGGTTCTATTAAAGACGACAGTCTTTCTTGGGATACTTGAACGCAGAAATTTTGGTCTGTCTGTCTGTCTGTCTGTCTGTCTGTCTGTCTGTCTGTCTGTCTGTCTGTCTGTCTGTCTGTCTGTTCCACGATTCAGCCACCCGGGCAAAGTTTAAGCATTTGCTGAACGCCCAGCCATCTTGAACTGGTGGCTGCGTTCATACTTGTGAACATTGTCGATCAAAAAGCAAATATTACGCATATCTGAGGCGCAACATCAATACCTAAGTATTAGGCGGTGTGTTCCTTTACTACAAAATACATAGATACGTAATTCTAAAGACCCCAGTGTTTCTCAGGCTGCGCTGAAAATGCGACGCTATGCACGAAAAAGCCCTCTGCCGACGATATGGTGCTGCCGCTGGCAGTGGCCCTGGGTTCTGCACAAAGTCATGTTTCCCGACGACACTGCCAGATGGCGTCCATATATCACGCAGCGCCTCCTGTCTTTTATCGATGGCAGCCCGATGCGGCCGATTCAACATAGAGGAGGCGCTGTCTGAGGCAAGGCAAAACATAGTAGCACGGCCGGCAGACGACTATCGTCTTTCGAAGACATTTGCTGCGAAGCACACAGATACGCGGCCAATTTTTTTTACAGCATCACTACCATCACCATACTGCAAGAACCACAGTCGACAGTGACGTTCTGCTCCACCAGCGACGTCATATCACGTGACCCCGAGCTGTTGAGGTGCTAAGAGGCTCTTCCTGGTTGCGTCCCACAAGCGATGAAAATTCTGGTCTATAATAAGCTAAGGTTGCTGGCAAAAGTTTCTCGCCATCAGCTGCGACGTGACGTGGCCTCTGTGCTGGCCACGCCGACAGGCGATATCTGGGGCCAAGATTATGTGTGCTTGTTCCTATCACGGGATAAATAAGTACTCGCCTTCGAATATTAGGGAGCTCATCATCTTCGAAGCAATGAGAAATCCGAGCGAACCGAAGTTCAGTGCGCTGCGTGAAGAACGAAAAAAAAAAAGTTTAGTGGAGTTGAAATCTGGGCCAGTTGGTTCATGATACTTGAAGAAAGCCAGCAAAAGCACGGGACACGAGAAAGAGGCAGACGCAAACACCGCTGGAACTAACAACTGTGACTTTATTGAAGAGAAGGCATTCATCCAAGAAACCCCACAACGCATGTGCAGCACGTCAGTATCACCTACAACGTCGCTCGGTGAAAGATAAAGTAAACAATCATCTTTCTTGCCATCGTCGCGACACACTAAATTCCTTGTCAATTAGGCAAATTGACGGTGTGCTTATACATTTATCTCCGCTTTTCCTAATTTAGTATGCCTCCACAATTTCACGTTCTTCTTTGCCCTTTCCTCTTCCCAGATAAGTGACATTACTGAAAGGCGGTGTTTGCGTCCGCCTCTTTCTCGTGTCCCGTGCTTTTGCTGGCTTTCTGCAAGTAAAGATCAGTCTTCACGATCTACTGCCAAAGAGTGGCAGCGAGCATTTACGTGACGGCCAAAAGGGACTCAATAAAACCAGCGTACGCTTGTGCTCTCCTTCATGCAGTATACTGGGATCCTTCACTTCTCCCATTTTCACCAGCACCCACCCATAAGCGTGCGCACGAGGGGGGGCAGGGGGGGGCGGCCGCCCCCCCCTAGTCACCTAAGAGGGAGGGCGCAAAATCTGCCCCATACATTGACTTAATAGGGAGCGGGGGGCGCCGCGATAAACCTTCGCCACCCCCCCCCCCCCCCCCTTAACGGGAACCCTGCGCACGCCGATGCTAGCACCGGATCCTCGCCGTAGTGAGTCATTTAGCGCGAAAACTAGCGTCAACACGTTGTTTATATTAACGATGAGGGTGAACGCATTTGCAGAAACAGTGACAGCAAAACAAAACAGGAAATAAAAATGAAATGTTTGACGTGTTAATACACGTTTTAAAGACTTTAGTTGGGGGGTTACTTGGTGATGTTGGCCGAAATTCGTTACGCTGCTGAAATTAGAAGCGTTTTTGCGTGCCTGTAGCCGGTGATCTTACAGTAGGATTAAGTGTATGGGCTTCTTCTAAGTAAAAATAGTTGATTAAATCATTTTATATAGTGATCTTAGCAATTACAACGTTCCATATTTTAAGCAAGATATTTCAGTCTATTTTTCCTCTCGCCTTTTGCAACGAAGCTCTGACTTTTTATTATTTTTCTAAAAGCAGTTTAATGCGGTAATATACATTTTGAGCGTTCTCTGTCTACGGTCACTGACCACAGCCTCGAAGGATGTTCCTGGATCGTTTATCGCCCTGCAGGTTGGCGTTACAACGAAATACAGTTTATGGGAACACGTTGAAATATCTGTACGATAGGTAGGCATAAGGTCGTTTATGACTGCCTCTTTTTTTAGGAGCTTGCTTCTTAAGCTCGCGCCCTGTCCGGCGGCGTTGGCGTGTACGCTTCTCCGCTCAAAGCATGCTCAAGGCGCCGGCTTTCCGGTAATTTCAAGAATGCTCGCTAGATGGCGGCGCCACTCAAGGCGACGCACACCACTCTCGGCACGTGCGCGTCCTTTCTCTTCGCCGGGAGCTCATGCAGTAAACACTCTTCGTTACCGCTCGGCCGCATGAACACCGCAGTAGCCAAGGAAGCAGCGCGGCGGGCTCGCCGCCCGAGCGCCGCATGTGATGTATATATAACAACGTTGTCACGTCTATATATGATGGTCGGAGATGTGTACGGAGGATTCGCGGGCTACCCGATCATCTCCGAGCAAGCTCCTCTAACGTCATTCACTTTGTGGATATGGCGGTAATTTTTTCGAGTCAATATGCGGATAGAATGAGAAAGCTATTTCTTGTGCGACATGCAAGGAACAACTTACGGACTGAGACCCTCAGTGAAGAGGGGTGGCTCGAGCATCGCCCCAGGAACGACTGCAATAAATAAAGCAGACAGTGTGTTGACATCATATATATTGACCAGTATTCAACACAATTTCACCGGATTATGAAACAAAGCAGTAAACTTTCCTGTTTTAAGATAACAGCCTTGCTCAGTTGCCATCATGTTTAATATTTATGACATCTGAAGTCATTATCGTTTCGAATGAAACCTGGAGCAGTAGTTTACACTGTCACGCCGAATGTCGTACACTTTAGCGTATGTGTTATGACATGACGCCTTGCGTCACAATAACTTATAAACAACTCCTGTAAATATATGGATGTTTGGTTTTCTGTCTTTCTTTTTTTCGAGGGGAGAAACGTGGATAAATTGACCACAAAAACAGAATTGAACCGTTAGAATAGCAGATGCTTGAAAACGCGGACTTATTTGAAAGTTACTGAGTCAACAGTATGCGATATAAAGGAGATCGAGCGCTAAATACAATAAAAAGCAGTACATGACCAGGATTTCTGGACATGAGCACTATGTGCAATCGGCTCCGACAAGAGCACCCCGCCTTATCTGAAGGAGAAATAAACTTTTTTTTTAATTCACATCTGACCAAAAAGCTGGTTATGAAAATTGACTATCGGTTATATACAACATATATCAATCCACTGAACGTTGCGATAAAATTACAGTTGCATGGTGAAAAAGACGTAGCTTCCTCAGAATACTTAATATCTTACGATCAGGCCCATGCGGCGTGTATAGACGGTGTTCCAATGAGGTATACCTTACCCGATTGTTGGAGTGAGTCTCTGCTGTTTGGAACCAAAAGTAGATTTTGATAAAAACCACTTATTATTTTTTTTTCGACAGATACAATTTTTTTTCTACCCTATTTCCCATTCAGTTGCGGCAGGGTGCCACTGCCGCCGCCGAGAGATGGTGCCACATACGGATGTCTCCAAATACTGGGAACGACTAACCTTTATCAGTGCACAGATTGTCACCACGGAAGCTTTAATGTATGTGCGCGAGAATTGGAAGCATAAACATGGGTAGCCGTAAAGCGAATGCCCTGTATGAGATAACAATGAATTAGTCCGTGCGGCCCTAGTTCGATAAGGATCGCGGTGATATTCTGTATATATGAACATCAAATCGGAATGTTGTAAGACTTGTAGCGTACCTATAATATAGAATTTGTGTCGTTCCTCATGCGGACACGCAATAGTGATGGAACAAACAAATATTGTTCCTTGAATTAAGATTCGCAATTTGTAACAAAAAATTTCTTAATAGGGCTTAGTCACTACAGGCACACGCTTTATTCGTATCCCTGAATGACTAAACGCAATTCCCCGGACTAGAGTGCTTAATGACACTAATGACAAAGCAGTTTGTTACACACTGTACAATTGGAATTCAGCCGTTGTAACTATTGTTCGCTAACCAATCTGACTTTACCTCTGTTTATTACTCGCGACTGTACACGCGTATGGAAGGTTTTGTATAGATATACATAATCCACGTCATTCAAGAGAAGGACAAGTAACCTACCCACTGTGTTGTATATTGGATCGTAGGACACTTCTAGTGAAGAATATGGCACATCGCTGAAAAGAAAGGCAATAGAGTTGCCAATGAACGTTAAACAATACTGTATGCTTCTACATACCTCTAATAGAATTGAATGACGCTTAAAGCGGGTCCTGCAACACTCAGAACTACCGCATTTACTCGATTGTAACGAGACCATTATTGTAACGCGAGGAGTGACTTTTCATATTGCATCTAGGAAGAAAAAATATTTATTTCGGTATTTGATTGTAACGCGAGGGTCAACTTTAGGCGGCAAAATCTGAAAAAGAACTCGTGTTACTGGGGGGGGCGGGTTCAACTACACTTTGTGTGTTAGCGCGTGTGTATGTGTGCGTGTATGTACACACATGCAAAATTCAGAAATTTCGGAGGGGGGAAGTTGAACCGCTCCCCCCCCCCCCCCTGGCTACGCCACTACTACGCATGTATGTGTTCCTAGACGGTACGCCAACAATGATGCAATGGTGAAACTTTTCTGACTTATTGCAATTGTCTGGCGCTCTTGAAAGTACTATACTGAAGAAAGAAAAAGAAAGAAAATTCATGGTATAGTGCATGTGCACAAAAACAGTGTCCCCGCTTCAGTAATGAAGATTGAAGAAGGGAGTTTTTGCGAACTGATTTTGATTATTCAGTAGCTAGCTTTTCACCCGAATTTAGGTTAATGAGCCATCCTTACATCAATATTCAATTTTATTTTATTTCGCCGGAGCTGGTTCGAATGGCTCAATGCACGATGTTTGTTCATTATTTCACTAATTCACCGCAGTGACTAGCTAAGTGCCAGATTTACAGGCATGGTGTTCTGTGGCCACATAGCTGTCCCTGATGACTCACTTGGTGAACTCAGGTTTGTTCCAGGTGAGCTTTTGCCATTCCCTCTCGGCTTCGGAGACCATCAGCTTGACGACGAGAATGACGTACGCGTCCTGGTATTCCGTCTGTAGCGAGTACAGGTTAATTATAGATCGTCGAGTAACGTCACTGAATGGTATTTTCATCGATATGTTAAGCAATAAGCAACCACTCCTAGTGTTTTCTTCTATACGTTTGGTGTAAATTCAAGTTTCCTAGAACATCGCGCGCACTAATTCGTGCATCCAGGATTTCAACCTGGATACAAGAATTAGTGTATCTAGTATTTGTGCATCCCATAACCAGCGCACCTACCTTCACCAAGAAAATAATTCCAAGAAATAATTTTTCAGAATAATAACTGCTGCATAACACCTTCTTCATTCCTGCTGCTTGCATATATTACACATATTACTCGCGTGTGCCGTGTTTAATAACACTTATACCTCTGTCATTTCTAACTCATGAATTATGAACATATGTGTACCCACCCCCTCATGTGATGCCCCTGTTGGGTAACAAAAATGCAATGAAATTTTTTTGCGCTGTCTTGGTTTTCTCCTGCGGCCGACTGGCGCGCTTCACCTGCGCAATGTTTGCTACGATCGTTCATACCAGATTCGACGCAATGCAAACGATAGTTCATACTTACGAAAGGTAACTCAATGGACATGATCTAGGATGGAAAATATAGTTTTGTTTTTAGAAAACTGAAAATGCCCGACGTAAGCCGACTGGTTGAGATAAATCAGCACAAACAAACAAACAAACAAAAAACAAGCAACGTACTCTAGAGGAATTCATTGCGGGACATCTTCATTATTAGCCGGAGCATTGACTGTGTGAACAAAGATTAAGCGTAAAATATGGAAGTAACAGGGGATGCCCTAAGAAAAATGTTTCAGTTAAGCTGTACAAATATTTAAAGAAAAACGTTGGGAAGCAAAGAAACGTCTAAGCAACATCACAAGTGTCAGCTTCCCAAAGAGTTCCTTTTTTGCTCATTACTTTGTCTTCGATATTCAGCAGATAGCGTGAGAACACATGAGCCACTGTTCTTTGGAATACCTAACGCTGCACGACCTTCGCAAATACCAACTTTTAGTGAGCGCTACGTATACTTTTGTGCGCCCGGTGTGTTGGTGACGTTTTCACATCGATAATACCAATTAACAAGGGTATCAATGCATCCACACCAGGCCCGTAGCCAGGAATTTTTTTTGGGGGGTGTGGGGGCACTTGTTGAAAGCCTTGAAAAACCCCTGATTTCCTTATTTATTCTCGGTAAAACACCCCGTTCCGTATGAAATTCGGGGGGGGGCTAGCCCCACCTGGCTACGGGCCTGACCCACACCTTGCAATAATACCAACTATTCACATGGTATTTTACACTTCGCTCATATTGTTATTGTTGCTGTACCGCGTTGCGAACGGAAACGGTGTGTGGATCGTACAGCCTGTTGCTCCTTAGGCCTCAGCGTTGTGACGACTCAGTAATAAGTTAATCATCAAAGTCATGTGAATTGAAACAGGCAAAGGAATACCTTACTATATATTTCGGGGTACCTTATTAAGGCTCACTAACGCTGCACTAAGATCAGACAATAAAACTCAAGATGAAGATCCAACCAACCGTAACAGGGTTGGTACATATTTGGGGCAAAAAGACAACTAAGGAGCACTAGAGTGGATTGGAAGGGAAGGCTTATTGAAACCGAAACTATGCATGTAAAAAAAATTTGGTTTACGGTGATATTTATTAGAGCTGACACGCTAGAGACACTGTGACCATTCTCTTGGGCGCCTGAAACCGAACATTTGTAGACAAATACATGTTCCTGACTTCAATAAATAATAGCAATTAAAACAGACAGATATTCACCCAAAGGTTTCATTGCATACAAACATTTACCAGGCGTTCTACATGCTTGGTGAGATGTCAACTTTTCTATATTTCGATAAGGTGGAAGTGTTGTTGTTGTTGCTAATGGAATATATGGAATACAGATACACGACCTCAAGAAATGTTCCGTTTTATTCAATCCAGCAATCCCGTAACATTCTGGTTCGCATAGTGGATGCTTCCCTACTTCAGGCAAGTGACCGGACGCCGGACGCGGGAGGGACGGACACAGCCCCCGCCATAAGATGCTTCGCATCTAAAAGAAGTATTACCTGCTACTTTCTTTGCAGGTCACCGACTTGCCACATATATAATTTCCATCAAAGATACACGTGAATTTTCTCTCGAAGAACCGCGCCTCCCACGACTCTCCGGAGAGAGTATAGTGATCTCCAAAAAAAGAGTTAACTGGTATTTTTAAAGAGGGTTATATATGTGGCAAGTCAGGACTTCTCAGAAAGTGTAACAAGTAATTTTTTTTGCCTTAGAGTGTAGGCGAACGAGGCACAAATCGATGTGCACGAAAAACTTACGTCTTCCACGAGGGCCTCGTTCTGGTCGCCTACGACAAACTTCATGCGCTGAACCTGCGAGAGAGAAGGGCACGAAGAAGTACGAGGAGCCACCAAGTTTCAGTAGACGCCAATGTTCTTTCTGTGTATAGGGTCGGAACACGATTTACAACGCTGTCGCCCAGCCGTGCAAACGCGAACTTGCATCATTACTTCGTATCTTTTAAATATATATTTCCATTTAGAATTTGGAAACAGGAAACGTGTAAGGAATAATGTTGAGCAAACAAGTTCGCTCCGGTGTTCCTGAGCGCGCTCTAGAACATCTCATATACAACGTGTGTCTGCAATAAACAAATAATTCTGACACTTACATGACTTGGCGTAAATGATTAACGAGAAATTGAATTTTGAAGAATAGCCGCGGGTAGTTCAAAACATGTGCGAACAATATGCCGTCGATCCCATTTGTGTAAACTGTACGCAACATTCTTGCTTGAAAGAATGCCACGTGTCATGCCACGTGAAGCGCCCGTGGTACTCTTGTTCGCTCTTTATTCAGCTCCCTTTATTCAGAAAGATTTCGTTCACGAACTCGCATTGTCCGGAACTGGAAACAGGCTGGCCCATTGGTAAGACAACAATAACAGGCTTTCCGCAAAATATAACCCGCTTGAGCAAGCAGTGCACCGGTGCTTCAGTTGAGGAAACTAATTCCGCACCCTCACAACATGCTGATCACGCTGTTAGCGCGATATATCGAGATGCACCCGATGTGTACGTTAAACTTTCAACAAATTATACACCGAAGACTCAAGCAGCCAGATGTTCTTCAACCTTTCGTAGCATCAGGGATCAGCTATACGCCCGTTATGTGAGGCCAGTAGCACTAACTCAGTGATCGAAATTTATGGTTTGTGCGATCAGGTATCTGAAAAAAAACTTACCCATCTCCCGCTAAAGGGAATCATGTGTGGATGCGAAGCAGCGGGCAGATGGTTAGATTGAGCGGGAGATTGTGTATTTTATTGAGAGGATGAATGAGAATGTATAAGAGAGGAGGGAGAATGCGGTGGTTGCGTGTTTATTTAGAGAACGTATGCGATTCCTAACTTCGGTGCATGGGCCGTTTTGAAGACGACGGCCTTGTGGTCGGTGAAGTGTAGCGTCAAGGGTTGCTTTTCCAGAGCTTTCATTGTGATATTTGCGATATGGCGACACCGCCGGCAGGACGTTCTGCCTCTTCAGTACACATGATCGCTTCGTGGCCGTTGATCGTCGGTCTTGCGGCGTTCCACTTTTCAGTGAGACAGAGCACATCAGCTTTGGTTAGCACGCGATCACGTGCGATGTCTCTGGCGTGTGCGTTGAGGAACCGGCTGTTTAGCAGTGCTATAGTGAACTCCGTTGCGGGGTCGACGTCTTCTCGGAAAGTGCGGAGGTAACGCTGAGTGACGGTGTCAAGACGTTTGAATTCGTCGATCATGTCGTTCTTGTGGTGGAAGCGATGGTCACCGGCAGCGTTAGTCAGGTAGAGATTCTGAATGTTGTTGCACCTGTATCAGGCAACGTAGACAAGTTTCTGTGGGTGCGTCTTCGAGTATTCGTATACGATGGAAGAGTAGGTTCCCCCCCTGGGACTTGTGTACGGTTATGGCGCTCGCCTGGACCAGGGGAAATTGTGTTCGTTTGCACGCGACACCGCTGTTGCGGTGGATCGTCAACGTGACGTGGCGCGGATCTATGGGTATCCACGTCGTGTCAACGTCATAGCCCAAACGTTTCGCCTCGCTCACTGCGTGGTTGGAGCGAGGTCAAGCGAGCTTCCCCGTTGTAGGAACGTCGAACTGTAACCACAATCCTCTGGGAAACGCGTCTTCTTCGTCTAGATGGGATTTCTGTACGACTCTTCGTTCACCCAGATTTAGGGTTCCCACTGCGCCGTTTACGAGGCCGTCGATGACCTTTATGTTAGCCGTTATCATGTAGGGCTTTTCGTAGAGTAGGACTTGCTTGGGTAGGTTAGCGAATTCTGATTTAGACATCTTGCCCACCTTCTCCTTTGCCTTGTCCATGGCTGGCTTCTTTCGTTGCGCATCCCAGGAAGGTGTCCTGGGCTCGCACGACTTGATGGTGTTGTCGGAGCAAGTGGCCGCCACCGAGGTGTTGAATGTGTTGACGTCTTCGTTACTGTAGAAGAGGCGAACTGCTGCTGGGGCGCGCCTGAGTGCCTCCTCCGCGGTAAGGAAGCGACTCTCCAGCAAAGCCACTTCGCTGTCGTGGAGAGCCTTTCCGTCTCCTATCTTGGTCAGTAGACTCGAGAAGGAGGCATCGACTTGCCTAACAACTTGGACTAAAGGGAAGTAGTCCATGTAGAGCCATTTGATTGTGGTTCCGAAGAGCCCTCCCCTCATTGCTAAGCAGCCACTCTGTGCTCTCGGCCATGACTCTGGTGACTGTAGTGGTAGTTAACGGCCTTATTGTATACAGTGTTCTGGTTCGCATAGTGGGCACTTCCATACTTGATGGAAGTGACCGGACGCGGGACGGACATAGCCCCGAGCATAAGATGCTTCTCATCTAAAAAAAATCCCCATCTCCCGCTAAAGGAAACCATGTGCGGATGCGAAGCAGCGGGGCGATGGCTGGCTTGAGCGGGAGAAACGTCGCCGCTCCCGATTCGCGGCCGCGGCCCGGGCGCTCATCGCGGCGCTGCACAGGAGAGAGAATGAGGCGCTCGCGCTCCGACATTTTCGTACCGCGGAACTACCGTGGCGCCCCCAGCCGAGCATGCAGCTCTCGCACCACCTGTCGTGCGCGTCGCTCCGTAGAGTAGAGGATTCCTAGAGGAGAGGACAGGGGGGGGACCGTCGGAGAGGAGACGCGCATGCACTGTGGGGGGTGTGGGACGCGGGCGCCGCTCCGTAGAGTAGAGGATTCCTATAGGAGAGAAAGGTGGGGAGCGTAGGAGAGGAGAAAGAGGGGCTGTGGGACGGACAAAGCCCCCGCAAGCACATGCAAACAAGATCAAGGAATGGAGTCAACGGGACGCGGGCGCCGCTCCGTAGAGTGGAGGATTCCTAGAGGAGAGAAAGGGGGGGAGCGTAGGAGAGGAGAGAAAGGGGGGTGTGAGACGCTGGCCGCGGGCGCAAGCACATGCAAGCAAGATCAAGGAATGGAGTCAACCTGGGCGACAGACACCACCGGTAGTGCGTGTTATTCTTTGCTTGCACCCACCACCTGCCTAGCCATTGTTAAGCAGCCACTCTGTGCTCTCGGCCATGACTCTTGTGACGGTAATCGTGGTTGACGGCCTTATTGTACTACAGTTTTATGGTTCGTATAGTGGCTGCTTCCCTACTTCATGAAAGTGACCGGACGCGGGACGCCGGACGTGGGAGAGACGGACACAGCCCCGAGCATAAGATGCTTCGCATCTAAAAATGGTGGTTCAACGCCGGTGCCCACGTGCAGCCATATGCAACCCTCGATCGCGTTCTTGCGTGGGAGCAGGTGTAAGCGTGTGTGCTTGCGTATGCGAGTTTGTTCGCTTTATGTCGGATTAAACAGGAAAAGAAAAGCCGAGGTATTGGATACGTGTTACAATATACGTCCATACCTTGGAGATGGCGTGCTGCCTCGTGGCCGGCGTCATCCACTCGTTGTAGTCTAAGTTGTGAGCCATTGTGGCCTTCAGTTCCTCGCACATTCTCTCCACTTGTTTCTACAAAGACGAGGAAGATAGAAAAATTAAAAAAAATTACACCATCTCCCGCTAAAGGGAACCATGTGTAGATTTGAAGCAGGGGGGCGCTAACGCTTACACTGGCGGCGGCGTTGACGCTGGCGCTCATCGCAGCGTTGCGCAGGAGAGAAAACTGGGGAGGCGCAAAGCAGGCAGTGATGGAGCAGTGTTTCCTACTGGAACATGCCAATCGCTGCTAATGGGCAATGAGAGACAGAAGACTCCGACTGGACACAGAGACCCGCACTCCGCTTTTAGTTAACGCGCACGCTGGGAATTTTTATTGTTCAACAACGCACAGGAGAAATCTCCCACCGGCACCACCTTGGAGGTCAAGATCCATTGCCATATATACGGGGTGGTCAGTGAACGGTTGTGCAGCGCGAGCAGTCGGTTTTTTCAACCAAGAAACTCGCTAGCAGACGCTGCCTGCGTCGGCGTCGCGAGGGGAGAGAGGGGGGGGAGCATAGGAGAGGAGAGAGAGGGGGGTGACACGCATGCGCAGTGGGAGTGTGAACGCCGTGGGCAGGGATGCGTAGAGGAGAGAGGGGGGGGAGCGCATGCGCAGTGGGAGTGTAGACGCCGCGGGCAGGGATGCCTAGAGGAGAGAGGGGGGGAGTGTAAGAGGGGAGAGAGGAGGGGAGGCGCATGCGCAGAGAGGGTGTGGTTGCCGCGGGGAGAGATGCCTAGAGGAGAGAGAGGGGGGAGAGGAGGTTTTTTTTTATTTTTTAGAAGGGTTTGCGCATGCGCAATAGGGGTGGGCACGCGGCACACCACCACCACCACCACCGGATTAAGCTTCGCCATAAGATGCTTCACATCTAATAAATAAACGCTGCCACTATAACCAGCCACGTACCATCGATGTGATCGAAGTGAAAGCCGGGGTTAAATGGGGCAAGCTATTAACCGTGCAGTAAGGCTGTAGTGTTTTGACCACAACGAACGAGACATGTATGTTGTTTCCCATCGTTGTGTGACCCGTGGCTGTATATATAGGCTTGCTTACTTTTAAGGCGAAATAAGCGTGAAGTGTCTCATTTGCGCAGCTCATTGAACGAAGCACCAGTTGACAATGTCGCTTGGTCAAAGGTTTACTCACACACAGCCATAGGCGTGCGCAGGGTTCCAGTTCAGGGGGGGGGGGAAGCTTCGTCGCAACGCCCCCCCTCCCTATTCAGTCAATGTATGGAGCAGATTTTGCGCCCCCCCCCCTCCTCTTAGGTGACTAGGGGGGAACGGCCGCCCCCCCCCCCCCCCCCTGTCCCCCCTCGTGCGCACGTCTACGCACACAGCACGCTGACGGAAGAGGCCTTTGATAGTCTAGATTGGTATCTTGCGCTTAACTGCATCGAGAGAGAACGTAGAGTGAGAGCTACCTGCGATTTTCTCAGCGAGGCAGTCTCGTTCTCGTTTAGCAGCAGCCACCCGGCCGTGTGGGGCAGCGTGCTGAGCAGGTCGTGCAGGCAGTGCTCGGAGCGAGCCGCGTTCGAGGCGAGACCGACGCGCCTCAAGAACTCCTGCCGGATGTCCAGGAACAGCTGGCTCGTGTACGGACCCAGCTCCAGGATCACGCGCCACGTCATGTAGTTGATCAGGTGACGCCTGTGTGCAAGCACGGTTAGCCTACATCATCGTGGATGTTGAAGTTGTTGTCATTGCTTTAGGCTGGGGCGGCACACAGGTTGACGTTAGTAGCGAGTTATGCAAAGCATCTAGAAGCCACAGACGCATATGCGTCGCATGTGGGCCTGTTGTCATTGCTTCCAATGATGGCTGATAGCTAAGAATTCTATGTTATATACATACAGGGCACCAGCCGAGCATTCGAATGATATGCAAGGTATATTTACTGAGGAATCCAAGCAGCACATGCCGAGGACGTAGAGAAGAGACAAAACTGTGGCTGTCAAAGGAAGCACTTAGCCTCGTATTAGAAAGTAGGATGGCCAAACCGAAAGGTGACAAAGCATACAAAAGATAATAACAGACAAGTTCAAAGAACATACTTAGTTAGACAATGAAGAGTACTTCATCAAGAGTGCACTGTAAATATATCGGAGAGCACTAGAAGGGAACAACAGATCTGTAAAGAATTCACAGGAGATGCTCTGCCTAGACATAATGTGGTCACTAGCACGCAAGGGAGACTCCTCATGACGACAAGGTACTTAATGCAAATATGAAAGGAATACACAGAAAATGTACTAAGGAAAAATTAAATTGAGGGAGCACCTTGGCTGGACATAAAATATAAACGAGAACAAACACTTTTAGCGTGCGAAATAAGATAAACTTTAAAGCTGCTGCCTTCAGACAATGCAAGCGGGTCAGACGGCATTCTTATTGAAATGCAGGTATTTAAGAAACTTTAATCGGAATCTACACAAGCCATAACTAAATATGTTAACAAATATGGAAGATAGCATGCATAATGACCAATGGACTGGACGAGGTCTGTGTTTTTGTCTCGGCATAGAAAAGAGACTCAGAAGAATACCTATACTACATAAATGCTCTAGAGAAATACAGAAAACGCTGGGACCATAATGGAAAGAGAGCTGGTTATAGAGCCAGCGAAGTTCAGAAAGGACTGTGGTACCAGGACCCACATTGAAAATGTGAGATGGTTGATGGAAATTTTGTGAATATGAGGAGCCTTTGTGTTGTTGTTTCATCAAGAAAAGAAAAGCTTTCGACTCGGTCGACGACTTCTAATGAGTGGCACGCAGAATCTGTAACACTACACATGTGACCGCACTAAGCCAGAACGATGCACCGACAAGGCTAGCACCCTTAAGAATTTCCCTCAAGCGCAAGCTA
Source organism: Rhipicephalus appendiculatus (assembly GCA_030522465.1). Classification (NCBI taxonomy): domain Eukaryota; kingdom Metazoa; phylum Arthropoda; class Arachnida; order Ixodida; family Ixodidae; genus Rhipicephalus; species Rhipicephalus appendiculatus. The sequence goes on along the minus strand of JALIZH010013276.1, from coordinate 488,834 downwards.
ACGCGTTGAGACGTTTGATGCGTTTTTCATTTCGCCACGCACGCATGGGCCCCACGAGGTCGACGCCGCGTCTGTGCCTCGCGCTGCAATGATTAGCACAATTCTTCGCATTACGCTACATGTCAAGCATGTGAGGTTCGTTTGACAAGAGAGCACGGTCCATGAAGACATTACTTCGTAGCGCCACATGGCGCTAGCGCAGAGAGGGGCCGGTTCATAGCGCGGTCGCGAGAAGCTGAGCTATCAAAATTCAGCGTTACGCTTACGCAATGAAAATTACTTCACCAATGAAGATCCCCTAATTTCTGTGCATGTACGCTATCACGACACTATCTTCGTCTGCTGAAGAGACTAACGCTACGTGACCTCAAGAACCTTTACATATCAGGAATGTAGCGACAAGTCATGCTCTCTTTCACCGTGTTTCTTCTGAAGTGAGATTTTTTTATTGCAATTATATGGACACTCTGGCTGGCTTTTGCCGTCGGCGTCATGTCCCGTATATATATATATACATATATACATACATATATATATATATATATATATATATATATATATATATATATTCATAAAAGCCACAAAGAAAAGTAATTGAGAAAAATGTTTCCGACGCGCGGCATCGAACGAGGGACCTCTCGCTCCGCAGCGCGCGGCGCTAACCGCTGAGCTGAGCCATGAAAGCGCACGCCCTTCAACGTTAAAACGGCGAGCTATTTCTATACAGCGTGTTTTCAGCGTGTTTTCAGCATTACCAGCGAGATGGCGCAAAGGGCGCAAAGGGCGCGCTGGGCGGGGCTTTAGCTCGGCGCCCCGCTCATTGCGACGCGCGCGCTCATGCGCTCATCTCCCACGCGCACTTTGCCCCGTGGGGGGGTAGACGCCCGTGCGCGCGCGCGCTTATCTCGCGGTGGGGGGAGAATTGTACGTCTTGGGCTTTCGGCGTAACGATTGCGTTGTAGTTACCGAGCGCATGAAGGTCACTTCGCTCGCTGCAGTACCCCCCGTTTGCGAAAAGAGCACGCTTTTCAAACACAGCGAAGTAACAACTGCGACACTTGTTAGTTCGCGCTCGTCTGTACGTGGGAGTACGTTTCGTGCGTCGTTTTTGTTTGAGCAGCGCGTTAAGTGTCGAGCTGTGAACGTTGTTAGTTCGCTCTCGTCCTGTGCGTGTTGTCTTCGTGCGTCATGTGTGCGTGAGCAGCGCGCTGTACGTTTCGACCTGCTTGCCATTCGTCGCTTGACATTCCAATTTGTTGCCATCGCATTCATTGCTTCGCCTTGTGGCGAAACTGTGACTTTTTTTTTCACATTTGCGCGTGCGACTTCTATGTGTAGTTGGCGCAGCGTATCGGGCGGACTAGCAGACTGACAGGTGCTTGAACGAAATTTGAGACTCAAGCGGAGCACTATTATAACGTTAAGGGGGCTGTCACCTCGTCAAGCTGCTTATGCAGTAGCTTTTTGTGACAGCTCCTATCTTTCTTTCTTTGAAAGACAAACTTTTAATTGAATTGAACACAGCTGTTTCCGGTCATTAAGAGTTTGACTGCCGAGATTGAAGATGCGTTCCACGCTTTGAAAGTACGGAAGTGCTTAGCCACTCATCCGACAAGACGACCAGATTAACAATCGAAGCTGCACGCATAGAAAAAACAGGATGTCGCATGTGCAAGCATGGCGTCACTAGCGCTGACCGAGGAAGAACAACAGTTTCTTGATATGCGTAGTTAGATGGGTAAGCGGTTGTAACGAGCGGACGACAGGTGAACGAGATTGTTGAGCAGTTCTTTAGTGGCGTGTGTATGCTATACATTTCATGCACTGCTACAAATGATATCGGTTGTGAGTCAGCGCTCGTGTGTGTGCATGCCCCTTCCATCCCTGTCTTCTTGCGCTGTTTTTTCGTTACAAAGCTTCCAAACCAACTAGCCCACCGACAAGCATTAACAAATGCGACAAATGCGTGGACAACATTGTGCGGGAGCGCCGATAAGAAACTTTCGCTTTGAAGGAAACAATGAAGCAATTCATCAGCAAACACTGTTCCTGCACGACTAGAACGCGAGGACATCGTATTGTAATTCGTTTTATTTACTCTAGCATTGAATGGAATGATCATCGCTGATGCAGCTTTGCACAGCTTCAGTGTATCAGCATATCGCTCAAAGAGGTGCACGCGAAGGTTAAAATGCTCTTCAAGTACCGCAAGTTCTAGAGCTTATTGCGTGCTCGCTTATGGATACCTTCAGTGAAATGGAAAGCCAGCCTGGGTAACGACGGTGGTTCTTCGGACTAGTAAAACAGACCATGACAAACGCACCGGGCGGGTTGAAGTATCACTCGTAAATGCTGTGAGCAAACTTTCCCGAGTGAATGGCACACGCGTCTGTTGAACATAAGGAAGGAGCAGCTGGAGTTCCCAGCAGTTTTGGTTTGATATGCCTTTAATGTGTGCTTATAGTTGTACGTTGCTATATCACTATGTAGTGTCCACTTGTGGAAAATGTACTTGTTCGTTGTTGTTGTCGTTGTTGTTTTACTTTACGTACAACAAATTGCTTGTAGGATAAGAGTTCCCTATATGGTCGATTTTTGTATAAGACGACAGCTTTAGCAGCGCATAGAGGCGAAGCCGCCTTTGTCTCTCTCGTCTGTTCACATACGCGTTATCTTCCGTCTATATCTCCGCGTACAGTCGGTTTGAGTCAGACGCTGTTGCCAGCAGCATCGCGACATAACTGTCGTAGCGTCTTGAACGGCTCCTCGACGCCCCGTGCTCGGAGGCAGCTTTGCAGCTGCTGTGCCAGTTGAAACGTGATCATGGAGGGCGGTGGCGAGCTCTGGGCTGGGCCGAGCCTACGCGCCGCGATGTCGCTACAAGCGCCTCAGTATGTCGACGGCGCCTACCCCTGTTAACAAACATGGAATAGGTCTATAGGAAGGCGACGTTTTTTTTACCTGATGACGGGCTGGTGAAACAGGTGAGACAGGTACTGCAGGTACTCCTTGCTCCAGAGCACAACCTCAGGCGCGGATTGGTTGGTGCCGCCGAGACGCTCTGTCACCTTGCTGATGATCTCGGTGAATGGAGTCTATCCGAAAAAAAAAAAGTGGTCCATGCTGTATTCCTCGTTTATATTCATTGTGGTCTTATAACATTTATAAGTTGCGTCATGGTTGTCGTCAAACGAAAATTATCCAATATACGTATATATTGAAGGTTGACGATAAATAAAAGTTAGTTGAAAGTTGTGCGCCTGTCCTTGTTCATCCTTTCCATGTCCCTGTCGTGTTTATTTGCGCACACCAGTTTTACCCTTCAATTATCCAAGCATAGCGTTGCGTTTTGCACGAAACGGAAAAGCAACGACGCCCAAGCACCCACCATGACAGTCTCGTTGAGCGCCGAGTTCTCGGTGACAACTCCGCTCCACAGGAAGGATTTCTCGCTGTACACAGCCTCCACCGTCTGCAATAAGAACAACGTTGCGTACGAACTCTCGCAATTAGCAGTGCCCAACATGTGCAATAAGAGGACCACCTACTCCAAAATGCCCTTCGTGTGATTAGATCGGGGAAATGAATAGCTAGCACACTGTGAAACACGTCCCGAGTTCTGTCTTACGTATATTGAGATAACGCGAGAGTTTGTCATTTAAAACGAACGTACGTCCAGTGCCACAATCGACTTGCACGTACTCGGGTTCGTTATTTGGTTGACTAGTTATCCGCAACTGTCGAACAGCAAGTGCTTACCTTTTCATGTAGTGTCTGTGCAAACACACAATTGCGTTATCGACCACGAATTTATTTATTTATTTATTTATTTATTTATTTATTTATTTATTTATTTATTTATTTATTTATTTATTTACTTCAGTCCCTGATATTGCTGTGTCGACAATGTCATTCGCATCAATTAATAAGAAAGTATCGTTATCTCGAACAATATGTATGCATGCAAAGAAAGAGATTGGCATCCGCCCTGTTTTCATTCGCATCAATTAATAAGAAAGTATCGTTATCTCGAACAATATGTATGCATGCAAAGAAAGAGATTGGCATCCGCCCTGTTTTAACACGAAACTACGAAGCGAATCCTTGCTTCATGTTATAGACCAGGCCCGTAGCCAGGGGAGCGTGCCCTAGGGGCCCGGGCCCCCCCTGAAATTCGGCTGGAGGGGGGTATTTCAAAGAGAATAAATAATGAAAATAACGGGTTTTTCAAGGCTTTCAACAGGTGTCCCCGCTACAGAGTGCTAGGTGACATTTTTTTTTTTTTTTTTTCTGTTTGCGGGATTCCGTAGAACCGACTCTGCAAGGTGAGCGTGTAAGGAATACGGTCCGTGTCAAATTTGATCGCCAGATGAGTTGTAAAGGTGGTGAAGAATGTAGAACAGCCGGGACCGAATTCATGAAGATTTTCGTTCGTAGTTACCATTACCAGTGGCCAGCAGGTTTTCAGTATTGATATGCCCAGCACCATGATTGCATGAACATTTCGTTTACGAACATGTAGTAAGATGTTTTTGTGAATAGGGGCCCAGATGTCCTTTTTACTGCAGAGGAGTAAAAAGTCGTGTTAGAAATTACGTAAACTCTGATGGTAGCTGAAAAAAAAAATTGAAGGACGCTTAACTTCACCGTTAAGAATAGAACGAGATGGCGTTTCACATCGTTAAGTTGAATGCAACACATTCACGCTGATAGCGTTCAATTCTGTCAATCCCAAAAACCGACGCAATCAAGGCAATGATTTGCACTGATTGCACTAAAGAAATATATTCCAAATGTCCTTTTTAAACCCGCCGGACGAAAGCTGTATTCCGTGGAATGGATAATAACATCGGTTCTGCGGTTCTAGGCTTGTATACACAGAAACGACTTACGTTAAGCAAAAACGTTCTTGGAGAATATATCAATCAATCGTGTTACTGGACGCATATCATTAGCGAAGCCCACCGGCCAGTGGCACAGATGACTTGAAACAAGACGCTCTGTGAATTCGGCCCCGGTTTGTGAAGTCCATCGAAGTATTTCTCAGAAACTTCCCATGTTTGCCACTGTATATGCTGCGGCTGTGTTTGACAAGATGTGGCCTGATGGTGATTTTTCGCTCACGGCCAACGCCGACAACGTCAGATTTTCTGCGACGTGTGGTGGGCATACAGAGAAACGTGTGGTGGGCATGCAGGTATACCCACAATATTACCATGGCCAGGTTCTCCTCGAACTCGACGATCTCCCTGGCGACGGTGGAGAGGCGCACGTCGGTGCGGAAAAACCTCGCCACGAGCACGATGAAGTCGTGGTAGTGGTCCAGCACCTCGCCTTTGTCCGGGTAGTCGAAGCGCAGAAGGCCCTCGGGAAGGCCGAAACGGGGGCTGTCGATCTGCATGCACATTATTAAGTAGGTGCTTATTAATTTTTTAGAAAATGCCGGACTTTGGTGAATATTACCTGCGATATAGCATAACTATAACAGGACGGAAAGTTCTCGTCCTGCGCTTTGTCGTTATCTTCGTCTTTGTTATTCGCTGTTTTTTTTTTTCCGTGCAAGAATAATTGTAGTCGTCGAGCATAATTACTCCGGGTAGCAAGCATCACTTGCGCATATTGTGCGTCACAAGGAATTCACGGCAAGAACCTTACTTAATCAAGTGTAATTCTTCATCGAGATGGCTCGCGAAAACCAAAGGTGAGAACAGCGCCGGAGGCACAAAGCAAGCGTGAGTGACGATGACGATAACCTACAGCGTTTTGAGAGGCCAGAATGGCACGTCAACGGCACAAAAATAATGGGGCTCTTTAGTGCTGGATACCTAAACGGTTTGCGTAACGGGTAAGGCAACAATGCCAGCCGTCGCCCGTGTCTCTCGACCCGCTCAGCTCCCCCCTGCGTTTCCCAGAACCGCTATGAACAGCACCGGTATAGCGAACAATGCTCCCTGCTGGCGTGAAGCATAAGCGCTTTTGTGGAAATGGGAGAGTGGAATGAAGGGAGAGGTGGAGAAAAGGAAGAGGACAAGAGGGACACGTGCATCCTGCATGTGCCTCGGCGATTGTGACGTCAGCGCTCGCGTGCAGCCGCCGTGCGGTGACAATACATAAAAAATACAGCCAACTGTTCGAAAATACGGGAAATTAACTCTGTTTATCGCAACAGTGGCATCTTCCGAATAGAATTTCGAAGTTTCATCAGTTTTTCCAAGTTTTGCTCAGTATCCCTTTAAGCAAATCGTTCATTGTTCACCCCCTATCATCGTCATAAACGGGTATGCGCCACAGGGTAAGTCCAACTAGAGATGTGCACGGGCCGCAATTTTGCGGCCCGGCCCGGCCCGGACCCGATGATTGCCGGAGGCGGGCCAGCCCGGCCCGATGATGTATAGAGGACGGGCCGCCCAGGCCCGGCCCGGCGTGTCATACCCAAGGCCTGGCCCGGCCCGGCCCGGCCCGGCCCGATCGATCAAGCACATTGCAACAGAAAAATGAAAATGTATTTATTAAGAAAAAAGCGTGCCGTCCTTCCCTGTAGCTTCCCTTTTTTTAAAGACGATAGTCTTTCTTGGGATACTTAAACGCAAAAATTTTGGTCTGTATGTCTGTCCTGTCTGTTTGTCTGTCAGTAACCCGATTCAGCTTCTCGGCCAAAGTTTAACTTCTTTCTGAACGCCCAGCCATCTTGAACTGGTGTTCGCGTTCATATTTGTGAACATATTCGATCAAAAAGCAAATACTACGCATTCCTGAGGCACATTAATATGTAAGTGTCAGGACGTGTGTTCTTTATTAGAAAATACGTAGGTACGCAATTCTAAAGACCCTAGTGTTTTTTAGGCTGTCTCAGGCAAGGCAAAACATAGTAGTACGGCCGGCACAAGACTATCGTCTTTCGACGACATTTGCAGCGAAGCACGCAGATACGCGGCCAATTTTTAATTGTTGATAAAAGTCGAGACCGCCTGAGTGCAAAGCCATTCACAAATTATTATGCAGAAACAAAAGTTTGTCCATGGATTCGGGCTTTGGGGTGACGGTACGTGACACGACCAAAAATTATTAGGCGTGCACGGGTGTGCACGGGCTTTCGGGCTACCCGAAGCCCGTGCACACCTCTAAGTCCAACTACTCACCACAGGTCCACAAAAAAATAAGCAAGCAAGGCAACAGTTAGTCGAACAAACGCGCATGTGCCACAAAAATCTGTGCGGCCTATCACAAAACTATCATCATCATAGCCACGTATCTGCCACAGAAATTGAGTAAATCCTACGACACGAAACTACCACTAAGCAGGAAGAAGGGAACAGTTAGCCCAACAAATGGCGTGCGCGTCACACCGCTGGCACGTGATACTGTATGGTTATTGAAGCTAGTGTACTTGCGTGAGAAAAAGAGAGGATATGATGAAGTCGGACAACTTTTACGAAGTGATGCGATCGGCTAATCTGGAGCAATACGAGTTCCTGCAGGAACTCGCGTTGCTCCAACACACATATCGTGTAGGTGGACGACAACGAAATTAAGTTGATCGAAAGTAGGTTTGTGACGCCCGAGCAGGTGGCACTTGAGGCGCCCGACGCCGTCCGGCTGTACTGATCGAACGACGCCGTGGGGAGATATAACATTTAGGTCTGCTATTTTTTATTTGATATAACATCTTTGACTGCTATTTTTTTTACATAACAATTAGTCAGAATCATCCTTTGTGTGCGCACAAGCTGAGGGTTTTATTTTTGTAGTGAGAGCTACATATATTGGGCCGTATTCTCGCCGTTTTGCGGTGGCCGGTGGCCGCACCGCGAGCTGAGCCGTTGCCTAGCAACCGCCGCAACTGGCAGCGCCATTTGGCATGACGTCAGGGGAGGAGCCGGTGAAACCGCGTTGCAACAACCGAGGAGCAGCCGGCGTTGCATCGTATATATAGAAGGGGTGTCTCGGTGGGATTTGTAGGCAGATATGGAAAGTGTGTCGGAGAGACTGATATAATCCAGGCTTCGTCGTCGGAACGAAACCAAGAGGAGGCAGCGAGCCGAGGAGACGGAGGAAGAACGAGCCGTACGCCTCGAGAAGCGTAACCGTACAGAGAACCAAGATAAACAATAACATTAACCGTATACCTCTCGCTACGCACACCCAGGCATAACTGAGTTAAGCCACATCTAATTTATAGTGTGTCGGCACGTTGTTTTGAGCATAGAGGGAGGGAACATCGCACAACAACACTGAAGCAAGAAAACGAGTCTTGACCGAACACCTAATACTCGCTTCAGAGCACACATTCAGTGTCGGCGAAGCTGCGGCATCGCAGGCGCTGTAACACACGCGGTCATTTCGCTGCGTCTCAGTGGTCATGTGTTGGGCCGACACTACCGGCTTCAAGAAGCGTTCGATAGCCAAGGGTAACTGCGTGGCGTAATGCTCTTTCCTAACTTTTTCCGTCCTGTATAGTTGGGAGGTATAATTGCCGAGTAGGTGAGCAGGCGAGCACCCGGATGCGTTGGTGTCGTCACGACTGCTGTGGTCTGCTTTCCGTACGGACAGCCGCTCACGATGGAACGCCTGGCGGACGCACCGAAATGAGAGAACTGCCCAACTCGCATGTTTATGTTTCGTCCAGTAACTTGTTTGCTGCCGCTGTATCGCTTCTATCGCACACTCGATTTCCGCGCGAGTGCCTACCTCGGTTCGGTTACAACATAAAGCTACGGCACGGTTGTCCGTTGCCTTTTGAAAGTTTGGTTCCAGTCGGTTTTCGTTCGAAGCGCGCGCAGTTTCACTATGATAATATGAGTGCTCGGCATATTGGAAAATAAAAGCATGACTTTTCTGGCTAAAGTATAATCTTTGCCTAAATAATAACTTGAGAATACCCGATAAAAATTGTCGGGGCGGTGAAATTTTTCTGTTCAAAACCTGCGACACAAACACGTTTTACTACGAAAAAGGTTCATTATACTGGACACTTAGATGGTTTTCACTTCACAAATTTTTAACAATCCACTGCACCCAACGTTACAGAAGATTAGGATGATCATGGTTCGGTACCTGACCGAACAGCTAGAAACACACGGTGAAGAAGCCTTCCTCAGACGGTGGCATACACGTTTTTTTGGAGAGAGGAAAGGGAATATTGAATTTCCTCTGCTGCCGTTTTGAAAGCGGCTGGCACGGGAAAAAAAATGAGCCGCGTATCATACGAGCCGGCCCAAGGCATGTTCTGAGTGCTAATGTTGTTTTTCTTCCCCAATAACGTGTAATTCTGTGCAAACTTAGTGAATTTATGTGTTCCTTTTTTTTTCAGTGATTAGTGACCTGTGTTAGCATTGCAGTTCCAGTGTACCTATGTTCCCTTGTTTCTACGTCCCGCAGAAGTCATTTTGTTACCCAGTGAAGTCATAGTCACCTGGATTGCCGTTACTTGTATGCAATAAACTTCCCTGTGTTGCAGTCTGAACGCGGCTTAAGTTATTAGATGTGAAGAATCTTAGAGCGGGGTTCAATCCGGTGGTGTGCGGCGTGACCACCCTTACTGCGCATGCGCAAACCCTTTAAAAAAAAACCTCCTCTCCCCCTCTCTCTCCTCTAGGCATCCCTCCCCGCGGCAACCACACCCTCACTGCGCATGCGCCTCCCCTCCTCTCTCCTCTCCTACGCCCCCCCCCCCCCCCTCTCTCCTCTAGGCATCCCTGCCCGCGGCGTCCACGCTCCCACTGCTCATGCGCGTCCCCCCCCCCCTCTCTCCTCTCCTACGCCAGTAGGAAACACCGGTCCATCACTGCGTGCTTTGCGCCTCCCCAGGTTTCTCTCCTGCGCAACGCTGCGATGAGCGCCAGCGTCATCGCCGCCGCCAGTGTAAGCGTTAGCGCCCGCTGCTTCGCGTCTACTCATGGTTCCCTTTAGCGGGAGATGGTGTAATTTTTTATGTTAACCGTCTGTCACGATATAGTGATATTTTTTGAACACTAGAGTACATAGTACTCCAAATCGTCAGACATTTTTCTGAACACACAGTACCATATAAAATAAGGCATAGGCGGAGAGTTTTCATTTTGCCGGAGGGGGCGGGGCCCGGCTTGCTCTTGTTCTACATTGTTCTCCCTGTCGCTTCATATATATATATATATATATATATATATATATATATATATATATATATATATATATATATATATATATATATATATATATATCGAGAGAGAGCATGTCCGCCTCCTAAATTAAAGAATATCATTAAAGACTTTAATACCACCTAATTCTCTTTGGCGCCGACACCGCGATATCAGTATGAATATCTCTGGTGATGACTCCCGATTTATTTTTCAACTTACACAAAGACATCGATCCTCCTTGGCTCAAAGCGAAAAATGCCGTATAGGCTGCTACTCGGTGACTGCATCACATAAAATCGATTCCCACAATGAGTGGGACCCGCCTATTTTCTTTATTGGCATGCGTTACTTTGTTAAAACATGCACCAGATGTAAGACAGTGGCCTAATGCTGGTACAGGAAGATTTAATCTTCAATTTGTGATGGCCAAAAATAATTCTCAGGTGGTAGAAAATACAATTTTCTATCACTATAAAACACTAAGAGGTCGCCTCAGTTGTTTGTTAACACAACATATTCTGCACATAAAAATCTCTTTGTGGAGAATTATTAACTGAGTTTTTCACTTTTCACTGGTCCATGATCGGAATTTTAAAAGCCTGAAATGAAAAAGCGGGTACAAACAGCCTCCTGTGAAATAAATAGCTGCCAGATAGGAGGCCAAACGCTCGTTTTCAATGGACGGGGACCTAAGCCAAGCTCTTAAAAAATATCCCGGGCAGGCGCCGGGGGGGGGGGGGGGGGCTCTGCCCCCCCGTGAAGCCGCCCGGGGGGGGGGGGGGCCGAGCCCCCGAGCCCCCCCCGTACTCTCCGCCTATGAAATAAGGTGTATTTTTAGAGGACAGATGCCGGCTTTTTCTTTCAGGGAGCCATTGAAGCTTCTGCGCTAAAATTAATCACTTGACGGCAACTTTCTCATTTTCCTCAATAGTGGATTACTTGTAGCCATATGCTGTGATTTTCACCATTTGTCAATCACGTAAGTGATGGCTTGTCTGTTTGTTTTCAATTATACCGGAGCACGTTTTGTACGAAGGAGTTTCACGTTGCGATTCTATATTTGAAAATTATGATTCTTAAAAGGGTACTGCCGCGAAAATTTTCAGTTGTCGTTCTTTTGCGTCAAATGAAAGACCAAGCCTCCAGGAGCCTAGAAAGTGTATTGCTAAGCATGAGTGCACCCTGAAAAAGTAATTACAGTATATTTTTGAAAGCTAGTTTCGGTTCCTACTGTACCCTGACGTCACAACACGGTATGCGCTTCTGGTCACGCGCTCGCGCAATATAACGTGGCGTTTCCACTGCCGCTCCGCACCGTGGCTCCGTTGGTGACGCGCAAGCGGCCATTTTGAATGTTTTGGTGACGCACAAGCGGCCATTATGGAAGTTTTGGTACCCGACGTCATCACAACTAGCCAGACTGATGTGTGAAGTCACCAGAATTAGTACTGTACCCTGACGTCAAGCTAGTGTCGATGTCGGTAGGTGCGCCACGGGAAAATTGACTAATATCAAAATAAATTTCTTACCAACATTTGCTGAGCCTCACACTTGCTCAGAGCCGTCTCTGTATACAGGAGATTTGTATGGCAGTGTAAACACACCTCCGAAAAAAGGTATTGGTACCCCTTTAGGTTAACAGCATCATCGGCTGTGCTTCCGAACGAATGGCTACCTGCTCGTAATATTCCGATACTAATGAAAGGCAGTCCATCACTTGTTGACAACTATTGTCCCATATCACTAACCTCCTCGTATTGTAAGCTTTTATAACACAATATTGCTGACAAGGCCACTAGGTTTCTATATGATCGAGCGATTCTAACTCCTACGCAGCATGGTTTTAGGAAGAGCGTCCCTAGTGTAACACAATTAACTATTAATGAAGGAAAGAAGTTCAAACTTAAGGGCTTGTTTTTCTTTGTTTGACACGATATTACTGAGAACTAACAGACAAGAAAGCCCCCATCATTTTATGTGTGTGGATTTAAACGTGGGAGTGTTAGTCAACGCCGCTAGTCAGGCACTAGCCGTCCTGGCGCAACACTCGGTGATGTTTAAACGCACATAAAAGCGTCCGGACAAGTTCTTTAGAGTGAAAAGCCAGCATAAGGCGTGGTAGTCAATATAACGATTGTGAAATGACGGCGGTGGAGATGGGGACGGAACTTCTGCACCGTCCAAACCACAGCCAAACACTCCTGCTCAGTTATGGTGTAGTTCTTCTCTGCAGCGGTGAGTACGCGGCTGGCATATGCGACAACTCTCTCTAGTGAAGAGTTGTCGTGTTGCAGAAGAACGGCACCTATACCGCGGCCGCTAGCGTCTGCATGTAGGATAGTCGGTGCGGCTTCGTCAAAATGGCTGAATACAGGTTCGGACGTGAGGGCGCCCTTTAACGGGTCGAATGCCGTTTGACATTCTTCAGACCACAGAAAGGGGACGTCGGAAGCAAGTAGCTGGTGTAGTGAAGCATCTATTGAGGCTAAACCGACGAAAATAGGAGGCGAGACAAAGGAAGCTCCGCAACTCCTTCGGTCTTTCGGGGCGCGGAAAGGGAAGGACCGCAGCAATCTTGTCAGGGTCTGGCCGAATTCCATCTTTGCTAACGACGTGTTCCAAAACCTTGATAGGTTTGCTGGCGAAATAGCATTTCTTGGTGATGAGTTGGAGACCAGCGCCGACAAGGCACGTCAAAACTTCATCCAAGCGTTGCAGGTGCTGTGGAAATGTTGACGAAAAGATAACAATGTCATCCAGATAAGCAAAGGCAAGTTTTCCATTTCAGGCCACGCAGCACGGTGTCAATCATGCGCTCAAATTGGGGGACCCTTAAGCTTCGCCTTTAAGAGTTGAACGCGATAGCGATGTCCTGTCCCTATACTTCAACCACTTAGCGCATACTCCGTAATGGGTAGCATGCTTTAAACCACGAGAAATTGTGCGCGTCAAATGTTTTCGAACTTGCTACGCACCCACTACGGGGTCTTAAGGGAATACGCGCAGTAACGTGTGTGCCTTTTGTAATGGGTACACGGCTTTGAACCACAATGTCATTATGATATTCACATCTTCTGACGCCCGATGGCTATGCACGCTTGTACCACGCAATATTACTGTGATATTACATGTTGTATTGTGACGCCTGTATACAGGACGCGTGTGTTTGTAAAGCATGAAAGTTATTTTCACTGCAATTCCAAGCAGAGGAAGTTTTTTTATATGTAATCACAAGCAGAAGCGTGGCTGCGTGGTAGAACACCTGCTTGCCACGCAGACGACCCGGGTTGGATCCTCATTCGGACCCGGAAATTTTTATTATTTAATTTATTTGCATCTTTCTCGATTTTTCGGTCACGGACAAGATGATGATTTTTCGCTCAGAACCAACGACGCCGCCGCCGACGCCGACGCCGGAATTTCTGCGAAACGAGCTCTTTAACGCTATCGCGTTAAAAGTCGCGGGCGCGTTGCAAAGCCCGAAAGGCATCACGTTGAATTCATATAGTCCGTGGGTGGTTGCGAACGCCGTTTTCTCTTTATCGTCTTCATGCATGGGAATCTGCCACTATCCTGAACGCAAGTCGAGGCTTGAAAAGTATTCCGCGCCTTGTAGGGAATCAAGGGCGTCGTCAATGCGTGGCATGGGGTACACGCCCTTGCGAGTGATTTTATTGAGCGCCCGGTAATCCAGGCAAAAGCGCACAGAGCCATCCTTTTTACGAACCAAAACAACAGGAGACGACCAAGGGCTAGCTGAGGGGCGGATTACCTCCCGTTTGAGCATGCCGGCAACGTCTTCTTCGATAGCAAGAGACACGCGGTAGGGCCGGCGGTGTTCAATAGATGTCCCGACTGTCTGAATTCGATGCGTTGTAGTGGTAGTGCGGTCCAGCGTAGACGATTAAACATCGAAAGAACTTGCGTGTTTCTCTAACAGTGCAAGCAGCTGCTGCGCCTGTAAAGCTGTCAAGTCGTTGCTGATGGCGGCGGTAAAGGCGGAGGAAGAAGCATGCTCACCGATGGGAGGGTCTTTGGATGAGGCGGCTTGAAGCGGCATGACGAATACAGGCTCGGGACTGGTAACACGGGCCACCGTAGTGCTCTGTGGCAGTAGAATCTTCTCCGATGTAGCATTAACGGCGGTGACGAGTGCAGATCCATTTCGGAAACGAACGACACCGGACGGAAGAACTTACGAACGCAAAGAGGTGAAGGCGAGACCAACACGTCACCGTGGTTGATGTCGTTGGACGTATAATGGTGACAATTTGCTCTTGAAGTGGTGGCAGTTCGGTGTCTGCAGCAGCGGTCAGACGAAGTGGCTTCTGGGTGTCGTCGTCGAGCATGTAGTCGGTGTCAGTGAGGTGGACGACGCGTTGTCCACAACAAATAGATGCGGAAGCAGATGACAGAAAATCCCACCCTAAAATTAGTTGGTGAGAGCAGCGGGACAGGACAGCAAACTTGATATGATGGTGGATACCGTTCGATAAAAAATACGGCCAGTACAAAAAGCAGAAGGGCGAATGGTGTTCCCCTGGGCAGCATCTAACGGGGGTCCATCGTAAGGTGTCATCACTTTCTTCAGACGTTGACACAAGTCAGCACGTATAACAAAATGTCGCACCCGTGTCCACCAAAGCATCTACATGCACTCCTTTCACTACCACAAAAACCATGTTGCACGGGCTTGACGGAGGAATTTCAGTCGTAATTTGGAATACAGTTTTTCCTCCAAAAACTGCATCACTTAGTTTTCCGAATGATTATCAGTGGCGAATGAGGCGGGCCGAAGTGGAGAAGAGGAGCGGCGAAAGGGCGAATGTGAGCGGCGCCTGGCGTTCCGGCTGTTCCGTGGTGCACTCGATGCGGGCTTTGATGGAGACCGGTGCGGAGGCGACGAATAACGCTGACCTTGATAAGAGGACCCGGTGGAAAAATCGCGTTCACGCATGTCGTAACCACGACGCTCGTCTTGCTGGCGCTTTCGGCAGAAACGAGATATGTGGCCGCGATATCCGCAGTAATGGCAGACAGGGTGGCACGTGCGCCAGGGCGGCGAGTAGAAGGCGTTCGGAGCACCTGGAGATAGTGCGGTCAGGTGGGTCGATGAAGGGTCAGACAGTTGACCGGGGGCCCAGCAGCAACCGACGCGTATGATGGTAGCGGCAACGTCGTGTTTACGTCGCTGGTAGGCGCGGCAGCAACTTGAGCGTAGGTTGGTATGGGCCGAGAAGCAGGTGGCTCTACGTGCGCAGGGCAGGTCATGGATGTGAGTTCCTCCCTGATGATGTCGCGTAAAGCCGCTCCGGAAGACTGTGTAGAACACGGTGAAGGAGGTGAGAAGCCCGTTGACCGGAGTTCTTCGCGCATGATGTCCCGTATGAGGTCACGGAGATGTCTATGAGACGTAGAGTGGTGTTCGCCAACAATGTCGGATTGGAGACGAACCGAGTCCAGTGCATCGAGGCGCTGACATGTCGTGACGACGTCAGCGATGGTAGCCGGGTTCTGTGCAGCGAGGGTATTAAAGGCAACAGCTCCTATACCTTTCAAAATGCGGCGTAGTGTGTCCGATTACGGCATGGACGAACTGACACGCCGGCATAGCTCTGTGTACGATGTGTACGACTCTCTGGTGTATTGTTGGCGAGTATCGAGAGTCCTCTTCGCGACTGCAGACCGATTGGCCGGTCTGCCAAAAACATGGCGGAGCTACTGCTGGAAGGTCACCCAGTCGGGTAAGTCAATGACGTGGTTGAAGTACCATGTCTTCGCGACGCCGGTCAGATAGAAAGGGGCGTAACACAGTTTGGCGGCGTCGTCCCACCTATTAGCGACACTCAGACGGTCGTAGTCATCGAGCCAGTCTTCGACGTCTTCTCCACGAAGACCAGCAAAGAGCGGGGGGGGGGGGGGGGGGTCACGCTGGTGTCCGTGGATAAAAATTAGGCAGATCCCAAGTACCATGAGAATCGATGTTATGCGAAGCATCCGGAGGTAAGGTGACTGGGTTGTAGTTTTTTTTATTGAGCGAAACGTTATGAAATGACGCTGAAGATATGCACAGATGTTGCACAGACATGTTGAACAGTCGCATATGTTTCATATAACCAGTTGTTTACAGTTGTGTAACGAAGCCAACAGAAACACGGGTATTGCCAACACCAGAAGCCGTAAGCTGATATGTAGAGCTTGTGCTTGCAAGGGTGGTAGCCCTGGATAGTGCTACGTAAACCAACTGCAGTGGATGGCGCTTGATTATACAACTGACGTTAACCCGACATGACTCCTTCGTCATAGGAGTACGTATGTAATGTTTATAAAATTAGATAGCCAACGCTGCAACCATAATATACGTTTCACCAACATTACGCCTGCATAGGGTGTTCTGCCAAAGCAGTTTCGAGACCTGACGTGGCTCTGTCGTAGAATGCTTGATTGCCACGCAGAATGCTTGGGTTCGATTCCTGCTGGGACTGATTTCTATTCTTTGTATTCCTGGCGTCAACGCCGCCGATGTCCGTTTTTCTTAACGCTGTCGCCTTTAAATTACCAGTGTCCACGCCACCGATGTCAGTTTCTCTTAACGCACTAGCATTTAAGTTACCACTGCCTGTTCTCGCCGTTCCTACGTAAATATAAATTGTCAAAGTCCTGTGGCACATACCCGCATCAACGGCTCGTGGTATACGGGTATGAGCCACACGTGTCCGGTGAAATGAGTTTGACGACGTACGCGACGGGATTTTCACGTTATTCATGTCATGACCAGCCAGACATACTCCCATACAAATTGTTGTCTACCCCAAGTTAAGGAGGCCATCACGAGAGCACCCAGACGTAGGCGGATAGATAGATAGATAGATAGATAGATAGATAGATAGATAGATAGATAGATAGATAGATAGATAGATAGATAGATAGATAGATAGATAGATAGATAGATAGATAGATAGATAGATACGTAGATAGAAACGCAAAAGTGCTTACAGTACGCAAAGAAATGCTTCGCATTTAAAAACAGGAGGCGCGGCTTGCGGCGGCGGGGTGGAGATGACATCAGCGCCGGCAGGGTCGTTCTGCAACATGCTGGGGGGGGGGGGGGGGGGGGGATTAGTGCGGGCATTTGTTATGTGCTTCTTCCTCACCTGTGCATTATCATAATCATCATCATCCGTTTGTCTCTCTCCTCACCGTCACCGTGTGTCATTATCATCATCATCATCATCATAATCCTCATCATCATCATAGGGTGTGTACGCGCTGTGCCCGTTCACTTCCGAGGCCTCGCGTCTTATAAACGTTGCCTCAACCAAGAAGTCATAAAATATAGGCTACCCCATACAGTGGAGGGGGGAAGACCGCCGCTCTAGCTCAGTTGGTAGAGCATCGGACGCGTTATTCGAAGGGCGCACGTTCGGTCCCTGCAAGCGGCAAGTTTTCTTTTCGTGCACTTTACTTTCTCTACATTTACATCATAACTACTACCAGTAACATCTTCCATACTTTCCTTGGCTTTTTTGTCTGTTAGTTCTCATTATTACAGTCGCAAACAGTGCTCTAAATCGTCCACAATTTTTTCTCTAAAGTTGGAGGTTAGTAGAGAGGGTTTGTAGCTCTCCCGTATGGTAGAATACATACGGCACATTGTTTTCGTCGCTGTGTGATCAGTTGTCCTCAACCCGTGTCTCTGTAGCCAACTCCTGCACCTGACAAAGCATCGGAAGTGAACAGAGGTGGCAACGCACTCACGTTGAGAACATAGTGCGATCGGTTGCGCAGGCTTCGCTGCACGCGCAGCGAGACGAACACGTCCAGGCGCAGTCTGAGCAGCAGCCTGAGCAGGATGCGTGGCGCGTTGTACTCCTCGCCGTACACGTCCAGCAAGGGCCAGTAGCGCACCGACAGGTTGCTCAGCACGTCGCGCAGGGGCTCCAGGCCAACAGCGTTGCGAAGTGCTGCATTCCGCGTTTTACATATTAAAGGGGCCCTGCAACAATTTTTCAATTAACCATCAAATTAGTTCATTAAAGAAGTTCATTGACTGACAAATCGACCACCGAAATTTTTTTTAGAATTCCGTCAAGTACAAGCGGAGTTACAGAGATTTGCCGCACGCTGTAAGTGCTTTCCCTCTTCTCTCGTCCCGACGAGTGCACTGGAAGTTAAGCAGGGAGAGATGTCACGGCGGAAAGAAGTTACGTCAAGCGCACGTCATGACCTTGAGCACTTTTTCTTTAGTTTTTCTTCGAATGCGTGGCTTACTTTCAGCGCGATCACGAGCGCGCGCGTTGCGCGCGTGGGCACGGGGCGGCCTCTCGCGGCGGCTTCGGTAACTATGCAGCTCTCTATGCTCAAATCAGCCAATGGCCGTGTCATTTTGAGTATATGGCATCATTTGTAGAAAGAAGAAGGAACAATTTGTAGCTGACTTTGAAAATTAATTGTCCAGCAGACAAGTACTGTCCAGCAGACAAGATTTAATAGCGCGAAGAAGACAAGTAAGAGCATAGAAACACGCAGACGCAGGAAGCGCAGAAGTATGGCATGTTGTTGAGCTAGTTGGTTCAGAGATTCAGCCGACAAGTTTGTTTGTGTTTCTGCGTGCGTGCGTGCGTGTGTGCGTGTGTGCGTGTGGTTGTGTGTGTGCGCGGGCGTAGGCGTGTGTGTTTGTGTGTGTGTGTGTGTGTGTGTGTGTGTGTGTTTGTGTGTGTGTGTGTGTGTGTGTGAGTGTGTGTGTGTGTGTGTGTGTGTGTGTGTGTGTGTGTGTGTGTGTGTGTGTGTGTGTGTGTGTGTGTGTGTGTGTGTGTTTGTGTTGTGCGCACGCGCGTGTGTTTTACATCACTCGAACAAGAAGCCCTTATAAGGAGTCGCAAATCAAACTGGCTCACTCCAGTTGGTGCAAGACTGGTAGAACTGAACTGCCGTGTCCTGTACAGGTATCAGCTTCGCCCCGCCGTTCCGCCGCTTGACGAGTCTGCCCATGATGCCTGAAAAAAGGGCAGGCAACAGTAACAATAAGGCAAGCTAAGGCAAGCAAGATGTAACTGCACTTGCACTTACACTGATACAACGAGCATCAATACAACCTCGTAGCTCTCACCGATGTCCAACAATGAGTTTCACTGGCAACGCTGAGCAACACTGGTGTACTCAGTCATTAGTAGCCCCTCGTTAGAAATTCGATATATCCCATCCTCTCTGTTATGCTCAATTTAAAGCAACAGAAAAGTCTTTTTCAGTTAAAGGGACAATAAAGGGCAAAACGATTTTTCGCGTATTAGTTAAGTACAATTTCATAATCCCGAAAACACCACTCATACCGCGACACGAAGCTTGGTAAGCGGGAAAACACGCGAAAAGATAATGTGGGTGGAGACGCCATCTTGAAATTCCCGCACCAAACACCGTGACGTCATAGATTCTGAAGGCGTCTACTGAGTCTTACGTAGCTTCTAATCGACAAAAATGAGGTGCATTGTCATCTGTGGGTGCCATAGACCTAGCATACGAAGTTTCAGAACATTTCATCGAGCCAATGTCGCGAAAATACGAAAAATACATTTGGAAGTTCTGACGTCACGCGCGCAGCTATCGGCGCCAAATTTAAAAATAAAACCTCAGCCTTCATTTTCTCCGCTAATAATCAACTTATGATAGTGAAACATATGGCATTAGAGTTCTCAGAGTGCAGTTTGTCAATCTAAACCAAGTCATTGTTTCGCTTTAGTGTCCCTTTAAGCACTGAGATCGGGCTAGTTGGTACTGATCCATAGCTTCTGAAAGCGAAAAAAAAAAAAAAACAAGAGCCACGGAAGGGCTGTAAGAGCGCTGACAAGCAAGTGTCCTTGCTTGTCAGCGCTTGTCCTGAGGAGTTACAGACAGGACCCCCCTAACGTGGGGCCGTCGTAACCGGTGGCCGCGCCCACGTACAAGACAGAACGCCATGACGCTCCGCCCTTTCCTGGGCCCTCTGGATAGCCTGGGCTTGCTTTCGGAGTACCGTGCTTCTTATGGCCTCCTCCCATTCGGCTTCGCTGGACAGGAGGCTGTTAGGCAACCCAAGAAGCTGTACTTTTTTAGAATACGCGCATGGCGCAGTTACATAATGTACGCTTAGTTTCCGCATATGATGATGCAACCAGGGGTGACTACGGCTCAATTTCATTTTTTTCCTGGTACATATGTTCTTGACACAATTTTACATGAGCGGATGTATGTACATATGTTCTTGACACAATTTTACATGAGCGGATGTATGTACATATGTTCTTGACACAATTTTACATGAGCGGATGTATGTACATATGTTCTTGACACAATTTTACATGAGCGGATGTATGTACATATGTTCTTGACACAATTTTACATGAGCGGATGTATGTACATATGTTCTTGACACAATTTTACATGAGATATGCTGTTGCCCTGGCAACAGTATATCTTTTTATGTCTCTCTTTTTCGTGTTTATGTTCTTTAGCTCTTTCAGCTGTTTCTTTCCTGCAGGGGGGCTGCGCCTGTATACTCGGTGCTACGTCTAATTAAAATCTTACTTGAAAGTAGCGCTTGTCGTGTGTTATTCCCTGGTTGCTGTTTTTTTTTTTTTTTACGCTTTTAGAAGCTATGGATATTTTTACCGTACCAAGCGGCCGCCGACTAGTCATACATAGTTGTGTGTACAAAGCCTTCCACCAAGCTTTCCACAACCAATGGAAACAAATAAATGAAATGAAATGAAAGTTGCTCTGGCACCAATTCGTGATGGCGCAAGTGGCTCGCTGCACCCGTATGCATATTATGTGAAGTTTTGTAGGGAAGCAAGATTTCACTTTGAGCTAGTTGGTAATGCATCTTCAACAAACAGTGGAGAAGCAGACAACAGACCAATGTCTTTGATGCCTTCTTTGTAAGTTGTCCGCTCCTGCGCTGTCTGTTGAAGATGTTGCAGAGCATTCACTTCAATTATGGAGGACCTCTAGGAAGGCCCGTATGACGCGCACACAAAACTGTCGCGTTTATGGCAAAAGCCAGTAAGCTGGAAATACCCAGTTTGAGCGACAAGCCAAACCACCCGTGCTCACTTTCGAGTTCGGCGATGACGTTTCGCTTGAGCAGCGTCCACACGTTGCTCGTGTTCTCGGTGAGACCCGCAGCCACCGTGCGGGGCCAACGGTGGCAGGCGTACTCGTAGAAGTGGCCGCACGGCTCGGCCGAACGGTTCAGCGTGGACTCGAGCAGGCGCGCTGCGTGAGAGTCGTGCATCCCGTGTGCACCGCCAAACATATATTCAAGCAAGTACCTTTGTGGCACCTCATAGTCAGAAGCACACAGCCCTTCAGGTCCACTATAGTAGTGTGTACATAAATAGCTCTGAAACTTTCACCTAACAAAAAAAAAAAAAAGAAAAAAAACGTTCTGCTCTACTAGAGACATTTTTACGTAATCTGAGCTGAATATATGTTCAGCAAACCAGCGGAAAAAATTATGGCCTGCTTCGCACTCGTGGTGAAAAGCCTGAAGGAAGAGCGGAGCTGGGCGACATTCCTTGTTTCTTTTTTATTTTTCTCTTTCTTTCTTCACTTTCTTCCTATTTCTCTCTGTTTCTCCTATCTCCTTTTTTTTTATCTGTTTCCTTCTATCTTTCTTGCTCTCGCTATCTAACTTTTTTTTCTTTTTTCTCGCTCTTTCTATATTTCTTTCGCTCTTTATTTATTGCTTCCTCTTTCTTTCTATCTCTCTCCCTCTCGCTCTCTTTCTCTGTTTGTGTCTCCCTCTTTCTTTATTTCTCTACCTTTCTCTTTCAGTTTATGTTTTTCTGTCTTTTTTATGTTTTTTTTTTGTCTTTATTCCCTTTACTTCTCTCTATCTTTATCTTCCTTTTCTCTTTCTATCTCTTTCTTTCTCTTTCTATCTTTCTCTTTTTCGCGTGTTCGTTTTCGTTTGCCACTCGCATCTGCTGTACACGGTAGTGAGAATTGCCCAATTCTTGTGTCACATACCCTCCTGAGGAGTTTTGCACGACAGAGTACAAGTTACCGGTAGCTTAGGCAGCCTGATTGTGAGGAGAATGAAAAAAGCACGGGCCGGTTCATGATGATGATAGTTTTTACGACGGAGCGCAAGCTACCGATAGCTTAAACAGCTTCACTGTAAAAAAAAAAACATTTAGATAAACAGTTTGTGGTCCATGGTTAACCGGGCTTTATTAAAGTTTGGAGCAACCACGTGACCTTCAATGTCGTACCGTGCTCAACGCAAACTTCCTTGGTGCAGACGTCGAACTCCATGCCAAACACGTGTCGTCGGCTAGGCAGGTTGTACGTTTGCGAGAAGTAGGCCAAGTACGTGGCGCTGATCATGAGCAGGAACAGGCCGAAGCACAGCCCCATCAGCAGCAGCTGCTCCATAGGGGTGCGGTCGTCCCACAGCGAATCACTGAAGTCCATGCTGCGTTACGGGGAGCGAAAGAAGGAGGCGTAAAATGAATACTCAATGCAACGCGATGATTTATGTTCTAAATATGGTCTCACATCGAAAGGTAAGTAGCAGCGAGTATACTACCCATACAGCACTGCACGGGCTCATTCTTTCGGCTAAGCTGAGTCTGATGTGGGCTTGGTCGCTTGTAAGCGGCACACATGAGTGACGCACTTACGTCTGTAGGATAAAAAGATATGGGCAGCTTGCACTAATGGTGCAAGGCTGGACTAACAGCGAAGCTTATGACCGACCTAGCTTATTTGGATGGTTTTAATTATCAATGGATTAATTAGAAATGTCCTAATTACCATGGCCTTAATTAACAAGGCCCTAATTATGTGTCAAGCGGCCGTTACTACTAGGGCATGAGCTGTTGTATAAGTACTGCATATATACTATATTCTACATTTTTATACGCTGTAACAATCACGTCGAATAAACTTCCTACGCGTACGCGTTATACGGTACACCGTATGTGTAGGCAAAGGCCTCCTCTTACTGTGCAGTGAATTCGTACTTCTTCATCATTTTTTATCTACCGTGCATTGAAGATGGTTTCATGAATTTGTCAAGAAGTAATCATTACTTCTTGAAAAATTCGTTTCGAAACCGAAGTAGTACGTTTATCCGCATTGATATTTTGCTATCGCGTGATTGATTTTGTTGGAATGCGAAAATAAAAACACCAGAGCAAAATTTTCGTTGCTTCGGGGTATCGCTACTCTCGAAGATGTTGCAAAAGGGAGAGAGTCTCGAGACAGGTTTGAAACAAGATATCGGATAACTTGGGGCCTCCATAAAGACCGCTGTATATTCTGAAACAATTGTTTAAATTTGCGGTGTCAGGACGCAAGACTACCTTGTAAAAGGTGTCCCACCGAAATTTGACTAGGTAGTCTCGCGAGTCCATCTGTGTATGAGTAATACACGCCAGTTTTCTAGTAGCCGTAGAGAAATAGCTAACCACAGTTGCGCAACTATGTACATGGAGAATACAAACTCTGGTTTGAGCTTAATATGGGCACCCGTTGCATAATCCAAACATATTGCTACGGGCAGCCATCAAAGGACAAATACGTTGAAGAATACGACCATTGACCATTTGGAGACTTTTGTGCAGCTGCCTTAGCGTGAAGTGCCCGAGTACTCTCCTGTTAATACACTTGCTTACAGCCTATCATCTGCGTCTCTTCGCGTAGCAATATGAAACGGTGATAATGTTACATCTAGATCAAGGAACGTGGTGGTGCTGTTATGGTCTAGCGAGCTTCGGCTGCCACTGTATGCGCCACCACGGTTCGTGTGGTTGCCATCGTTCCCAACAAATTGTGGCATTGCTTTCCCACTTAGTTTTATTTGTAACACTTTCTACAAGCACGTTATGCGAGCACGTAACACTTTCTACAAGCACGTACTGTGCGAGGTCAGTGCACGTTAAAGAACACCAGAGTACGTACTTGGCGCTCATGTGTCGATTTTCTTGTTTTCGTTTGTTCTACGATGCTCCCTTATTCAATGCTCCGCGAGCTAGGCGCTTGTAAGTTGGTATAAGATTTCTGCCAACAGATGATGAAGAGGGATTGCCTTTTGACTTATATATAGTCATGCTGAATGGCCTTCACTGTGTATGGCTGGCTCGTATAGCGAGATTTTATCGCGATCCAGATGCACTGCCCCCACGAATGCATTTTCGAGAGTGTACGGCCAAGTTTGTTGAACTGCAGAAAGCTGAGGAGTTTGTACCTGAGTAATTGCCGAGGGTAGAACCCTTGGCAGCACTCGGGGAATTTTGAAGTTGCGTCTGTCTAGTAGCACTGACACAACTTCTGGTTACTTTCATGTGCTTGTTGTTTGCGGTATATAAAAACAGGCAATAAAGCAAAAAAGAATTGTAAGTTACGGTGAAGTAAATAAATAAATAAATGAATAAACTCACAGGGTTCCTTATGCATTCGTCTAAAATGACTCGAAGGTGAAAGCTATCTTCTATTCTTTTTAGTCGACGTATCGATCCTCCCCCCCCCCCCTTCCCCCCCCCCCTTCCCCCCCGCTTCCCTCCCCCCCTCCCTAAAGGTCTCTGCCCCTAACGTGGCGAAATGGTAGACTTCCGCGTACTGTGCGAGGACAGTGCACGTTAAAGAACACCAGATGGTCGAAATTTCCGGAGACCTGCACTACAGCGTCCTTCATAATCATATGGCGTTTAAATTTTGAGACGTTAGACCCCAGATATTATTATTATCAAACATAACGTGGCATTGCAATACCTCCACGATCGGACGCTTAACAAGCTTCCCGCACTTCACCTGGTGTTGCACTGCCTTCGTGATCGCCGCAGCTGTGATCGAGTGATACGATATAGTGAAAATGACGCCGCGTTATGTGACGTCTTAGTGACGTCGTGGTGGTGCAGTGATGACGTCACAAGAACGGAAGCTTGAGCGAGTTGGTATGCGTTCATCTTGGTTGATACAGCGCACGCGAGACGACGACGAAGTATAGGAAACCAGATGCAGCGCCTGTCCCGTGTTTCCTATACTTCGTCGTCGTCTCGTGTGCGCTGTATCAACCAAGATGACGTCACAAATTTTGACGATCTGTGCCGCCTTGATGACGTCATAAGGTGACTTCTTCATGCGACGATTTTTTGCATCACTCTTGTAGACGCCGACACCGCGGGACGCCGCCGACGCTGACGGTCAATTTTTGCGTTCTATAAGGCATGTAAGGCATTGGCATATAAG
The DNA here is from genome assembly GCA_030522465.1 of Rhipicephalus appendiculatus. Lineage (NCBI taxonomy): Eukaryota > Metazoa > Arthropoda > Arachnida > Ixodida > Ixodidae > Rhipicephalus > Rhipicephalus appendiculatus. The sequence continues at coordinate 463,485 of JALIZH010013276.1, read as the reverse complement.
GCATATAAGGCATTGGCATATAAGGCATATAAGGCATATAAGGCATGTAAGGCATTGTAAGGTATTGTAAGGCCTTAATAGATAAAAGTTATGAACACTCGCCTCGGGTAGAGTGCGGAAAAGGTTGTGTGGAAGTCACCGCCGGACTTTTTGCGCGGACTCATCTTGGGTCTCATGATGTTCGACATGGACTCCAGTCGGCGACCGTAGCCGGCGAGGGACGAGGTCAGCTTGTGACCCCATGACCGATTCGCTGCAGCACAGCGGCAGAATAGAATTAAATGCAGGGGGTCACTTCAAGGTGGTGACAAACTTCACGGAGGTCAGCTGTCGCGTCCTACCATTTGTTTCGAGGCATTCACTGCGCTAGGAGGTAATCAAATAATTAAAAATCAACCAATTAACGGTAATTAACGTCGAATATGCGCCTTTATCAGGTTGCTCTTGCTCTAAGCTGTGAAATGGCGGAGTTTCTGCCTTGACTTCAAGACTGTGTTGGAGTTACAAATTAGGTAAAAAGACCAAACTTGCGAACTGGGATGCGTTTGCTGCTACACAGGATAAATGTACGCAAACTTGTTGTCCAAGTATAACGTTTATACTATAATCCTCGAAGATATGCTTGTGTGTTAATTAAATACATATACAATGGATTATTGCTAAATAGACAGGTTAACTTTGTTTTGCTGTTAAATGAACACAATTTTATATTTCACTTTGAATTTCTAGAGCCCTGCTTACCACGAAAATTACGAAAAATGGGTTATTTTAAGGCAAACACTAACTTATTTTCAGTGACGTTTTATGAATTTAGAAAAAAAAAAACAGGGTTCCGGTAAAATCCCTTTGGCGAGTTTTTGGGCGACAAAAAGGTTCGTGACAGTGAAACAAGAAAACAAATTCTTAAGGAAAACAGCAAGAAGTGACAGGTGGGTGGATAAGTCTTTCTGTTCTTGTTGCATGCGCTGTAGCACGGGCTTTGATCAAGCCAAGTAAATGCTTCGCCCTTAAAATTTACGACCGATTGGCAGGAAATTTGCGTAGTGCGCCTGATCTACGGATACTGGGATATGTGCGTTGTAGGTGCTGATCGGGGAAACAGTAAGGGACATTTGCGAGGTATGGCCAAAGCTGAGCTTTCATGCGCGGTTCTGCCTCGCTGCGATTCAAAACGCTGAGAAACTATTTTTGCAACAAGACCTTAAAGCAGCACGACAAGTATACATGTCAGTAATTTCAGACAATACTTTCACCCTTACCCAGAGCGCAAACACAATTTCATGAAGCCCTATAACTTAATAAGGGTAGATTGTTGGCCTTGCTGGTGTATAGCTAATTGTGTTCGTGAACATACCCCGACCCTCACTGCACTCTGAAGAAAAATCGAGCATTTGAGTTGTATTATTGCCACGCAACTAAGAAGAAAAAAATTCACCGACGATTGCGATACTGCCTAATGCTAATTCTGAGTTCAGCTGTTTCGGTGTTTCGATTTTGCGATAATTTGAGCAAATGCGCATGCGTCAAGGCGACGCGGCGCGGCGCGAGTGGGAGTACAGAATGCTTGGTTTTCGCGTCAACGTAACGTGGTGACCTCGCGTTGCCAACTTCCGCCGCTTGTTGCTGACGCAAACGCTGCGCCGGACCCTAAATGGTCTTACGAGTCCGCCAGAACGTTCCGCACACGAAGCGTCCCTTCGACCAACGCACGACTTCGCCGAAGCCTCGCAGGTGAGCCCACTTTCTCGTGCCGGTGCGCGAGAGGCACGCGTTGCGCTGCCACAAGAAGCGTGAACAGGCTCGAGGCATTGCAAACGATAACACAGCTGGCTCTCAAGGTGGAAAACTCCTTGGGGCAGTCTCTCCTTCGCTCTCTTTCATCCTCGTTCGCTATATCGGTTACGCCGACAATGGCGACGCCACTCAACGCTATAGAGTTTCCTAATATTAACTAGAGGGGACTCTGGCGCTGCGTTCGTTCAGCCACCATGGGAATGATGGGTAGTACACAATTTTGCCTAGTCTTCGTGCTTGCGGCTTCGAACGCACTTCTGGCTTTGTTTATTGTTGTGTTTTGGTACTGTTTCGGATAAAACAGTGGACCGTTGTGAACTTCGTGAGCAGATTTGAATTCTTGAGCCTAATAAGGTCAAGGTGGTGAAGCGTAACTGCTAAACCTTTGCTGAACTTCGTCTTGCGGCAAAGCGGATTCAGGCCGCACGGAGCCAAATGGAGCCAAAAGAACGAAGACTAGGCAAGACTAGGCAAATTTGTGTACTACCCATCATTCCCATGCTGGCTGAAGCGCCGTGTGTTGCAGCTCCCATAGACACTAGCGTCAGAGTTTCCTCTTTTGTATTTGTAGAAAACTCTATGCTCAACGCAGGAACGGGCACCTGAGAGCTGCGCTGTAAAAATCGAGTATTTGGGGAGTATTTCTGTCACAGAATTATAATCGTCATCTGGCTTGCTCGCTTTTCGTTTCCTGAAAATCCTGTTCTCGCCAATTTCCTGTCAAGAATGATATGTCACGCTGATAGTGCGCACACCGTTCGGGACCAGGAAGTGCCGGAACCACGGTTGTAACGCTGGTAAAGTACACGCGGTAGAGGATGATTGTATAGTTGTGTGGCAGAAATACTCCTAAAAAAATTGGCCGCGTATCTGCGTGCTTCGCTGCAAATGTCGTCGAAAGACGATAGTCTTGTGCCGGCCGTACTACTATGTTTTGCCTTGCCTCAGACAGCGCCTACTCTACGTTGAATTGGCCGCATCTGGCTAGCATTGAGAAAATACAGGAGGCGCTGCGCGAGATATGGACGCCATTGAAAAACATGAGCTTGTGCTGAACCAAGGGCATTACACCGTGACCAAGGGCCACTGCCAGCGGTAGCACCTTATCGTCGGCACAGGGCTTTTTCGTGCAAAGCATCGCAGTTCGTGCACAGCGTCGCATTTTCAGCGCAACCTAAAAAAGCACTAGGGTCTTTAGAATTGCGTACCTATGTATTTTCTAATAAAAGAACACACTACCTGACACATATTAATGTCGCGCCTCAGGTGTGCGTAGTATTTGCTTTTTGATCGAATATGTTCACAAGTATGAATGCAAACACCAGTTCAAGATGGCTGGGCGTTCAGAAAGTGGTTAAACTTTGGCCGAGTAGCTGAATCGGGTTACGGACAGACAGACAGACAGACAGACAGACAGACAGACAGACAGACAGACAGACAGACAGACAGACAGACAGACAGACAGACAGACAGACAGACAGACAGAACAAAATTTTTGCGTTGAAGTATCCCAAGAAAGACTAGCGTCTTTAATACTCGATTTATTTCTTAAGAGTGAATAATCGTCATCTACCTCGCGTGCTTGCCTTGCGTTATCAACGTGGTCTCTGAACCTTTTGGTCGCGAATGGCGTCTGTACTATCAGCGTGACGAGAGCCGAGTTTTCAAGGAAGGAAACGCCAGCAAACCAGATGACGAGTATAGTTGGCTGGCCGAAATAATCTCCAAATGCCCAACCTTTCATACAGTGTATGCTGTTTCCATTCTGACCAATCCTGCCTTCTATTTGTTAGTTCCTCTGCGTGAACATGGTACATCTGTCTACCTTATCAGGTGGCCTTATTTATGCCCAACAGCCGTCAGAAGGCGCTATACTGCCCCACAAGGTTGCCGTTGGTGGCTACTTTGCGCCGAATTGGCTGCTTTTGGACCCCGTTGGCGACGAAAATTTCTAGTTGGCGCCATGGCTCTTTTTTAAACTTGTGGTTTTACTTATTCAAAATGGTTTTATTAATTGCTCAATAGTAAAGACTCTGTTAATAATACCGCTTCTGTTCTATTTGGCTAGAAATTTAGTGATATCAAATAGCATGGCTACTTTGGATACTTTTGGCGTGAGTTCTGGCGCCTTTTCATGTCCACCCAACGGCAACCCTGCTGCCCCAATACCTATCGTACGCAGTGGTGGGCGGGACGGGCCTCGGTGGTTCATGTGTACCGGTTGGCTCCGGTCCGTTTACCGGAGAAGCAGCCTGTCATTGGATAATGTCGCTTGTGTCTCCCTTCTGGCCTGGTTCTTCCATACATCGGAAACTTGATGTTCGCTCCTCTTTTAATAGCCTCTCAACACCAGCTATGGCGTGAATCAACATTATCGGGGGGCCCGCATTCACGAAAACTCCTTTCGCTAGAATTGTTATTAAGATGATGTTTGAGCCAATCCTGATGCAGGGCATATCATTAGCGAAACCAGCTGGCCAATGAAAAGAGTGCACTTAGAGAATAAAGCCTCCGTAAATTCGCCCTGTGATGTTTAAGAACGGAAGGTCTACAGTATAAGTGGTGCGCCGTTGCAAATAATCTTACGGGGCACTGAGATAAGGGCAAAAAAGAGAACATTAGCGTATTACACTGGCAGTTGACCGGCGAGTACTTTAACCAGGTGTAACGACTAGACAGGAAGTTCCGATCACGAAATGTCGCGTCGTCGCTTTGCGGTGACTCAGCACATAAGACTATCCATAACGTAGTCGACTCACGGGACTTTCGAACGGTCCTGAGCGCTGTTCCGGACATGGCTGAGTAGAACACGTCTTCCGCCGTCTTGTTTTCTTCGATTGTTGCTTCTCCGAAAGAAAAGACGCCTGCCCACTACGGGAGCGTGGCCAGAAAAAGAAGAGTTAGGCAGGCATGGATGGATGGATGGATGTATAGATTTTATTATGGTCCCTCGGATCGCGCTCTAGCACTTTGCGGGGCGCTCGCACGTCGAAACAGAAATACCAAGTCTCTCTGCTGCGTCGCTGGCCCGTCGGATGTTCATATAGCTGTTCTTCGAGTCCCGAGCTGGTAATAGCAGCCTCCCGTTTGGACGGCTTGATGACTTCGCCGCCGCGCAACGCGGGGCACCGCCATAGCATATGTTCTAGATTGGATAGGCCGGCATGTATGATTCATGATAAATGTTCTGTTTCTTTCCTACATTTTATCGTGCACCTAAATTTCCTCTCCCCTGCGGCGTGCCTCGTAATCATATCGTGGTTTTGGGACGTAAAACAACATATATTATGTTTCATGTTTCTTTCTCGCTCTTTCTAGATTTGTTATCTTTTTTACTTTTCTTTCTCTCTCTAATTATCGCTTCCTCTTTCTCTCTTTCTACTTCTTTCTATTTTCTTATTTCTCCCTATTTCTTTCTCTCTCTTTCTCTCTATCTTTTAAGTGCCCAGCCCTTCAGTGCCTAGCCCTTCAGGGCTTGTCGTCCATCCGTAGATATCCTGTGGCGCGATCACGCTCAAAATCAAGGGGTCAATAGAAGCCTCAAAAAAAGGCTACAAATTGTCAAAACCGGGTTAAAATAAACGAACAAGGTCTAAAATAATATCATTAAAAGAAATAACCAAGAAGTAATCGTAATAAATAACTTACAATCGCTAAAAACGCTTCGGAAACATGCGGCTGACACCCACGCCGCACAGAACAGGGCGCCACCGACTTGCCAAGTACACGATTGCTTCTTCCACCGGCGCCTCTCCGGCGCCTTCGTTGCTACATCTGAAGGGGGGAAACAAACTGACCAAACTCGCTGCAGACGACAGGTATCTCAACTGCCGTAACAAGCAAGAATTCGATACGGCGCAGCAAAAAGTAGCGCACATGTCGCACATCGAGATTGCGAATATCCCTAAAAAGATTCTGCTCTTGCTGGGGAAACCCTACGTGCTTACGTGAAACATTGTCGTCATCGACGCTTTGGTAAACGAAGAAGCGGGAACTCTACGAACGGGAATCGCTGGGTGCTCGTGCTACGGACTCTCTCAGCTCTAAAAGTAGAGCTGCATTCAGTCCAGGATTTAGAACAGCACCAATCACTACACAATTTGTCTGCCTTTCTTCCCTTGCGTTCTCTCTTTTTCTCTTTCTTAATTATATCTATTTCTCTCTTTTTCTTTGTACTCGTTCTCTCGCCCATCAGAGTTATTGCATTCCACGCTGGACATATCGTAGCACGCGTTCTGGAAGCGAAGCAGAAGATGAAAGAAAGGACAAAGAGAGCGCGTGCCGGTTCAAAATTATGAGTTTTCTGTTCGCTCTACACGCACTAACGGGTGGATTTAACAGCTGGGCTGTTTAAAAAAAATTTATGAAGAATTGTTGGGGTTGTACGTGCCAGAACTACGATATGATTATGAGGGACGCCGTAGTGAAGAACTCCGAAAATTTTGACCTTCCGGTGTTCTTTAAAGTGCACCTAAATCTAAGTACAGGGGTCTCAGGCATTCTTTCGCCTCCATAATGTTTTATGGTCATGCTTCTCATAAAAAAAAATGTTTCAAAGACTTTCTGATTGCTACCAGGAAAATAAAAAAATGAAGCTAGTTAGAAACTGTCCCTCATTTCTTTTCATTATGTTCAGGGATTATTGTTCTACGATTCTTAATTATGAGGAGTATTTTAATTTCTGCATTGATTGTTGTATCTCAGGAACCATTTTCACCCATATGTATACGTTGGAATTTTTTTATTTGATTAAATTGGTATTTACTGAAGGCATAATTACAACACTGCCTGCATCTCGGCACCCCTCAGAGTACTGGGTAACAACCATTGCTTGCAACAAGAAAAAGAAATTTGCGACTAGGGGTGAGTGGCTGTCGTTCTCTTATCCGTGCAAATACATCTAAGTATCTACATCTCTTGAAATCAGAGCGATTGATACTTGAAAAGCCTTATGTAGCGTTAACCTATAGGGTCTAATACACCCAGAGCTCCTTCATCGTAAATGTTCGTTTGCTGGCAGTCTTAGCTAACATATCCAACGTCAGTGTTGACTGCGACTAGCCTAACTCAATGTTATACATTCTGTATCGGTAGTTGAATCGCGAAGTGCCTGAGCCTATGTCACAATTCCTGTGGGAACTGGTGTTGGAGTTCATTCGCAAGGAGGAAAACCTAGCTGTCATCTTCCGCACCAAGAAAAAGCCTTGCTTTTTTTTTTTTTTTTTTTTTTTTTTTTTTTTTTTTTTTTGAAGATGAGCTATGCCATACCGTTTGTCTTAGATGCGACGATCAATCTATGCCAACTATCTAAAATATCAGTTATTTCGCGAAAACATTTTTTCCAGTGTAACATTGTTTATCATTTGCCAGCAATCTCTCGAAGGAACTGAGGAATTCCCACCACCTAGCGTTCTCAAAATTGCTGTCGTAAGATCCTACTTTGTAGCCTGGCTATCGAGCGTCTCAGGTACTGTGTCGCACCTAGCATCACAAATTATCAACAGACGTCACTTCTTAGTGGTGAAACATCAGCTGTGAACTGTTGCTCCTTAATGTTCTTATCTTTAGTAATACGCGTTGAAAAATGTTTGCTGAAAAAAAAAAAACGCCTCGTTAAATTCTTTAAATGCACTCTATTTTTCAGATCGCCACGAAAGTCTTGAAGTCAAGAAATGAAGCCTCACGTTCAGTCGTAAGTTTTACACTCGCTTTAATGACTTATCCTCAGTTATTGACAGATATCGTGGAATTGGTCTTGGCGTTATCTGAGGGGCTCAGGGAGGTCATACAACGAGCGGTTTGTTTAGCTCACATTGGTTGGTTAATTGATTTATTGATCGATCCACCTACTGATTGATTGATTCATTCATTCATTCATTGATTCATTGATTGATTGATTGATTGTGTGTTAATTAATTGACTAATTAATTAATTGATTGATTGATTGATTGATTGATTGATTGATTGATTGATTGATTGATTGATTGATTGATTGATTGATTGATTGATTGATTGATTGATTGATTCGTTCTGAAAGTTTGCACAGATATACAATACTTTATTCCACTTTTTGCAGCCCCCCCGAAGGGTCATTCCCCCATCAAAAGAAGAGTAAGTTGTGGATTGCAGGCTATTGCGGATTTTGCGATACACTGTGAACCGTTGTATGTTTAATAAAGTTGTCATAGCTGATACTAAGGGTTTTACACCATGCTACAGTTAGTTTTATGCTGTTCTTATGTTGACTGCCACAAGTGTGACCACGTTTACTCTACAGAAAATGTCACCATGAAAGCGCATTAGACTCCATAAGCAATTGTATCTTATACCTTTTGAAGGTTGAGGGTGTTAGACGTGAGGAAAAGCCAGCACTCTTGACCGCTCAAATAGTACTGCATTGTAGCGTTCACTCAATTAGCCAATCAGATGGCTCATGCTGTGAGCAATCATTGCGAGGCCTGTAATATTTTTGACGTTGACCGCGCAGACTTTGTATAGCAGTGTATATGGAGGGTTTTCTGTCGCCTAGATTGCGCGTAGACTTTTCCTCCGCAGTAAAAATGAATAGACGCGTCTTGCTTGCCTACACCATATTCCCTTGCAGTCACGCAACGCGGACTCAAGGCTACATAAAATATTGACACATGACGCACGCGGCACACATTCAATACTCCGTATGAACACATGTGAATCGTGTGTGTTCTCGTGTAATCCTACGAGATTGGTGGATACGTGTGGTACAAGACGATATAGATCCTACAGACTATTTTACGGCCGCCATCTTGGGCCGTTAACTTTGCCATATCGTATCCCTGTCAACTGAACGAACATCGCTAAGGTAAGCTCACACGAATGAAAACAGCTTGGTCAGGTCATTCGACGTTTTATGACCTTGTTTATGTCAACTTCATGTCGTAGAAAACTGGGAGAACATTCGTCTATCAGTACAAGGTGACGATGCCCATTAATCGAAAATAAAATCGTGTATAGACAAGCGTTTGTTGAGCGCAGTTATTCAGGCCAAACGTAGCGCACGTTATCCAGCAAGAACATTTGATTCACTCTTTTCTTTTTCTTTTGTTTCATATAGCAAGGCAGAACTCCTGGAAGCTGTGGCCAAAGTGTAAGTATTCCACAGATGAACTTATGACGCGGGTGACGCTTTTGATGTCGAATTTATAAGCTGATATTTCCTATCAGTTTAAACGGCCTAATGCTGTAAAATTTATATAAAATTTAATAAAATACGGGGAATAGTGTGTAATTATAACTGTTTGGGGTTTCATGTCCCAAAACCGAGTTATGACTATGAGGGACGCCGTAGGGCAGGGCTCCGGAAAATTTTGGCCATCTGGTGTTCTTTAACGTGCACCTAAATCAAAGTATAATAATATCTGGGGTTTAGCGTCCCAAAACCACGATATGATTATGAGAGACGCCGTAGTGGAGGGCTCCGGAAATTTGGACCATCTGGTGTTCTTTAACGTGCACTGACATCGCACAGTACACGGGCCTCTACCATTTCGCCTCCATCGAAAAGCGTATAAAGAAGATAACGATGTCCCATTTTCTCGCTTATGCGGCGGTGCAATCTGCTGAGTGAAAATTACAGTACGGCGACTCTTCGTATCTATCAGCTTGAAAAGAGACGGCTGATTCCAATAGCAGAAGTGAAGCCCCGCAATAATCCATCACTGCCAACGTGAAACGCACTGTCATGGCTGTTTCTGCCGTTATTTGTTGGTTGGTCGACGGATGCCAGCGATAACGAAACCTTTGCTCGAAGTATACGGCGCTGCCATGAGTACCGCTACGCATCCTGGGCGACTAGTGTGCCTAAATGCGTGCGCCCCCCCTCCCCCCCCCCCTCAGGGTGTTGCCCCTCGTTGAAGGGGGCGATGAAGCCGCTCCGCCATTTTTGGTGTTTAAAGCAAAAGCTTTTTAAGTGCACATGAAACGAGGACAGAATAACGAAGAATTTTGACAGGACAGCGCTTAACTCATAACTGAATTTTTATTGAACAGCAGAACATTCAAAAGCACAAGATAACATGTTGCACATGCGCAGTCGAACAAGAGGCCCAACTGCCTTCAACTGTCCTCAACCCTAAAGCGGAGAAAGCGCGCATCAAGGCATCCTAAGGGCGACCTGCCGTGGTAGTCCGCGTTATGCGCTCATGAGCTATGCGGCTAACGTATCGCGACAGTGGATAGATTTAGTTGAGCGTCCGCAACAACTTTGCGGATGCAGCCTGCCATAGGAAATGGCTGGCAGGCTGCGTACGCAGAGCTGCTGCGGACGCCCAACTAAATATGAACTTACCGTTAAAACTTACACATAACTCCGGGAAGACCGAAAGTCTGAGCTGAAGGATTTTTTTTCTTTGCATTTTTCGATTCAGATCAAGGTGTCTTTTTTTAACAGTTAGCATTACGTAGTTCACTAATACAAGGCCATGTTTGCAATTTTCTTGCTGTGCTAAGCTATTCGCTTACCGTCACGTAATCAGAACCACCGCCACTAGCCCGCGTAGAGAGGTTGCGACCCATTGTGACATCAGCTAAAGAATAGCCAGGTTTTGACAAAGTTCCACAAAACACGCATTACCGACCTTTCCTTGTGCACGAAGTTTGGCACTATAGGTAGTGTTCACTAATACCACCAAGACTGGTAATATTCACACAGCATTGTCCTTCCTTGCACTGATGTCACTGAAGCCGCCATGTTGTTGCACCCGCACGGTGGGAAGTTAGGTTGCTGACGTCAAGACAACGTTATCAATGCGCCACGCGTGGGTTCGGCCTTTAGTCTGGCGTAGAGGTTAATAACGTTCTGAGCGCTTATTTATGGCATTGAAGTAGCCTAACCGCCGAAGTGAAAAATGAAGGACACGTTGTAAATTCCAAAGTGTGTTCAAAGAAAGCCTGTGGCCATTCGACTATGTCATGTCCTTTTTATTTCTTTTTTTCTTTTGATTTTTTTTCTTTCTCTTTTCTTCCTTTTTTTTACACTCTCTCAGCAATGACGTGATTGCTGAGAGAGTGTGAGGGGGGAGAGGCCACAGCTGGCCACCATTCTAGGGCACGGACGGACGGACGGACGCCTAGAGTATGAGTAACTAAATGTTTTCGCCTTAATAAGTGGCCTAGACGTCATTTTAGTCGCCGTGCTGTTGTACCGGTGTTCTGCGTTAAGCAGCGGCATCTTCGACGTCGCTGGAAGGCTATCAATACGTTACTGTGTTCACAAAATGTTCAGTTAAAGCAACAGCGGCAGCCATAGCCACTGCTCTGGGCAGGAACGCCGCCACATGCTTCGTAACGCACTGGTGCAAATGTACATGCGGGGGTGTAATTTATTTCGCTCGGTGTTAGCAGAGTGGCATGCTTCCTGAGATTTCGACTCGAATCAGCGTATCAGGTCCGCCGCGGTGGTGTGGCGGCTACAGTGCTCGGCTGCTGAACCAAAGGTCGCGGGTTCGTTCCCTGTCGTGGCGGTCGCATTTCGATTCGATGGAAGCGAAATGCTAGAGGGTCGTGTACTGCGCGACGTCAGTGCACGTTAAAGAACACCAGATGGTCGAAATTTTCGGAGCTCTCCACTACGGCTTGCCTCATAATCATGTGGTTGCTTTGACACGTAAAACCATAGATATTAGTAATCAGCGTATCGCTTAGTAGCATTAACCCATACGTGTCGTCTGACAAACAAGTTGTGGCTCGCAGTTCCCAGAAGAAGCCGGATTCTTTCTTCAACACGTGCGTCACCGTCATCGCCGTGCTGATAGTCATCACGCTCATCTGCATGGCCCTCATTATGTTCAAGTGCTTCTCGACCAGGGAAGGTAAGCTTGCGCGAATACTTCATACGAAACAAATCAAGGCATTCGCACTTCAACAGCCAATTATAGAGTTTTAAGGGCAAAACCACGATATTATAGTAAGTCACGCCGCTTGCGGGGAATCCGGAGTGATTTCGACCACATGGGGTTCTCCAACGTGTACCTATATCTAAGCGCACGGGTGGTCTTACATTCGCTTCCCGTCGAAATGTGGCCGCCTTGATCGAGAACTGAACCCGCGTCCTCACGTTGAGCAGCGCAACGCCCTGTATCTCGCCATGCTGCCACGGCGGGTCAAACTTGCCCGATGCGCTAGCGATTACTCATTGCCACTTACGACATTTTTTATTTAAAGCACCACGGAATTGATGACTGTGCTATTAACGACGCAGCATTATTGGAACACACGCCAACTGCCCCAATTCACTCGCTTTCACGCGTGATATTTTCAGAGGCGTCTCATTCCGACCGGTAAGGCATGCGTAGTGGCGCAGTGTTCCAAACGGACTTCGGCACGAGAGGCCCAGGCTTCAAATAACCACCATCGGAACACTCTTGTTGTTCGTGCTTGTCTAGTGCACGTATGCGGCGCGCTGACGTCATCCGTGTGTTAGTGATGAGGCCACTAGGCACCGGTCTAGTGGCTTGGTAGTGTGACTATAAGGCCACTAGGCAACGTTCTAGTGGCTTGGTAGTGTGACTATAAGGCCACTAGACAATGTTCTAGTGGCTTGGTAGTGTGACTATAAGGCCACTAGGCAACGTTCTAGTGGCTTGGTAGTGTGACTATAGGCCACTAGGCAACGTTCTAGTGGCTTGGTAGTGTGACTATAAGGCCACTAGGCAACGTTCTAGTGGCTTGGTAGTGTGACTATAAGGCCACTAGGCAACGTTCTAGTGGCTTGGTAGTGTGACTATAAGGCCACTAGACAATGTTCTAGTGGCTTGGTAGTGTGACTATAAGGCCACTAGGCACCGGTCTAGTGGCTTGGTAGTGTGACTATAAGGCCACTAGGCAACGTTCTAGTGGCTTGGTAGTGTGACTATAAGGCCACTAGACAATGTTCTAGTGGCTTGGTAGTGTGACTATAAGGCCACTAGACAATGTTCTAGTGGCTTGGTAGTGTGACTATAAGGCCACTAGGCAACGTTCTAGTGGCTTGGTAGTGTGACTATAGGCCACTAGGCAACGTTCTAGTGGCTTGGTAGTGTGACTATAAGGCCACTAGGCAACGTTCTAGTGGTCTAGTAGAAGAAATGGGTATGGACAGGGCATGTAGCGCGAACGCAAGATAACCGCTGATCATTAAAGGTAACCGACTGGATTCCAAAAGAGAGAGCAAACGTGTGAGGGGGAGGCAGGGAGTTAGGAGGGCAGATGAGATCAAGAAGCTTGCGGGTCACATGACCGGGTTGATTGGCGGAACACGGGAGAGGCCTTTGCCATGCAGAGGGCGCAGTCAGGCCGATGATGATGATAATTGAAGGTTGGTCTGAATCTCAAATCGACAAAGCGTGCAGTGCGATCAAAAGTAGAAATTTCCTCTCCACCGTGTACTCTCGTAACCGGGAGCCCTCGTCATCGCAGGCTGCCCAAACCCTGGGGCCGCGTACAACCCGTACACCAACACGGCGCTCTCCTGCGACTCCCAGGAGTGCCGCAACTACGGTGAGTGACAATGGCCATTCTGGACTGACACACGCTCTTTCGAATGATTCTATGCGCACAGGACGAGCTAAACCCAACACCAATAGGGTACACTCCGATGCCATAGATTCGAGTAAGCTTTTATTGTGAATAATTATCACAATACATTGGAGAGAGAAAAAAAATAACGTAGCTTGCACTGGGCCAATAGCTTGCACTGGGCTTGCACTTCGCGCCAATAGATTGCACTATTGGCGCAAAGCTGGAACCAAGAGATAGGGTTCGACCTAGCTTCTTCTAAGTTCTGGTAGTAATGCCAAGCTTTCGCTAGAGATGCAGAATGTCTTGGAAAGTGTTTTGACGGTGGCATATCACTTTTCTAGTTGTGACGAGGTTTATGACGGAAACGTGTCAAGTGACTATCTGTTACGTAATTTTAGTCACGTGGCTATTTGTAACGTGGTGCTACGTGGTCATGTAAAGCGGTATCTAAGATGGGCGAGGTAGGCGGAGCTGTGCCAGGTGGTTGCTAAGGCAACGCGAGGTGACGTGATAGCTAGGCAGTTGCTTGTCGAGGCGACGCGGGGGTTTGCCGAGCTTAAACGGCTCCGCTGCTAAAAAAACGAAGAAAAGAGTAGCGGAGAATTCCCTAAGCACACGCTTAGAGATGAGAACACAGAAGCGTTTCTTTTGACTAAGTTGGGGGTTAGGTGGGGGTGGCTGCAAAGTGGTGCTGCCGAATCGTGTTATTGGGAATGATGCCATGCGTGAGGCCGAATTGTGTTTATTCGCATGATTTGGTACAATCAAAGAGGTAATCGGCAAACGCAGTATATCTAGTACGACCGCCACGGCTATGTGTGTTGTGTCTTTCAACAGTCGCCGGTGGGTAGACCCTTTTCATAATTGTAAACATAGCTTTCCCGCTATGCAGCTTGTCCAGCTAATGGCGGCTCGCCACTTAAAACAGCGTATTGAAGCGCAGTTTGCTTGCGCTATGACGTGGGAAATGTACACTCGGCTCTCTCGACGTAAACTTGCATAATAGATTAAGCCCCAGCTCGTGCGACTAGGACCTTGTCTCCACTTGAAGCAAAACAAGTGCCGCCATTATTTGGGTGAAATATGCAGCGCAGGGAAGCGCACTTGCGGATTATGAAAATGGATCTATGGCAGGAGGTGGGAGTTTGTCACCTATGTACGGCGGCAAAACCTGAATGAAAACCAACAGGCAATGAATCCAAGGAAAGTATAAGAAACGTTATTTGTGCTTTTTTTAAGTGCATCGTAGTGATTATGCTATAAATTAGAAGAAATTAAAGTGAACGGAAAAGACGACTTGCCGCCAGTAGGGACCGAACCTGCAACCTGTCCGAGAATTTGAAGTGAAAGACTGTACTTAAAAACTAGACAGTTAAAAGACTGCAAATGACATCGAATGTACGTTTCGGAAACACCTTCGTCTCAACTGTGAAGCTATCCATCCTTAAAACGGTTCGGTTGTCTGAACAACCGTCGGGAACGATTTTCAAGAGGTCAGTCTATATTGGCTAGTTACCTCACATTCATCAAGAGTATAATGATATCCCTGCTATCATTATTGTTATGATATTTCAGCTGTCATGCATCATGAACCATTAATGTAAAAGACAAAACTTGTGTTCTTATGCAATGGAAACCAAGTGCATATTGTTACTCCAATTGTGTAGTAACCACCAGTAATATAGTGTTAATAACGCTTCCATATTTATTTATAATAAACTGTCCATCGAGAGCTGCTGTCCTGGATTAATGATTATCAAAGTGTCATTGAAGTTTTGAAATATATAACTGTCATTTTTAGCAACTTCCTGATTGATTGCTAATTTTCGTGGCTGAGAAAGGAAGCCCCAAAAAATGCGAAAGACACCATGTGAGTACAATGCAGCGTGCATGAGAAAGTAGTGTAGAAAAGCGGCCGCGCCTCAAGATGATTATGTTTGTTCATTTCAGGATATCTCTCCTCGGTTACGTTAGGTTAGGTTTTAGGTTAGTTCAAATTAGCCTAAGTTATGTTAGGTTGGATTAATCTATAGGTCTGGATTAGGTAAGAGTGCGTCATGTAATGCGCAACATTCTCTACACAGACGGTATAGAGACTTCAGCACGCAGGGCACCTGATCGAACGATGCGCAGTGTATGCATGCGCCTGATTTCTCGCGCAGTGAGCATCCTCCATTCGAGTCCAAGTTCCGTCGATGGAGCCGTGCGAGGACTTCTACGAATTCGTCTGCGGCGGTTGGACCAAGGCCGTCGTGGTGCCGCCGGATGAGGTCACAACTTCCGTGCACAGCCGGCTGCTGCGACGAGTCGAGAGCGAGATCGGAGGTGAATTCTCCGTGCATCACGTGTGGATCATTCATCTATATTAAGGCGAAAGCCTTTAATGTCTCATGCTCACGTCCGTCCGGTGTCCGTCCGTCCGGTGTCCGTCCGGCGTCCGTCTGTCCGCACCCCCCACTGCGCATGCGCCAACCCATTAAAAAATAAAAATAAAAAACCTCCTCTCCACCTCTCTCTCCTCTAGGCATCCCTCCCCGCGAAGGCCACACCCTCACTGCGCATGCGCGTCCCCTCCCTCTCTCCCCTTCTACGCTCCCCCTTTCTCCTCTAGGCATCCCTGCCCGCGGCGTCCACACCCCCCACTGCGCATGCGCGTCTTCTGCTCTCCTACGCTCCCCCCCTCGACGCCGACGCAGGCAGCGTCTGCTAGCGAGTTTCTTGGTTGAAAAAACCGACTGCTCGCGCTGCACAACCGTTCACTGGCCACCCCGTATATTCAATTCAATTCAATTCAATTCAATGTTTATTTTCTTGATCAATCAAGAGGGTGGCGAGGACTAAAGGCTTGCAAGCCTGACGAGGGTCCCCGCCCCCACATACACTTCAGACAGCGTTTGGCAATCTTTATAAGACATACACTAAAACACTAGGCATAGCGGTACTCAAACATAAACAAAAACAATGTTTTAAACTGAATAAAGGCAATAGGAGAATACATAATATTTACATATTTTTACAAAGTTAACAAGTTATCTCATCAATCACCAAATTCTGGATGCACAATGTTCTGTATATAAACTGAAACAGTATACAGATAATTACCATACACATTGCTATGTCACATCGAACAAGCCCTAGATATAAGAGAAACAAAATAGATTAACAGTGTGCAACAGTGGTTTTTTTATCTCGAAAGTCAATTGAAACAGAAATGTAACCCCGTTGTAATTAATAAGGATTTAATTTGCTTTTTAAATACGGACGAGGAGCATTCGTAATTAACTTGGCCTTCTGTTTTGTTTAAGAGACAAATACTCTGGTATAAAATTGTTTGTTTACCGTAATTGGTTCTCGTTTGTGGCGTGTGGAGCTGTGTGTGTCGGAGGGAGTACATAACAGAACGACTCTGATTCATCACATGGTACAGCTTTTGCTGGTATATATAGAGCAACATTTTTTAAGTAATATATCTGATCTGCACGAATTATTGACATATGGCAATGGATCTTGACCTGCAAGGTGGTGCCGGTGGGAGATTTCTCCTGTGCGTTGTCGAACGATAAAAAATTCGCAGCGTGCGCGTTAACTAAAAGCGGACTGCGGGTCTCTGTGTCCAGTCCGAGTCTTCTGTCTCTCATTGCCCATTAGCAGCGATTGGGATGTTCCAGTAGGAAACACCGGTCCATCACTGCGTGCTTTGCGCCCCCCAGGTTTCTCTCCTGCGCAATGCTGCGATAAGCGCCAGCGTCAACGCCGCCGCCAGTGTAAGCGTTAGCGCCCGCTGCTTCGCATCTACACATGGTTCCCTTTAGCGGGAGATTGTGTAATCTTTAAGGCGAAAGCCTTTAATGTCTCATGCTCACGTCCGTCCGGTGTCCGTGCGACCTTCGTCCGGCGTCCGTCCGTCCGTCTGTCTGTCTGTCTGTCTGTCGGTCGGTCTGTCTGTCTGTCTGTCTGTCTGTCTGTCTGTCTGTCTGTTCGTCCGTCCGTCCGTCCGTCCGTCCGTCCATCCATCCATCCATCCGTCTGTCCGTCCGTCCGTCCATCCATCCATCTGTCCATCCATCCGTCCGTCCGTCCGTCCGTCCATCCGAGCTCTGGCACAGAGCCAGGTGACCGCCGGGATGCGCAGACGGACGCCGGTAGCGTCGGACTCTATAGCGCTCGCGCTTTGCTTGCGTAGCGTCGCTGTGCCCAGAGTTTGCAATCATTCTGACCGACGCCGTCTCAATAAACCCAGGCGTTCACGGAATACACTTTCCAATTTACAAAGGGTCCGTCAATTTATGAGCTGGAACGCGGATGGCGTTTGCACGATGCGCAAAGCGCGAGAAAATACCAACGCATGCGAACGGAGGAAGATGAGTCTCGCGTCTCGCTGCGATTCGCGGTAAAAAATTAAAGAAGAAAACACGCACCCATTCGGTTTGTGTCTTATCTCACTGAGAGTGTAAAAGAAAAAAGACATGGCATAATCAGTGGAATGGCCACACGCTTTCGCCGAACACACTTTGGAATGTACAAAGTGTCCTTCAATTTTTCGGCTATATGCAGTCGGACGCAACTCTTAAAGGGGTGGTGCCACCAGATTTGTGGCTTGCGCGTTCTTCGCTGCAAGCGTTTCTTATAGCTCTAGGAAGCATGATACACGCACCAAGATTCACGTATTCTCGCTAAATAATTTAATATCACCTTATTTATGTGAGCAACTTTCGGTTTCGGTTTCTGGACGCCAAGTTGGGCAGTGACGTTGAAGTGTAGGAGGCTTGGTCACGTGACCACACAAGGCTCGCGCGAAGATTGCGCAGCACTTAGCCAGGAAGCGATCGAAACTCGGCGAGTGATGTAGCAACCGATGCTTTGCCGGTACGTACGTTCTGGAGGTAACGGAGGTCCGGAGGTCGCTCACGTCACTACAGATATGGTGTGACGTCACTACAACTTTCGTAGTCCTTCCTATAGATCTACGTCAGTTTTGATGCGCCAGCGATGGGCATCGATCGGGAGAATGAGCATTTAGGCACACTTTGGAAGTGAATTAAAATATATTCTAAACGTTTGCTGTGTCCGACCCTTCGTGTAGAGTGTCCTTGCATACAGAGGAAACACACAACAGGCTTGTTATAGCCTCAAAATTTGATGGCACCACCCCTTTAAGGGATCTGCCCAGATAACGAAATCACGGCAACCTTTAGCCTCCGCGACTAGGGAAATAGTTCCACTCGTACTCGGCGATGTTGTTCAACAGCAAGGGCCGCCGACCATCCGGCTTATGACGTCAGCGTAGAGCGCGCGCTCACTTGGTGCAGGCTTGTTTGTATGCGCCCTTGGGGTGAAAGCACCGCTTCGATCTAAAGTCGAGCCCAACTGTAGTTTTTCTTCTTTTTACCGCAGGTCACAAGAGCGCGGACATAGAAATGCCCGTGGAACAACGCACGGCGCTGCACCTGTTACGTACCTTCTATGTACAGTACACAGTCGCGCTCAATATGGCTTGCAACACGGCAGTGCGTGGCCTCACGAGCAAAGATTGCACATGGCTTCCACTAGCCTTTATTTCCATTACTAAACGCGTTTCTCTCACTTGGGTATGATCCCAAATAAGAAAATAATATTTAGTTGAAATAAAAACAAGATGAAGCCGTGCGCCACCTTTGAACCCGTGAGGCCACGCGCTCCCGTGTTGCAAGTCATATTGAGCGCGACTGTACGGGCCGCTGTGTCTCCGCTACAAGAAATAAGCCATGTGTAGCCGACGTAGCCTTTTAATTGAACTCTTATGTTCAGGAAAAGGATCTGAGCACTGGCTGACGTATTAAACGAGCAAGGAAAAAAAAAAACTCCTCACATGCAACGTTTTTACGTCAGCACCAGTTTGAAAAGGACGGATCCAAAATCGAAAATGTTTCTGCTATTGGTGAAAGGGCAAAATTTTGAATGCACACAATATTTCACGTGACAAAGCAAAACAGGCTTTTTAGCTTCTCCAGTGGAGGTAGGCTTAGCGCTGTTCCTCTTCCCATCTATCGACGCAATGGGTTCTATTAAACGATGCCTTCTCTGCGGCAACGCCGTTCTTGCAACTTCGTGTACCATGACTCGCGCGTAAGAAATGTGGAGCCTGCTCAATGTGTTAACAAGATCCCGCAAAACCGTACAGAGGTATCCGGCCCGTTTCGACGTGCACGGTCGTTCTTGTAGTAGCCACCACACGGTGTGCAATTAACGCGAACCCGACTAGCAGCGTGGGGTATAAGCTTTAATTTCTGAGAAAAAAACTTGGACCATCTCCCCGAAGGGAACCCTGATGGGATGCGAAGCAGCAGCGGTGCGCACGGCGTTGACCCGGTTGAAACGGGCGTCGACGCGGGAACGGTTTGAAGCGAAACTCGGTGTAGCGTTTACTCGAGTAAACATTTGTTTGAAACGCAAAGACACGGGAGGCGGGTCAAAGGTGTTGCGAGCGGGCGGAGCAGCCGGCAGCCGCGAGCATGCTGCGGGTGAGGGAGAGAGTGACGTCAGCGCGCACCTGCGAGGGAAGCGTGCGAGGGGAGCGTGACGTCAACGCGCAGCTGTGGCGTGACCTACTTGGCAACGCTCCAACACCTACGGCGAGGGGAACGCGTTGCGGCGCATTCGTACGGACACACGTAACGTACGGCGTTACACACGTGAGTCAAAGAGCTGCTTCGCATCTAAAAGCTTTCGTGCTGAGTTGCCAATTTTGTCTCACGTGTATCTATCTCTCGCTCCGAGCAGAGATCCTCAACAACACGGTGGTGACGTATCGGTACCAGACGGCGATGCAAAAGGCGGCTGCGCTGTTCCAGTCCTGCATCAACATCGGTGAGCGTTTAGCCGCGAAGACGTGTAGCGATTGAAGTTGTTGATTTTCAGTCTCGGTCTCGCCGCGAAACTACGTGTAACTATGGCTGTCAATCCTGAGATATCCGGCTATACTCGCACTTGTGTTTTACTTATATGAAAACCGTTAGCCGGGATGCTAGGCTGTCAGATTCGTAATACATGCGCGTACGACACAGTTGCGATGAAGGCTCTGTCCATTTTGATTTGGCGGCTGCAACAGCTACCACGAATGCCGTGCTTGCACCAATATAGCGCGCCCCCCTGTTCTAACGCGCTTGATGCCGAATTCGCATAAGAGCCAGATTGCAACGCGCGGACAAGTTTGAGGGGTATACCTCTAACGGGGGAAACTGAGGCGTTAGAATCGTGCAAATACGGTATCTATCTCAAATGATATCAAACTCATTTACTAGGCATTAGCAGACAAAACGACGATGCTGCCACGCGCATTTATTGCATCAGTTTTCCTGCTTTCGGTTTCGACCCACAAAAGACTGTGAGCAATGCTCGGCGCAGACCACGCCTCAGTGTTCGCGAAGCTTCGCGATTATAGTAGATTTTTTTGTTAAGATTGCACGCAGCACGCGAACCGTCCAGCTTATTCTAGAGCTTGCACGACCACCAGTGATAAGGGTGGAAAGTTCGACGCGTGCTGTATAACAGACGGCGCGTCCCAACGATGAGCAGTTTTATCGACCACCGACGCTCTGTGCGCCGATATCAGTGTACAGCGTGCATTGCTTCCTGTAATTTGAGTTTCCGTTTCACAGCCATAAGTTCGGCCAAATAAACAGTTTCACCTTGAAGAAGCCTACTGCTGCCTTCGTCCACATCACGACCACGTGATAATACGATTAGGAGGATCGTCGTAGTGAGGAGACCCCGCGTTGATTTTTACCACATCGCATTCTTCAAGGTGAACCTAAATTTAAGTACACGGACGTTCTTGAATTTCGCGTATACGTAGAAATGTTGAGAGGGAGTCGAACCCGCGTCCTCCAGCTTAGCAGCGCGGCACTTTGCTCGCTATGCTATCGCGGCGGGTGAGTGGAAAAATAAACGTAAACAAGTAGTTACGAAGTAGGAAAGGCTTCGCTAGCGGCTACTCGAAAAAGATATCTCGGGCCTCTAATTATGTTGTTTCCAAATATGGTTTAAGCCTCAAGTTAAGCGTGCAAGCCTAAAACGGGTAGTCGTGGAAAGCAACAAGCATCTCATGCGTTTTAGTTAATCTTAAGTTGTTCGCATTTCAATTGTCCCATTGTCTTCATTGACTGCATTGTGTGCTAACACACAACGTACACACCCCGCCTCCCTAGAGCAAACTTACACGCTCGCATACACTATAGCCTGAAATGGGTAATCAAAACAAACACGTTTGTTTAGTAACCTGTACTGTAACACATTATGCGATATACGGTAAAAGTGGCACGGACATTTTCTAACATTGGGACCACTGGGTCACATTCCATCACATTGGGTCACTGATTAGCTGGGTCAGTAAATCACATTCGAGGGAAGAGTTGCTTGTAAATTTACTTTTTTGTTTTTTTACTATAGCCGCAATTCCAAACGGCCCAACTAAGCCGTGAAAAAAAAAGAAAGAAAAAAAAAACAGCCATTACCGTCGTACAGTTCTCATTGTCAGGAAGCATCGCAGATTTTCGAAGCTTTTGTTAACCCTTATAGAGTGTGGCTTAGTCTTCGTAGTGCAGCAGTGGCCGTGCGGTTATTTTATACTCACATCGCTAACGCTTTCACGCAGACATGCGCAACAGCAAGGGTACGCGACCTCTAGAAGAGCTTCTCTCGTACGTGGGCCTCCCGCGGTGGCCCATCCTGAACCGGACGGCCAAGTTCCCCACTTACCAGATCCTGGGTCACATGATCCGGGAGTTGGGCCTGGACGCCATCGTCTCGGTTCACGTCGGCCTCGACTACTACGACAGCGACCAGTACCTGATCTACGTGAGTCAGTGGGCGTCTTCACGATGAGATGCTGTACATATTCAGGCGAGAAAAGGGACACTTATTCCCGGAAGCTAGACTTATTGGTCAATTAAATTACGACGCGGACATTACAAAGAATGAGAGGGAACGCCGGCCAAGCGCTCAGAAAAAAGTCATAGCGGGATACACATAGGCGCGCGCAGGGTTCCCCTTCAGGGAGGGCGAAGGCTCGCCGCATCGCCCCCCCCCCTCACTATTAGGTCACTGCATGGGGTAGACATTGCGCCCCCCCTTTCTTAGGTGACTAGAGGGGGCGACGCACCCCCCCCCCCCGCCCCTGCCCCCCCCTCGTGCGCACGGCTATGGGGATACAACATCAGCGGGTCATGAGCCATCTCTCGGTCTTGGTGAGAAAACACGGACACGGCTTGCGGATAGCGGACATTGCTGTGAACATGTCAGCCAAATCTTGCAGTCATGCGCGGCAAGGAGAGTTTAGAAGCGGAACGTGAATTTGCCATTTTATCAGGCTCCCTCTGTTCAATGCCTGGACGAGAGCGGTGTTTCGATAAGATGCGCTTCTTGCCACTGGGTGCCGCCACATGCCGGCGCCGTGCTCCGTAGCACGGTGTTCTCCGTAGTCTGCTAACATTACATGTTGAGTCACACTCGCGCTCAGGAATCACATACATAGGGAGAGTGCGATCGGGTTTCATCACGCGCGCTGCTGACGTCACTTCTTTCCCCCGTGCCATCCATCCCTGTGTAGATTCCTGCGCGCTCGTCGGGACGAAAGAAGAGAGAATGTGCTTGAAGCGCACGACAGATCCCTGTAACTTCGCTCGCTCTTCACGCATTCGAGAAACGTTTGCTGCAGTCGATTCGTGAGGCAGTAAACTCCGATACTGAGGTAATTCGGTGATTAATTGAAAAAGGTTGTTCGTGACATTTTTAAGAAGTCCGGATACATTTGTAGTCCTGATCTCGCACTCGGCAATGCCCTCCGAAGGCGGGGTCACCACCGTCCGGTTCGTGAGGTCAGTGTGGAGTGCGCTCCCATTGGTGCAGGCCTTTGCATTTGCCTTTGGGGAGGAAATGCCGCAGGCTTCTAAAGTTAAAACCGAGTATATTGAAAAATAGTAAAATGACATTTCAGCTTCCTCGTGGAAAACCTTTTTCCCGGAACGAAAGGTCGTTTTAATTTTTTAACAAATGGTCATTTTCCTACTAAATCTGAACATTTCAGTAATGCGAAAGAAATAGCCAAGTCTATAGACAAAGCAAGCCTCTTTCACTCTAAGAAAAAGTCGAGTATTTTGGGAGTATTCCTGCTACTCAGCGATAAACGTCATCTGGCTCGCTCACGTTTCCTCTCTTGAAATCCCGGCTCTCGGCACATTCCTATCAAGAATGCTATGTCACGACGATAACGCGCGCGGCGTTCGTGACCGGGAAGTGCCGGGACGGCGGTGATAACACCAGGAAAGTAAGCGGGGTAGATGACGATTATAGTTCCGTAGCAAAAAGACACCCTTTCTACTCGATTATTTCTTAGAGTGTTCGGTAACACGAAAACGACCACATAATCTGGGGTGCTCCGAAACGCCAACACGAAGATACCATTCGTCTGATAAATCCGATATTCGGCTTCATGGGGCAAGAAATGGTTGAGCGGAAATGCAAATACTAGGTTGAGTGAAATATGAGAAAACGCCTGCAATATGCTTGGTGTCTAGAAATTAGTGACGATGCACAAACTTGTTGCTTGCCAAACACACATTCTTATATTTACTACAATAACTCATTTCGGTGGTCTATGTGAAGGTAACTAACACATACACATATATACGGGCAATGTCTGCAAAAATGCTATGTCTGCAAACAGTTTGTGGCAAGCCTACGTGTTATTTAGTTTTGTAGGACGACGTACGAATGGCCCATGATAATTCGTCTAGCACTTTTGATGATATACCATTTCACAGTTCTTTTATTGCGATAGCAATTATATGGACACTCGCGGCTGGTTTTCGCCGTCGGCGTCGGCGTCGGCGTCATTTGCCGTATATGTATATGTATATATATAACCGGGCCCGCCGGTCGTTCGTGAGCGTGAAAAGACGCGAGGGGAGGGGGGGTCCCTCGAGCGACCTTCGATTTTACGAGCGGGGCGCGCGCGTTATCTCCCCTTCTCGGCGGCCGACAGCGGACGGGGGCGGGGGGGGGGGGGGGGGCGACGTTCGATTTTACGAGCGCGGGCGCGGGCGCGCGCTTTATCTCCCCTTCTCATCTCCCCTTCTCGGCGGCCGGGCCGGCGTACCCTTCTGCGTGCTGCGCTCTCAACGCGAAGGGAATTCTCTTAAACAAGCGTTTTCTAGAGTTGCGTGAGATCGGATTCAAAAAGAGTTAGCTGCCAGCCTCACTTCGTATAACATTACAATTTTTTGCTATCGCATTCATTGCTTCACCCTTGCGGTGAAACTGTGACTTTTTAATGGATAAATGACAAAAAATATGTGAATAAATTCGATAACTCTACGTACATCTGCAAGTTATTGGGCAACTGACTGACTGTTTTGTGACCCAGGTTAGGAGTAACGATACTTAAAGCCATAGATGATCCAAGGAGGTTTAAAAAATTGAGATTATCTAGATTTATGCATCTGGAGACAGCACAGATGGATTTCGGTTCTTAGTAGTCACTGAGGGAATTGTGATGTGGCTATTACGGTTAAAACTCGAAGGTAAGACACAGGACAAGATAGCAACCGACAGAAGCAAGTGATGCTGTATGCATAGGCGTGCGCAGGGTTACCGTTCAGGGGGGGGCGAAGGTTCTTCGCAGCGCCCCCCTTCCCTATTAAGTCAATGTATGGGGCAGACTTTGCGCCCCCCCCCCCTCTTAGGTTCTAGGGGACTAGGGGGGGCGGCCGCCCCCTCTGCCCCCCTCGTGCGCACGCCTATGGCTGTATGTATACCTTGTCTTTTGACACCCTGCTGCTACACTCCACAAAAAGAAGGGGGGGGGGGTCACCATCCCGCCCTGCGAGCGCGAATGTCCAGCGCAGCTGTATCAAACACCACACATGCTGCTGGGGAGCGGGTGGTGGTTATGTTTTATTATTAGTTTAGAGTACTGGTAGCGATAATCACTTTGTGGTCACTGTGGTAGACCGCGATTGCTTCCGCGACCATTTTCATAAAGACGAATTTGTTCCTTTGTTCGAGCATTGTAGCACGCTGTTTTTCTGGTGTCTTTAATTTCCGAGGTCTACCCATGTCCGTCTTAGAATGAACTGAATGAGTTGCTGTATGGGTCTCCCCTTTAAATATGAAAGCGGGAAACACACGCGGTGAGAAGGAAGGGCCGTTTGACGTCATCCGAAGCCCTCGTGTGAAGTGCAAAGCAGCTGCAACCTAATCTTTACTGGGAACGCGTGGAAGGGCATTCCTATAGTTCGCTGGCCCCTTATCATCCATAATGCGGTTTTGACGCTTGTTTTGTGGTTTTCTTCTTTGAAACGAATATTGAGCTCTATGTGGTATGCCTTGTTGCAAAGAAAGATATGCCGTCTGCCCTCAATTGTTAAAAGGTTAAAAGGCATCCCAGATCACCCGGAGGTTGAAATTTAG
Source organism: Rhipicephalus appendiculatus (assembly GCA_030522465.1). Taxonomy (NCBI): domain Eukaryota; kingdom Metazoa; phylum Arthropoda; class Arachnida; order Ixodida; family Ixodidae; genus Rhipicephalus; species Rhipicephalus appendiculatus. Next base: position 437,712 of record JALIZH010013276.1, on the reverse strand, counting down.
TTGTGGAGTCGCAGTTACGCACTAGTCTACAGCGAACGCTTTCGTTCACTCGTCTGTCCGCCTCTTCGAATGCCCTTCATCAGCGTCCGAGGTGAAAACGCAAGGAGCACGCGAGCGCCTGTTGGTGGTCTAAAGGCAAGGAGGCTTAAACATCTCCCGCTAAAGGGAACCATGTGTAGATGTGAAGCAGCGGGCGCTAACGCTTACACTGGCGGCGGCGTTGACGCTGGCGCTCATCGCAGCTTTGCGCAGGAGAGAAAGCTGGGGAGGCGCAAAGCACGCAGTGATGGAGCGGTGTTTCCTACTAGAACATGTCAATCGCTGCTAATGGGCAATGAGAGACAGAAGACTCCGACTGGACACAGAGACCCGCAGTCCGCTTTTAGTTAACGCGCACGCTGCGAATTTTTATTGTTCAACAACGCACAGGAGAAATCTCCCACCGGCACCACCTTGCAGGTCGAAATCCATTGCCATATATACGGAGTGGCCAGTGAACGGCTGTGCAGCGCGAGCAGTCGGTTTTTTCAACCAAGAAACTCGCTAGCAGACGCTGCCTGCGTCGGCGTCGCGAGGCGAGGCGAGAGAGGGGGGGAGCGTAGGAGAGGAGAGAGAGTAGGGGACGCGCATGTGCAGTGGGAGTGTGGACGCCGCGGGCAGGGATGGAGAGAGGGGAGAGCGTAGGAGGGGAGAGAGGAGGGGAGGCGCATGCGCAGTGAGGGGGGTGGTTGCCGCGGGGAGGGATGCCTAGAGGAGAGAGAGGGGGAAAGGAGGTTTTTATTTATTTTTTTGAAAGGGTTTGCGCATGCGCAGTAAGGGATGTCACGCCGCACACCCGATTAAGCTCCGCCATAAGATGCTTCACATCTAACAGCCCTACTGGGGTGGAAATTATGTTTGGAAAGTGAAGACCAAGGAGGATTGGTGAAGACCGGCAGCAGCCATCTTACTCCAGGCACGGTACTACAACGTTGGCATACAGGGCAGAAACAGTAGCTTGGCCGTACCGTCATAGAGTTGTAGTAATCTAATAATGATAATTTCCTGGGACAGATACTGCTCAGCGGGTGTCGTAGTGTCACTGGTTTCCTTAAGCCTTGGCAAATGTTTGTAGAAATCAAGCCACCTGTCATCATTCTGATGCATTACCTTAATCAGGAACTGATATCTCTTACTCTATATTTAGGCTAGCGTTCGCGTTGGCAAAACAAAAGCATTTTATCTCGGATTGGGTATCACGCGAGAAAGCCCATATTTTGAGGTAAACTCCAGGCAAATGCTGGCTTCACTTCTGCTGCTAAGACCTTGCGAAAGCCTCCACTCCGGAATTTTGTAGCGTAAGCTACACTGGCCGAGGTTGAGGAGTTTCGCGTGGCTTATCGAGAGCCGTGCTGCGCATGCCCGAGGAGCAGTGACGTCACACGGCGCACAGCTGGCGCGCCGGAGAAGGCCTGGAAGCTCCTGGAGTGACGTGTCACTAGAGGGCTGGCGCTTGACTCGCGATTTGGCTGGCGCTTGACTCGCGATTTCGCTGACGTCGATCTGTATTAGGCTGTACCCTGTAGCAACGACAAACTTGTTGATCGCAATCAAGCAGTCCGATCACAATCGGCTCGAATCGCGATCAAAAGTGCTCGTGTGACACCGGTATAAGGGTTTCACCTTCATAGCTAGAAAGTTCCTGGGGTGCTCAATCCACCAACCTTCCAAAATGGCATCAGGCCTGGGCTGCCCCTGCCGCATGACCCGATCTTCCTAACATGGCCGATGACCGGCGTCCTCCTGCGCAGATCGGCCAGCCGTCCTTTGGCGTGGAGCCGCCGGTGCTGCTGGGCCGCTACCGGTCACCCTACTTCCGAATACTGCACCGCTACAAGCTGTACATGTACCGCTGCGCGCTTCTCATGGGCTCCAACGTGGCTGCGGCCGACATGGTCAACGACATCGTCGCCTTCGAGGCGAGGCTGGCTGCTGTGAGTATCACATGTATATGCACTCTCGTTGGGCTATAAGAAATAAGTAGAATAGTAAATTGCAAGGGCGATGGAAATTGTCTCGTTGGTGCTATCGGTGACCATTAGGATTGTAAATAAAGTGATCTAAACAACGCACAGTTAAGTTTCCGATTGCGACGAAATAATCTGTGTAGTTATTAACATTGGCTAATAAAGTTTACTTCAAGCAAACTTCAATTTTATCTCATAACTAAAGTGATTTTTAGTGGCCACCGAAAAGCCACCAAACTGTAAAGCTAAGATGCAACTTAACTTGCGCCGCATTGGTGGTTCTATTTGAGGGACACTTTGTACATTCCAAAGCCTGTTCGGCGAAAGCTTGTGGCCATTCGACTGACGATGTCATTTTTTAGGGGCGAAGCTCCTTAAAGCGGCACCCGTTCGTCCCTCGTCGTTGTCGTAGTCGTAGTCGTAGTGCGTAACAAGTCTTACGCTTTGACCTCCAAGGTGGTGCCGGTGGGAGATTTCTCCTGTGCGTTGTTGAACAATAAAAAATTCGCAGCGTGCGCGTTAACTAAAAGCCAAATTCTTCTGTCTCTCATTCCCCATTAGCAGCCATTGGCATGTTCCAGTAGGAAACGTTAAAAAAAAAGCTGGCAGGTCCCACGCACTGTGGCAATCGACGTAATGCGACGCAGCCAGGAGCAAATCCTGTTTTGTATAATTTGCATGTCATGTTTTACATGTTAGGATGCGTCATTTTTGTTCGTCATACAGTCACGTCGCGCAATACTAATTTTGGTGTATATCAAGCTAGCGAACTGGACGCAAGCGCACCATGAGCGTGGCATGTAAATGGCGTTGTAGATGACACGCATGCCAAGATTTTCATGTTACCACCTGCCACTTATGTTCGTCATACAGTCACGTCACTCAATCCCAAATTTGGTGTATATCAAGAAGCAAACGAAACGGCCACGAGCGCGCCATGAGCGTGGAATGCAAGTCATGTCGCTCATGACATGTCATGATTTCCATATTACCACTTGTCATTTATGTTCGTCATACAGTCATGCCACTCAATACCAAATTTGGTGTATATCAAGCTAACGAAACGGCCGCGAGCGTGCCATGAGCGTGGAATGAAAGTCATGTCGCTGATGACATGTCATCATTTCCATACTACCACTTCTCATATATGTTCGTTATACAGTCATGTCACTCAATACCAAATTTGGTGTATCTGAAGCTAACGAAACGGCCGCGAGCACGCCATGAGCGTGGCATGCAAGTCATGTCGCTCATGACATGTCATGATTTCCATATTGCCACTTCTCATATATGTTCGTCATACAATCATGTCACTCAATACCAAATTTGGTGTATCTGAAGCTAACGAAACGGCCGCGAGCACGCCATGAGCGTGGCATGCAAGTCATGTCGCACATGACAAGTCATGATTTTCATATTACCACTTGTCATTTATGTTCGTCATACGGTCACGTCACTCAATACCAAGTTTGGTGCATATCAAGCTAACGAAACGGCCGCGAGCGCGCCATGAGCGTGGCATGCAAGTCATGTCGCACATGACAAGTCATTATTTGCATATTACCACCTGTCATTTATGTTCGTCATGCAGTCACGTCACTCAATCCCAAATTTGGTGTATATCAAGCTAACGAAACGGCCGCGAGCGCACCATGAACGTGGCATGTAAATCATACTTTTCATGACAAGTTAGTCATGATTTTCATGATATGACCAGCGATTTACGTTCGTCATAGAGTCACGTTATGTCATACCAAATTAGGTATAAATCCCATTAACGATACGGCCGGGAGAGCACAAAGTCGTAGGCGGCTAGATAGATAGATAGCTAGGTAGATACGCTCCAACTCGCCGAAGTTCGCTAAGAAATGCTTCGCATTTAAAAAAAGCCGACTTCTGCTGTCTCTCATTCCCAGTAGCAGCCATTGTTTACCTCCAAGGTAGTGCCTGGTGAGATTTCTCCTGTGCGTGATTAAACAATAAAAATTTTGTTCAAAACGCCGTTGATTGATGAAATAAACCAACGAAAGACGCCAGATGTTTTCTAAAAGCGAAACGAAAAGACGCCAGATGTTTCTAAAGCAAAACGAAAAGACGCCAGCTGCTTAACGAAAGACGCCAGGTGTTTTCTAAAGCAATGGTTTTATAATCAAAACCATATCGCGATACAGGTTTGTAGTTGACGATGCTTGTTGCCGTCGGTGTGTGCTCGTATGGATAAGGATGCCGCTGCAACCAGTGCAAGAACCACTTAGCTTACATTTCACCGACCACAAAGCGGTCATAATGAAAGGACAACGGAAACCAGCAATAAAAGTTTGATAAAACATTTAATCAATCGTTTCACGTCATTTTTATCGGGCGAATTAACGGAAGAAATTTCACGGTTTAACCGATGATTACTTCCAGGAGCTTCGCCCAATCTCATCATCATTCACCTCGTGGATCTGCCGTCAATTTTTTTACACACTCAGTGGGATGGCACACAAACGGAATGTGTGCGTGTTTTTTTTTAATTTTTTACCGCGAATCGCAGCGATACGCGAGACTAATTTCGCATGCGTTCGTATTCTCCCGCTTTGCGCATCGTGCAGACGCCATCCGCGTTCCAGCGCTTAAATTGACGGACACTGTAAATTCCAGAGTGTGTTCCGCGAACGCCTGTGCCCATTGAGACGGAATCAGTCAGAATAGAACGCGATGCGCGCGTCTCCCTCCTTGCATGATAGGACACGCTGGGCACAGCGACGCAAAGCGCGTGCGCTGTAGAGTCCGACGCGACCGGCGTCCGTTTGCGCGCCCCGGCGGATGCCTGGCACCGTGCCAGGGCACGGACGGAGGGACGGACGGAAGTGAGCATGAGACATTAAAGGCTTTCGCCTTAATAGCATTAGTACTCATTAATTCGAACTCGAAGGCGACTACAAGACTATTCGAATTAAGCGGAGTTCGAATTAGCGGGTGGGCGCTACAATAAACGGACATCGCGCCACACTGCGCGGGCAGCCAACGAAGCCACCTTTGGACTCGTTATCGCGAACTATAGGCGCTGCTGCATGTTTGAGGCGGGTGATCTCGTAAATTAAGTTCATGCAGCTCTAACAGCTTGCAGAATCACTTGAGCAGTCAGTGATAAGCCAGAAACAAGCACCGACATGCATTCATGTGAGCAGTGTGTCGAAAATGTATATGACGCTAATTGTGTTCCAAAACGCGTTTATTTACATGGCAGAGTAAACGCAATCAAAATAAAAATAGGTCGGTAATTTGCATTGGTTTGCGTTTCTTCGGTCGCGACTCCATGAACATCGTTTGCAGCTCGCACAAGAGCTCCAGCGCAGCGTCCAAATTGTTATCTGCTGAGAAATGCTGCTGTTTCGTTGTTTTGAATCTCTAGTAAATTTGGTTTGGTTTAGTTTTGCAACACATTGTGAACACTTTGGGACGACTTCTGCGAGGAGCAATCAAGACGAGGGGCTTTCAGTTCGAATTAACCGTTGTGGATACCGACGCGTTCGAATTACCAGGAGTTTCCGCCATAGAAATACACAAGGCTGTGCCGGGACCAGGGCGGCAGTTCAAATTAACCGTAAGTTCGAATTAACCATGTTCAAGTTAACGAGCTTTTACTTGCAAGTTTAGAGAAAGGGTTATAGTGTACGCACACCAGAGCACGCCTGTTCCGCACCCAGGCTACGGGCAAGTCAAGCGGATACTCTCTCACCCACAGCATATTCTGCTGGGCTGCCAAGGCGCGCATAGGTTGTGCCCGAAGTTTGCGCCAAGTAAACAGGGCAATCTGCAGCTCTGAGGCGTTAACCCTTTCAGTCCCAGTGATTCCAATTGGAATCATAAATTATGTAGGTCAGTCAGCAAGCATCTGGTAAAGATAAAGCGTTGTTCTTCCTCAAGAGCCCGTATTTAGCATCTGCCCTACATGTGGTGTCAACATATGGTACACACATAAAGCGACGTCACGTCTGAATGAAGAAATTACAGAAGCAGTTGTGCTGTTCGCGCATTTCGCTGAGGCGGCGTCTTCTTTCACCGTGCAGAGATAGGGCATTTATTTTAGTTCTGCGCCAGAAATTTGAATTTCGGCTATTGGACATTATGCTATCCTGTCTAGACAACATTTTAAGTAATAAATGAACTAAGAATTATGGAATTAATATTAAATGAAAATTATTTATTAAATTAATTGGCACATTAATTATCTTCACTGAAAAGTGTGAACAAAGAGTTTTTCATTTTTTTTTTGGACTACCACGATCATGTGCATCTCGAAGTGTAAAAACTAGTTGCTTACATTGAAAATAGTTAATTCGGTACTGAAAGGGTTAAAGCGCGAAAAAGTACCCGCTCACGCCACTTCCGCGTGTAAGAGCTCGTCTGGGCACAACTGCGTCGTCCTTAGATGCCAAAACAAGCAGTGTAGCGGAAGGATATTACTTAGCGCTGTCTGCGGCGATCACAACGCTCCACGGGAATTGTGCCAGTGCGATGTTTTCAGCTTCGCCGCGGGTGGGTAATTGTAATTCAGATAGAAAAACAAGAAGCCGAATGAAAATGCGCGAGTAAGTACATTAACTGCGTGTATTCGAGTGTGATGCCCACCTATTTCATTTTACGAACCTAATTTGCGTGACACGCTGCTGGGTTTAAGGTAGACGCAAGCTTCGTGAGGGAATGCATTAATGCCTTGGAGCGCCTCCTTTGACGAAAATGTGGAGGAAGGTTGTGCTTTCAAGCACAAGCAAGCAGTATGTTTTGCCACTTTCAACGTAGTATTAAGCTTTGGTGCTTTTGATGGCAATCACGCCTTCAATATTACAAGCTTTAGTCTTCAAAATGTAGTAAATAGTACGATGTTCCTGAACAGTTGGCCAGAACTTCTTCATGCCTTCGTGTCAATGTTTGATGTCCCCAAATTTATTTATACACAAGGCATCCAGCTGCACAGAATACACAGTATTTTTGTCTCGTAAGTAAGGTAGTCGCGCCAATGTCCTTTACGTCGCAGACACAGGCGTAGCGCTAGCTCAGACAGCTAATCTTTTAGCATTAGGTTGCATAGCTCACCGCATTTAATAAGAGACAGCGGGATCCCACCCATATCAACATCGGCTTAACTAAGAGTAGCACTGTTCCGTTTGTATACAGCATCTTTACAGGATTAAAATTGCGCAGATCTTCCAAAAGGGATCGATCAACGATACTGCCGTCTATACTCGCTGATAGCGTGCTTTTGTGAGCGAGACACATTACTGGAGAAGCGCTCGTAAAACAAAAATTACGTTACGCGAAACTACCCGCAAAGGCGTACACTAATTATTAAGCGAATCATGTTGAAGTGATGAGTTTTCGCATAATGTTGCGCGCAACTTGGAACATACGGCAACAGGACATCGTTTCACTCTTTCGCGAGCTGCACTGCAAACACGGCTAACGCGTACCACACCGAGGACGCTTTTTTTTTTTTTTTTTTTTTTTTTTTTTTTTTTACAACTGTAACAGCGTACGTACTTCACGAGGTTGCTTCCGCGGCCTGCTCAGCACGTACTGTATACATTGTGGACTTGCATGAGCAAGGTGTACATTCGACTTGTCGTTCTCGAGCGCTCCGCAGGCGCTGAAAAAATTACGTAAAATAGCAACCAACCGTTTGTTCTAACATTATCAGGTCAAAACATGATCAGGAAGGAGAAACATGACTTCCATAACAGCTTGGTCTCGTTGAAGAGTTTTGAAACTGTTGAATTCAACACTTTCAAACACAGTCAGGGCGCTCTCAAATAGCCAGTCGAATGTACCATTAATGTTCCAATGAAAACAGCGAAAATGTTTTCATTTTCTTCTTCATAGCGAGGCTAGAAAGACGAAAATGAAGCCGGCTGAAAAATTGTGATTTCCAGTTACGCACTTCCGCGGATTTCAATAATAATAATTGTTGCGGTTTTATGCCCCGAAACCATGATGTGATTATGAGGGACGCGGTTGTGGAGGGCTGCGGAAAATTTCGACCACCCGGTGTTCTTTAACGAGCACCTAAATCTAGGTACACGGGCCTCTAGCATTTTGTTTCCATCAAATATGCTGTCACCGCGGCTGGGATTTGATACCGTGAGTTACGGATCAGCAGTCGAGCACCGTAACCATCGGACCACCGCGGCAGGTCTTCGGCGGCATCTTCTCACGGTTTATTGTAAAACAAAAAAAAAAGTAATAAGCATTCGTTAAACGAACAATATGTCTCTCTAGTCAACGTTTCGACAAGTGCACTCAACCGCCCGAACACAAGCGCCCTTGTCAAAACGTCGGCTCCAGCAACGTCTCTCGTTCAACTACTTTTTATTGCACCAAGCCTACACCGTTCCTTGGGCGTCTATCTTGTTTGTATTTTTCCAACGCAGAAAACGTTCTTGAGTTGACTGTTTTCGGCGGACTAGTAAATATAGCCATGATGCGCCATTGCTGTTGTTATACTTCACAGCAACAACAAAAAAAAAAAAATTAAGACAGCTTCGCACTAGGGATGCCCAGCCTGAAGGAAGTGCGGAGCTGGGCAGCCTTCTTTGTTTCTCTTTGGCTTTCTCTTTCGTTCTTCCTCTCTTTTTTTTCTTTTTCTCTTTTCCGCTTTGTTCCATCTTTTTTTTCTCTCTTTATTTCTATTTATTTCTACTTTTCTTCCTATTTTTCAACTTTCTTTCTCTCTCTTTGTATTTCTCGCTTGCTTCCTTTTTTTTTCTATGTTTATACGTGGTTTTGCCTGCGTTACGCCAAGCGACGATAGCATACGACAGCCCGGGCCCCTAGAGTGCTCCGCACTTAATATCATCGTCAAGGCGCTCGAAAAACAAGAGGAACAATACTTCTCCATGGCGCGAGCGAGCGCTCGATATGCTATAGATGGCTCTGCTTATACGTGGTTTTGCCTGCGTTACGCCAAGCGATGTCAGCATACGACTACATACGACAGCCCGGGCCCCTAAAGTGCCCCGCACTTAAAAGACAGTGTAAAACACCGTCTTCATAATTCATGCAATAGACGATCTCTTTGTCACAAAAAGAAACTGCAAGGACTGCTTCGCACATGTACGCGCCTCTAGCATTATACGCTGCACCGTTTGTACTGTCACTGCGCATGCTGACGCGTTACCTTCAAAACTTCCGCGCAGATAACGGAGCCAACAGGTGTCGTCGACAACCCGCGAAGGGTCTACAACCTCATGGCCTTGAGAACGCTGGAGGGCGCCATACCAGAGGTACTCTTCGAACCAGTCTATCTCGTTGGCTGAATTCAGCTGTCATCCTAAGCCTGCCTAAATCGATATCGCATATCTACATATTCAAAAAGTCATCGGTTCCCTTCAGCTAACGCTAAGGGTGTGACAGGCGAAAGCCTATCCTCTTTAAGGCACTATTAATTCGCCCTGTATCACCCATGATTCACTTTAATGCACGTTGATTCACTTTAAGATCACTTTGACTTCACATTAATTGGTGCTCCTAATCATTCGGCACCATTACATCAGTGCTTAAGGTCAGGAGACTTTTGGTATAAACTACCCGTGTTAACGACGCGCTGAACGCCAGATTTTTCGACCAATGAGCCATTTAAGGCTTTCGCCTTAATGACGAGCCTCGACTCGAATGTCTTGATCCTCAGCTCCACCGTGGAATTGAAAAGAAACGACCTGCATCGTAGTGGTGTCATTCACGGCGTCTCGGTGGTTTTCACTGCGCAAGGAACTGTTAGAGAAGCTGTTAGGGGGGCCGCATTGTTGTCCATCCGTAGATCTCATGTGGCGTTATCACACTCAAAATCGAGTGGTCAATACAGGCATAAAATAAGGCTATCATTGCTCAAAACGGGGTTAGAATAAACGAACCATGTCCTAAAATAATATAATTAACAAAAATAATCATGAAGTAATCGCAATAACTAACTTAAAATCGCCTGAAAACGCTTCGGACACATGCGACCCGCACTGCGCAAGAGAGGGTGCCACCGCCTCGCCAAGCTCACGATTGCTCCTGCCATCGGCGCTTCTCCGGCGCCTTCGTCGCTACTTTTGAAGGGGGAGACAGCCTCACGAAACTCACTGCAGATGACACGTATCTCAACGGCCGTAACAAGCCGGAAGTCGCTAAAGCGCAGCAAAGAAGTTCGCAAACTTATCTGTCTAACAATATTCTACTCGTGCCGGTAAAACTATACATGCCTACTTGAAACGTCATCGACGGTTTGGTAAACGGAGCAGTGGGAACTCTACAAACGGGAATCACCGCGGCTGCCCGTGCTAAGTACTCTCTCAGGTTTCACAATAGTGGAGTGGCATTTTAACGCAATATTTAGAATCTACACCAATGACTAGACAATTTTTTTTTTACTCCTGTGCTTTAATTCGACTGCTCGTCGAGAACTGTTGCAACATTTTGGCTCCGTGTGTGCCGTGCAGAGCCACTTAAAGTGCTGCGTGTAGCAGCTTCAGAGGAAAGGCCCGCATTATTTAACTTTATGTGAGACGCTCTGAAATGAGTATTGTTGAAAGGTGTGGCAGATTGGACCAATTTCCTCGAGACGACCGATAATTTTGTGCAGCTTGATGTGAACATATTTTCTATTCCGTGCTTCAGTGCTTCGACCTTGCTCTGGTATTATTTAATCATTCAACAAGCAGCGCTAAGGAGCTATACACACACAAAAAAAACAGTAACATGGTGACTCTCGACTGCAGCTTGTTAAAATAAAGAAATACGGAATATAACTCATATTTGCGGAAGGCAAAAGACACACGTGCAATAACAATTTAGATAAATTAACCTGAAAAGGGACAGGTAAACATGACATGCAAGTTGGGATCAGGAGGTGCGATAATGCAATAAATATTCCACTTCTTCACTGACAAAAGCTAGCGATGGTTAGCTTATACCAGGGGTCTCAAACACGCGGCCCGCGGGCCGCATGCGGCCCACGAGGCTCTCGGTTGCGGGCCGCGGCCCGCACATGACTGTCTTCGCCCCACGTTTTTTTTTTTTTCTTAAGTATGTTAGTGGGGCACACAGGCCAGACTGGCTTACGGCATTGTTTCTGTGAAGCATGCCACGTGTCACCTTGTTCTGAAACATAGCCGTGAAACAAAAACTTTACATCACAATCGACGTCAAGATTTCAGTCATTTGGAGATCAATATCAATATGTTGTTGGAATTCTGAAACCACCAAATGTGAACCCCCCCCCCCCCCCCCCCCGCCGCTCGTACCTCTTTCCTCTTTCACTGCCCCGGCCCTTGCGGGACTAAGTTGCGTGAATGTGGCCCGCTGGCTGAGGTGAGTTTGAGACCCCTGGCTTATACAATCATCGTGAAGTTCGCAGATGTTAAAAGATAGAGCCATAACTGCCCGAGCGTTGTGAAAAAAATCGTTGGTGGACGCGGCGAATCGTTAATTGATATGAATTTTTCGCAAGCGTGTCTATGCATGTATGTATATACATATATGTGCAGGAATATTAGATAAAGGGAAAGAGTAAACGGGAAACACGCATTACGTGCTTTTGTGTCTCCTGTAAAGCGTGCTCTGCCTTTGCTTTACTTTTGCAAAGAAGAAGCGAACTTTACAATAACGCTCAGCTGGTCAAGTAAAAAAAAAAGCCGTTCGTCAAAATATGTCTACGATGAAGAACATGAGATGTTTGTGTATAGTGGGCTACGTGCTGGTTGTTCCATCCTCTATAAAGTATTACCTGGTTCTCACGCGATTACAGCAGCAACGAGCTTTCTGTCCGCTCTTACTGTCCCAAATAGTTTTTTATCCTGCGTTCGGCCGAACTGTATGCACAATGATTCTCACCATAGGGTATGCACCTAACTCTCCCAGCAAGAGGTTCGTCTTAAATGAGGTTTAGCGTTCGTTGAATTTGGCTGCCCCTGGTGTGTTTCTACACCAGAGGCAGTGTACATTATCGCTAATCTGTATATAATTAAGCTTCGTTTATTGATACCGAGGGAGGTGAACTAAATGACGTTTACTTTAGCTAGCAGAAGAAACGGTTCTCATTGATCCCACGTTTAAGCTGATTATTGCTGCGGGCGTGAAAGTTGGCGTTGGTGTAAAGAGGCAAACAGTTGCACTTCTTGTAATGGACGGCTATTTGAAAATAAGGTGAACTGACGCGGGCGTGTTTGCGTTTTCTGAATCTCGCATTAACGCACTGCCGCTCTGACACACGTGCACATTTCCATAAGATAATGGCACAGCTATCAAGACTACGTAACCTCATTAGAACTAATCTCGCAGAGAAGGACGATGGAGTGAGTTGACGTGGTATTAGGCATGCACGTTCTTTTGTACCATGAAAAAGTAGGTGTTACCTACCAGCTGGCAATGTATACAATACGAAACGGTCAACGTTATTGTCACCGTGACGCAAGTAGGGTTGCAACGCGTACGTTCTGTTTGCAGTTTATGAAAACTGGTCAAACCTGCAGTGGCCTCACGTCTGAGCGGGATGACTTCACTGTCCACGAGCCAACTCTTTGCTCGACGTGGCCGCCGTTGATGCTAGTAGTCGTCTAGACTTCTGACATTAAAGGGAACCAACGTTGAAGGGAGTTCCTCTCAGCTTATTTCGCAAAGTACGAGGGTGTCGTTGCTACACTATACCAATAATGCAGCTACATCTGCAGAATATGGAAAGAGGTTGGGATTCAGCGCTACCCATTTCGAATGTTGCGTTCGCGGGAGAATGTTATCGAGGAGGCGCGAATCGTAGCTCGAGTGACTAAACGAACTTTATAGACTAAGGTGTATGTAGTTCTTTAGGGCTTTCCCGCGCAGGTGTGAAGGTGTCGGTGCGCCGGTGTTTTGTACGGTGGGTATGCGAGATAGTGAACGTTTTACCAACGTAGCACTTCCCGAAACTACAATGTATTCGACTTCGAGTGTCGTCGAGGTTCCAGGGTAAGCTTTATGCAAGTATTCAGGGGCATATTCTTTGCAGGCACTGTTTGGCAAAAGTCCCCTGTTCGGCTAATGCGCTGGACATTTTTTACAACAGACTTGCTGAATGTTTAACCATGGCTTTCTTACCTCGCCTGGTACAGGTCCGCTGGACGTTCTTTCTCAACCTCATCCTGCGCGACGTCGGCGTTTCGATGGATCTGAACGATCACGTGATCGTCACGAATCCCATTTACCTGAAGAAGCTCTCCAGGTTGCTCAAGGCGGTTCCGAGGTATGCTATATAGTAAAGTAACATGTTGCACTATAGGTTGTACAACAAATGTATATCTTGTACTGTTGTTGTTGTCGTCGTCATTGTCGTCATCGTCGTCGTCGTTGTTGTTGTTGTTGTTGTTGCTGTTGTTGTTGTTGTTGTTGTTGTTGTTGTTGTTGTTGTTGTTGTTTTTTACTTTTACTTAGAAGGACGCACTTTTTTGCCCAGGCCTCCCTTCCACGCGATACATGCCGGCTGACAGCATTAAGCGCGAAACATGGGGAGGCCATTCTCCCGACCCTTGGTGGATGTATGCTTTGATGCTCGAATATTGCCGACTTTGATGTATGCTTTGATGCCAGAATATTTGATTACGGCATCCACCTCACCTGAAAAGACTGCATTGTCGAGTATGTTTTGCGTTAAATATAAGTCGACATACCCACTCACGAATACATTAACATATACTCACACCATACTGATTTCACGGGCGTTATGTAGAGCATTAGTAATTGACTAATACGGGTGTCAGTAGTCGTAAGTATGCATAGGAGAAAGCGCTGGAGAGTAATCTTGGAGAGTAAGTCTTTGTTTGTGCTGGTCAGTTTTGGTGAGCGAGAATATTAACAGTAGTGAGTCTCGCTGAACGGCAGTGTACGAAGTACGATCGAAAGTCAGTGAAAGCGAGTGTGAGTGGGGCTCTTACCGACAAGCCAAAACTCACTGCACACGCGCGCGCTTCGCAGCTCGATCGTGGCCAACTACCTGGGCTGGCGCATCGTGCAAGTGATGGGCCAGCACACCCTATCCCGGTTCCGGCAGGCGCAATTCCGCTTCGACCACTACCGCTACCTGCTGCAGGAGCCCACCGAGGTGCCGAGACAGTGCGTGCGGATCACCATGAGCCTGCTCAGTTTCGCCGTCGGAAGGCTCTACTACGACCGGCACGTCAGCAAGGCCCCGCTGCGCTACAAGGGGGTGAGCGCTCGCACTCTTCCTTTTAGATGCGAAGCAGCTTAAGGCGAAGTTCAATCCGGTGGTGGTGGTGGTGGTGTGCGGCGTGACCACCCTTACTGCGCATGCGCAAACCCTTTAAAAAAAATAAAAATAAAAACCTCCTCTCCCCCTCTCTCTCCTCTAGGCATCCCTCCCCGCGGCGACCACACCATCACCGCGCATGCGCGTCCCCTCCCTCTCTACCCTCCTACGCTCCCCCCCCTCTCTCCTCCAGACATCCCTCCCCGCGGCGTCCACACCACCACTGCGCATGCGCGTCCCCCCTCTCTCTCCTCTCCTACGCTTCCCCCCTCTCTCACCTCGCGACGCCGACGCAGGCAGCGTCTGCTAGCGAGGTTCTTGGTTGAAAAAACCGGCTGCTCGCGCTGCACAACCGTTCACTGGCCACCCCGTATATATGGCACTGGATCTTGATCTGCAAGGTAGTGCCAGTGGGAGATTTTTCCTGTGCTTTGTTGAACAATAAAAATTCGCAGCGTGCGCGTTAACTAAAAGCAGACTGGGGGGTCTCTGTGTCCAATCGGAGTCTTCTGTCTCTCATTGCCCATTAGCAGCGATTGGCATGTTCCAGTAGGAAACACAGGTCCATCACTGCGTGCTTTGCGCCTCAGGTTTCTCTCCTGCGCAACGCTGCGATGAGCGCCAGCGTCAACGCCGCCGCAAGTGTAAGCGTTAGCGCCCGCTGCTTCGCATCTGCACATGGTTCCCTTTAGCGGGAGATGGCGTAACTTTTTTTACTAGCTACCCGTGTGTCCTGAAAAGGTGCTGGAGCGTACTTTTTGTTTATTTCAGTACCCCTTGACGTTTTGTTAATACGCTGATAAATTCGTAAATCCATTTATGATTCACTCAGTGATAGTTAGCATCGCGAAATCAGTCGTTACTGAGTCGACGCCGAGGAGCGAGTGCCACTGCCACACACCTAAGTCAACGATGAAGCTCACCTCCGATTTTTATTATACAACAGTTACAACTAACAGGGTTGTTTTCCGGAAGTGAACTTGTAGAAGGCAACAGCGCGCTGTGGAGCGCGCAAGTTAGAATTCCCGGTCACGCGCTTCGAAAAATTGTTTCGAATATTTCGAATTGCTTCGAATATTTGTCTTTGTATATATATATCTATATATAGAATAATTTTATCCGGTAACTAGGTTATATTAAGATTTCTTCGCCCTTCCCGCATTGGGAAACTACGAAGGGAAGGTGTTTAGCGCTCCTGTACCCCCCGTAATTGACTCCCTGGCCTGTTTTTGTTTTATTTATTTATTTATTTATTTATTTATTTATTTATTTATTTATTTATTTATCTAGGTGTACGACATGGCCGAGCAGCTGCGGCAAGCGTTCAGCGTTCTCATCGACATGAACCGCTGGATGGACCCGAAGACCAAGGAGCGCGCATTGGTCAAGGTGTCCATTTTTCGGCGATATATTCTTTTCTTTGCCTTTTCCTGACGTAGAATTGCATTTATTTAATGCATTTATATGATGCACGCATATACTCTATAAAGTGGACGGAGGGATGACCGCCACCGTAGCTCAGTGGTAGAGCATCGGACGCGTTATTCGAAGGTCGCAGGTTCGGTCCCTGCCGGCGGCAAATTATCTTTTCGTCCACTTTTCTTTCTTCACATTTACATTACAATTACTTCTAATAGCTTCCCCTATACTTTCCTTGGCATCTTTGTCTGTTAGTTCTCATTAATACTGTGTTTAACAAAGCAAACGAGCCCTTAAGTTTACAATTACTTCCTTCATTTATAACGAGGGTCTCGTTCTGGCAGACTTGATGCCTTCAGGTGGTATGCGAGGGATTATTAGTCAGCTGCCCGCTCGTATTAAGATCACGCACTACGTGACGCCTACAGGCAAAAAAGAGTGTTCCACACTCGTCGTAAAAGGCAACAGGCGGCGCTGACTGACGCTCACACGTTTAAGTACACATATATACCCTATAAAGTGGACGGGGGGCATGACCGCCACCGTAGCTCAGTGGTAGAGCATCGGACGCGTTATTCGAAGGTCGCAGGTTCGGTCCCTGCCGGTGGCAAGTTATCTTTTCGTCCACTTTTCTTCACATTTACATTACAATTACTTCTAATAGCTTCCCCTATACTTTCCTTGGCATCTTTGTCTGTTAGTTCTCATTAATTATATATATATATATATATATATATATATATATATATATATATATATATATATATATATTATAGAGAGAGAGATTTGTGCATTCACGTCAGCAATAAAGACCTCAGACTCGGGTCCTAGCGTTCTTTGTGGTGACTCCTTATGGTGACTGAAACGCCGCATTGTAGATTTATTCAAGAAATGGGCGCAGTATTGTTACAGCAGCATCTAGTCTAGATGTAAGAGCGCGGCTTTCATTGTATAGCGTAAACTTAATGGGGAGTGATCATTTGGTGTCATAGATTACCTCCGCAATCACCTTTATGTCAACCTCTTTCCGCGGCATCGCAGCTTCAACGCCTGCAACTGAACATCGGATATCCGCCTTGGATTAGAAGCGACCACGACCTAGACGAGTACTACAAGGAGGTGAGCAAAGTCAGTTTCAACCTTTACGGTGAGGTCCCCGGATTACTAAAAAAAAAAAAAAATAAAGCGCATGCTCCCATGTATAAACCGCTCCAGTGGCGTAAATGCAAAAAAAAAATCACAAGGGGGGCACCCCATCTTGCCGCAGCGGCCATTTGGTTTTCATAAATGTATGTTTTACTTTTAATTATATAAAAATTAAAACCGCACTTTAAAATAAAAAGCGAGCATTATTCTTAAAAATAACACGATCAATGTCCAGCATGATCGGGTCTGTACTTCATTGTCAATGGCTTCCGCCCAATAGTCGACATAAATGAATAACGATAGATGTTCGGGGATTCTTTAATTAGAACATTTGCATTCATAGGCTCGCGCTCTACAGTGCCTTTTGAAAGGAAAAGTAGGTTTCACTTTTGTACATCATGGCTGCTTTTTGCAAGGGTTTCAGAATTCAGAGTTTCTTTTACGCAGAGTGCGCTATAGATAACTATCAAGAAAATTAAATGTGATGTTTGAAAGATAAATCTCAAGGGGGGGACCATTCAAAAGGTTGCCCCCCCCCCCCCCCCCCCCAGCCTGGACACAAGGGCGGTCAGGACCCCCCCTGAGCCTCCCATGATTTACGCCAATGCACCACTCACTGCTTCTAGCATAATCCCTACCAACTATAGCTTCGCCTTCTACCATTGTGAAAGAACATTGTTTAACCCCGACAGCAAGAACGATGGTGCAGTTCACATGAAAGTGCCCGGATATCACGATAGGTGCGTTAGCTCGGTCGTCCGGATTTGTTGAAGGAATGCTCAGTGTGGCACCCCTCCGCTTTTAATTTGATTGACGTTCTTAAAGCAGGCTGCGTCTCCAACTCCTCAAGCTTAAAATACGTGGCCGGAACAATTCCATCGCAATAGTGTATCCACTGATATTGCTCAACAAACTGGCGCTGTTTCTTCCTTAATTTCATGTGGCTGCGATTTAGCGCTTCATGAATGTCTTCAGTGCCCACTAATAATTCATGGCCGGTATATGTTTCCACCGCCGTGTCGCAGCTTCCCGATCTGAGGAAAGAGGAGTTCTTCAAGAGCGTCCTCGTAACGACCAGGATTTACTACCGAATCCTGTACGGCCGGCTGAGACAGGCCAGCCGGGCCAACGATTTCGGGTGCAGAATCCTATATAGAACGTTTACAACTAAATAGAACTTGCTGTTAGGCTAGTTTATACGTCGTTGTAATGAAGTGACCTTGGGCGCAACTACGCACTACCTCATTCGAACAGACATCCATGCAAGAATAGGCGTGCGCAGGGTTCCCCTTCAGGGGGGGGGGGGGGGGGGGGCGAAGGCTCGTCGCAGCGCCCCCCCTTCCCAATTAAGTCAATGTATGGGGCAGACTTTGCGCCCCCCCCCTTCTTAGGTGACTAGGGGGGGGGGGGCGCCCCCACTACCCCCCCCTCGTGCGCACGCCTATGCATGCAAGCACGTACTCAAGAGGTTTGTGGGGTGTGGTCTTGGGTATAAGCGTGTGGTGATGGATGCGTGAATCGTCCGCCGCGGTGGTGTAGCGGTTAGGGTGCTCGACTGCTGACCCGAGGGTCGCGGGTTCGATGCCGGCCGCGGCGGTCGCGTTTCGATGGAGGCGAAATGGCAGAGGCCCGTGTACTCTGCGATGTCAGTGCACGTTAAAGAACACCAGATGGTCGAAATTTCCGGAGCCCCACACTACGGCGTCCCTCGTAATCATATCGTGGTTTTGGGACGTTAAACCCCAGATATTATTATTATGGATGCGTGAATGAGCGAGTGCTAAGTTGCGCCTAGTTACTTCACTGCGACGACCTTTATACATGGTCACAATAACTATCGCCCGTTGATCGCTGGCAGAAAAGAACGGGGCTAAGACCACCTTAGCGATAAGGGTGTGTGATTGCTAAGAACTTCTTGGATAGATTTTGCCTGAGTCATCTCCTGTCGAATGCGAATTGCGCGCGTAATCTACGGAAACTCAACTTCCACACCAAAGTCATATCGCGCGTGACACCGGAAATCGGTTGAAGCTGGCCCAGATGATGTACGAGAAACAATGCTATACATTGCGCTATTTGGAAGTCGTTAAACGATTTTACTGTCGTGAGTTGTAGCGCAAGAAAAACTGGGCACAAGAAAAACTAAGAGTACTCTTGAGCTTCGCCTTCGAGAGTAGAACGCCATAACGTAATCTGGTCCCGTTCGCATCGCCTTCGCATTCGCTAGCCACGCTTCGCTCCTCAATGGACACTTCAACCACGCCGCGACGAAAGGAACGTCTGTGCGAGCAACATTGGCGGCTTTTAACTTTTCTAGGATACCTGACGCACGTACAGTTGTGAATGCCCACTGCGCCATTGTTTATCATTCTGCGAATTATCGAAGTGCACACTGCGCGTCCTTAACCCTTTCAGACGCCACCTATGAAGAATTGTCTGTAAATGGGTCAAAACAATACAACGTTATTTCAAGGCACTCAATATACCATTGCAACAAAAGTAATGGCATAATATGTTCATTGATGTGTGTTATAGTAACTTATTCTAATTAAGTTGTAATTAAATATCTGTTTATCCTGAAGTCATTCATGCTCTATTTTGGCATAAATAGAATGAATTCTCGGGCTAGAAATATAGGACAAATTCGTTTTTTGTTATGTCCATTTAGAGTAAAGAAGAAGTATACTTTTAACATGGCTCGCAGGACGCGGGTCATCGAACGACTCGTCGAACGGGGTAGTGCTTTCAGCAATGTGATCATACGCAACAGTACGCTGCGAAATGAAGTTCAATGAAGACAAAATATTATGCAGGAGGTTCAATCTATCTGAAGCTCAATGTATCTCGCTCTCTCTTAGCCCCTAGTTGATACAAGGAGCAAAAACAAGTCATGTACACAATTGTGTACATAGCGTCTCAAAGGGTTAAAGCAATGCGCGCATCTGCTCAGCTGCACAGTTATGTTGGCGTTGTCGTGGATAATGATGACTATAAAAATATGCCCAAGCGCTTGCTAAAGGGTGGGCCGCGTACATTTTTCAACGCGACTCTTTACACTACATGACGCCTGTACGGGTTTTTTCTTATTCGTGCGTGCGTGTGTGTGCGTGTGTGTGTGCGCGTGCGCGCGCGTGTGTGTGTGTGTTGTTTTTTTTGTTATTGTCCGAAGCAGTATCAAGCACCGGCGTGCCTCTGAGGTAGAACTCCTGACTGGTACACGCGTTATTTCAAATTCAACTTGGCTGTTATATATATAGTCCGCGCCCTTGTGTTGTTTTTTTCCCGTCGCTTACTCGCTTACAGCTACTTTTAAAAAAAAGTTTCAAAATGGTTGGCAGCAGATTCAATTTCCAAGCATTCGTTCATGTGCACCAGAGGGACCTTCGAGTACACATTTTAAAAAATATATTAAGACAAAGTCGTGGATATATTTTTGTCCGAATAATCGAGTGAACTACATCTATCGTCTCGCTGCTTAGGTGGCTTCCGTCTGATCCAACGTCAAGCATGCACTACAGCCTCGTCGGAAACTACCTTCGTAAGTGAGCGGCCTTTTGTAAACTGAGGCTGTAGACTGCAACGTGACGTGTTATATTTATATTGGAGGTTTATAGCGGGGTAACATCTTCCCGTGTCGCCGTTGCGTGAGCAAGCGCTGTGGTAGCGCAAACAAGTTTGACTTTCGGACTCCTACGGTTAAATATTCATTAGCGTGTTTTTTTCACATTCACTTCCTTTAAGTAGTGTTCAAGTAGTTTTCATATTCACGGTGTAGCCACAGCCACGGGCGTCGGCAGGGGGGGTGTAAAAGGGGCACTTGCTCCCCCATCCCAAGCTACACTCCCCCAGTCGAGATGCAACATGGGTTTGCACCCCGCAAAGCAAGATCCTGCCGACGCCTATGGCCACAGCTAGCCCGTATTTTGAGATACATGCATGCCACGACGGTTCGAGCAGTAGACAGAACATTAACTATCTTTCATCAAGTCGTAAAGTGGCGTCAGATTTATAGCAGTAACTAGTAAAGACACTGTGCAGCCTTTAGCACTTTTCCCTCCAGTCACAGGGAAAAAAACGCATTTCATGCTTTGTCCTTATATTAGCGCAATTTTCTTTTATAATTAGGTACTTTTATGTACATCTACTAGTATAATATTATCTGTATATTGCGCAAGCATTTGATCGTACGTAATAATGCTGTCTCGTAACACGCATGAACGTTAAAACTGCTTCGACTGGAATCAAGACCGCATAAACCACTTGGACCAGTTTCATTTGCTACATGAAAGATCAATGTCGGTGTGAGCACCGCAGTGCAAGCGTTATGCCATCTTTTAGGCATAATCAGCACCTCTGGCATGCTCCGGATTCGGCGAGACAAGGAGTTCGGATGTTTGAAAAAAAAAATTAGCCGATGAAAAAATTCGTGACTGCGAGAGGGAGAACAGCTGACATAGGTATAGGCCTCAACCAGTTGTCATTACTTAATGCCCTTGAAGCGAGTATAAATAAAACTATAAGCGAATATAAGTAAAAGAAGAAAGGAATATAACAAGATAGTCAAAACAGCAAGGTATGACACGAGAAGCTAATCACATTAAATATGAAAGGAAAAGTATCATAAAGGCAGTTTATGCAGAACAAAACACACGACAATTTTAAAGAAAAAAAAGGAGGACAGACGAAATAGTACAATATGAGAAGACATGTTTCAAGACCGCGATGTTTGGGAAAAAAACAATGATCCCGATTTATGAAAAATATTGAGATAAAAAAAATATGAATTGGGGTGTAATGCGTAAGCAGCGTGGTAATATTCATAAGAATACACTTAATCGTGCTGTCCTTTTTCTTTTTATTGCGATAGCAATTATATGGACAGTCTCGACGGGTTTTTTGCCGTCGCCGTTGTCGTCGCCGTCAGTCGCATATAAAGTCTTAATTCATAAGATCCCCCCAGCGCATCGCACGTTCTAGCCGCGGGCAATTGCGTGCGAGCGGGAGCAACGAACACGGCTGAAGAGGAGATCAAACGAGCCGGCCCATCTCCGTCGCTCCGAGGCGTATGCGATAAGATCCCCCCCGCATGTTAGACCAGCTGTCGAATGCTCAAGCAAAGAGGAAACGCCCCGCACGTCTTTCGCGAGCGTGCAAAGACGCGACTGGGAGCTGGGAGGGGGGGGGGGGTGTCCTCGAGCGACCTTTGATTTTACGAGCGCGGTCGTCTCTGGCGCGCTCGTGATATCGCTATCTCCGGTATACCCTTCTACTTGCTGCGCTCTCAACGCGAATAGAGTGTGTGAAGAGTCCCTGGAGCGGCCGTATTCTCTTCAACCAGCGTTTTGTAGGGTTGCGTGAGATCGGATCCAAAAGAGTTAGCTGCCAGACTCACTTGTATAACATTACAATTTGTTGCTATCGCATTCATTGCTTCACCCTAAGCAGTGAAACTGTGACTTTTTTCTTCCAGGGCTACCGCTCGAGTACCTTCAGTTTCCATTTTTTCTCGTCGACATGCCTCCGTAAGTACTATGGCGTACATATTTTCATGTGGCCGCCGCGATGGCCCTATGTTTACGATGCTCGGATAGCTGGCCCGGGAGACGTGGTTGCGATGCAGGGCGTGGCAGTTGCATTTCGAACGACGGGAAACGCTTTAGAGGTCCCTGTACTGTGCGATGCCAAAGCACGTGAAGGAACCCCAAGTTTTCAAAATTATCCGCAGCCCTCCACTAGCGCGTCTATCATAGCCTGAGTCGCTTCGGGACGTTAAACCCCATTAGCCAACAAATCAGCCTATATTAAGTGCGGATTACTTCAGGGGGGCCGTGCTGTCGTGTTCTGTCGTATGCTGTGATCGAATGCTGTCGTAGTCGCCTTGCGTAACGCAGGCAAAACCACGTATAAAAATATCTTTTTTTAAAAAAAGAGGAAGCAAGTGCGAAATAGAAAGAGAGAGAAAGGGAAAAGATAAGAAGAAAAATAGAAAGAGCAAGAAATAGATAAGGCGAGAGGAGAAAATAAATAGAAATAAAGAGAGAGAGAAAAAAAGACAAGGAAAAACAGAAAAAGGTAAAAAGAAAGGAAGAGAGGAGTAAGGAAAAAGATAGCCGAAGAGAGAAAGAAGGCTGCACTTCCTTCAGGCTTGGCGCCACTAGTGCGAAGCTGCCTCAATTTTTTTTAATGTAGTTCCACCGTTATGATGCCTAGTATATGCGTAATGATCAGAAAGCTTCGGTCACAGACAGTCGTAGGCTGCTCCGAATATATTGATAGTGTTAAAGAGATAACATTGTTGTACAGGTGCACGTTCAATAAAACCATCGTGTGAACGGTGGGATGACGGTAGTCCTTCGTATATATGTGGAATCGCATATCAGCAACAAGGTTTACTGCAAAGGCAACTTCTCGGAAGGCATGTCATTTTACTTGTTTCGCAGCAAGCAATAAGGAGTGCACATGTGAAAAACTAGGACGGAGTACTAAGGAACAAGGGATCCAGGCGCATTTCATTTGTTGTTCATCTTGTTCATGTGTATAGTACATGAACAGCAAGATTAATATGTATTTGTTGCTAAATGATGTAGGATATCATGCAAGTGTTTATCGCAGACACGTGCTTTTAGGATCAAACGCCACCTGTGCCATTTGTGATCTAATCAACTCCGACTACTGTCTCATCGTGTAGGAGAATAATATCTGGGGTTTTACGTCCCAAAACCACGATATGATTATGAGAGACGCCGTAGTGGAGGGCTCCGGAAATTTCGACCATCTGGTGTTCTTTAACGGGCAGTCACATCGCACAGTACACGGGCCTCTACCATTTCGCCTCCATCGAAACGCGACGGCCGCGGCGGGGATCGAACCCGCGACCTTCGGGTCAGCAAATTCGATGGAGAAACTCGGTTTATGGTTGCATGGTAATTGCTGAAAAAGTGTGTACCGAATGAAAGAATTCGCTTTAAATAAATAATGGCTGAAAATAGCAGTTCTTTTTTTCGTTATTTACGTCTGTACAGTGGAGTATAAGAGCTTCTCGTGGGAATTCGGCAATGTGTAAGGGTAATGCGTAGTTCTATGTTCTAAACACATGCGCGGCAACCCTATTATCATGAGAACAACCGCCTTAGAAATGCGATATGATCAACTTTAGGCAGATGGTGACACCTATCGAATCTTGTGCTAATGAAATCTGTGTGATGGCTGTCTGTCCAACGATGGATAGCTTTTGGAACAAGATATATGTAGCCAGGAAAGCGCATATACACAATCACTGACATAATAAACAACTAAGTTCCCGCTGGGGTGCTCTGTAACATCTGGTTAGTTGCGACGCCGTTCCCTTTGGCATTGTGGCCGGCAGTGAGCCCGCCATTCGGTGTGTCTGCCCTCTGACGTGCCCATAGGTGTTGCATGGTTAACGGTTAACGGATGGTGCGGAAATACGCTCGATGTTAAACAACAAAGTTATAGCTGACGTTGGCGGGTGTCTTCGATCGTGCCTGCTGCAGTGATCAATATTGAAATTAACGTCATACCTGTTCACTCTTATGCTAAAGCCTGATACTTAACAATATGTAACGAAAGTTCTGGTCTCTTCACGATGCAGGCCAATAAACTTCGGCGCACTGGGCTCTATAATCGCCCAGCAGATTGTGTACGGCTTCGGCGATCAAGGTAAGAGTGGCATGCTGTTTGTTTTTGTCTCGATATAAAAGCTAGTTATCTAGCATGGTGATACCGAGTGATTTTTTTTAGCGTAATATATTCTGTTCTGTTATCAGTACACATATCTTGAAGTGTCATCTTTATTTTGCCCCCAAAATGCGTCAACGTGTATAGAAAGCACATGCGTAATACCGCGCATTGCTACATGCTTCTGTTAAAGACCTTGAAATAATACCCACGCAGGAGGGCACCTGCGTCCATTGCGTAAATGGCATCACATTAATAGCGAACGTGTAATGCAAGAATCTTGGTCCTCGCCCTAAAAGTCATGGTGGCTTTGAGTAATAACATTCCGGACGCAACTTCGCCTTCGCTCATTCTCGCTTTAGCCGAAGGTCGCGGGTTCGATCCCGGCCGCGGTGGTCGCATTTCGATGGAGGCGAAATGGTAGAGGCCCGTGTACTGTGCGATGTCAGTGCACGTTAAAGAACACCAGATGGTCGAAATTTCCGGAGTCCTCCACTACGGCGTCTCTCATAATCATATCGTGGTTTTGGGACGTAAAACCCCAGAAATTATTATTATTCTCGCTTTAGCAGTCGTTCGCCAAATTTATGTACTTGCTACAACCCGACAGCTTTTAAAACAATGCACTTCAAAAATTTAACGTTTCTAAATATCAAAGAGCAATCCTTTTTTTTTTTTCATTGTGAATTCTACTGACGAAATGTTTTCCAAAATAGCGGCCTACATGAAACTCTCCAAGCGTTCTGATTCAATCATTCGCTGTGACCCGCGAGATAAAAGCTCTGTTGGCTGTGAATGCAAGGCAAGCAAAGCAATGACACATGAAGCACGATAAAAATAGGCAGCAGTGTACGATCTTCAGGAACCTATTTCCAGAGGCAGCACATAGCGCCGTGTCTGTTGCTCTTTATGTCCATGTCGTTGTGCTGTGGCTACAATTGGTCTAGCGCAATACTTACTTAAATGACGTCGTATCAACCAGCCGTGTGTTTCAAGTGTGGCCGCTGCCCTACGCTTCGAAAACGTGTACTTGTCGCGCAGGGTCCCTGTACGACGAGAACGGCAGGCTGTCCGAGTGGTGGTCACGCGAGACGCGCCAGAGGTTCCTGCCCGGGGTGCGCTGCCTGCAGGAACAGTACCACACCTTCACGAACCCCATCACGGGACTACCGGTAAGCGCGGGTCGTGTGCCTGTACTCGAGGTAGTCATCGTTGAATGTACTGGGCGCCTATAGTAGTGAGAAAGAAAGAAAGAAAGAAAGAAAGAAAGAAAGAGAGAGAGAAAGAAAGAAAGAAAGAAAGAAAGAAAGAAAGAAAGAAAGAAAGAAAGAAAGAAAGAAAGAAAGAAAGAAAGAAAGAAAGAAAGAAAGAAAGAAAGAAAGAAAGAAAGAAAGAAAGAAAGAAAGAAAGAAAACCTTGCACGAAATCACATTTTGACCACAACATTAATGCCAGATTTATTGTGCGTACCTCAGTCACTCTCAATGCACCGTTAGTCCGTCTTGACATTGACACCTTCCCCACCTCTTCTTCCGGTGTAATGGCAAACCTGCGCCTCCGTCACTACCACAACCGATCGCTTCAGGCCATGTGAACGTTGACAGGTTCAAGTATCGGTCCCTTCCAATCAGTCTTCTCCTTGTACGTAGCACTTCCAAGGGGAAGCCTACTTTCATAGGTCATTTTGTCTTGCACGTGACTATCGGCGCGTACCTTGCAAATATTTGCGATACGGTCGGAACAAACGTGCCGCTGAGGTCGCGTTATCAATGAATAAACGTAATCAATATTTAATATATTATTTGAGGGAAAATATGTGGTGGTCCTGCGCGCTGTGGGTCTCACTGTTATGCGAAGAGTTTTACAAGTAGTCAGCTACTTTGCGTCGTTTCGGATTCCGCAAAGTACCACCGGACGGCAAAGCATGTCCCTGTAACGCGAGTAACTGCGTGCGTACGGAAGAGCGTGTACTCACAATGGCATGGTAACGGCACGGCCATATGTGCGTGCGCAGGGTTCCCCTTCAGGGGTGCGGGGGGGGGGGGGGGGGGGGCGACGGCTCATCGCAGCGCCCCCCGTTCCATATTAAGTCAATTTATGGGGCAGACTTTGCGCCCGCCCCCCTTGTTAGGTGACTAGGGGGGGGGGGGGGACGACCGCCCCCCTGCCCCCCCCTCGTGCGCACGCCTATGGGCACGACGACGAGGATGGATAACGACTGGTTAATTGCCAGCCTGTCCCTGGAGTGGTTATTTAACGCGTTCCTCTGTACCATATTCCTCACCCGCCTCAGTACCAGGCCACCTCATCAATCACTGCTACAGACGCCCTTATTTTCTCGTTTGCTACCACATTTTCCTTCGTATTTCACGCAGTCGGCGAATAGGTGCGTCTGAACTCCGGTTCGTACTGAAAGCAGGGCAAACCAACCTTTCTGTTTACGCTTAACAACTTCTGTTATTTTCTTTCCAGCTCGACATAAACACCACCGCGGAGACCAGCGTTGTCGACAATGCCGGTGTAAGAATAGCCTTCAAGGTAGGCGTTCCATCTGCATATTAAACACAGACTGCTTTGTGAAATAGTTATGAAATGCATGAAAAAAAAAAGATAAGAGAAAGCTCACTATGCCAGAGATAGCGTGAGAGTTAGCTGAAGACCCGTTTACAGAGCTCCGCGTATGTCCGCAGGCATTTCGAGTGTTCCAGACCAAGTTCGAGGAGCTGTACTCGCTGTACACCATACCGGGCACCGAACCTCGGACCATGGAGCAGATTTTCTTCATCGCTTACGCCCTGGTACGCATCAGCGCGACCCTAAGTTTGCCACTGCGTGTAGACTACGTAATCCCGCGTCCCGTTATCGAAACAGTGGCGCAATGCCAGAAGACATCTCCCATCGCTTTCGGGTGATCTACGGTTCAGATGTAATCTGCTTCATTCTCCTTCTTTTGAGTAGTTTGATCGATAGGTAAAGTCTCGCCCCTGCAGTAAGTAATCGAGAAAAAAAAATGACGCTTTTTACCAGTGGCGTAAATTCATAAAGACCACAAGGGGGGACACATCTCTTGCAATGGCGGCCATTTTGTTTTTATATATATGCTTTATTTTTAATGATGTAAAATAAAAAAAATATGCATTCACATATCATAATAATAATAATATAGTAATTATTTTTATTATGATTATTACTATTATTATTATAAAGCAAGCATAAGCATCGGCGTCTGGTCAGAAAAAATAGCACTGTATCCAGTAGTAAGCGACATCGCATGGCGAAGTTTCTAATAGCAACTCGTAGGCAGGCGCTAGCATTTTTGCAGCTGCGTCATTCGGGTTAAATTATACAATAAAAATTGTACCACGTTTTGTGCTAATGGATAAAGGTATTCCCCATCGTGTGTACCGGCTAGAAGTACTTAGTTTCTGTTCAATGAAAGTGCCTCAGATTTCAGAGTCGGTTTTACGGAGAGTGCGTTCCCCTTGACTGTCAAGAAATTCAAAGATGACATTTGGAACATAAATCTCGAGGGGGGGACACTTGCATGGGGTGTCCCCCCCCCAGCCTGAACACAGGGGGGGTCAGGTCCCCCCCCTGACCCCCCCCATGATTTACGCCACTGCTTTTTACAACAGAATGGCCTTCCGTAAACGCTTCCTCTGGATTAGCTTGGGGTGTGGTGGAGCTTTGTTTAACACTGGTATTTATGATGAATTTCGTGCGGCGCTCACGTCCGTCCGTTGTCCTACTCGCGAGCGCTGCAAGAAATTCATCATGCACTCCACAAAGTTTATCCCGAAAAACATAGGGTCAAATGTTAGTGGCGCAACTCACCCTCAGCACTCGGACACACAACTTGCCAATGCACGCAGCGTCCTGCAGACGCAGTCTCTCCGCTACTTATATGACGACTCACTGAAATGAAAAAGTTGGATTTCACCGTTTTTTTTTTCTTTTTTCATCTTCCCGTGCTTCCATCAGCCGTTTATCCAATCCGGGACAAGCAGGATCACCGGAACAAAAGCCTGCGAGATTGAAATGCATCTGGAGACCCTATACCACAGCGTTTCGCGACTTTCCCGCTAGGGGAAGGACTCATGCGCATTGACACCGCGAAAAAGGCGGATAGCCAGTGATGCTCTGGAAGAGGGGCTCCGTCTGCCGCAACCGAGCACAGTATCTCGTTCAATAAAGTTGTTTTCTCTCTGTAATTGTGTTAGCTCTTCCCGCTGGATCGAATCCCGGCCGCGGCAGCCGCATTTTCGATGGAGGCGAAAATGGTAGAGGCCCGTGTACCTATAGATTTAGGTGCACGTTGAAGAATCCCAGGTGGTCGAAATTTTCGGAGCTAATCACTACGGCGTCCCTCATGATCATAACATGGTTTTGGGACGTAAAAACAGTATTATTATTATTATTATTTTACTTTTCTACAACATTGAGAAAGTCACTCTTGTCGCGTCTTGGTCTATGCTAGACAAAGCAGAAAAGGTGGCCAAACAAAAAAGGGTGTCGCAACGGACGCCTTAAAGCTGCTGTGTGCTCCAGCTCACCTTGATGACGTCATCAAAGTTCATTGCATCAGCCAGGGTCTATATTTAACTGTCTGTTATCGTTAAAGATGGACTACATAGTAATCTAATGGCGAGAAATAATTAACTTCAGCAGTTCCAGAAATGTTAAATTACAAGAAAACGAAATAGAAAAACAAGATACAGTCATCTTGACATCCGTGACGTCAGAGTAGCAAGCCGACACAGGGTTTCCTGCCCGAGATTCGAAAATGCGACTTTCGCAGTAGTTTTTCATTTATAATAGACCCTCTGTTACCATGAAAGTAATGAAACTGTAGTTAGAAAAAAATGGCTAAATCTGCCCTTAAGTTTCCATCATTCACCACTCTATTGTTTTCGTACAATGTCCCCGTGGTAGGACTTATCAGAATAATAATTAAAAAAAAGAACTCGCAGGATCCCTTAAGCCTAAACTTAAGATGACTCGAAGGCGAACGCCATCGTCTTTTTCTTCTCAGTCGTTATATTTATCCTGCCGCGCCACCCTTCGAAAGCTTTCTGCACCCAACGTGGTTTTGCCCTGCCTCCGAAATCGGAGGCACCTCACCAGGATTCGCACAGCCTCCGTGATCGTATCACCTTCGACCAAGCTTCGGTGCCATGTGATGACGTCGTCATGACGTCACTGTGACGCCCTTATGACTTTACAAACTTTGACTATTTGTGACGTCATAATGACGTAATACGGTGACATCATCAGTCACGTGATGATTTTTGCATCATTCGTCCCCAACGCCGCGGGACGCCAACGCCGACGGTCAAATTTCGCGTTTGATGAGGCGTCTATAGCTTTTGCCTCAAAAATGCACAAACAAGCGCTGTGGACTGTTGGAATAGTTGCGAGCGATTCAATCGGCGGTTAAGGGGCGCCGCGCCGTTAACCAGTAAGTTTGCGATGGTTCCGCACGCTGTCGATTACATATTCGCAGTGTATGGACTGTACGCCTCACTTTTCGTTCGTTATTCTTCCTCTCACCCACACAGACCAGATGTGAAGTGACGCGCAAGCGTTCCGTTTACTACTACCTGCGACCACGGGAGCAAATACCCGACCGGTTCAGGTGAGCACCTCGTCATGAAAGAATAGCCGAACTCTAATGGTGCGATTGTGAACACACCTTACGCATAGTAAACTGGAAGGCATTTCCTGTGCGTCAAACCGACCGCACGTCATCAGAAATGACCCATTCAAACTCCGGTGCCCATAGGCATGCACACGAGGGGGGCCAGGGGGGGGACAGCCCTCATCATCTGAAGGGGGCGCCAAGTCTGCCTCATAGCTTCACACAGCTGGAACTGTCCCGTCATTACTTAATGTGCAAGGTTATCCACGCAGGTTTTAATGGCGAAGCTGTTTAGCAAATCCTTTCTTGTTCACCCCGTACCAAAAAAACTATCATCATTATAAGCGGGTATATGTCCCACAGAAATTGGGTAAATCCCATACTTACAGCACTGGTCCACTGAAAATGAAGAAGGCAACGGTTAGCCCAAGAAACGGCTGCGAAATGAAGGCGGCGAGCCGAACAGCCCCGAGTACGTACGACGAGAGAATACGGGAAAGGCAACGGCGGCTGCGAGAAGACGTACCCTGAAGAGATTGAGGGCCTACGCCAACAACAACGTGTCCGTGTCTGCGACTGTCTGTGTTTTAACTCGAACCCCTCTGCGTTGAGAATCAACGTAGAAACAACCTAGCATCCCCTAGATATAAAGCCTAGCAACGACCTAGAAGCAACCTAGAAACAGCCCTCGTCACATAGCTAAGGCCTAGAAACAACCTAGAGGTAATCAGATTAGTCTACAGAATCGTGTTTCGCTGTTTTCAAGCCATGCGCGGCTTATTGCGAGCCTTGAAACTTTTTTGGCGATAATGGCGCCCGAGGACATTGCATGATGTTGTATTCCAAGAACTATTTGCTTCCCATTTTCGCCCCTTGCAGTCCGGGGACCAAAGGCTGGCACTGGGGTGAGAAGCGCACAGTTTCATTTTCAGTTTTGCATCGGCTGCCGAGCTTGCGTTTTTTTTTTTTTTTTTTTTTCGAACACCAACCGGGCGGGTGGGGAGGAGGGATTAGGACTTTGCCGGTGTGCCTTTAGCCATCCGTCAGTTCTTCTTTTCGCACTCAACCTAATTTTTCTCCTCTGATGCAGGACCATGATTCCCCTGATGAACTTCGAGCGGTTCTCGGAAAGCTTCGGATGCAAGGTCGGCACCATTATGAACCCCGACCAGAAATGCCTGGTCTGGTAGTCGGCCGACACATTACGCGCAGCGTTCGCCACAACAGGCTGCTTATTGCAGTCCTGGCGCATTTTTTCTTGATATTTACGCTTATTACAAAACTGCATTTATTGGTTTATTGGTTTATCTTTTTCACACCTTTATGACCAATCCAGATCGCGATCATACTTTCGAATCGAAGTGAATGTTGGGGCATACGAGTTCGCTGAAAGGGAGATATCTTATTACGTACGGAAATGAATAAATTGGTATGGGAAGCTGTGGTTTACTGTTTGTTTTTAAAAGCCAGGAGAGTGGGGGGCTAGAGGCTGATTAGGTGTCTCACGTAAGAGCATCCGTGAATTCCCTCAACGTCGATCGGGTTAGCACCATTACCAATAGTACGCGCGTTATTATTGAGTCAGACCAGCGTATTCGCAGAACTCGGTTCTCTGGGGAGCCCCTTTATCTATACTAAACTCCTTTTAGTTCCAGGAGCACAGATTTTTGGGCTGGTTGGTTTTCCATCGCCGAACGCTTAAGCGCGCGCAAACAAGGACAGAGGGAGGTGATGACAACACAAGCGCTTGTTGCTATATAAGAATGTCATCTCGTTTACGAAACAGAAGTATACGTACTTCTGGATCAAAGCACAAAACAAAAAAAAAAAAAAAAAAGATGCGCTGTCTCGTTCGCGTCAGTGATATTACATGAGTCGGTGATATGGATATTATGAATTGCTGTGAACAGCGACACGCAGTAGTTTGGGAAAACACTTCGCAAATAACGCATATACCTTGTGCTTCGAACAGCCTAAGCTGTTTGAGTTATGCGTAATTTGTGAGGCCTATCGGGAAAAAAAAAAACGGGTATGCGCCTGCGGGGCCTATCAGAAAACTATCATCATAAACAGCTATGTGCCACAGATATTGGGTAAATCCCACTAATTACCACTGGTCCAAAAAAAAAAATGACAGCAGCAGTTAGTCCAACGAACGGCTGAGAAGCGACGGCGGCGAGCAGAAGACCCCGAGTACGTACAACGAGAGAATACTAGGGAACGGAAAAGGTAACGGCGGCTGCGAGAAGACCCCGAAGCGATGGAAGGTCTACGCCAACGACGACGTGCCCGTAGATTTATGTCACGCGAACGCTTGATTTGAGCGCGACTTTCTGGCTATGGAGTTTTGACATCCGTGTCGTGCCTGTGGCTGTCTGTGGTTTAACTCGAACCTCAGCGCTGAGAATCAACTTAGAAACGACCTAGCATCACCTAGCTAAAGCCCAGCAAAGACCTAGAAGCAATCAGATTAGCCTCCAGAATAGTCCAGTTACGCTGTTTCAAGCCTTGCGCGTCATAGTGCAAGCTTCGGCAATTTTTTTATGCGCCGTGAGAAACTCGAAGTAATGAGATTGATAATATTGCCACGAGTATAGGATCAGTATTATTGTTAGTATTGTTGCCGGCAGGCTTGTACGTGCCGCTGTGGAAAAGACGACGAGGACGAGCTCGCGACGACGACAGTGATCGAGGTCGTATTACCAGTGATCGGACCAGCCTGACGTTCTGCTGTACTGCTTCCGTTACAGGCTTCCGTTACGAACCCTTTCAACGTGTGTACATGCCTGACATACTTTTCATTAGTGACAACTTATATTCTGTCAGTACTGAATTCGATGATATTTTGCCTAATACAGTTACTTCCAAATTATAATTTGATATTCATTACAAGGCCATCGGCACAGCTAGTAGTCGACAAACATCGTTATATACTGAAGTGAGTGCAACCACAGTTGCACTCACTCCCGTGAATGTAAAACGTTGAGCGTAATGAACATTTTGCTAGGAGGGCTATTGGAATCGCTGTCAATACCCAGTTGCTCGAGAAGTCAATCGTATTTTTAGCGGCTTCTCAGATCGAAATTTTTTTTTTCTACAAAACAGCCACGCGCTTTTGGAATCAACCGCTGCAGGTTTAACCACTACCGAGGGGGAGCTTTTCGTGGAGCCGTAAAAAACTGGGTCAAGAAAAATTGTTTGTCAGTCCCCAATGACCCTGTAAACGAGAGAGTTTCTTTGGAAGATGTCCACACGTTCTCATGTTGCTGCGCTGTACAAAAGGCTCATAAGACGAACGAATGGGGCGAAACGAGCATGTGCGCAAACTTTCAAATGTCTATATTTTGCAAATTCCCGTCAAAGATGTACACACCGAATTCTTTGTGTTTGCAGATCCTATTGGTCAATAGCCGGCATAAATCAAGAGTGGCGTTTGGATATCAAATGAGCTTCTTGCCCACGAGGTGCCGGCACGTGCCGGCGCCGCGCTCTGCCAACGTTACACAGTAGCCAAAATACCACCAGCAGCTAGGAATCACAAACGGGAGAGAGCGATCGCGCTTGATCACGCGTCCTCAAGGTCATGACGCGTGCTGACCTAACTTCTTTCCCCTGTGCCATCTTTCCCTGCGTAACTTCCAACGCGCTTGTTGGGACGAGAAAAGAAAAAAAAAGCGATTAAAACGTGCGACAATCGATTCGGGAGGCAATAAACTCCAATGATCGCGTGGAAGAGTTGGAGGTAAGTGTTCAATAGGAGATATTCAAAATGTACAGTGCCATCTGTCGATGATCCCGTAAGCTCGATCCGCCATGTTTTGTCGGGCACGAAATCGAAACCAGTCGCATAACGCAGCCTTTATAGTGCAAGTTGCTGATTGTTTATCTTCGTTCTGCGATTACTTCCCAACGCTTCGTGTGCTGTTCAGGCAACGAGGGAGCCCTAACCATAGGTAGGCAAACTCGCTCATGGGTCGACTCACTCAGACTCACCCATACTCAGATCGAGCCGTGAGTCTGAGTCTGAGTGAGTCCGGGTGAGTAATATTTTGGCGAGTCGTAGTCCGAGTGAGTCCGGTTGAGAAAAATTTTCAGTGAGAGTACGAGTGGGTCTGGTTGAGGAAAACTTTGATCCGTGTGAGTCCGAGTGAGCCCTAAGGCCGAGGTATATTTAATGAGTGAGTCTGAGTGAGCTCCACGATGTTTTGCCGACCTCTTGTCCTACCTTCTCAACTTCAGCATTATTATCACCCTTATGCCGGCTCACGTTTATGTTATGTCTACTCACACGTCCATGCAGTAGCGTTCATACGCCAGCTCAATATCAATTGAACAGTTGCGTGAGTTACGGAGGGGGGAAGTTTCTCGACCCCCCCCCCCTCCCCCCCCCCCATTATCTTTCAAACGAAGGCCTTATAAAAACATCTCATGTGAATCATTTTCTATAAAAATGTCCTTAGTGGATTTCAACCACTGATAACTGTTATTTAAAGATCCGAGATCAAAAGCGCCAAGTAGAGCACTGATTATGCGAGATATCAGTGTTAAGAGCATTGACACCTTGGACGAAACAGCTAATAGTCACAGAAATAACGAGCGCTAAAAATGACGAGCACACAAAGAGAAGACCAGACACGGGACAGCGCCTGTCCCGCGTCTGGTCTTCTCTTTGTGTGCTCGTCAGCGCTCGTTATTTCTGTGATCATGGACAGCCAACTAGCCCGACAGTCTGTTCTGCTAAAGCTAATAGTCCGCTAACGGACTCATGGGCCGACTCATTCAGACATAGCCGTGAGTCTGAGTCTGCGTGAGTCCAAGTGAGTAATATTTTTGTGTGTCTGAGTCCAAGCGAGTCCGACTGAGGAAAATTTTAGTGGGTCTGAGTTCGAGTGAGTCCTGTTGAGGAAAACATAGGTGAGTGTGAGTCCTAGTGAGCCCGACGTATATGTCTCATGAGTGAGTCTGAGTGAGCTCTAAATTTTTTTCCGACCTATGGCTCTGACAATGCCGGGAACAAGGTAGGACTAATTTTAATCGAATTTATCAGTTACATGAACAAAGAAAAGAACACACCGACGCGCACTTGTTTCGTCAACAAGGTCGGCGCATTCGGAAGTGACCGGCGCGCGCAAAAGTGCTCTACAACCTCAGTTCTTATTTCTCCGTGCAATTTAACTGCTCGACTGCAACATAGCTAGACTTACAGAACAACGATTTTTGCATTTTAAAACAGACGGCCGACGTCGCACACGCGCGAGAGAGCATCATTAATCAGTGTTGCACATCGACGAAAGCAAGGACTTATTTAGCACTGTATATAAGCGGTGCCACAGACGCTGCTGGGCGCGTCCGTGGTAAATCATCATCAGTGCCGCCGCACGAGACCCGATCGCAAAGATTCACACAGACACCGCTTTGCAAGGCAGTGTGCGCCCACCTTGTGTGCGCCAGAGTACATAGTCCGCGTCCGCACGCCTCGCACGCCCCTTCTGACCTTCGCTTTGCTCCCTCCGCTTTTACTTTTAAATGCGAATGCATTTCATAGTCGGGCTATGTCAGGCATCCGGCGTTGGCGTTGGCGTTGTCCGCGGAGGAGGAGCAGGAGGATAGGTTGAGGAGGTGTGCGCGCCGGCAGGTGTTAGATGTGAAGCATCTTATGGCGAAGCTTAATCCGGTGGTGGTGGTGTGCGGCGTGACCACCCTTACTGCGCATGCGCAAACCCTTTCAAAAAAAATAAAAATAAAAAACCTCCTCTCTCCCTCCTCTAGGCATCCCTCCCCACGGCAACCACACCCTCACTGCGCATGCGCCTCCCCTCCTCTCTCCCCTGCTACGCTCCCCCCCTCTCTCCTCTAGGCATCCCTGCCCGCGCCGTCCACACTCCCACTGCGCATGCGCGTCCCACCTCTCTTCTCCTCTCCTACGCTCCCCCCCTCTCTCCTCTAGGCATCTCTGCCCGCAGCGTTCACACTCCCACTGCGCATGCGCGCCCCCTCTCTCTCTCCTACGCTCCCCCCTCTCCCTCTCTCGCCTCGCGACGCCGACACAGGCAGCGTCTGCTAGCGAGTTTCTTGGTTGAAAAAACCGACTGCTCGCGCTGCACAACCGTTCACTGGCCACCCCGAATATATGGCAATGAATCTTGACCTCCAAGGTGGTGCCGGTGGGAGGTTTCTCCTGTGCGTTGTTGAACAATAAAAATTCGCAGCGTGCGCGTTAACTAAAAGCGGACTGCGGCGGAGCTCGGCGGAGCTATATATGAAAAAAAATTAAAAAAAATAAATAAAAAAAATTAAAAAAAACAAGAAAAAGAAAAAAAAAGGCTCTGCGCAGTGCTCCCGACCGGGCTGCAGAAATTAGGCGCCTTTTCCTTCTTCGAACCACAACCACCATATATAATTGGAGTGAAGCACGCGCGAAATGCATTCGCATTTCC
This sequence comes from Rhipicephalus appendiculatus, assembly GCA_030522465.1. NCBI lineage: Eukaryota > Metazoa > Arthropoda > Arachnida > Ixodida > Ixodidae > Rhipicephalus > Rhipicephalus appendiculatus. The sequence continues at coordinate 401,109 of JALIZH010013276.1, read as the reverse complement.
TCACGATTCCCTTCGGGGAGGTGGGGGGCATTTTTTTTTTTTTTTTTGTCTGCTTCCTTCGGTGAGCATGCGTAAGCATGCGCTGCGAACACAGAGAGCTAAGTTACGGAGCCGTGATAGATGGAGCTATTTGTCCGGTAGAGGCAGCTCTGTCCAGCTTGGATCCAAAGACCCAAGACGCCCTCGGGAAACGTGCGAGGACATCGGCCCACGCCAATGGGATTCCGGACTAAGGATCCCACTCACCGATCTTCTCGCGCAGAACACCATATATATGTTTTATTCTCTCTCTCGTACTCATTTTCCCGCTGATCGCGGGCACTTGTATGCTGGTCGCAATAGCGCGCGATAATGCACGCCTCCGTGACATGCATGCGAAAGCAAACAGCACAATATTTTAAAAAAGATCAATCAAAAATGAACGCACATGTATAGCGTTCAAGAAAACCAGAACGACAACACTCAATCCGCGCGATAGATTACAACCACAAGGCAATATAAGCAACCAGTCTGTATTAAAAGAGCGTCACTCGGTCGAAACGCGCAATCAGTATTTTTATTTGGTTTGCGGCGCACCGCTCATGCACATGTCCACGCTTTGTTTATTTCGAAAAACTACGACACACGCTATTGCGAGAGATACCTGTGGCTAAAGAAATTAATGAGTCGAGGAATGCAGCACAGCGTTCGCGCACAAACGTGGTTTCGATATCTGACGCTGTTATTATAATCGCAGTGGGAAATACAATGGAGATGTATTGCTGTGTAAAGTTCTCTTAGGGTTTGAGAGTCACGTGTCCTCTGCAATCAACACTTTTCTTGAACGCCTACCTCAGATCGGAAGCACACGCCACTAATAGAGAACAGCAGTTCGGCTTTGCGAAGCGGTGCGCCTCGTACAGCTGCATGCAGTCCGGATGAGTTTTGAAGCGCGCAGAGCTTTGATATTGCGTTCTCGTCGATTTGTGGCAGCACAGTGAGGTTCACTGACCGTTCGGCGCTGGATGACGAAAGAAAAATTGGCCGCGTATCTGCGTGCTTCGCTGCAAATGTCGTCGAAAGACGATAGTCTTGTGCCGGCCGTACTACTATGTTTTGCCTTGCCTGAGACAGCCGAAAAAACACTAGGGTCTTTAGAATTGCGTACCTATGTATTTTCTAATAAAGAACACACGTCCTGACATTTACATATTAATGTTACGCCTCAGGAATGCGTAGTATTTGCTTTTTGATCAAATATGTTCACAAATATGAACGCGAACACCAGTTCAAAATGGCTGAGCGTTCAGAAAGAAGTTAAACTTTGGCCTTTAAGACCTCTTTGTTTTCTTGACTCGGCCTCAGGGGCCAGTCACTCGTGTTTGCCGAACCAACGACCTGAACCGATCTGGGTGCATGCGGCTTCACCGCGGTTATGACGGCCGTAGTCCGTGCTGTTGTTTACTTGTCTTTTGCATGCACCCAGGTAATCGAATCGCCTTGTCGGGCTTTACCCACAAGGCCGGCCTCGGCTGTTTCCGATCTGTGTACGGCGACTTCATACGCCGTGCCAGATGCGGGCCCCCCTTGTCCGGGTAGGACGTCGCCGGCTCCCAGCCGTGCGGTACTTCAAGGGTACGTTTAGTTTGCGTGCAGTGGCCCAGGTTGCTGCACCAAACAGTAGTCCCGTAGTCCGTAAAGGACTCAATGGATCTCATTGCCCGGGGTGGTCATGAGACTGGCCGTGACCGCAAAGCGCTCTGCGCCGAGCGGTAGCCCACACGTCCAGATAGGACGGTGCTGGCTTTGAGCCACACGGTACTCTCAGCGTACGTCTGCTTTGTGTGCGGTGACTCAAGTTGCTGCACCGAACGGTAGTCCCTCTGTCTGAAGAGGACAGTTTGCGCTTCGCTGGCTTGCAGTCGTGAGGCAGGCTATGTCTGTTTGGCGCATTGCGCCAAGCGGTGGCCCCCTCGTCCGGGGAAGGACCGTCTGCCCGAAACAAATCTTCTCTCCCACACAACCCTGGGAGAGAGGTCGTGCCGGGACAGACGTATGGATGATGATGGGTTGATGAGTTATGTACGACTCTGGGACAAAGCGCCCCCCGGGCGCCGCGTCTCCTCCCATCTGACAACGGCACCAAAATTTTTGCGTTTAAGTATCCCAAGAAAGACTATCGTCTTTAAAAGCCGTATTTGCTCGGTCTGAAAGCTCCGCCAACGAGAGTGGCTCAGCCTCTCCGTGGCCCCTCCTTATGAAGACGCGAGCAGACGATTCCGCGACGGTGCCCAACAAAAAATGGCAGACGCGCCCAGTGTTGCCAGAGCACCAAGCTTTATGAATATCTCGTATTTGACACAGAGCTCCTGACGAAAGATTTGCTTGCAGCAGCTCCTGTATTTGAGAAAACCGATCGCTCCGTTCCCATATGCCACCCCAACCCCCCTGCTCCCGGGTGAAAATCGAAACCGAAACTGGCTCGTTGGCTTGTTTAATTGTGTATCCAAAGTCAGTCGTATCCGTTTTTGAGTGTCAACATTCAGCATCTGCGAGATCTCAACCGGCCTGCTCGGTACTCGCGCTCAAATGATTAATAATTGTTCGCATCAGCGTGGATTCCCGATTTGAAATGGATTACGTATCTTGCGGTACACGAAACGAGGCCTCTTCGGAGGCAGTCCTTGCAGCGCTTCGAGAAAGCAGCAAAGGAAAGCTAGTCTACGAAAATCAATGGCCTTCGAAGAATTGGTGGAAGGTGAGCATTCGGAAGCGTGCACTTTGTGATGCATGTTGGCGAATGCTAACGCATCCTTCGCGTTTCATCATCCCCGCGCGAAGTGTCGAAACCGTAGAAACGCGTTTGCCTTTCCGATGTGTTGCCTGTCAGGCGATAGTTTGACATCCTGTGTGAAAACCAGCTGATAATGAAGCGTATAAGTGTACTGTTTTAACTGTATTGTAGTAGTTGCGATATAGATGCAAAGAAATTAAAGTGGACGAAAGGGACAACTTGCCGTCGGCAGGGACCAAACCTGCGACCTTCTGGATAACGCGCCCGATGCTCTACCAATCGATCCACGGCGGCGGTCGTCGTCTCGTCCAGTTGTCTTTTCGTCCACTTTGCTTTTCACATCTGTATCACAATTAATACAATACACTTAAACTAATTACAATTAACGTCCCTAATCTGTTTGTTTTCATCAAGGTTGTACCAAACAAGAAAACGAGCCCTTAAAAAATCACTTTCGTTTGACATCCTGTGGTGCTTTGACGTCGCAGGATGTTCTTCCAAGCAAGCCCGTGCTGCACTTCGACGCAAGGCTGTTGCCGACCCTGTTTCATTATGACACCGAGCAGAAAGATGCCACCGACGGTCCTGAATCGCCGCACGTCTCTCCGAGTGACCAAAGTTCTGGCGAGTCGGCCTCGGGCGCGCAGTCGCCGAAAAGCGACGATGCGCAAGACCTGTCCGCGTACGTGAGCGGCTCGGACTTCGACGTCTCCATACACCAGTACGAGGAAGAAAGACTCAACAGCGTCAGGGTAATGCGGCTGTGCTCACCAGTTCATAAATAGCCTGTTCAGCTGTACTGCATAACTCATATTACTGCTCATACATGATATGAGCAGATGTCACTGCTCATATCGTCGCTTACAGATTAACAAAACACGTTGCTGCGCTAGTTGGTCCATAATAACGCAAATTGGATAGCGCGAAATCCAACAGGGCAAAGAAGGAACACAGATGCGCAGGACAGGTGCTGTCCTGTGTGTCTGTGTTCCTTGATTGACCTGTTCGATTTGCGCTATTTTGTAAGATCGCTTACAGAATTTACTTTGTCCTGGCAATTTTTGGCCGCAACTGGCCCTTGCACCATAAAACATTACATATCATCATCATATCATGCTCAGGGTGGTGTTTGCCTGTAGTATTTCTCTTATTGATCCAGGGCAAATTTAATTTTGAAGTCGGCATTAATGACCGGTGTTACGTGGTCCTAGTTTGATCGCCTTGCAAGGCGCCAAAGCATATGAGATTGGGCCGCTGAACACGTGAGTATGCGTAAGCCTTTCTCTACATTGTGCATTCATAGGCTGGTTGCATCAGGACTTTCACTTTATGTTGCGTTAACGATTGCAGAGGAAATTTTGAAAAGTTACCCATAAAGTTCAATAGGGATTGCAGCAGGAACGCAGCTCTGTAAATGTGACCATGTAGAAGAGAAATGTTTTGTCACACGAGAAACAGCACAATCTTCTCGTTTTGCTTGCTTGTGCGGATCAGTCTGTGCCTTTACTTCGGGACTCCTCGGTTGGCGTAAACATGTTTGAGGTTGATTGCGTTTCTTAATTTTACACGTACGATGTTGCACTAATAAATGAGTCACCTTGTTTTACAAGCACTGCGTAAATGAAATTAATTGATTTAAAGCATGTGTGAAGGATCTTTTTGTGATGTTTGGTTTGCTTTCATTTCGCAGTTTCTTCTCATTATACTTCAAGTATACAGTCGCCATCGCATTTCAACGTATTGTTCTAAAGTTCCCTCTCTCTCTGCATTGTGCGCATCGCACGAAACCATGCAGGAGGCAATGCGCAAGCGGATCGCCGAGTACGAGCAGCACAACCACCGGTGGGAGGAGCAGGCCAAGAAGCACCTGATGCTGATTGAGCAGAACCAGACACTAGAGTACCAGATGCAGCTGGACAGGCTCAACCAGGAGTATCTTGAAGGGTGCGCATTCTCTTCTTACCCCACGATGACAGCTTTATGTGAAGAGCGTTTCTTTAAGCTAACGCGACAGGTTTGCAAATGGCTGTGCGATTCAACTTCCACTGTGATGTGACCCATACAAGCACACACACGCATGCAATGGCTGATGTCAGTGCTGTTTGTGTGCACACCGGACAAATGTTGATATTAACAGTATTCTGACAGCTAGGCTTAAACATTACTTGGTGAGGAAAGAGTATGGGGATATGGTGAGGCTCCTTCTTATGCCTCACAGTGGGTGCTGTTTATGGTCCAGAAAAGCTTTTTACTAGAACTGTGCGAATAGCAAAATTATGGGTGCGAAGTGAATTCGAATAATAAGGTTTGAGTGTGAATCGAATAATTTTCGAATACTTCGAAGCGAAATTACAGAAAAAAGTTGCCGGAGAGTCTCTGAGCATATTCTTTTGAGACAGGAACAGTTACAAGTTGCAAACATGGTCAAAGAACGGATTTATTCCTAAAGGGGGTATGCGGCTTTTATATTGCAAAAAAAAGATTTTTTAAATTCATTATTTAAAATCACATTTTCAGTTTCTGAAGCCCTTTTTCTGATTCCAAAATACCTTCACTGAAAACTACGTAGAAGTGCAATAAAAAATTTGCTGTGCTTGCCGAGGTGACGAAAATTATTACGGAAATCACAAAAAAAAGAAAAACAGCGTTCTAAAAAAAAATTTTGAGCTCCATAACAGTGCAATCGGGAGCCGCCATTTTGGGCTCGTCGGAAAAAGCATTTCTCCATCATCAAATCTCCCGCTTCAGCTAGGTCCTCCATTTGCAAACAAACATAGAAAAAAGCAAATGTTTGAAGTTCGTTTCAAAGTCTCTGAACGGCTGCGTCCATCATGTTGCTCCCGCACACCTCGCCATTGGTTTGATCCTCGCTCTGGGAGAGCGTCGTCTTCTGCTTGCTCGACGCAAGGTCACGCATGTCTAAAATCGCATTACTTGGTGACGCGTTCTCACTCATTCTTTATTCACTCGTCGACGATCATTTAGAATATAATTTTGCTTTAGCTTGGCAAGTGCAAGCGGATCACTTAGAATATAATTACACTTTAGTTTGGCAGCCGCAAGAGGATCATTTCAATTATAATTACGCATTTAGTTAAAAGCTGCACGCGGAAGCTCGATCATCAAATTACGTTAGTGCACCGTGCTCATCGCGAACATCGCAGACGCCTGTCTTGAACCGACTGTTCTGTTTATCAGCACTTCGGACCTCATGATGAAGACCATCGCGGGAAGACTCTTTGTACTCGCATCGAGCATGGCGTACTTTGAAACATCGGGTACCGCGGCCACACACAAATCGCGACTGAGCTTGCTGCTCGGAGTCGTCGCTAGGCTTAACTCCTCTCTCGGCGCCGATGTGGGAGACGAATATGAACTTTGCGGGCAAGGACATTGCGAAGCCGCATTGTGCTTCGTCGCAAGCAACGAATATATCACCTGCTGGCTTCTCGGAATCCGTGGATGGACATTTTACGCATCGGCAGCGAACCCCGCGGCCAAGCTCGTCACGCAGCGACCACTCAGAGCACCGGCGGAGAGGCAATTAGAAATTTCGTCGTCGGCACCCCAAAACGCAAGACCAAGCACACAGCACGCGTATTTATCGTCATTACACTTATTTTCTGGAAGTTCAATACTTTGAATCATAAAATTACGGTGCGAATCGAATCAAATAGCAAAGCACTATTGGAAAAATATTCGAAAGTTTAAATATTCGCACACCCCTAGTTTTTACACCTGTGTAGCATTTTAGAGCGCAGCTCTTAGGAGCCTGTTCCTGCGTTCAGCGGCGTCGGCGTAATCCATTAGAGCAAACGAGGACGAAAGAGAGCAAATGCGGAGGATGAAAGACAGCGATAGTGAGGAGAGAATGGGAGGAAGGAGGGAACGACAGTGGCGAGACAACAGGTTCCACAGCGGCTACCCGCAGCAAAGCAGTAGTATGCGCCTTCATGAATAGCTGTTGTTTAGCGAGGCATCTGTGCTACGGTTGATGCAGTGGTTGATGTGAAATGGGCTGCTCAAAATTGTGTGCGCCAGTCACGCTACTCACGGTGTTCTCTTCTTTATGTAAACCGTGTACCTATGTGCAAAATGGTATCAGCTAGTTCTTTCTGAACAATGAGCGACGCAACTGGTGGATGTGCATTGTCTGCCACTGCTGCTAAATGAGCGGCCCGAGCAGAGGCTCAACACCACCGATGCCAGAATCCAGAGGTGCACACCGCCGAAGCAGAACCATTTGCCTCAGCTTATCACAAAATCAAAACACCTAAACAGCTACGCTCAGAATTCGCATTAGGCATTATCATAATCGTCGGTGACATACTCTTTCCAACGTTTTATTTTGCTTGTGTGTGTTCACAGTTGATGAAATTGCCACAACTGATATGAGAGGTGAACAATGTGTTGTGGTGTATAACTTTATGGGTTGATAAAATGCATCTAGCATGTAAAGAAGACATTCTGATCTTGTGCAACCATTTCCAGAGCTTTTCTCTGTTCAAGTGTGCGAATTGCCATACTAAGTTACTTTGTAAAAGTGAAGGTACACTTTTATAAAACTGGTGTGAGTGCATTTTTTAGTTTAACTAAGTGGGACACGATAGATGCAGCCTGGTGCCCCTTCCTTTTAGTTAAAGTACATCATAAGACGAGATGTATTTTGTGGCAGGTTTACAAAACTACTTGTACTGTTTGTGCAATCCTCCTCACACAACGACTTTTATTCTCTCTCTAGGCTTCGAGAGCTTGCAGAGAAAAGTCAAAAGGCACGGGAACATCACCAGAGCCACGTGCGGGTAAGTTTCTACGCACACCGCAACAGCTACCCTTTCTTTTTTTTTTTTCTTGTGTTCTCAAGCGCGCTCACTCATTTCTGCGTTCTCCTTACAGCACCTGAGGAACAAAATTAAGGAAGCTGAGCTGAAACAAAAGCAGGAGGAAGAGGAAGAAAAGAAAAGGTTAGTTGTACCGTTCTTGTGAGCCTGTGCGATTTGTGAATGAGCTAGCTACAAAATCTGATGAATGCTTTGTGACAAGTGTGTGACATGCTCCTGGGATGTGCAGCCAGTGCTCGGAGGCCATGTAATTTTGCAAGCACAATCTTGAAACTCTTTTTAAATATATTTACTGGTTCTGTGTCAGTCATCTTCACCACACAATGCATCACCATGCCACCACATAAGCAGGCCCGCTTACATGGTGACATGGTGAAGGAACATGTGGTGAAGTTCACCTAGGAGTGTGCACTAGTAGGAACCAATCTGTTCCAAGCCTGCATGTTACTCCGAAAGAATTTGCCGTTGGGCCAGTTTGAAACACATCTGAGTCGATGAAAAGAGCACAAATGGGCACACTCGCAACCACACACCTGCAGGCAGACAGTTTGGCTGGTATACCTAACTAGTGTGGGTGTGTATGTGGTAGCAGGTGTGCCAATTAGTGCTCTTTTAACGATCTGCACCCAGCTCAGCCGCTTCCTATCGTGCAGGGAGGCCGAGTCAAAGCAGCGAGCGGAGTCCCTGCGCTGCCAGTGCAAGGAGATGGAGTCCACGTTGGCATCGGTGCGAAAGGCCCTCGGGGAGTGCACGTTCGCCTCGTTCCTCGCGACACCCGTCGAGGACCACCGGGGCCTGCTGGACCGCATGGCCCGGCAGGTGGCAGCCTTTGGCGCGCTCACCGCTGTCTCGCGCGAGGACCTCCGCCGGGTCCTGGACTTTGCCACCCAGCTCAACACCCTGGTCCACTCCGTCGTTGCCGACGTTGGTGAGACTGCTGCTCCACTCTTTTTTTTTTAACGCCTGAGCATTAGACAGTAAACTTCCTGGATGAGGACGTGTGGCGACTTTCGTGATTCTACGGTGAACTTTCCACCCTTGTGTCACCCCTCTGAGCATTAGACGTCTCATTACAAGAAAAAAAGCATGCACAAGTTGTCCATGAGGGCCCCCCAACTTAAAAGAAGAGTGAAATGAAGAAATAATAATAATATACAATAAAACATGATCCTTTTTTAAATTTAGATTGAATAAACACAAGCACATGCATGAAAAATCGAGGAACAATACCAAAAACTGAAAATTTTACTAGAGTTGAAACCATAACCTCTAGCACAGTGGAACCAGGTCAATTCGAATTCCTGGGGGACGAGAAATTTGTTCAAATGAAAGAGAGTTTTAATCCAGGGGTCTCAAGCTCATCTCAGGCAGCGAGCCACAGTCACAGAATCCTGCAAGGGCCGGATCAGGGAAGAAGTTAAGGGGCGGGGGGGGGGGGGGGTGCAGAGGGTTTTAGTCTGTAAACATTGTCAGCAAATGTTAACATTCAAAGGAAAACCTTTCCTATATCTTACATATGGGTCATTTCTGAAAAAGAATTGGTGCCAGGATTTCATCCAACATGTCGATACCGATCTCCAAAATGAGTAAAATCTGGACGCCGATTCTGAAATACTGTTTTTGTTTCGCGGTTATATTTCAGGACATGGTGACCACATGGGGTGCCTCACGAAAACTATGCTTTAGACCAGTCATGCCTGTGTAGTTCACGCACATGCTTATTATGAAAATAAAAGTTGTATATGGGACGAACAGAGCCATGTGCGGGCCGCAAGCGAGAGGTTCGGGAGACACCTGGTGTAAGCTAAGGAGACCTCCATTGAATGTAGCACCCAATGACACAAGCTGCAGTCCTCAACAGGCACTGCCTTTGCCATTTTTGCTCACACCAATGGGGTGTAGCCGATTTCATGAAGGGTTGCCCGGGCTGTAGGTGTTTGAGGTGCTCTAGTTGGTTGACTTTGTGGGTCTCAGCATTTTTCTCCCAGGCGTTACATATGAGGGCTGAGACGGAGGAGGCATTGTGTGGAACCTCGCTCAGAAAGGCAGATTGCAACCTTGGTAGCCTTTTGGATGAGAAAGTTGAGTTTCGCTGGTTCTGCCAAGCCGACATCGAGGTAGTTTGTGCCGTAACTTGTGCAGCTGATGATTATGGCTTGCATTACGGGGACGGTGTCTTGCTCCTTCGTTCCAAATGGCCTGCAGACAACTACGAGATGCGCAGATAACTTTTTTTTTTTTTTTCGCGTGATTACCATGTGGCCAGCATTTAGAACACTGAGCTGTAGTGAGAAAAGTAGTGGATCGCATTAACGTTAAATTCCCCAAGCACTAAACCTATGTGCACACTTTCGCCCATGAACGTGTAGTGGCATCACTGACTCATCAAGTGCCCTTAACGCATGCAGAGCAAGCCACCAAGAAAGGAATGGCCCTGCAGAAGCAGGAGCAGCCGCAGGCCGTTGAAAATAAGGTTGTCGAGACGCGTGTGCAAGAACCAGATAACAGCACTCAGTCGCCAGAACCATCACCAGGTGAGTGGAGGCAGTTGCACTCGAATGCCTCTTTAATGAATACGTCTTTAGTGCAATTACTGGTACGATAAATGATTTTGTCTCGGCTTTGTCGTGACCATTAGAGCACTTGACCTCTACAACGAAGGGGCCTTTTACATGAAGTACCCGAGCACTTAGTTGTAAAGGTGTTTGACTGTAATTTCTAGGCTTGTGCGACTGTTCGGGCAATTCGATTATTGGAATGAATATTACAGTATTCGAATTCGCTTCGATTCGAATTCAAGTTATTGGAAATTTCAAAGTATTCGAAATAAACGAATATAACTGCATCTTACTCCGCATGTAACCTCTTGTAAAGGTGGTTTCACTGCAGTTGAGGGGTGCTGTACCGTGCATACACCTTTCCAGGGAAAATCCGCACTGCCTCAAAGCCCGACTTCAAGGTTAAATGAACATATTACCCTCACATTGATTAATCATTTCTTAAGTTTAAAAGCCTGTTATACAGGCTTTTATGCTCTAAGAGTAATAAATTTTAAAATTCATCATATTTTACAGGTTATCACTTGCATTCTGCCGAAAGTCAAATCCTGCTACTATTCATTCCTTTAAACCAAAAAAGAGTTACATTTGCACATGCGTTGTTTCAATTTCAAAAAATGTTGTGCAGGTTAGTTTGGTCATGACAAATATGCTCATTTTCTTGATGTGATACATACTATTCAAATTCGATTTGAAAATATTCGACCAAATCACTATTCGCTTCGAACTTAAAATTTACTATTCGCACAAGCCTAGTAATTTCCATTAGGCTTGCTCATGTCCACAAGTTCATCTTATTCTGTGCAGTGCAGTGTTACAACGTTAAGTTCCTCTTTTCAGATTTTGGGACTGTTTCATTCGTGGTTTGTTAGAAGCTGTTAGCTTGGGGAAACCAGCACCCTCCAGCTGCTGTAAGACTGTGCCCTTATTTTAGAAGCACAGATAGCTATTTTTTATGGCAGGTATATACATTGAGCAGCCTTGGGCGTAGCTTCAGAAAAAATTCAGGCAATAATTCCTTGACGACATCTGCACTCAATTCACACATAGCTGTGTGAGCTGGAAAGTCGCATCAATAGATCTTGCCACAGTGTTGACTGTGCCAGGATGTCCTTTGTCTTACCATGTTGATTGTGACCCAAGGGCTGCCACAACTGTCACCGTTTGGCTTAAAACAAGGCCTTGGACAATACCATATAAATGTAATAATAGTGCCGCAGCTGCTTTCTAATAACTCATGTAACGTCTGAAGGCAGCTTTGGTTTACTCACTGTAACACTAAGCCTGCATAGCTGCACCACTCACTGTATGTCTTGGTTAAGACAGAAGGAATATGTCTTGGTTGAATCTAACATGCTCGCTTTGATGGCTCTTCACTGCACATCAGTCTTATCATGTTACGTAAGAAAAGGCTATCCACCAACCCGGACCCACAAGTTTAAACTTGAGTGGCCCAATTTTCTATTGCAACAGCAAGCGTGAGCAAGTGTGTTTTGACTGTCAGCTGCAGGGAGCACGGGCCGTGTGGAGACCAGCCAACTGAAGAGGCATGCTGACATTTTGGACAGACTGGAACAGTGGCAGGCCTCTTACAAGGAGCTCACCCAGGACAAAGCAGTAAGATATAAGCTTATCTACTGCACTCTCTCTTTTGGCAATGAAGTTGAGATAAGCCTGCATCCCATATTTTGAGCCCATCTCACTGGAATGAAAGCGAACAACCCCCTTCCTACAAATTTGCGGAGATGTTTTTTTTATGTATTTTTCTTTACATTAATGATGTTTTGTGTTTCACAGGCCCCCATGTGTAGTTAGGCACAGTAGAGTTACCAGTTTGAGATTACATTTTGCCGAGATAGCTGCTACCCACGTACATCTCATTCCAACTTTTCACAAGTGAATTCAGATTTATGAGAAGAGAAAGCTTGACTGGTTCATTGCAGCATGCGTACAATGTACACTGGTGGGAGAACATTGTGAGACCTGGTTAAGGTAACACATGGACAGGCAGGAGCACTGCACGTAACAGAATTGTTGTCTATGAGAACAAGCAGTTGTGTGCAGGACAAATTACAATGCAAGCACCAATCACCTATTGAAGAACAGAAAAAGTAACATTTGCATCTCAGCATTGACTTCATGATTAGGGAGGGCACATGCCGCACAGTGTACAGAGGGATGAAATGCTAGCGGTGTAATAATTATCAAGGATGCAAAGTTATCTCTGTGCTCTCTTAAATGAAGCTCATGCATTGGTATTGCTTTTTGTTGCGTGCAACTTTTATTGAAGCTTGCAATAGCATCTCATTCTCCTAGGCACGTCAGCAACAACAGGACTCTACCTACAAAGCACTGTATGCCTGCTTAGTATGAAGTTATCACGCTAAAAATACATTTGTGTTATAAATGAGAATGCCAGTGGCTTCCCATTGTTGCTGTTGTTATTATTATTATTATCATTGTTATTATTATCATCATCATCATCATCATCAGAGAGTTAGGTACTTTCATGCTTTTGTGTTTGCACTTTGCGTCACATAAAGGGCGTTACTGGCTTGAGAATTAATACTCTGACATAAAGCTGCAGCAAGACCGTTAAGTTATCACTTCTTGTTTGTTGCTTTAATAGCGACATGGCAGTTCAGGGTATATTACTGCTTCCTGTTGGGAATACATTGCGACATCCATGAAGGTAATGAATAAATCAAGAAAAGGTAGCAAGAGGGTTTTTCTGGCGATCACACTGCTTTCCTTCAAACTGTTGGCATTCAAGTGGCTTACGAGATGCTTTGGTAGATTTTTAATGTGTTTCACCAGGGCTGTAGTGTAGTGAAGAAACAGCAAAGGGGTGGTTAGCACTTGCCTCTATTTCCTATGAAGGCTTTCTCATTGCCAAAGTGCCACAGACTTGTTTTCCGAGAGGATGGTGACTGACAACCTTTCAGTTTTTATGCTTCTCTCTCGTCCTTGAGTGGCTGTGATGCAGGATGCTTGCTTTTCCAGATGTCGCCTCGATGCTCTCGTTGGAGAGCGGTAAGGTTTCACTTTCAGGTGCACATTCTTCATGGCTTAAAAAGTGTTTCGGCATTCACTCACTTTTATCACCGTAAAGACCCCTTGCTGGGTACCGCATAAGGTGCGGGTATACAAAAAACAGTACAAATGTTGTCCACAATGCTAGTTTAGAGAACACTTCTTTTTTGAAGTGCCCTTCGAAGATTTAGGCATATGTAGCAACTATTTGGCTCTTGCTTTAGCCTTACTATGCTCCTGATTTCTTTCCATCAATAGAATTCAATTCAATTCAAAGCAATTAGTCTTCATACATTTTTTTCACATGCATTTAAATATCTTCTGACGTTCAGTAGGAAGTGTGAACAGTTGACACAGGATCTTGGAAAGCTAGTTAGGAGTGAAAAAATTTTCTTAAGTTTTAAGTTGCACGTACAACTCCCTCTTTTCAAAAGAATGTTGCCATGCATGTGCATACACATTGTACAGAAGTTATTTTAGCAGAGTGAGGCTATTTGGTGCACCCATCCAGCATGCTCATGTTTCTCGTCCAATCCACTTAGCATTGTTAACGCACTCCTAAGCACTACAGTGTATGAGTTTCAATACGATACCCATTCTGTTTAAGGGTGAACATGAATATGCAGAAAGCATAGGTTTGCTTCCTGGGCATGATGGCAACAGTTCAGTGGTGGCAAAAATGCCTCAGTACCAAGCCAGCTTTATGTACAAATTACAAGAACTGGGAAGAGCGTAAATGGATCCAAGGCACTCTTTTATGTCTGGCATAGTCCCTGCACTGTTATTGGATGTTAAAAAAAAAGCATGAGCATTGCTGACCAGTTATTTGTGTGACCTGTGGTCAAATTCACGAAGCTTCTCTTTAGTAAGCACTCGCTGTCATTGGCTGGATTCCTTCACTAATAGTATGTCCAGTGACAAGATTGCCTGCATATTTTTCTAATAACATTCATATAGAATTACAGAGATTTTGTGGATAAGAGCCCTGACCTCTAGTGAAGACAGTTTGCTCTGTTGAGAGTCGACACTTTGTTTCATTTAGTCAGAGCTTACTGTGTGTTTATACCCACGTCTTTTTTTTTCTCTCTTTCTTTTTCTACCCCTGTGTCTCAACCAGCAAAAGAAGTACTGCTTTGACCTGCTGAAGGCAGTCACAATCCCTGTGAACGCGTTATCCACTTCGAGCTCGATAAAGGAGAAGCTGGATCAGCTGAGCGCCGTGCTCTCGGGCAAGTCCTTCAAGGCGGGTCCTCGCACAATCTCCACCAGCTCTCATCCTCTGGCGCTGCGTTTCTGCCTCGACAAGCTTGCTGAGAAGATTGTGGTAAGTGGCTGGCTCATGTGGTGCCTCCCCTTTTGCATTGCACTTTGGCAGTTGTCTGATTATTAGCTTTCAGCAAACAAAAGTATGTCAGGTGCTCCCCTGTTGAAGAATGGAAATAACATTCATACATTATGCTTAAAGGCAACGAAGCAGAACCTGCATGTCCACTTTCACATTCAGGCACCTTTTTTTAAAGAACATCGTGGATGTGGAAACTTTTCTAATGGGCATTTCACCTTTATTGTTGTCATGACATATTGAAGACAGTTTTAACTTTGCAATACGTAATAATTCTCCATTGTTGAGACATCTGCACTTAATTTCAGCTTTTGTCCATTTCGGTTCAGCAGTCACCAGTTGTGGCTGTGAGGGAAAGTGTGTCCTTCTGCAAAGACTGCGAATTAAATTAACGCTGAAAAAGCACTGGCCAAAATTTAATGGCAGCCTTGCATTTCAGAGCTAATCCGTCTTCTCTGTCTGAGTCATAATGGTGGAAGACAATGCGGCAATTGCAGGCATTTAATTGCTTGTGGTGTATCACTGTGTGTTGGCACCATCCTTCCGCACACACACCCCACTGTAGGCACACAAAACTTCCGTGGCAAACGCCTTCAATGGTGCCCTGCATCCTTTTGTTGTATATGGAGAATGTGCTTAACTGTTAAGTGGGAGTTCATCATAATTAAGTATTGTTCTTCTTTTTCTGCATAAAAATTTGGTACATTACCTTTACTGTTCACTGTTGGTGCTTTTGAATGTAACGCATAGCTTGCACAAGAAACAGATGCCAATCGATGCTTGCATTGCAAGACTCCTCAAGTACTGTTGCATGGGCCGAAAAAGGTTATGTACATGCGTGATGCTGGTCCATTTGTTCAGACAGTAGTGACACTCCAACCGTAAAATCGTAGGTTGTGCCACTGATAACAGCCAGTGCAATTTACTGAGGAATACCAGTTCATTGCAGTGTAGCTGGAATGAGCTGTAAGCAAGCCATGCAGACACAGTGTGACAGTAATGTAGCTGTTCTGAATTATTGATGATCCATACAAGTAGCAAACACAGCGTTTTGGGGGTGCAGGCAGATGAATAAGTTACTGGGCACACTTGGCCAAGCGGGTTCCTTTGTGTGCTGGTATCCTCCACAAAACACTGCGTTTGCTCCTTCGTCTACTGTCCCACAAAATTTTTCTACCTGCTCAGCAAAATCAATGAAATGTGAACCAAAGGTGTTGGTAACACGGGCTTTATTTCTTGTCTTGTACCTTATCTGTTTGCATAAATGCTTGCAGTCATGATCCCTTTGTTGGCCCTGTAATTCGTGTTTTCTAACAGTGCAAGTGTCAGTGCTGCTTTGGCAATGGTCGGACATCCCACACTCCCTAAAAGCATTGTTAGCTTTGCATGTGTGAACTGTAGTGGCTGAGCATCGCCTTGTTGCATCCGTCCCAGCTGCAAGGTGAAGAGCAGATTGTGTCCAATGAAGAGACGGCCTTTCCCGTGGCGGCGCTGGCGGTGGGCCTCTGGTGCCGCTACCCCGACCTGGGCGACCTTCTGCTCGGACACTTCTACATGCGCTGCCCTGCTCTGGTGCCCGTCTTCTTCAGCCGCAGTATGGCCTCCTCCGAGAGCGAATATCTCAGGTTGGTGCGCGTCTACGTCTCAATAAGTGTGCCATAGCAGCTAAGTGCAGCCTGATAGGTGAGGCCCCTGTTGTTCATGCCATTCATGAAGTTGCGAACTCTGGTATGTTACGAAGTTAGCTTGAGGTGGGTTGTTGGGGCATTAAAAGAGAAACATGCTACTGAAATCATCATTCTCTTTAATATTGTGAGTACTGTTCTTATTTCGTTAAAGGGTTGAAGTTTAGGCTCTTTGCCGACTGTCATGCTGTGGGACAGACTGCCCCACAGCCCATGGGGTTCTCTCCTGAAATACTAAAGAAAGCTCTGGAGCTCAATATTTTGATTTGCATGGGAATGGTGTTGAGTAGTAACATGGATATTTAGCGTGATCGTTGTGCTGGTAACTTCTTAAGGATGTTATTTACTGTGCCTTTTCTATGTTTGTTGGCCCACATTTTAAAGCAGTCCTAATTACAAATGCGGAAGGCAGTAAGACGTACAGTGCTCACAGAATCAAACATGTCAGTTTAGGGCACGTGGGCTAAGCAATGCACATGGTACTTCCGTTTCTACCATCTTTAGGTCGGATCATATTGGTGTAATTTTGACTTGTGCAATTGCATCAGAGCGAACGTCAGTTTTAGTAGCCAGATGCATGGCAGCATGATGTAATTGTCTCGAGCGATCATGCATACCACTTGTTGCACTTAGTTTTGATTTTGCATTTCATTCCATGAGCACTGTACACACACAGTCATCGCAAGTTGTTGCGTTTATGGTTACGAGAAATATACCGTGCAATACAGGCGCGAATGAGAACAGGAACTAGCACACTGTGCTCATCTGTCTCTACCCCTGATTGTTTGCCTCTTTTTGTTGTATCTTTTTCTTAAGCACTATGAACCAAGTGGCCCAGCAGCAAGACCTGTCACGTTGCATTTATAACTCGCACTATACTATACTTGTTCACTATAACCACTTTTGCAGTCGCAAAGCCATATGAAGGCATACTATAAAGACAAAGTTCAGGCAAATCCATTAGCTGCCCTTTCTGTCCATGCTGGCCAAACTGCCATGCTTGCAGCTCTCATAGACACTAGCATCACAGTTCCCCTTTGTAAAAACCGTTACGCGATAACCCTTTCCCTGGGGTTGAGTGGGAGTATAGTTGCCATCAGGATAAATACTGCCTACCTTTCAGTACCGTTATGTGTGAACCAATCATAAATGTATCTATCAGCAAATACTCGGCTTGCCTCTAGTTGCAGTTTTGACACTTGATGGAGGCACTTGTCGTTGTTAGCATTTAGAATTGCAGTTCCCTTTATTGTGGGTTGCTTGAACGTTTGCACTACAAACACAGCTGCCTACAGGTGACATTTCTTGGACATTTTTTGTGGGAACTTTGGTACAGTTTTTGTTATTTTCTGTGACATGAAAGGGAAGATGATTGAGCGAGCCTTAATAGTTCGCATGTGGCATGTAAGGAGAAGTTATACCTCTTGGGCTCCTCTGCAATTAAAATTCTACTTCCTACAGTTTCTAGAGTATAACCTTTATTCTCAAATGCTGCAGATTTCATTTAAATTAGTCCAGCGGCTTTCTCATCTTAAAAATGTTACATTAGAGGGTGGTGACAAAACTAAACTTTTCTGAAAGTGGACTGTCCGAAATGTATAGATTCCTGGAAAAATGTTTATTAAACCGTGACTTCTGTCAATCTTTCATCTTTTAACACAGGTTGTGTGGCTACAAGTGCACCGAAAACAACCTGGAAACGGAGAGCCAGTTCTTGAGGCGCATTACGGGCCTCATGCGCCTGTACGCTGCCCTGCTGCAAACGCCACTGCCCCCCGTGGCACAAGCCCACGGACAGCGACAGGTCGCGCCAGCCGCCGGGGTCGGAGCGCGGCTGGCAGTGGCTGGCAATGTGCCTGAACACGCCGACCGAGGACCCCGACTTTGCAGCCACGCTGATCTGCACTTTCCTGGAGGTGGCCGGCTGGGCGCTGGCACGGGACTACGGCCGCCAGTTCCGCAAGGTCCTACACGTGCTCTGCAAGGACTACTTCCCGCGTCTCAAGCAGCTCGTGAAGACGTCGAGCGGGCCCATTTCACGGCTGGAAGCATTGCTGCAACAGGTCCTCCGCAAGGGACACTTGGCTCGGCCGGAGGGAAGCCTCGGTGCCCAGGCATGGAAGTGAGCCGAAGCTGCCGTGCATGGACTTCCAAAATTCTACGTGAGGGCGCCTCCAGTGTCACGCTCGACTGACAGGATCGAAGTCTGTCCCCCAAGTCCGCCACTCCTGTCACTTCTCATCTTATTGCTGCATGACAGTGGCAAGACACACATGCGAAAGCTACTCGCTGCCTCTCATTGTTGCACGTGCGGTGACTGTGGTAGTGCTGCCAGATGGCGTGGCCACTTATAAGTGCAGTGACCACTGCCCTGACGGGAAAACTTTTCTCTGGTCGAATACTGTAATCGTACACCTTTCACTACAGAGTAGTGGATATGAATAGCCATCACTGAAATCTATCAGTTATTTCAGTGCTCGTTTGCCGAAGACTTGGCTGCAAACTACCTATATGGTGCGATCACCATGGTTAGAGCTACGGTTTGCTGCAGGTGTACAGAAAGACCTGCACGCATTTGGGTGTATGCTTTTACTGCCTCCTAATATTGCAGCGAAAGCATCCTTGGGCAGACGTGTTGCGGGGGTGACGAAGTCTTACTAGCAGTAACAAGATGGCGCATGCTTTTCGATGCAAGCAGTAGATTAGCAAAGTGAACCAAACATCAAAAACGGACCAAGTTGCATTTTTTAAAAGCTGTAGGCGCAGCAAAATGTACGTTTAGCACTTCACATGCATCCATCAGGCCTATTCTTGGAAGGCCTGAGCGTGTTTTCCTTAGATGTTTACAGTGATATTGCATTGGAAATGCCAACTAGGATTTCTGTCGGTGTGTGCATGTTTTGCAGGAATGTGTACCATATGTTCGTGGTGAATACTTGGCAAGCTTAATTGGAAATGAACTTCGTAGTTTTGTCATTGTGTGCAACGAGCTGAACATGGAGATGTTCCTATAAGTGCCAATGTTAAATAATTAGCAAAGCTTTCTTTCAAATGATGGGACTGCAGCAATTTTGGCTTTTACACTTGTCATTCAGGCGACGCGACGCCCTGGAATATTGTGTGATCATCGCTGTCTCATCCAAGTAGTAGGTAGTGTAGCATGACATTGGTAAATAAATGTGCCTTGAACAAATGTATCTATTGTGCTAGTACCACCAAATTTCCATAAGTGTTCCCTAACCAGCAAATGCCATAGAGCAAGCTCAGATTTGCAGAAAGCATTCTAGCTTTCTCCAAAAAACGGGTCTCACAGCCACTGTCGCAGTGCTGGTGCAAGCAGCAGCAGAGGTGAGCAAATGTCTTGAATGCCTCTTGTTTTATCACATCCCAGAAACTTTATAGTAGTAACTCAACCTACAGCCGTATATCCAGTTGCAACCAATGAATAGAATATCACCTCCACTCATAGCCGTTGCAATCCAATGCAAAGAGCATTCACATACGTTGATGCCCCATCCATGCACATTTGGTCAGCATTGTGATGTCAGCTAGCTTTGCATGCCACAAATACTACTGGATTCTTCCATACAGATGTAGGTTCGTGCCACTGGATTTAGGTCGAAAACTAGGGGTGTGCGAATATTCGAAATTTCGAATATTTTTCGAATAGTGTTTGCTATTCGATTCGATTCGCACTGGAATTTTACTATTCGAACTTCCCCAAGACAAATACAGTCAACGTCCGATTGGAAGTGACCCTTTCAGATTTTTAATATGCTTCACCTCATCACTCTCTCGTATTACGGCAACGCTGCCTTTCAGGCTCCGCTACGGTCGAACTTCTCATAGACAACTACAGTCAACGTCCACTTAGAAGTGGCCCCTTCAGATTTTCAACATGCTTCACCTCATCACACTCATATTGCGGCAAAGCTGTCTTGAGGCTCCGCTACGGTCGCAAATGTATTGACTCAAGAAAACGCTGGTTCGAACATAGACATGATGGATGTGGCAGAGGTGGGGGCTCAGTTAATGCTGTTTTGGACCTGAAATTTGGGTTAGGAAGTCCGAAGAATCATACGCCAAAGATTTTTAGCAGCCAACATTTCAGGTGTTTTTATATATTGACTTCTACGAGGCAGCTTTGGAACTCCGGACTTGAAGGGAGCACACCCTTGTCTGCCACATCAATTGGGCTTCCACAGAAGTTGAAAGAGGAGGAGAGGCTGAGGAAATAGCATCTTTGCCTTTAACGTGTAAAGTGTTGTCGGCAACACGTTGGTTGCACCAAGTCATGTACACAAATAAAATTCGGCCTCTGAATTTCCTCATTCTTGATAAGAGAACTATGAAACACCACCCCACCAACGCTTCATCAACGTAGCAAAAAGAAACACTTTCATGTTGCTATCTCATAAGAATATGCTTGGGAATCCTCTCAAACTTTTTTTTCTGCAATTTCGCTTCGAAGTATTCGAGAAATATTCTAGATATATTCGAGAAATATTCGATTCGATTTGCACTCGCACTTCAATATTCGAATTTGCTTTGCACCCAAAATTTTGCTATTCACACAGGTCTATCGAAAACTTGAAGCCAGCCAGCAAATTTTGCCACAGATTCTGATGTCAGTTACTTAGCCAAATCCAATACTACTGGTAATCCTCTATATAACGAAGTCGTTAAAATTGCCACTATTCTTCGCTCTATCGAAATTTTGCTAAGTTGAACATAGAAATTTCATGGAACGTATACAGAGGCCGAAAGATTCATTTTTACAGAAAAAAAGTACCGCTTCAAATAACACAGCAGCATGAAAGAAAACCAAATTTCAATGACTTAAAGAAATTTGTTGAACTCACCGATATCCGGCGACCGCAGCTTACCTTTTTTTTTTTGGCCAAAAATGCACCCGCTGCCAAGTTTATTAAAATGGCCAAAACGTAGAAAAATAAAAAAATACAAGATACAACCCACAACATTCATTAAAATTTGCTGGAACTTGAATGAATCGCAAAATGCAAGGTTTGAAAAGGTTTGCCTTTATGGCCAAAATGTTCCCACAATCAAATTTATTAAAATTGACGAACTTTCACAAGTCGAATAATGTAAGATTTGCAGAAGCTATAGACTTACCTTTTTGGCCTAAATGTTCCCACAATCAAATTTATTAAAATTGACTGGAACTTTCATAACTAAACAAATGCAAGGTTATATGGTTTACCCTTATTGTGAAAGTGCTCCCACACTCAAATTTATTAAAATTGGCTGAAAACTTCAACAAATCAAAAATGCAAGGTTTACAAAAGCTAGTGCCCTCTGGTCTGTGGACGGTGCCTATTCAAGTGGGAAACACAAAGAAAAAATTGGGGGGACCCTTAAGCTTAGCCTTTAAGAGTTGAACGTGTTAGCGATATCTTGTTCCTAGTGCATACTTCAATCACTTAGTGCATATTATGTAATGGGCAGCATGCTTTAAAACACGAGCAATTATGCCCGTGAAATGTTTTCGAACTTGCTATGTGCCCACTACGGGGAGTCTTAAGGGAATACGCGCAGTAACGTGTGTGCCTTTCGTAATGGGTGGCTGGCTTTAAACAACGATGTCGTCGTGATATCCACATGTTCCGACGCCCGATGGCAATGTACGCTTGTACCAGGCAATATTACTGCGATATTACACGTTGTATTGCGACGCCTGTATAAAGGATGCGTGTGTTTATAAAGCATGAAAGTTATTTTCACTGCATTTCCAAGCCAGAGGAAGTTATTTTCAATGTAATTCCAAGCAGAAGCGTGGCTGTGTGGTAGAACGCCTGCCTTGCCACGCAGACGGCCTGGGTTCGATCCTCACTCGGACCCGGACATTTTTATTATTTATTTTATTTGCATCTTTCTCGATTTTTCGGTCACAGGACAAGATGATTTTTCGCTCACAACCAATGACACCGACACTGACGCCGGAATTTCTGCGAAACGAGCTCTTTAACGCTATCGCGTTAAAAAGCTTGTTCCAGCTGTCCCTTTGTCCAAGCAAGGTGGGATCATGTGATCCAACTGGCACATCACAACAATTGCTGTGCCCATGTGTGAAGTTCTGGGCCTTGCACCCGCTAATGCAGCATAGAAACTGTACACCGATTTGCTGTGCCATGGTTCCCACATGCCAAGAATTAGCTGCATGCTCTCCCTCTTAGCTTTGAAGATGGGGAGAGCATTTGGGAGCACCGTTGAGCATGTGGTTTTCCCGCAGCTGCTGCTGGAAAGCATGCTGCGCCACTTATGCAGCTGCTTGCTATCATGAAGCGCGCAATTTGAAAGATGTGTTCAGATAAAGCATGTGCAAGTCAACCATATCACCACTGGCATCAGTTGAAGTTTGTTTATTGCCTTAGATTCCTAGGCAGTAGCAGTGGAGCTTTGATAAATTGAAATTCGCGGATAAACATGTTCAGTTGTGTTGAGGCTGAGAATATATGGCGTCCTGTGAAGTCAGTACACTGAAATACTTCATTATATTAAGAATTTCACTGTGTTAGAGGTCAACTGTATTTCAGACAGAAATGGTGAATTTTTATTTTCAGTCGTGTTATAACATGTACTTTGCAAAAAGCAAGTACACAGTGGTCCACTGTGACGGGGAACATCGGAGCGTGTGGTGGCTGCTCTGCTGCACTGTCGGCCGGCAGTGGGAACGAGCGTCGCGCATGCGCGGTGCGCTCTGTGAGCGGTAGTGGTTCATTGTGTCCACTACCGACTGCTTCCGCGTGTCGAATCGTCGCTAAGCGCACCGGTCACACGACGAAAGAGCACTGTGTAAGCGCAAAACTTGTTGCAGCCACGGGCCAGCAGGGTGCCGAGCGGCCGCCACGAGCTCCTGTGTTCTCTTCAGCAGTAGACCACTCTGTATGCTGGAAACAGAAACTGAATGACACGAATATCTTACAGATATTGATGGCAGGCATCAATATCTGTAAGATATTGATGTGGCGAGCATGATTTCTTCTTAGCCTGAAATGGACTCCAGGTACACACGATACCATCTCAGCTCGTGCAGCCTTTGCACTCAGTCTTGCCCCAAAACATGTTTCAGGGGAGCTTTGGTCTCACCCCGAAACATGTGCAAGTCACACCGTCAGTGAGCGCTCATCTCACCCTTTCCACCCTATCCATCACTTGTCCCTTTGCAGTGGCCGAGAAGGCTACATGCATCAAAGCCACCAACCTTCTTGGCTGACCCTCGCGTGCTTTCTTCTGTCAGATGTGCTAAGGTCTTATCACACTCGCACTTTACGGAGAACCACACAGAAACAGAAAAATTGCCTCGGAGTGTCTTCAGAAATTCAATAAAACTACATGTCATTGAACTGATGTGGCACATTGTGCCATTACTTTTTAACTTTCACTCTTCCGACAATGTTGATCACACCTGTCTGGACACTGGGCACAAGATAATCACAAACAGAAACGCACAACAATGAAAACTAGCTTTTTTTTTTCTTTTACTCTTCCACGTACTCTCTCTTTTATAACAACCAACACATGCAAGCGAGGCAAGAGGCCTCCTTGTCTGAAGAAAAAACAAGATCCTTCATTCCTTTAAAAAAAACAAAAAGACTCCAAATTTCGAACAAAATAAAACGGCTACGAAAGCAGCTAGCACTGGCGCGCCGTCCAACTCTACAATAAACAGTCCATCTCGAGTACAACAGTCCGGCCCTGTCCAGAGTGATTGCCACTGCTGAATGAAACATCACGTAGTCTTCCTGGAAAGTCCACCACGCACTGCTCAGCCGACAATATTCACGGGTGTCGCAGGGTCGAGCCACACGTTTGTTCGTGCACGAAGCAGACCCTGCATTAGTGCTTCGAGCAGAGCCATGCACGAAGCCCTCCTCAAGTCCTCAGTTTGCCTAGCTGTCTTTGAGATAGCTCTGGAGGAGGCCTAAATGTTCCTCTTGTAGGGCTTCGGTTCATGGCATCACATTGAGCAGGTTTGCTTCGTGTGTGTGTGTGTGGCTGGGAGCAGTGACGGGCCTCGGCACGGCCAGTGGGACATGGTGACGGTCAGTGACTAGACGGCTGCAGGCTGTGGGCTCTGCTCCTGCTTGCTTTCGAGCGAGAACGGAGGGATCCGACAGTCGAACGTGAAGCCGTCCTCTCGTTCCATCCGAAACGTGCCCCTGCAAGCAAAGAACCCACATTGTGAAATCAGCTTTGACGCATCAGCACTGCGTGAATGAGATGTGCAGGCTGCGCACCATAAGAAAAAGCCTCAGAAGAGCATGACACTGGAGCCCTTCCATGTTTCAGTTCCACTGGTGGAATTGGTCAGATTTCATCACTCTGCGAATATCACCAGTGGCTACTTTTTGAAAATCTCAAAGCAACAATGGGGTATTCGCAGAAAGGACTCCGATTCTCCCATTTGAGCTGACTTCCTGTTGCCCCCCAATGTAAAAAGTGAACTAGTTTAATTCATTTCGTTGCTACCGTAACACGGGCCTCAAGTAGTCTTGAGATTTCTGCTGCTACAGAGAAGGTAATTATGAAGGCAATGAGCAAATATTGCATTTCCATTATTTTATAAGATATTTGGACACATTTCTTGAAACACACTTATACATTATATGTAGTGCTGTTTCAAAATAGTAGTACTAGTTCGTTTGGAAGCTAGCACTTGCCTGCAGCTGTTTCGCTGGCTGTTTTCCTTTGTGCTTCTAGTTTAGTTAAGTAAACTACCAGAATTTTCAGCAATTAGTGCCTCTATAACATTACACAACACTATCTTTCTACCACAGCTTGTTTTCTAAAGGAAAAAAGAAGCAAATCCCGCAAAGTGAACTCTACGACTGAGAGTAGTTTAAAATTTTTTTACAGCTTTAGCAGTGCCACTACCACTTGCAACCGGTGTGTAAGTATTATACAATTTTAGTTGAGCGTCTGCAGCAGCTCTGCAGGCTGCCACTGGAAATGGGTGGTAGCCTGCGTCCACAGTACTGCTTAAGGACGCAAAACTAAAACTCTCTATTGTCTCCACATCTTGAACAGGCGTGCCTGAAAATATTTTACGCAATGTGAATCTCATCGTTCATTGCACGTGAGAAATGCTCTTTCAGGGAAGCAACAGGACAGCATGCAACTGCACGAATGGAAGTCAGAAGGACTTCTAGATATGTGTGTAAAAAAGGAAAAAAAGAATTATCAAAGACAACACAAGGTTGTATCTCTCAAATTATCTTCAGTGGCAAGGACACTATGTTATGAAAAGAATTCTCCAGCGATTGCACGCTGGAGAACTCTAAAACTCAAGAATTACGCACAGAAAATATGAAAAAGTTAGACATACCACATGTGTCCACTGGGTGCTTGCAGGCTCACGTGGCTGCTGTACTGAAATGCTGGTTGTGACTTTGATAGGATTGGCTCCTGTAATAAACGAAGGCACGGATGTGTCTGCACAGTTTGAGAAAGTGTATACAGGCAATGCCTAGGTGCATAAGCTGATAGGCGATGCTACCAAACAGTTTTGTACAGGCTTTATGACAGAAAAATTGAATTATTTAAACCAAAGCATGAGTGCAGGGGGCACCAGTGTCATAGTAGCCAAGGCCATCTCAGGTTTAAAGCAAATGCCACATTATGAAAAAACTAGAGCTGTGCGAATAGCAAAATTTTGGGCGCGAAGCAAATTAGAATATTGAAGTGTGAGTGCGAATCAATCGAATATTTTTTAAATATTCCTCGAATATCTCTAGTATGTTTTCCAAATACTTTGAAGAGAAATTGCAGAAAAAGTTGGAGAGGATTCCTAAGCATATTCTTACAAGATAGCCACATGAAAGTGTTTCTTTTGGCTAGGTTCATGAAGCACTGGCGTGGTGATGTTTCATAGCTGTCTTATCGAGAACGAAGCAATGCAGAGGCCGAATTGTATTTAGGTACATGATTTGGTGCGACCAAAGTGTTGCCGATAACACTTTACACGTGAAAGGCAAAGATGCGATTTCCTCAGCCTCTCCTCCTCTTTCAACTTCTGCGGAAGCCCAACGGATATGGCTGACACGGGTATGCTCCCTTTGAGTCCAGAGTTCCAGATCTGCCTCGTAGACGTCTATATAAGAACATCTGAAATTTTGGATGTCAAAAATTTTGAGCATCCGATTTTTTGGACTTCCTGCCCAAATTTCAGGTCCATAGCAGCATTAATTGAAACCCCCACCTCTGCCACATCTATCATCTCCATGTTGGAACCAGCTTTTTGATGAGTCAATACATTGGCGACTGTAGCGGAGCTTGAAAGGCAGCTTTGCCACAATGCGAGAGTGTGATGAGGTGAAGCATATTGAAAATCTGAAGGTGCCTCTTCCAATCGGACGTTGACTATTTTAGGCTTGTGCGAATATTTGAATGCTTCGAATATTCGAACGAATATTGCAGTATTCGAATTCGCTTCGACTCGAGTTTAAATTAGTGAAAATTTCGAAGTATTCGAAAGAAACGAATAGATGCATATTAGTCCGCATGTGTCCCCCTGTAAAGGTGGTTTCACTGCATTGTAGGGGTGCTAAGCCGTGAAAGCACTCATTCAAGTGCACATTAGTTTCATGTAACCTCCTTTAAAGGTGGTTTCACTGCAGTGAAGTGGTGCTAAGCCGTGAAAGCACGTATCCAGGGAAAATCGCACTGCCGCGAAGCGCCACTTCACGGTTAAATGAAGAGATTACCCTCACAATGATTGATTTTTTAAACTTAAAAGCTTCTTATACTGGTTTATATGCTCTAAGTATTGTAAATTTTAAAACGTAACATATTTTACAGGTTATCGCTTGCATTATACTGAAAGTCAAATCCTGTGACTATTCAAAGTTGTTTCCACTTCCTTTGAAGCAAAAAAAATGGCATTTGCACAGGCCTTGTTTCAATTGTTTTTAAATATTGTGCAGGTTAGTTAGGTCATAACAAATATGCCCATTTTTCTTTAGAATATGTGATATGTACTATTCGAATTCGATTCGAAATTACTCGACCAAAATGACTATTCGCTTCGAATTCGCTTCGAACCTAAAATTCACTATTCACACAAGTCTGTGATATTTGTCTTTGGAAAGTTCGAATAGTAAAACGCGAGTGCGAATCGAATTGAATAGCAAACACTATTAGAAAAACATTCGAAATTTCGAATATTCGCGCACACCTAGAAAAAGCTTATCTACGTCAGTTCATTTATTTAAAGAAATATATTTTTTCCACCTGTTAAGATCGCCTTTTTAATAGAACTCTATAACAATAACCATCACCAAAGCGAGACACGGAATAATGCAGCATGTGTGCTGTTGCTGCTGCTTTAGCAACAATTGCAATAGTTGCACTATGTAGAGACGATCATCACATAACCTGAAATGGTGCGCTTCCATTCAGTAATGTGATAGCACAAAGTCTGAAGTTTAATGGAAGCCCATCTGGTCGGGATGGTATATTTTGAAGGTAGAAAACTCGAGGCACTGCGCCAACCAAAGTAAAAATTTAATACACACACACAAAAGGACATTTCGGCTGCCACACGAGAGCCTTGTTCACAAGTAAAATGAAAACATGCGTACGAGCAGCTCATTTTAAAGACACTTGAATACTATATCACGCAGGCAGTGCACATATAGTGAATATAGATTGCCATTGCTCCTGTTGAGAGCGACTCAAGACAGTGGCGTCATGACAATCCTTTTTCTCTAGCGAGAACACATTCCTACCCCCAATCGATTGCGTGTCCCCATGAAGCATGCTCAGCTAAAGCACTGGATTTAACATTTCCTTTCTTCATGTCGTAATTTTGCTGCTTGAGATGCCTTTCAAAGTCACCAGTTTCACCGACATACACGTAGTGATGATCTGCACGTGGGACAATGTACACCGCACCGGGGTACTTATCTTTAAGTAATCTGTCCTTAAAACAGTGACGAGTGTCTGGTCAGGAACATGTGCCACTTGGACGTAGGGATACAGAGCACAGCTTAGGGCTTCACTTTTGGAAGGGATGTACGATATTCCTGTGTGCTTTTGACCGTAGGCAGTGCAGGGTGATTGCAGATGTGCCACTAGTCATCCAGCAGCGTTCCAGACGGAACTGGGAGCTACAGGCTGACTATTCCCGCCGCACCAAGTGTACTTTGGCTGCATAGTCTTCTTGTCTTGCGCAGGAAATCTTGCACAGATTTTCTGCGCATGTCATATAAACATGAAAACCAGTGCATGTGTGCTTGCCTGCAATATAATCAAGCGTATTTAAAGGTAACTGCTTGGACACGTGTTTCCATTTTACTTGTGAGCGAGGCTTACTTGTGCGTTCGAGCATGACATTTTTACTTCGGTCAGCGCTGTGCCTCTGGTTTTCTACCTTTACAATGCAATGCTATGGGAAATTGTCTGCCATTATAGATGAACTGATGCAACTGAACATCGCGTGAAGGCACACCAAGAAACCTGCACTGTGTAAGTATAAATACAGTCGAACCCACTTATAACAATACCGGTTTTAACGATATATCGGTCATAACAATGAGAAGCTGCTGCGCCGTTAACTTTTGTATGTTCTCAATGGTGAAATAACCCGCTTACAGCAATGCCCGCATGCCGCATTATCGGTTATAACAATGAATTCTGGCTGTTAGATGTCCGTGCCGAAAGGCAATGGAACGCGAAATTTTTGAAGACAAAGAAGAAAACTAGAAATTCAAGCTACCTAACCTCCGCCCACATCAACGTCCCCCCAGCACCCCTTCGGATTTCCAGTATGCTTCACCTCATAGCGATGTAGCACTGCGGCAAAGCTGACTTTCAAACTGCGGTACGGCACTGTAGCGGCGATGGCTTCTGTTAATGCACTTTCGGACATGCAGTTCGAGTAAAAAGTTGAGACTTGGAAGAGTTTCAGCGTCCAAAACTTCAGATGTTGTCATACTAAGACTTGTGGCAGTCTCGTGAAGTAGTCCGAATTTTCAAACATGTTCGAAAAATTATCCTTATCACTGATGTCTGTTGGCATATCCGGCCGGAATCCGATATAGTGCTACACGGCAGGAACGTGAATGCACCAGAAAGGCGATGAAGACGACGAATGCAACAGCGCTCCTGTTGTTGCTGTTCCACCATCTTGGCTGCAGCTGTTTTTACCTCTCCCTGTATATTTTGTAAATATATTTCTTTCTTCTGCACACTCATCCCTATGACAATAGTTTTCTCACAACAGCCTGCCATCCTTCTATTTTGCGATTTTTTTTTTTTTTTTTTGTGCAGCCCGTTTACAGCAATTATCGGTTATTACAATGGAATTTTCGTGGCACTTGAGTATTGTTATAAGTGGTTTCGACTGTAGTACCACACTCCTACGTAGATATGCTGCGGCCACTGCTACGCAGAGAAAATAAAAAACTTCCCCATCTCTCGCTAAAGAGAACCATGTGTGGATGCGAAGCAGCGGGGAGATAATTAGCTTGAGCGGGAGGAACGTCGCCACTCTCATTTCGCGGCAGCGGTCCGGGCGCTCATCGCGGCGCTGCGCAGGAGAGAGAATGAGGCGCGCGCTTCGTCATTTTCATACCGCGGAACTACCGTGGTGCCCCCAGCGGAGTATGCAGCTGTCACACCACCTGTCGTGCCTGCCGCTGCGTAGAGGATTCCTAGAGGAAAGGACGGGGGGGGATCATAGGAGAGGGGGGAAGGGACGTGCATGCGCTGTGGGGGGTGTGGGACGCGGGAGCAGCTCCGTAGAGTAGAGGATTCCTAGAGAAGAGAGGGGGAGAGGACGCGCATGGGCTGTGGGACGCCGGAGCCGCTCAGTAGAGTAGAGGATTCCTAGAGAAAAGAGGGGGGAGAAGACGCGGATGCACTGTGGGGATGTGGGACGCGGGCGCCGCTCCGTATAGTAGATGATTCCTAGAGTAGAGGAAGGGGGTGAGCGTAGGAGAGCATAGGGGAAGGGACGCGCTGGCCGCTCCGTAGAGTAGAAGATTCCTAGAGGAGAGAAAGGGGGGGTAAGCGTAGGAGAGAGAGAGAGGGAGGGGACGCACATGCGCTGTGGTGGTGTGGGACGCGGTAAGGAGGGATGGACTAAGCCCCCCTCCAAACACATGCAAGCAAGATTAGGGAATGGGGTCAACCTGGGCGACAAACACCATCTGCCTAGCCATTGCTAGGCAGCCTATCTGTGCTCTCGGCCATGACTCTGGTGACTGTAGTAGTGGTTGACGGCCTTCATATTACTACAGTGTTCTGGTTCGCATAATGGGTGCTTCCCTACTTCATGAAAGTGGCCGGACGCGGGACGGCGGACGCGGGACGGACAGAGCCCCGAGCATAAGATGCTTCGCTTCTAAAAAGAAGTGCAGCGACAGAGAATGTGCGTACAGAATCGTAGAACATTTCCAAATGAGTAAACCTTATAGAAAATTTGATAGGTAGAAATAATAAAACTTGTATGTGTGCCTCAGAAAGGAAGCTTCACATGCGATGAAAAATTCGTTCTGGTCCGAGATTTGAAACCTTTCTCCACTCAGAGGGACTCTGCAAAACCGATTTATCAAAATCTGGTAAAGTTGATGAGTGTCTCCTCACCTGTCCCTACGACGCCCCGACCGCGGACGGTCTCCAAGGTTCCCGATAGACTGAAGATGCGCCAGTGGCGTTCCCGTAGCTGCACTGCTAGGTCGCCCAGGTTCTCCAGCCGGATGCAGTAGCGCCACTGCAGGCAATGGAATGATGAGCACACACTGTACCAGGTTCACAGTGCACAATGGCAAGAAAGCAGCTTACTCATAAAAAATGTGGCCATTAGAGTCTCGACCAACAACTTTCTACAGGAACAGTTCAGACTCGTAGCGTGTTGCAGAGAGCACGCTAAAGTGCTTTGCAACAGGGAACGACCAACATTCTTGAGCATTACATGAGCAGTTGACTCACGCAGATAGATGGTCAAGCTAAAGATTTCGTAAAGTGCATTTACCTGTCTTTTGGTTTCAAGGGGGGGGGCATATAATAATGCTTTCATATTAGCCTTGTCCAACCATATGTAATGTGCAACTCCTCTGTTCATTCACCTTCACAGCATGGAACGGCTGCGAAATTTCTTTTAGGCACGGAAGCATGGCTAGCAATACATGAGATGCATCAAACAGGGCTCCAAAATTATACTGGGCTCCCTAAAGGCCCATGGGCACCGCAACAGTATCAGTATGTACGACAAATATTTTTGCATCTTGATTTTTGCCATGGTTTTAGTGAAAGTTTGGGAACAAGATTGGATTTTTCATTCTGTGCTATATTCACAGCAGCTCACCTTTCTGATGGCAAAGTTTATGTAGGACAGTTGCGTTCATTTTTTGCAGGATAGTAAACCAAGCTATGCCAAGTGTTTTACTGAGTAATGTACATCAAAGAGTCTGAGCTTGCTGCAAAAATGGGCATATCAAAGCATTGATAAGCAAGTAACAGCTTACAAAATTATACTGAAGTTAAATCCCTAGGCACATGCTTCTTATGCAGCGATATACCCTGCATGTGTATAGTAGAGCAGCAACAGATGAATATGAATCCAAACAATCAGACCAATATGGATGCAATCATCCAACTGCTGCCGCAGGCAAACAAAAGGGAATATGATTCATCGTGCCACTGGAAGTATATACAAGTATGCGAAACCAGATACATGTGCCTGTAGTTTAATCGTGAAGAACACTTCCAATGTGCTACCATCTAGGATAAAGCATTCTTAACGAAAATCTCGCAAAACTGACACTCATCAGCCAAGCCGGCAATCCTGTCTACCAAGCACGATGTGGCAGTGCATCAGCTGCCACCACAGCTACCAATGGTACAATTCTGTAACACTAAGGGCAGTATGCAACAGTGGAAAACTGTTGCCACTGAACTTCTCAAAAAGGTCCATAACTACAGTGTACAGATGCATGAGGTTGGTGCAGTGCAGGTTGACGCACCCAGTAGACGGTGCTGCTCTGTGCGACACGGCAACCCATGTAGAAGGGAATGACAGTGACTCGCACGCCTTCCGTCGTCTCCCGGTGCACGTCCGACAGCTCCAGCCACGGGTGGTTCTTCTCCTGCCAAGCACGCAGCGTGTCCTTGGCTGAGAATGGGGGGGTCTGCACAAGAAGAATGTGGTGTGCACAATCATGCACCAAGAATTTATGAAATACGGGAGGAAATTAAAATATCTAGTATATCACGTTTAACGATGCAATGAACGTTTAGGTCGAGAACGCGTGGTCACCAAAGTGAAGCACAGAATCCAGGTTAAACAAAAGCAGTAAGCATACAAGCTTACCAAAGACAATGTAGCAAGTGTCCTCAGAGCAGCACAACAGAACATTTTCCAGTCCCTCACTGCATCTTTATGTATTAATGCTTCAGGTGAACCATACTCAGTGAAATGTTTCTGGGTATTAAGGGTACAAAAAGCTTCTGGCTTTTCCTTGCATAAACTAAGTTACTGGCAATCTCAATGAGGACCTTCCCTTTTTCTGTTCACATTGAATAGATGCTTCACTATACAATGTCCAACTCTGCTCACCACACTTCACCTACCATCATGCTGAGCTGTGGGTGGCGCAGCAATATCATTTTGCTGTGTCACCCAATCTAGAACACCTTGGAATTGGCGGAGTGGTATTGATCTCCATCAGGAAGGGGCCACTACCTTGTTATTTGTTATTAGACATAATGTACTGTTGTTTTGCTTCTTGCAGAGGCCCTTCTAGTCATGAGTACTTGCGAGGCTTCCTCCAACACTGTGCTTATTGGTACTATGTCACAACATGCACGGAAAGTGCTTACAATGCTTACCTGTTTACCTTGCCTATACTTGTAGATACGTACTAACTTTTTCTTGGTCAACCCACGAAAGCATAGCTTAGCGACTGCCAAGGCATATTCAACCCATTCTGAAAGTGCTTTATTAAATGAAGACATCTTTTACAAAGACTTGTATCTCATCTGACAAGTGTGTGCCCCTATTTAGTGTTTCTCCTATGAGAATGCCTTAAAGTGCACCCACCATGCCCAACACACTATGTACGGATTGACATCACGCACTGAACTTGGTTTCCCAAATTACTGCTTTTTAGTAGGTTAAAATGTCATTCAACAAAATTTCTCAACTTGTTTCAAGAATGTACCCGCACAACAAGAAGGCTGATTACAGCACAGTCCAATGTGCACAACAAGTAAGAAACAAACACTGCAATAACCACTTAGCTGTCTTAGTAGCTCAGAAATTCATGGACATCAAGCCCTACATTATGCACCAATCAGTGTCATCCGCGCATCCGGCACCAGCTTTCACCGTACCGCAGCAGAAGGAGCTCCTCACCTTTGTCGGGCTCGCAAACAAGGAATTTGTCGAACAGCTCATGATGCAATGGCTGCTTCTCGGTGGACGTATAAGGTAGGATGTCCTCATGGCCGACGTAATCCAGCCCTGCATAAATTTTAATTACAAATTAGGAAACGTAGAGAGATAAAAAAAAAACAGCTGCAGGCCCAGCTTATGATGTGCACAAGTACAGCTCAGCCTATGCTTACGATACAACACAACGGTACAAGAGCTTGCAAGTCCTGTGAGGATTGGCTAACAGATACTGAATCAGCTGGCAGGCTGGACTCAAGGCTGTACACAGCACACTGCTCATTTTATAAAGCTTTGCCACACTGCATAAAGCCCGATCCAAAATGTTATTGCATTGATGCTAATAGCACAGCCACCAGCGTGTTCAAAATGAACATGCCAAGCACAGCACCAAACCACATGCACCGAACCACATGCACCGAACCACATGATAGTGAAGTCACGAAATGTGCTGGGTGCTTAGCATGGTGCATGTACTTTTGTTCACAGCAGCATGGTTGGCTAGATATATGCATCATCTCATGTGTTGTGACACATTGTTCAGCACTGAATTGCTTAATGTCAACAAGACAGCATGACTGTCAAAGGCCTTTCCTGTCATGAACTGGCTTCTACTTTCATAACTAGAGCCATTTCACTATGATTTTTAACTACTTCTTACTATTTTAAAGAAGCATTAAATAATCTGACAGTTTAATTCAGTAGTTCCGCACAAGATACAGGTCCGACACAATGTTGATCAGCTTTATACATTTAGGCAAGCATAAGCATGAAATATGGTTGATGCCATTACAAACACTTTCCTTTTAATGAAGTGGAAACTAACACTCAGGAACAAACAATATCAAACTTGAAAATTACATACTGATTTCTCCTCATGTAATGTGATGTATTTCGCTGTTCTTTCTATTCCATGACATACTAGCATAAACAGTACGCGCTAAGACAGTAGTACCCTTCTGCCATACAGACTGCATGGAATTTAAACTGGTGCATGAATTTTGATTGACACACGATGAAACTTTTGTGTTGTGACTGAAAATTAAGTTTCATAACTAGTGAATCTGTTCGCTTGAAACCTAATGTGTAGCTTCTAAGAAATGCACGAGAAGCAGACTATGCACATCATGTGACACGACTCTAGTCACAGCACCAAACCAAGTGTCGCGAAGACAAGAAGAAAGTTTACGTCGGGAGTACTAACTGAAAAGCCACATTACACAATGGCTCTCAGTACAGAGCAACAATTATCCAGAGTGAGCAAAGCAAGACAATGCCAGACATATTACAATCTGTGAAAGAAAACAAGAAGGTTTCACAATATTAAAACAGCAAGAGATACACTCATACCCCATTATAACGAAGTTGCATCTTACACGAAAATAAGCTCGTTATATCCGAGAATTCGTTATAAAAGTATATTCCTAACACTATATCTATTGCAACACTATTCTTCATTTACTTTGTTATAACCGATATTTTGTTATATCCAGGTTGGTTATATCGAGGTTAAAGTGTATTTTCTTTAACCCAAGGACAAGGCAAGTCATGCACTGGTTCACCTGGGATGGCATAGAGGGAGCGGCTGT
Organism: Rhipicephalus appendiculatus; assembly: GCA_030522465.1. Classification (NCBI taxonomy): domain Eukaryota; kingdom Metazoa; phylum Arthropoda; class Arachnida; order Ixodida; family Ixodidae; genus Rhipicephalus; species Rhipicephalus appendiculatus. The sequence goes on along the minus strand of JALIZH010013276.1, from coordinate 365,872 downwards.
TGTCCTTGGTTTCCTAGAAATGTCACTGCCTCTGTCTGTGTCCGCTGTGAGGAAGTGAGAGAGAATTGGTCAAAAAGAAAAAACATTCTTCATAGAGCAAGTCCATGCAATAGAGTACGGAACACAAATCATCTCTTCAACAAGCTCAACAGACAATGCAGCACCGAGAGAAGAACGAAAACCACGTAATTACAATGGAGATGAACCAAAAAGGGACCTGATGGCAATCTCTGCCTCTTAACCCTTTCATGCAGAACAACACAGAGATACTAGGTCCTATTGTGTTATTTAGATGGCTTAAAAAATAATTAATGTTACTCATTCAGCAATCAGTGGCTGGAGGAATCAACTGCGCGTGAGCTATGCACAAGACAGCATTAATTAGAAAGCAGTTGTGCCAAACAAACAACACCACGTTCCAGTATTTCGAAGGTTGTCGGGTTCGGATCCCACTGACGGAAAGGGCGATTTTTCGTCCACGTTTCCTTTCAATTTAAGTGAGAATCATTACACCACTGTTAAGAAACCACAAATAATGTCTCCTACGCTCTCCTTAGCTTAATTGTCTGTCGGTTTCGTTAGTAGTGCACAATACAGAAAAACGAGGCCCTCGGACAATTCTCCTTTTTTCTTACCACGTTCCAAGACATCCACCCACAGAAAAGGCCTTCCTTAAACACTACAAGACGTGCTATGCGAGACAAACACCAATCTATATCCTGTAAAAGGTTTCCGAGACGGTGGCGGACATGCCATGAGGACTGGCTGCATTTCACAATTGCCACATGCTTCCTCGTTGGTAGATTTAAGAGTTAATTATTTACTTGCAGTTAAATGCTCTTTTGGTGAATACTACACAATTCCTCATGCCTAAGAGCACTAAATGTGCTGCAGAAAGAAGTATAAGCCACTTTACCTCAGCTACACCATTTTCAAGAATTAATAGAATTATTTCGTGCGCTTGCTGATGAAACACGTTTGGTCTGCATAACACACTTCAAGCTTTTCTAAACGGTCACATAAGCATGCTTTCTTTGTACCTGCAAATATTTAAGGATTTCATAACCTTCACTAGTGGTTATTTTGCGGAAGAAAATTTTTCATGAGAAACTTGCGCTAACCATCTTAAAGAAGTGAAAGGGCCTGCTCACCACGTATGGACAGTCTCTGGAGTCGATGAGAACCTGGTAGTACGTGTGGGTCTTGCCCTTCACCTCACGACCGACATGGTTGAAGCCATCACTGCTCTCCTCTGATGCCCTGCAGGAAACCGTAAGCATGCCAAGAATGAATGTATGGGTGACAAGAATGAGTCTTTTAGGCCATGACAGCTGAGGCAATTAATGTCGAGAAAAGTCGCTCATGTTAGGACGGGGTCATGCAAATGTGCATGGTCTCATTTTTCTGAGCTAGGTCGGGGTATCGTAATGCTCCTCGTTCTGCCGTTCCTGCACATTGCATCGTGTGCTTCCTCTTTAGCAGCAAGAAGTTCTCACCTAGAAGTCATAATGAAAACTGGAACACACTCAAGCACACATGCTTCTGCTTTCACAAGCAAATTGTTGGTGTACAACTAATGGTACATTTGACTGGTCATTTATGAGTGCTCCGCAGGCACTGAAAAAATTATGTAAAATAGCTACTAACATTATCGGCTCAAAACATGACCAGGAAGGAGAAACATGACTTTCATACCTGCTTGTTCATGTTGAAGAGCTTTAAAGCTGTTGAATTCAACACTTTCAAATACAGTCACAGCATTCTCAAACAACCAGTCGCATGTACCGTAAGCAAACCAATGAACAAAATAATTAGTACAGTGTGCCTGGTTTTCCACCGCTATATAATAATACAGAAAGAAAAAAGTGGAACTGCCACTCACTCCGAGTTCTTTTTGCTGGGTACGTCACGATCGTAAACCCTGGCCATCCATGGGAACAACGTGATTCCTCGGTAGCCAAATATTCGATGCAGGAAAAGCTGTCAGATATTCAGTCACGTTAGTCAAAAGTACAGCAATAAAAGAAAATACCGGCCAAGTGGTGCAACACAACCTGTTATTTACAAAGTCCAATCCACTGTTGCTTTTTTATGTTGTGGCAAAATTGTAAGCATACACACACAGGTCTCAATGGAAATTAATGAAAGCAAACTCTAAGCACTTCATAGACCAATGCACATATGTGTGAGGAGAGTGTACCTACAATTACAGGACGAAAACAGCGCACACGAATGGGACGATGGTGGCAAAGACGACAACACGGCATCTTAACCACAGTCTTCGTTCTGTATGCACCATTTTTGCACTGCAATGTTGCATCGACAAACTCGAATCAGTAATGTTCTAATTCGTTCAGAAAATTTCAATTCAAGGTTTTATTCATAATGTAGATTTTAGGGGGGTGTTACCAGACTGTGGATGAATGCCTGCCTGTAAGAGGGGAGGGTGTTGGTTTGGAATAATTGGGGGGGGGGTGGCTCCTGGAGGGTTTAGGTGGCTGTTGAGGGTGTGTGTATCCTTGTTTCTACTCCTCAAAGGCAAACATCTGCAAGTGCTCACCAGTGACTGAAATGCACGAATGAAATGACTGCGCAAAATGAAAGATGGCGGCAGTTTCAGATGCGACTCATTACTTGGTGCAGCCAGCACCTTCACTGTCATCACTCCAGACCATAGCCTAGTACATAATTATGATTTAAATTAAAGTTATGAAGCGCTGTGCAACACACGGTCTCATTTTGACAATACACGAGGTTGTTTTACTTACAGGCTCAACGAAGTCCATTAAGTAAAAAGGGGTTACAATGTAAGCACTTTAAAAGGATCAATCAATATAGGTAATACTGCTGCTTAATTAATGATACTTGTCTAGAGTAAGCTATACACAGTTTAAACACGCAACACTAATGATACATTAATGCAACAAATCACACAAAATGGCAAATACATATGATGCAGATCAAAATATAGTACGAAGAGAAGCTTTGCAATTCTTCGCGAATAGGGAACTAATTTACCGAGAATAACCCAAATGAGAAAAGATATGCATCGCGACACCATTCTCAAGGAATTTGTCGCTATTTTCCTGTCCTGGAAAAGCCACAACTTTCCCTGTACACGTTAGCTGAAAATATCCCCCCCCAAAAAGCATCTCGCAGCTTAACGCGGGGAACTAGAGACCAAACTAGATCCCCGCGAAGCGATTCCTTCGGTTACTTCCGCGACAGCATTCAGAACATGAAGCGTTTTGGCACGGAGTACAAAAGGAGGTCGTACATCTACACTAGGTGACAGCTTACCTGCCCGGTGTCGTATTTGCCTTCGAGTTTCGGCGTTTCCAGGCGGCCGACTTCGGCGAGCCTGCGAGGCAAAAGACGTTTTCTGAAGAGCAGTTTCCAACAACTTCACGTCTAGACGGCTTTTCAAGCTGTCACATCGCTAATGGATGTGAAAAAAGCCGCCGACTAAGCAAACACGTATCACAGCTGCTGTTCAGCCTATCTGGAAGTAGCTTCCGATAGGATCACCTGGTCGGCTCGGCTGGAGAGCTTCCAGCGATGCCTCGAGTGTGGTGAATAATACACGAGTGTTTCTGTTATATTCAAGAAACGTACCTTGTGTACTTTGCGTGCGTAGCATGTTTCCACGGGTAGCTACAACCGAAAATTTGTTTGCTGGAGCCGGAAAATTTGGTGAAGACAGCGGCCATGTCGAATGTTGATGCCGACAATGCGGCTGCCGAAATCACGATGTCGAGCAATCTGGTGCTGATACGTGCTTAATACGTTCTTATAAAAACAAACTGTAATAAAAGATTGTAAAACTAAAAATTAAAATTTTATTGGCTCAATACAGATGCGTAGCTTTACTACTCTTTGTTTTTCGCGTGCATACGGCACTGAGGCTTGGAGCAGACGAGCCAATGCGCTAATGGCGCAGTGGCTGTCGAGTTAGATGTACCGTGGTTTTACTCTACGACTTTAAACGGACTTGTTTGCAAAGGAAAGCTCGCTGACCTCAAAGCCACAATGTTCTTAGAATTGAACACGTTTCTCGACTTCGATAACAAGGCGTTGCCGAGGCGATTCGTCGTCATCTCGAGCGACGACACGGTGGAGCACACGTTCGTGCTCAACCACATGCTCATGCTGTACCTGAAGACCGGCCGCAGGGTGTTCCAGCTGAACTTCGTCCACGACGACGCGTTCTTCGCCAGCGTGTGTCAGAAGTTGGGCATCAACCTGAAGACGTACGCCGCCAAGAATGCCTTCCGCAGCTTCAGCTGTCTCAAGCTGCTGAAGGAACTCGTCAAATGTTCTTTCTCGGACAGCTCGCATCCGTTCGCCTTCCTCACCGCGCCGGCGTCCCAGCACGGCGACGATAGACTGTCCGCTCTGCGGTCTCAGATCTTAGACGAACTGCGCAGCTTCGTCATCTGTGACGACGGCGCAGCGACGAAAGGAGGCGAAGTCCTCGTCTTGGTGGACGACGTCTCGAGCTTGCTGAACTTTGGCCTCGGTTGCCGAGAGATCGCGGGTCTGCTTCATTCGCTCAGGCTGGAACCTCTGGTCCGCGAGCGAGGCACGGTTGTCGCTGGCGCGAAGTCGTGCGGCCGGGAGGACGACGCCGACTGTCACCGGCTCTGCACGTATCTGTCTCACCTGGCCGACGCCACGATTGACGTGCGGGGTCTCTCCACGGGACACAGCAGAGACATCACGGGACAGGTTTGACGATCTCCTTAGCGTAGCTCCGAATGCATTACCACGCTCATTAAACGTAAATTACGAGTGCTACAGGAAGCCTTCAAGGAAGACATTTGAAACCGCGCGGCTCCCATGGCCAGCATAAATGAAGCAACCGCTTCCCTCTCAAATCTGCCCACGTTTTCAAGTGTTCTTGTCTCTTGAGTGCAAAAGATAGGAATCACTGGAAAGTTGAAATTTTTGTTGCTTTCTACGAGAATGTCGCCTTTGACCGGTAAATATCAGTCTCCCATAAAATTTGCCAATACGTCCAAGTTCCAACCTAAAATCAGTTGCACAAATGCACCAAGAGCAGGGTCCAAAGGGCGAAATTAACAATCTTAACGACCAATGTATGAATAACCTTTTTTTTTTTTCTTCTGTATGTGTGTGCCTCTAGCTAGTCCCACTTTTGGGATATATCTGGTGGAAAAATTTCACGTTGAAGCTTCCTGCATTGCGAGCTGCTCTTGTCGGTTTCAGTTCTATACAAATGTAATTTGACTTGCTTGAATATGAAGACACAATACTTTGATGGCCAGGATAAGGGAACTATATTTTACATCCGTTCTGTCGAGAAGTCTCCATTTTAGGTTAGTGTAAGTGGGGTGCAGTGAATTAGGCTGCCTGGAATTCTTTTCAACTACAACCTAAGTACTTCTTACAAGGTTTCTATTTTTTCTTTCCAGTACACTGTTGTAATTACCAGTGGCCCAACTCAATTTCGCTTGGCCAGATACGCTCAGAACTAGTTTGTGCTTTTAAGAGTCTTATGTGCACCTAACAGTTTTCTTTCTGATGCAGATTTCAGTGACAAGAACAAGTAACACACAGTTGCCAACAACCAAGCAGATGCATTTCAGGATCGAAGACAGAGGTGTCAAGCTATTTCCCGTTGGCCTCAACAAGTTGCCATTGCACATGTAGAAATCACTGTTCACACGGCCAGGCACGTGGGACCAACAATATTTATTGATACTATTACTGCGAAATAAATACATAAAATGTTGAACAAAAATGAACTACTCTGCACTGCAGGAGCTAAACAAACGAAAACACACACAAACACACCACAGAAATCATGTGCCATAAAGCACAAGCTGGAATGTTGCTTGGTGCAGGCAGGTACAAAACATATTACAACCGAGACTGCGACAACAACAGCTACAGTAATCTATCAACACACTAAACAATCTTACCAAGCATACAACTTAACAAAGTTAACATTCAGCGTATCATACAACAACACGGGTTTCACGATATGAACACTTCAGAAGCCCAGGAATGACAAAAAAAGAATAGCATGGAACCTTCCAAAGCAGTCAAGGTCAGTGAGAAAGGCACACACGCATGGGCCCTACTGACAACTGTCATTTATTGTAAGATCTCCTACAGGTTAAACACATGTGCTATCATCACATGTTATGTGTGCCTTTCAAACAGCGGCACACTAATTCGTATTACAATAAATAACAACTGTTAGTACAGCCATCTCTCATGCATGCCACTTTTACTGTTGCACCTTGAGATGCCACATGAACTTGCCGAAAATCTGCACCTGCGAATGGAACTCAATCCAGAGGTAGCTTACTTCATTACAATGACTACGAGAATTAATCTACAACTGCGCTCGTGGTTTTACCTAACATAGAACTGTTGCCTACCTGTTTTGTAAAACCACAACCTGAGCCTTAAAGGGGCCATGACACGGTCACCCAACAACTTGTGGTTTTCAGTGAAAACTAGAAGTAGAGGGTCTATTATGCCTACACAGATATGAAAAGTGGGCCGTGAAAGAATATTTCAGTGCAAAACAGGCCCTAGAAGTCGCCGGCTGTAAATCCCGCCCACCACCGGTGACCGCCATTTTGCAATGGCGCATGTGACATCACGTGCAGCAAGGAGCGGTGCCGTAGTCTTTTACCACAGTTTCAGCCGCTTCAAATCGTTCAATTTACGGTGTCAAGCAGAAGAAAGCTCAAATATCTCGATTTCAAGTGCAGCTGACAACGGAACAATATCGTTCGCCGGAATGCAGACGCTCGCACTGCCAGCTGCTAGTTTAGTCACGACTCGCGAGTCCACCAGTGTTGCCCGACCCTCAGGCCGCTCGCGTGTTTGTAAAAATATTCAATAATAAATAAAGTGCTCGACCAAATGCGCTAAAATTTCGCCAGCTTAATTGTGAATGCTCAAGGATTAATCTGCATAACACAGATTATGATCGAAAATTGGGTGTCATGGCCCCTTTAAGGCTGCAACTGTCTGTGCAACAAGTTTGAACCAAACCCAGAGGGAATGTGTTAAAGAATGCATGAGTTAAGAGTTTGGAGCTACCACACACTAGTCTATTACAGGAGTTCTAGAGCTCGGACATCGATCTACATACACATGTGTCTACAAAGAAACAAAATTTGATTGGACGAGACATGAACGAGAATTGAGTGCACACAAACTTCTAGGATACACCTGCGGGCTCTACAAGATGCTAAATGTTGCCAAAAGGTGAGGTCTGGAATGGGACAAACCCTAAACGAGTGCATACAACAATGGTGAATTATAGTTGTTTCTGTCTCGATGGCTTGCAAGAAAGGCCACAGAGGTTACATGGGCTTGGAGCAGCGAGAGATGAGAGAGAGTGCAAGAATGGAAATAACAGATCAATGCCAAGCATTACCTACAATATGGATACCGCAGTTCATCTGGCAACTAATAGCAACCAATCATTTGGGTATGCTATGTGCAAGACATGGACACAACGATAGGTTCCTCCCGAGTTGGCATTTTCGACAGTCATGCTGACGAGCCTTCACAAACACATCGCAGAGATGCTCACTCGAAGCCTAGTTGTTCCTTGTGTTTGAAAGCACAGTCTGCAACACTGGCAGCTATGACTGTACAGCCGAGATAGCATCTCCGCAAACTGTGCCACAATCGTGCCATCTCTGCAGAAGCTTGCAACAACAGCCCCCGAAAGCAAGCCTGTGGTGGTCTTCACAAAGCAAGCCTTAAGCAGAAGCTGCAGTTATTTACTTTCTGTACAAAGGACTGCCAGAACATCGCATGATACATAATATATTCAGCCTGCCTTTGCATAACTGCCGTGACATTGTATACTTGTGAATGCCCTGAGTGTAACTGGAGTTATCCATCATTGCGTGTCATTCTTCAGCATTTTGAGTAAGCAGAAATATTCACAAGTGCCTCAAGAAAAGAGGAGTTACCACATCCGGGATATTGCACATTTTCCTATAGTGTCCCTGCAGCTGATTAGCTGCGGATGTAAGCGTCGTAGTAAGTGCACGGGATGTGCAAAGTGTTCAGTCTTGCACAAAAGGCTGTGGCATTATTAATGCGAAGCAACCGGAAAAGAGTTACACTGACATATTCTGGTTTATCCATCCTGTGTTAATACGTGTACATCCCAACTCGCACTACAGCCACAGTGAAGACTGAAGTGGCTTTACTGTGCAGTGCAGAGACTTCTGCAATTTACTTACTGACAAAGATCTTTGCAGCAGTCAGCTGCAAGCAGCGACTGCTTCAGAATTACCTCTTTGTAAGCATTCAGTTTCTTCCTAATGTTAACTGTGAATGTCTGCGTTCATGTACAACTTGGAATGCAAAAGGAAAACATGGCAAGTTACCACAAGAACAGTGTCCCACTAGAAAACAGAATCTTTTGGTTAACATGCTAGCTAACAAAGCTTTTTCAGTGTGTTCATAGAAGCACTACATCCAGCTCGTTCTTGGGCTTTGCATGATACCTTAATAAGTCTTTCATTGTACCAGCCAGTTATTTTTAACAGTTAAGCAACACAGCATGCAAACGCGTGACTAACATGCTTGTACGTTCCAATGCCGTTGAAAGAGACGCCTTTCACAAATTCCAAAAACATGGCTTTACACACTTTTCTCGCATGTGTCGCAAAAATTACTAGCTGGCACGCTAGCATCCACTCTCAAAATGCTCGAGGCAGCACGTCGGACGCACTGGTTGTAAACCAGTTGTCAACATTGGCAACCGACACCAGTATGACCGCCTAGATTCTAGGAGATGGCAGTTGTTGGCACTACATTCCACATTACTTTCCATTCTATCTTCCGACAGTAACACAAGCATTCATATAGCACAAATTGTTTTTGAGCTTTCTCTACACAAGCACACGTTGTTCACACACCCAGTAAACCACAGCTACAAGAAAACACAGCTGCCAGAGGCTCTCGTTGGGACCGACAGTCGCTCATAAGAAAGCCTCCGATAGCTTGCCAACATTTGAAACTGCTCCAATTATGTCCTGTCCACATGTATTTCATTAAGCAACAAAAGTCGACAAAAATGGCATACACCAAATAATCCTGCAAAACTTCCTTTTGATCATAGAAAAAAAGCACACGAGACAAGCTCACATGATGCTCAGACGTAAAGACAGAGTGTCCCATTTAATCTAGCATACGTTTATTGACAGCACTCTCTGTAAACTATACTTAACATAGCACTGTGACGTAAAACAAACACATAATCTGGCAGTATTTTAGCCAAGGAATGTATATTTTTGCGCTATTATGGTAATGACTGGAACACATAAACTCTGAAACGTATGAAAAAAACAAACACCCAAGACAAAACAGGGACGCACAAGCAAGAAAAAAAAAGGCAACCCACGAAGCTGCCTCTAAATTGCTTTGGCTTTTCTCTAGGCAGTTGGTAATCCATCCAATGTGCTAATGGGACAGCCCATAAGGCCAACCACATGCACACAACGTAGGCGACAACAAGAAAGTCGGGCTATCCTTAGTTATCAACAAAACACAGGCAGTAAAGTCATCCAAAAAAAAAAAAATTATATGCACTTGACGCACAAATTCATAAACGCACCTATTTTGCTGGAATCCCATTCCAACTGTCTATCCCAGACACAAGATTCATTTGCGTGGTTTATCTAAACAAGTCACGCTTTGTCCAGTCAAGAGAGGCTGGATCTTAACACATCAAAGCTGCCAGGTTACAGCAGCTAATCACGTGATGGCTGTTACCAACTCTGTGGTAATGTAGCCCTCTAGGGTGAAGTCGATGTTCAATGTCCCTATGAAGCAACATAAGCTTTTTGTCCACGTCTCATCTTAATGCTCTTGGGGGAAAAAAAGCGCTATGGTAAGTCCCAACGTGGCGCGCTTCACGCCGAATCGCACACCTCAGAATTTTCAATAAACTTTTGTATCCTTCCATTCAATGGTACGTCAGCGCAGAAGCTCAAGTAAGATGTGGCAAATTCCGTCAGTTGACTGGGGGGCATAACTCGTCACTTCACGAAGGAGAATTCATCACACAATGGCCGATTCACAGCGGTTGAACATTTCTTACTGCTCGTATATAGGATTGGCTTGGCTCTGTAATGGATCTGTCTACTTCGCTCTAAAAGCGTAGATTCAATCGTAATTCTAATAACGCATCGTATTATATGCACGCCATGTGCGTGTCACCGAGGTCTAATATGAATTTTCTGGGTCAGCGTACAGTTCAAGCATTCAATCGAGTAGATCAACTGTTATTTTCCTCGAAACAACGGCAGTTCCTTACGCCATTTCAGCCTGAGCACAATGTATCTGAGGTACATCAGATTTTCAACAACTCATTCACGAGCATTGCATACACCAGGAATTTCAACAGCATGCGTACGGTTACCGTATTTACACGAATATAGGTCGACCCATTTTTTCAAATTTGACAATCCAATGTTGGGGGGTCGACTTAGAATCGAAAACCAAAACTAGAGCTTTTTTTTTTTTTTTTTGCCGAGCGATTTTTGGGGGGGGTCGACCTACATTGGAGTCGACTTACATTCGTGTAAATACGGTATCTAGTATTGCCTCGGAGTGCTTGCAGGCATTGCGTGAGTGGTAACTCACGCTACATATCTATCCGTTGATTCCACTAGAGCCTGATTTTGCCGTCTCACGGAAGCAAGCCACGACACCGGGTGTGACGGAAAAGAAACGAATTAATGCCGCAAAACAGGCTCGACGGCAACAGGCATGACGTTTAAACACGCAAGTGCCGGAGCAAGTGGAATGTTTTCACTGGGGAGTGCTGTCGTGGTGAGGCTTGGAAGTCGTCGTGCGGCTGGCGCCACTTTCGTGGCTCTTCCCGCCACCGGTCACGGCAGCTGCCGCCACTCCCACTGCAGTCGCTGCTGCCGTCGCGGCAGCTCCGTGAAGAGACGGCGAAGCCGGCAGCGAACGAGCCGTGCTGGAAGGGTGTCCCGACGACGAAGCAACAAATGCAGATGGGGATCCACGGCCGTCCTGAGTGGCGAGCCAGCCTGCGTTTCGGTTTTCACGAGTGTTAAATGCATTGGCCCGAATGGTGACCCACGTGGCCATGTGAAAATTTTGCCGCATTCATCCATTGACCTTACAAGTCTGGTGGCACTCAATTAGACGGACTCACATAACAAAATTGTTATGTGACCACTTTGTTACGTCATGAACTCATTATGAACATCGTTACATGATCTTGCTCATGTGAGTCTCCTTGCTATTACAGTCGAGCCCACATATAACGGCCCCACTTAAGACGAACTTTCGCTTAAAACGAATGCTACCCGCGTGACCGTGGAACTATACATTATTTCAATGGCACAAAATCGCACTTACAACGAACGTCTCTGAGCCCTGCCGATCGGTTACAGCGAACGGAGTCGGCGCTCCGGCGACTGCCCGAGACACCACTTTCGACCACCGATAAGCCATCGGCGAGGTGCCCAAGATTCTTATTGTTAAACGCCGACCCTGCCTCCGCAGCCGTCCATAATTTGTCGCTCTCCCCGACCGTCTTTTTGTTGCTCACCCCTCCGTCTTTTGTCCCCCCTGCTGCTCCGAGCACCCCGCATCGCCAAACGAGGCCCGCGTTTTCGTTCCGTGTAACGGCTGTTACACGAAATGAATCGCGAATTATCGGCCGGTGGGGCTGCGCAAGCCCCACCAAGTTCGATATTTCGCGATCCGTCCCGTGTGACAGCCGTTTCGCCGTACGAGCGCACAGAGCGGGAACGGGCCCTAAATTTTCTGACACGCGAAAGCCGGCACCACGGCACCACCATACGATTCTCTGACCTCTGTGCGCAGGCCACTCTCCAAAGTTTTCTTACGCGTGAGAAGCGTGTTTCGTCGACCTATCAAGCAAGCTAGCCGAGCTGAGCTACCATCTCCCCGCGTGTTTTGGCTTTCAAGGTCGCCTTCCCGCCGTTCTCGCAAGCCTGCCCCCCTCTCTTCCCTCTTTATCACAACTCCTTCGCCTGTCTCCACCGCTCCGAGACGCCGGCCACGCCGGCTCGTTGGGAAGTTTCTTTTTCAGGCTAGATACGGGATACGGGCACGGCCACACGGGCATACGGGCCCAGAACAGTTCTACTCGTCCTTGCTTGTCTGTCGCACGTGCGCGTCTTGCTCGCTGTTGGTGTGCGTGTGTGGTCGGGATGGCGGACGGGAAGCCTGCCGCGCTAGCAGATGGCACAAAGCGAGAAGTGCTGGACATTGCTACCAAGCGAGCCATTCTAACCGAGCTATCTCAAGGCGCTAAAAACTGCAAAGTGGCTTTGGGTGTCCCTGTATTCAGCTGTGGAGATGGTGAAGGCTACGGGGCGGAGGTGACGGCTACAAGCGTGCAAAACTGTTTCCGCGAGGCCGGCTTCGTCGACGTCGGACCCGATGCGGAGCCTGAATTTTCCGAGGAGGACCACTCCGATGGCGATTTGTGGCTGCGCGTCGTCGACTCCGATATGGGGGGACATCTGCTGGGATGATTAATCATTACCGCCGACGATGATGCCGACAGTGCGGAACCGTGCACGGATGTTGGCATTGTGAATGAAGTGTGCGGCAAGAGCGATTTGGAGGAAACGCATGACGATGACGACGTCAAAACTTTGTGGAGCCAGCGCCCACTAGGCAGCTTGTCTATTCCAAGGGCCCCGGCGAAGACCACGCTGCCGCTTTAAATAAACTGAATACCGCCCTTATCGCATCTGCACTGTCGAAACACGTGCATTACGGACTTTTTTGCGAAAAAAAAAATAATAATTTTGTGTTCTGATCACTTGCAACTTTTTTAAAGGCGTGTTTCATTTACTACGAACTTCGGGATACAACGAACGGATGCCGCGTCACGCTCAGGTTCGTTATAAGCGGGCTCGACTGTATATGGTAATGCCTCGCCATATTTTCCCTTGTCTTCACGCCATCTTGTCGTGTCTTCCCACCAAACCCATGCAACACTACTCTCGCAACCCCCCAACTCCTCACAGCTTCATAGGGGCAGACAATGCTTTCGCATTAGTAACTCACTTCAGCGACAGCCACCAAAATTCATCCCTCAAAACCATTTGCCTTTAATTTCAGCATCCTTTAAACCACAAGATTTTGTAACAAACACTTTTACTGGCCATTTTAGTCCCCCCCTCAGAGTAAGCATTAGCCAAACAAGTCATATCAGCAGCCATTAACTTAAGTTTGTATCCTCTTAACTTTTTTGTAGAGCTGTGCGAATAGCAAAATTTTGGGTGCGAAGCGAATTCGAATATTGAAGTTTGAGTGCGAATCGAATCGAATATTTTTCTAATATTTCAAAGCGAAATTACAAAAAAAAAAAAGTTGGAGAGGATCCCTAAGCATATTCTTATGAGATAGGCACATGAAAGCTTTTCTTTTGACTAGGTCGGTGAAGCGCTAGAGGGGTGGTCTTTTGTAGTTGTCTTATCAAGAATGAGGCAATGCAGAGGCCGAATTGTATTTATTTACATGATTTGGTGCAACCAAAGTGTTGCCGATAACACTTTACACGTGAAAGGCAAAGACGCTATTTCCTCAGCCTCTCCTCCTCTTTCAACTTCTGTGGAAGCCCAATTGATGTGGCGGACAAGGGCGTGCTCCCTTTGAGTGCGGAGTTCCTAATCTGCCTCATAGACGTCAACGTATAAGAACATATGAAATTTTCGGATGCTGAAAATCTTCAGCGTCCTGATTTAGACTTTCTGCCCATATTTCAGGTCCAAGACGGCATTAATTGAAGCCCCACCTCTGCCGCATTTATCATCTCCATGTTTTTGGAACCAGAATTTTCTTGAGTCAATACATTTGCTGCCGTAGCAGAGTCTGAAAGGCAGCTTTGCTGCAATGCCAGAGTGTGATGGGGTGAAGCGTATTGAAAATCTGAAGGGGCCACTGCCAATTGGTCGTCGACTGTATTTTTCTTCGGGAAGTTCGAATAATTCGAATAGTCAAATTCCGGAACGAATCAAATCAAAAAGCAAGCCCTATTAGAAAAATATTCGAATAATCACACACCCCTACTTTTTTTTGCAATCTAGAACATCAACCCCATTTTTGAAAACTGTTCAAATGCAGCATCTTGATTATTACTAAAAGCAAACCATGAATCAATTGGAATGCTGGATTATACACTCACAGCTCCTTTTACCCAACGCTCCTTTCATTGCAGGAGATGACTAGCAGAAAATATTGTGACTGGATGGGCAGCACAGTTCTTTCAGCATTTTACAGGTACGAATGGATCACACAACGCAGTATTTTACATTAATGAAAAGTCTCCCTTTACAACATAACTGCAAAAGCCTCGCATTTGCACAAGTACACTAAGACATGTACTGCTGGGGGGTTACAAACAAGAACCAGGATGAAAACTGGATATAGCACTAGGAAGGGACACAGGATGGAAGCGACGTCACAGGGTCCCCTATCTCGTCACGTGTCCCGTCCTAGTGCTGCTTTCAAGTTTCAGTATGTACCATCAACACACTCTTTAACCCTTTCAGTGTTTTTGCTGTACATGCATGACAGTGGTTTTCTGTCTTGCAGTGCCTTTGCCGTACGGGTACGTTTTCAAACCACTCCTTGAAATTTCGCACCGTAATGATGATGCATGCTCACTGGGAGGTGCTGTCACCACCTAGGACTTAGAAGAAGCGTTGGAAATGATTTTTTAATATGCGAGGTTTTACGTCCCAAAACCACGATACGATTATGAGAGACGCCGTAGTGGAGGGCTCCGGAAATTTCGACCATCTGGTGTTCTTTAACGTGGACTGACATCGCACAGTACATGGGCCTCTACCATTTCGCCTCCATCGAAACGCGACCGCCGTGGCCAGGATCGAACCCGCAACCTTCAGGTCAGCAGCCGAGCACCCTAACCATTGACACACCGTGGCGGACGTTGAAAATGATTGTACTACTTTCTTGCGGAGATAAACAGAACTGCGCGGTTGGCAGCGACGAAGATGGACAATGCCCTTTCGTGGTTTCAGTTGCGATGCTTGACTTTTTATCTTTATCGGCCCTTCCTCACAGGGGCGGTGAAAGTTGATTTCCATGTATTCGCGCTGCTCTTAGCTTGTTTATCACCGACACTCACGAGGTATTCGCGTTCTCCTTAATAATTACCGAGTTTACTCTGCTCAATGCAGCCGCACACAGAGAAGACGCCGTGCGTGTGTGCCAACATGACTCGTCAATGCGAGAGAAGAACAGACACATGTTTTATGTTTGCAGATTGTGATATGATGCTGTGCTCAGACCAGTCTTTCAAGCAATACTACGCTCTGAAATACAATTGAACATTATGCAGTTCTGAGTGATACTGACACCAAAATACTGTTCCTGAATTTTTTTAATAATTTTTTTCCTGACTTAACACATTGCGTACATTCAAAAACCACAATAAAGTAATTTGACCATCTGCAAAATCTGTTTTCAGAAAAATTCAACGCTCAAAGGGTTAAGAACCAGAATCATTGAAGCGGCACAGACCTTGAAAATACCTCTCAACGATAAAGGTCCTAAGCAAAAATACAAGTGAAGAAACAGGTATCACGCAGTGCTTACCAGCTATTCCCTGAGTAGACGCTCGAGCAGATGCTGAAGCAGCCACTACATCTCCATGCGATCCCCTCCTGTCCTTGGCTTGCTTTGGCTCTGGATTTGACTGTCTTGGTAAGACATCACTGCAACAGAGATGGCCAGGGCACAATGACACGTCAGAGTGAACCAGGAATTACAAAACGGGGAGCAACAGGCACGCACCTGCCAGCCATGCTTGACAGAAAGCCATCACCTAAACAGCTATAAAATTTTGGTTTGTAGTTGGATTGCAGCTGAGTGCCACTGATCCTACAACACTACTTGCATTGAGCATGCAATTTGAATTGGGATGGGTGAACAGTAAGTTTGAGGTTCAAAGCGAATTCGAACTGAACAGTGATTTGGTCAAATAATTTTGAATCGAATAGTTCGAATAGTATATGTCACAGATCATTAAGGAAAATTAGCATTTTTGTCGCGACCCAACTAACCTGCACATTACTTTTTATAAATTGGAACTAGGCATGTGTGAATGTCACTTTTTTTATTCAAAATGAAGTGAAAGCAACCGTAAATAGTAGCCATATTTGTATAGCAGTAGGGTGCAAGTAATAACAGGTACAATACATTACATTTTAAATATTACTATGCTTAACGCATACTATGCTTAACGCATATAAGCCTATTTAACACGCTTTTAAACTTTAAAAAATAACTAATTGAGGTGAAGGTAATATGTACATTCAACCTTGAAGTGTGGCTTCGCAGCAGTGCGGATTTCCCCTGGGTGGGTTGTTTCACGGCATAGCACCATGATGGTACAGTGAAAACACCTTAACAGGGGGGTTGTATGCACTGAAGTAAGCATATATTCGTTCATTTCGAATACTGTGAAATTTTGAATAATCTAAATTCGTGTTGTAGCGAATTCAAATACTGTAACATTCGTTCGAATATTCGAAGCGCCCGAATATTCGCCCATCCCTAAATATGAATAGAAATGCTCATATCGCCATGAAAAACTAGCTAATATTCCCAATGTTTAAGAATTGCGAGTGATCAAGTGGTGATGGTGACTCAAGCCACAAGTAGTCACCAGCAAAATGTAAAGCAATGCATATGTGGCAATATGCACAATACAGTGCTATGAAGGATGCTCAAGAAATAGGGAAAAAAAACATTTTTTTGCTTTGCGACACTGAACATAATGGTAACTATTATAGTAAATGAACTGACATCTTTGCACTTACTTTGGTTTTAGTCATAGAGTTTCCTATAAATACACTAGAGGGAACTCTGGCGCTAGTGTCTATGGGAGCTGCAACACACGGCGCTTCAGCCAGCATGGGAATCATGGGTAGTACACAAATTTGCCTAGTCTTGCCTAGTCTTCGTTCTTTTGGCTGCGTGTGGCCTGAATCCGCTTTGCCGCAATACAACGTTCAGCAAAGGTTTAGCAGTTACGCTTCACCACCTTGACCTTTTTAGGCTCACGAATTCAAATAAGCTCACGAAGTTCACAGCGCTCCATTCTTTTATCCGAAACAGAACAAAAACGCGACAATAAACAAAGCCACAAGTGCGTTTGAAGCCGGAAGCACGAAGACTAGGCAAATTTGTGTACTACCCATCATTCCCATGGTGGCTGAACGATCGCAGCGCCAGAATCCCCTCTAGTTAATTTTAGGAAACTCTATGGTTTTAGTAACTTTGGACTGAAATAATTATGCCTTTTGTGGCGGTCAACTCAACATCTGCCGATTTGTTAGCACGGCTTGGGAAACCCTTCCACAGACTTCATCAATAGACATTGTCTGCTTCAGCACGACATTATTTTTGGGGACATTCACTAATAAAAAAATAATTTTTCATCACTTCTGCATCTTGACATTACTGAATGATATCATCCCATACAGCATACAGGATGGTATCTGCATTTCATGTTCGTAGAAGAGCATGTAAGCAATGGGAACATGCCAGACATGGCATCTGTTGTGCTGCAATGAAGCATGCAGTTCCTCCTTGTCTGGCCGTGCATTACTGCACCACTCGCACCTGCTGCCATGGCTTTGATATACAGTCGCCGACCGTTTATTCGGATGCCGATAATTCGGACATGCCCGTTTATTCGGACACCCTCGCGGCACCACCACTCGTCCCATTGAAGTAATGTAAGCTCACGACCGAAAATTTGGACGCCTCACGGCGCGCCGTTCGATATTTCAGACTCCGGCTGGCTGATCGAGAGCGGCGTCGAACTCCATGACCAGCTGTCCGCGATGTTTACACACGTGTTTACAATATCTTCGCTAGGTTGCCAGCACTGAAAGGTTGCACTGTGTATGGCTGGACATCATGCCAGTGTAAAAGTGCAGAAATTACAATTGCCGATCTCGAAGGCTATGTGTGTTGGCGACTCGTAATGGGCATTTTCGACTTCAGCCAGCCGAGTATCCATTGAATAGCTACCACAGCCAAACAGCAAGCCAAGCCAAGCCACGCTCGGAGTCTGCTTGGTGTGACGTTCGAAATGGCCGCGCGTACGAAACAGACCAAGGAAGGACAGAATCACGAGCTCTGCAGCACGAACTAGCCTGATGTCATTCCCTTTTGGCATTTAAAAGTTTGCTTGTCAGTTGTTTTGTGACTAGGCCTAATCTACTGAAATGGCTGCGACAGCTACGACGCCACCCATTCCATCCGCGCGGTCAGTACTAACGAAGAAACGCGGCAACCACAAGACATTGGGGATGGCGAAAAAGGCCACAGTTATTCGCCAATTCGAAGGCGGCCGACCTCAATACGATGTTATTTGGGAGCTTTCGCCAAGTTAGGCGATGATGAGATCGTCTGTCGGGTCCCCAAATCAGCGTAGGTGAACAGTGACTCCGATGAAGCGCAGGCCGTGGCAGCGCTACAACCTGCGGTTATGGCCAAACACTGGCTGAAATACAGCCCGACTTGGTCTTCTGTGATTGTGCTTGTGTGCAGACGTGCATTGACAAGCTTTTCCGGCCACTGGGCCAATAAAGGTGTTTTTTTTTCTGGTGCATCCTTTTATTCGGACTCTCGATTATTCGGACTTTTCGGCGGTTCCCGCCAAGTTTCGAATAAACGGTCGGCGACTGTACTTCTTTCCTCAAGTACAGTAGACTCTCGTTAAACAGAACCTGAAGGGACCCTGAAAACAAGTTCTGTTGTATGGAGAGGTTCCATTTACTGAGGGATGAACTGGGATGCAGAATTCAGGTACGAGACCAATCAGAGGCCGTTTAAGTAGCAATAGTGTGTTTAATAAGAGATTTCCATTTACGCCCGACGGAATACACAGTTCAGCATACCTGACACAAGCGAGCAGCTGCTGTGGTGAGGTCACGCGAGGCAGCTCGGCAAACGACTCGTCAGGAACAGCAAACAGCTCCTGGCTGTTGTTCAGCAGCTCTGAGATGGGCTCCAGCTCAGACGAGTAGTTGGTGGCCACTGCAAGGAGTGCATAGTAGTAATCGAAGTTTTAGCATCTAGGCTTACCAGAGAACTGATGCGAGCATAACACTTTTGTCTCTGCAGAGTACAGCTGAGCATGACTACTTCATAAATAACTAATGCAGAGCCAAAGGTTGTAGGCTCGTGCCCCACCAATGGCAAAAGTGCTTTCTTGTCCACTTCTTCCTTTCCATTTATGTCACCATTACTGCACTACAGTGAAAAACAACAACATGATGTCCCCAATGCTTTCCTTGGCTGCGTTGTCGGTTGGATTCACTAGGTTGTTTGTAACAAAGAAACGAGCCAGTCAAACAATGCCCCTTCTTTCGTTCCTATATAAGTCAGTGTGATGACAAATTCATAACAGTATCATCGAACCATCACAACTGTTTCATGAATTTGCCCAAGATCACAAGCAGCACTCAGATTCAACTCAACCGACACAGTCTATCCTTTGAAGACTACAAACGAGTAGGAATATCCATCCAAGGGGGGGTCGTGAAACTTTCTCCTAAATTCTGTATCGATTGAGATGAAACTGGCCGAGTTTATGTATGTGTGTGATGGTTTTCAATACGAAATTATTTTTCTAGTACAATATGTAGTTTTTAAAATATCATCCATTCCATGTGCGTTTTTAGGAGCAAGATTTTTTTATAAACCGAGAGAATTCCTAGCAAATCGGCACATCAGAATAACCCCTTCGCGGTGGTGGCTACGTTTGTGTACGCAACCTTTTTATGCTAGTTGTGTCAACTTGAGGCCAAAAGAGAGCAAGATACATTGCTCATTAGATAAATTGAACCTTCTGCGTAATCAATATGTCTTGACTTAATTTCAGTGTGCTGCGTATGACTCTAACCGATCACTTTGGTGAATGCACTACAATGTTCGACGCGTCACTCAACATGCAGCATACCAGAACCAACATTGAAAGTATTACTTTTCTTTTTTTTCAAAATGAATGCAACCAAAAATTAATTGTGCACACATTGGCAGTCTATGATTTTATTCTTTTTATTTCAAAATTGAACATGAGTGACGGCAGAATAATGAAATATTTAATTACATGCTAATTACAATTAGTTACTAAAACTCACACAAAACAACACATTACTTCATTTTCTTTCTTGGAATATAATATGGAGTGCCTTAGAATTATGGTATGTGAATATGACTCATTCGTAGACACTGCATTATAATTTGCACCTGAAGGGAATAATCTCGAGTGAGAACTCTCTGCAAGAAAACAAGAATGGATGTTCTAAACCCATCAGAACAAAAGTTATGGTATGTTGAACATTTGCGAGTGAGTCTTTGTCAAGCTGGGATTCAGTGGAAATTGGAAATCACGCTGTCAAATGTCACGTGTACTGACAAAAACAAAGGAACGTATATATTAGTTAGCCCCTAACTCTGTGGTTCTCAGCCATGGACATTTTGGGAACCCCTTGTGGACCCTTAAAAGTGATGGGGAAACCCTTGCAGAGAAAGCAGGGGGGGGGGGGCATGAGTCAGCACAGCATGCAGCATGAAATGGGTACCTCTTATTTTTCCCCGACAAAGAATGGTCAAACTAAAGTGCCACGCCAGTTCGATTTCAACAGCTCGTCAATAAGTTGTGCGGTCTGCAACCACATTCAAATTGTTTCTAGTAATGTCTTGCACTTCAGATATGCAAGCCTAGAAAAAGTATGCTTGTGAGAATATGTCATAGAAAACTGTAACAAAAGCTTTACAGCCATCTCACAAAGAAGGGGGGACAAATAAGTCAGCTCCACTGCAATGCAAAAATGTTATGCGGTGTAGCATATAAAAAATCGAAAGCGGCTGCTGTTATGGCCAGTGTGCCTCCAAAAAGCGCATTTATTTTGTGTGTGTTTTTTCGGCTCCACAGACCCCCCATAAATTACTTCACGGACCTCCTGGGTTCCATGCACCCGCATTAGAGGACCACTGGCCTCACTTGTTGGTCTTTAAATTAAGTTATCAATGACTGTACTATAAAGCACCCCATGAAAAGAAGAGAGGCTCACCCGACTTCTCTGGAGGGCTGTCCTCCACCAGTGGGGCTGCTGCCTGGCTCTCGCACGACGAGGGCCCCGGCTCCGAGGCCGACCGGCTGTGGCCGCTCTTGGACAGCAGTGACAGCAGGAGCAGGTGTCGGCAGCCCTCTCGAGACCGCCGCTTGCCTGAACACACGCACACACGATTGTGGAACAGTCTCCGTCTGTCATGTGTCGCTAGTTTTTCTTTGCCATCTGAAGCGTTCTGAAACTTTGAACTTTAGTGGCCAGTTTGCATGTGCCGGACCTTGACAGTGACAGCAATTGTGAGTGACCTCAATGGTTGAAGCCTTGGTGGCCACTATAAAATGCCAGATGAGTTGAAAACACTTTTTTTTCCTTGCCAAGGACACCCGATTCCTGCATGCTCTCGCAGTGCTTCCCATGGTTACAATGTATGCTAGCTTTGCTGAGATGCTCACTCATCAAGCACAAAGCCCTTTAGTACTTCTTTCTCAGAATACAGTCAAACCCCTTTTTAACCTTAAAGGGACCCTGAACGGTTTTGACGATTTTGTACAAACACATTGGGCCAGTAGACCAACTCCTAAGGCTCATTTACAGACTAATTTAAGCTCTCTGCTTACACTGTGTAATTTATTACAACGCTATAAAGCCGCGAATCGCTGCAGATCACTGCGGCTCAGCCCAACGCGCTTTTCAACCGCCCCTTGCGAGTACGACATGCAGTGTCCGCACGACGTCATTGGGGCTGCGGTGTGCGCCCACGAAAAATTGGCTGGTAGGGTGGCGGCACCTGTCGGAGCAGATATCAACCACTCCGCGATGTCTCTGTTGCCAGACGGCGTGCGTGCTGCCGGGCGCACCGGGGCTATGGTCTCCGAGATTGCACGCAACCTGTCGGCGTGCAGTCTCGGAGGTCATCACTGGGCGAAGCTCAAATCGTCGAGTGTGCTCACGTGAGCTCTGCGACCGCCAGCGATGCCAGCGTGTCTCATGAGTTGAGGAGGCAAGGCAGCGGTGAGAAGGAGGGTATGATATAATTGTCCGTAGCCGCCTTGGTACACGGCGTGCCGCTACATTTGTGGTGCCAATGGTTCGATGATGCTCTAGCCAAAATGCTGACAAAGCTTGAAATAACCGTTTCAGGGTCCCTTTAAGTGCTTTATTTTTTTGACAATTTCCGGACCAAAAGTGCCTATTTTTTTTATTGGTGATTTCGAATCTGATCGTACTAAAAAGCACGTAGTCAATGTTGAAAAAATATTTCTACCACATACTTAGTCAAACCAACACAAAAAAGTTTATTTCGGAACAGTGCATAGAAAACCAGCTACCTGCTGCTAATAAATATAAAACCTTATTAAAAACTGTTGCAGGCGCGACTTCTTTCTTCCCTTGTGTAGGCTAAGCAGCCCTTGGGCTATTTCACTGAGGAAGCTTTGGGACTGTGTGGAAAATTTCGAAACACGGAATAGCGCAAAGCGGCTTCACTGGCGAGCACTCGCGATGTTTGCTTCCGAGCTGTCTTCATCATCACCGAATGAGCTACTCAATTCCCCGTCATCGCTGTCTTCACTTCCGGACACAAGATAAACATCTGTATCCGAATCATCATCGCTCGAAGAAGATGACAAAGATGAAAAGCTTCTTTTTCGCATTGATGCGCCAGCTATGCATGGGTCGCCGCCACCACAAGCCATCTTTTCATACAAAAAGCGCGCTCCTGCCGCAGAACAAAACTAAATCATCGAGTAAATACTCCCATCTGGTGGATTACACGCAATTTAAAGGGACACTAAAGGCAAATAACAATTTGCGTCAGAGTGAAAGATCAATGTTTGGGAATGTCTAAAACGTCAATATTATCAACAGCAGTGCTCTACTAATCGAGAAATTAAGGCAAATGTATGACACCACATGCGCTACGAGTGGGACATCTAGGAAACGATCCCAATGACATCACAGCTACCGGCTACAATTAATCACTGGTAATCAAACCAGGTGTAGTAAAAAAAGAAGCTTCCGTTTATTACAACACGTAATAAAATGCTCCTTGTCCGTTTCTGTTTGATTCATAGAAAAAGGAACCGCCTGGCGTTACTATGAGGAAAGGCGCGAGTGGTTCAAAAATTGCGTTTTCGCTTGGTTAGGCTGGATAGGTGGCGCCATCTAGCGGAGCCCAGTTGCACCAAGCAAGCAGAGTATTGTTCAATGGCTGTTGTTGTTGCTGTGGCTCCCGCTACTTTCGCTCTGCTGCTGCTAGTGTCAGCGGCCGCGCAGTAAAGATGGGCAACGCTAGGCATGGAAACAGTGACATCAGAGATTCCGCGCACTTAGGCGGGTGATTTGAAGTGCGCTAACACGATGCAGACCACTAAAACGTGATTTTATTTCAAAATAAGCATTTCCTTGGCACGAAAGTAGCACTACGAGGTTTCTGGACCGCTATTTCAGCATTCAACGTCGACTTAATATTTCCCTTTAGTGTCCCTTTAAGCCGTAGACGAGCGCTTCTCGTCCTGAACGCTAGAGGGGAGTACCTTTTTCCGCTAGGACGAGCTCTACTCGTCGTCCAGAACACTTTGGGGACAGTTTGGGCAGGACGAGCTCTGCTCGTCCAAAGCACTTAAGGGGTTAAGATACACTGATGTAAGAGACAAATGGGTATAAGAGACACCAGTAGGCCTACATAGAAATGGGGGGTTGATGAGAAAATGAAAACGCGGTACCCTGCTTAAAGAGACACCTCATATAAAAGACAAGAATTCCTTCCCCAGTGCATGTCTCTTAGAAAGCAGTTCACCTGCATTCCAAGTAGCAAGCACTGACCCTTAGAGGCTCCCTTGCGGTTCCAGCTCGAACGGCACTGGTGCAGTGGCGTCGCAGCAGCCACACCCCGGCGGTCTTGCAGCTCGAGCAGGCGCAAGAGCACCGACTCGTCGTCTTCCTCACGGGATGCGGCGGCCGACGAGCAGCCCTCCCGGCTGGGATCGGCCATGGATCCGGCTGCAGATCCACTGCTGCCATGGGCACCCAGAT
This sequence comes from Rhipicephalus appendiculatus, assembly GCA_030522465.1. NCBI lineage: Eukaryota > Metazoa > Arthropoda > Arachnida > Ixodida > Ixodidae > Rhipicephalus > Rhipicephalus appendiculatus. The sequence continues at coordinate 341,693 of JALIZH010013276.1, read as the reverse complement.
TCCACCAGTGACAGCAGCTGCCACTGGCACCGCTGCTTCCGCCACTGGCACTGTGACGGGAGCCATGCTGATGCTCCACATCTCGATCGCCAGACCTGGGAGGAGGAGCAAGGGCTTCGGTTAAAGGGGCCATGACACCCAATTTTCTACCATAATCTCAGTTATGTGGGTTAATCCTTGTGCTATCACAAACAAGCTGGTGAAATTTTAGCGCATGTGGTTGAGCGCTTAATTTAAAATTGCATATCTTTATGAACATGTGAGCAGCCTGAGAGTCGCGCAACACTGGCGCAGTCATGAGCCGTGACGTAACAAGCAGGTAGCTGTGCAATCGTCTGCATTCCGGCGAACAATATTGCTCCGTGGTTAGTGCTGTTAACCACTAGGCTACTGCAGCTGCCCCATCATTCTTTTCAGGCTTGCCAATTGTCCTATAATGGCTAGAAGATTCTGTTTTGTTTTTTTAGTAGTGTAGAATCAATCTCCAAATGCTTTACAACTTAGTCCAGAAAATGCAAAAGTTTTTAGCGGAAGATGGAAACTTGAAGAGATGAAAAATTTGTCAACACGGGGAGTCACTAAAGCCGATGTTTCGACATGCGGACTTGTTGCTTTAAGGCTGCAACTGTTTGGTATTCACTTCGTGTTCACTTGACCCCATGATCCCTCTCTATCTTAGATGATCCTTAGAGGCATGCGGCAGGCATCACAGCAGGGTGAGTCAACGCAGCAGCCACTCACATGGTCTCCTCGTCAATGTCGTTTTCATCCAAGGTGGAACCAACACCTGATCCTCCCTGCAGCCTAGTGACCCTGCCGTCCACCTCACCTTCGCTGGCACACTGCAAGCAGGGGCAAACATCGTCAGTGAAGAGCCAAGAGTTGCTCACTAAAAATATTTGTAAATGTTATCACAACCTCATGACGTACGTACCAGTTCCAACCTCTTACACTGAGGTGCAACAGCTGCCTAACGAGATTCCAGTTTGTCGTACCTGTCATGGTCTACCAATATACAGTTGCCAACGAACTTTTGAGACTTGTTTGAAGCATCGCCATGAATTACCATTGTATAGTGGCGACCAGACTTGTAAAATTTACAGAGAAGAAAGTACTGACCAATTAAAACTATTAGTACAATTACTTTTCAGTAAAGTAGCCGATTACTGTTACTAATCGCTACCCCGTGAAATCAAGCTCAAAGAATTACCGCAACGTAGTAGTTATTTACATCTAGGTTACTTTCTCCTTAATTTTCATTACTACTGTGCAAATAGAGCAAACAGAATGAGCAGAGCCGCCTATCTCAGGGCGTCCTCTGCAGCCCTCCCCACCATGTTACAGTCATTTGTTACTACTTCACACCTTGTTGCCATCACTTGAGAATCTTGGTTGGTCAAACGATCAATAACAAAACTGCTATGAAATGTGAACAATTACAGGTGATTAATTACATGTGTAATTTGTTACATACAAGTCTGGAAACAAGTGATGTATCAGATGCTGAATGGGTTATTAGAGCGCATGAAAGACCCTTGCCTAATGTCGCAAAAATGTGGCCAACGCTATCGCTGTAATTCAGGCTGTCGTCCCATCTATTGAATTGTCGAGGTGATCCCTTATCTTCCAAAATTTTATATGCCTGCTACAAGCACAGTTCCAATGTCTCGGTGCAACAAAAGCAACTTTGGTCATTGTCTTCCAACAAAGCTGTGTAGGCAGAAGTGGCATGCCATTGCAAGAATATCGTGCCTTATATGTTGGTATCCACAACCTCAATCGGAAATTGCACACGAGATTATGTGCAAGGGCTTGAATAACAAGCTGCACATGTGAAACACAGTTTCAGGCCAAATGGAATGAGCCAGCGACTACAGTTGAACCCCTTTGTAAGAGGCATGCTCCGGGCAGCAATTGTTGCCTTTTATATGAGGTGTCTGTTATAAGCAGGGTACCACGTATGCATTTTCTTATCAACCCGTATTTTATTGTAGGCACACTGGTGTCTCTTATACCCATTTGTCTCTTATATCAGTGCCTCTTATATAGGGGTTCGACTGTATTGCAAATGCCTACCCAGTTTACGTGCCAGCTTACCGGATGCAAGGTCGTAATACTGTATGCGTATAAGGCCCATAATAAAGCTCCCAATAAATTTTACTCTTAAGCACATAAAATGTAGTTTTATCGGAGGCCAAAGATGAGACTAAGTGAGGTGATGGGAATCTCAAAAAACATCAACACGGAGGAAAGGCTTTGGAAGGGCTCCTTTAAGGTGATCTCACTAGCCAATCAGATGAGCTAATCAAGTGACAAGGGCAGCAGAACCTACAGATAACAATAATGTCTTCATAGTCAGCCGCTAGTGAGTGGGCAATTCTGCACAGCAGGTGTAGCACATTTCCAGCCTACAGTACATAGCCATAAGCGTGCCTTACATGCCTACTTTCCAGAAGCTGTCTGAAAGTAAGACCTTCAAGACAGCCTATCTGAAAAAGTAGTCTTATTTAGGCAGTGCGTTAGTAGTCGCATAAGGGCTGCTTTTCTTTTGCTTTTTATTTTACAAATGTTTCAGAGTCTTCTCCCTTCGCATCTAAGAAAATGTTTACCGCAAGGATAAGCCCCGCAAGCTCAGCTATACAAGGCTGCACACATTTCCGTTGCCACATTCCTCAGAGGAACTGTTTGACTAAATGCAAGCAACAGTTGCCACAAAGATATCTAATAAGCATAAGTAATTGCTGAGGTAAACTGTTGGCAAAAGCGCGCATGCAAGGTAGCAGCATCAATGCCAATATATACAAGACCCACCTCGCTGCTCTCGGTGCCCGAAGAGTCGGCATCGCACGAGTCTCCGAGGCCTCGCGATGCCCACCTTTGCCTGCTAGAAGCCGATTTCGAACGGCAGGAGACATCTGCAAAGCGATCAGAGACAATCACGTCTAGCGTCAGTTATGATCCAGCCGTTACTTCTAACATCAGTCGTCACCCACTTTGTCACAAGTGTAAGAGAATGCCAGCTAAATGAGACTTCTTCGGTATTGCGAGATCCCCCGCATAAAAAAACGAGGCGAAATGACAAAATTAGGAAATTTTTCGAAACAAGACGGCATCAGCTGGCACATCACAGAGGTGGTTATGTGTCGCTTAAAACAGGGTTCTTCAAGCGTACAAGTTTCAAAATTCTATTCCGAAACCCAGACGTCCTTATGGACAATTTTGCGGAGGACAGCAAACTGATGTGCTGCCTACGAGAAACAAGAGAAAACACTTCCCACCCTCCCTTCACTGCAGTCTTCGCTGTCATTGCGCAAGTTACTGCGGCGAGTAATCGGAGAAGTACTTTAAAGAAAGGTCGTAGAGTTCTACGGCCACAGTGCCACAGTACCATCTACAAAATGCAAGCCGTGAACATAAACACACTGCTCCTTTCATCCACGTAGCATCGCTGGTGTTCCTTTGCTACGCAAAGCACACAAAAATGCCATTTATGAACTTCTTTTTATGCCTACAGATGGCACCACAACCAGCGGGCCTCCACAGTTTTGGCCAAAGTCCAGATTTTGACACACGGAGTCTATAGGGAGTCATGCAACTTGCATGGTTGAGAAAGTCTGGCTGGAAGAGGCCTTTATCTTGGTATAGGCATACACTAGGGTGTTAATATGAGACGATGAGGACTACCTGCGACAATCTTTTTCTTAACGCAAAAATAGTGCAGCGCCTTTTTAACAACACACCAAGTGCAGTGATGCTCAATATGGGTTGCAACACGGTGGCCATGGTTGAAGATACACCGAGCCCACACTGTAACACTGACAAATGTGAAATTTGTTTTGCAAATACCAGTGGTCAAAACGGTGTTTAAGTGACAGATTGTTTTTTACGATGGTGCCGCTTTGAACACGGGCAGCATGTTGCAACTCATGTTGGGCGCGACTGTCCATGTCAACCAAGTTACTAACCTTTCTGTGGGCCAGACTGCAAGAGCTCTGCAGTGAGTGTGTCCACAGATGCAGCCAGGTTGGCCGCAATCTGCTGCTCCAGGCTGCCGCTGCTGCTGCTGGCAGCCGTGGCTCCAAGGGAAGTGCTCTGCTGTCGCTGGGGGGCTTGCAGGCAGGAGATCCGATTGGGGGGAGTCCGCCCTCCACAGTCCGACTCGGACCGGCACACTCGGCTGTGCTGCCCGGCTGTTCTGCTTGTTGGTGACGGGTGAAACACAATGGACATAAACAACATGTGTTTAAAACATCCATTTTTCGTACTTTTTCTTTTGACCTCGATCTGCACGCAAGAAATTGCACATTCGTGTTAATTTAAAGGAAATGATTATTCAGTGCTTACACAACCTTTATCTAAACATTATGGCAGAACTGTCATAACAGCACTGTCTATCAACAAGTTGATAGACAGCGCTGTGTCCTGTGGGTTTCACTGTACTCTTTTTTTTTTTTTTTTTTTTTGCACTATTCTGACATACTGTTCATGGACCAACTAGGCCACCCAGAAACTTGGGTGCACTGAAAATCCACCAATGTCACTGACTGCATCATTTCGAGCACGTAAGCTTGTTTGTCAGATGACAGTAGTGCATTTTTAATGATCACTTCTAGGAATACAGTCACTTTCACGAGACTTTTGTGCAAATACCACTGGACTCATTGGCACCCATGAGCGATGCCATTCTTTGCCCAGTTCCAGCGACACATCCGACTGCAGATGGCAACATTTCTCGTGTTAATCACACAAAATCTCACCAATTTACAGTCTGTGTCAGCCATAAGCTTAGTCTCTACTCGACTGATAATGGTTCTGTGGTAACGATGACTGTTGATGGCTTCCCTGTTGACACAGATAGTTTCAGGTCAGGTCATAAAATGTATTGCTAGGGGTGTGCGAATATTCGAAACTTCGAATATTTTTCTAATCGTGCTTGCTATTCGATTCGATTCGCACCGGAATTTCACTATTCGAACTTCCCGAAGACAAATACAGTCAACGTCTAATTGGCAGTGGCCCCTTCAGATTTTCAATATGCTTCACCCCATAACACTTTCGCATTGCGGTAAAGCTGCCTTTGAGACTCTGCTACGGTTGCACCAAATCATGCACATAAATACAATCCGGCCTCTGTATCGCCTCATTCTTGACAAGACAACTATGAAACACCACCCCGCCAGTGCTTCGTCAACCTAGCCAAGAGAAACATTTTCATGTTACTCTCTCACAAGAATATGCTGAGGAATCCTCTCAAACTTTTTTTTCTGCAATTTCGCTTCGAAGTATTCGGAAAATATTCGAGAAATATTCGAGAAATATTTGAAAAATATTCTATTCGATTCGCACTCACACCTCAATTTTCGAATTTGCTTCGCACCCAAAATTTTGCTATTCGCACAGCTCTAGCTATTACCCTTTCGTGATATGTAAACTGCACAGTGAATGACAATATTCAATGAAAATAAATAAAAAAGCTTCACATAACTTTTTTCAGCAATTTATTGCCTGCGGGTTACATCAGGCAGAACACCGAAAGTTAGCTTCACCACTAGTCAAGCTGTGGCTTACTACACTAGCTGTGTGATCACCCTGCAGCCAGAAATACCTCATCTGTCATTCTCCTTTAACAGTGCTTCCAAGAGTGAGCGAGTCGCGTGATAAACATCTCGTTTGCCATTCTCCGTTTCTGCTCTTATCAAACGAACAACGCATGCCACCTGGCAGCAAAAATCTTCACTCAAGAACCAAACTCAATAATAAGGGAGTGATTTTCTCGCAAGTTGCTCGTAAATAACAGTCATCCATAAAGGTTTAAATTAAGCCCCCCATGTTGAATTAGGGAAGCTGTGGTGTTCTCAACAAGCAACTGTGCTCGTTGACAACCACGCTGTATGAATCAACGAGCCTCAAACATCAACAGCCATGACATCAACTCTTGAAAGCACGTAACTATTTTCATTTCCAATGTTTTTAAAATGTGACGTGATAAATTGCAGTGCCACTTACGGCAAGCACACAAGATCCCCCTTCCATACCTGCCAACTTCGCAGCTTGAAAATTCGGGAGACCGCAGCGAGGGGGGGGGGGGCACATATTGTTGTTTCCGTCTACTGCGATTGCGAAAGCACGGCGTTTCAGAGCCTCCACCATTGTGTTTTCGGCATCTGCAGCCACTTCCCTGACGATGGCAGTTGTTGTCGTACGTACGTCCGCACCCGTACCGCTTCCCGTCCTCGCCCTTCGGTGCTGCGTGATCACTAACGCCTAGCGGCAAGTTGTGTTCCACCATAAATCCCGTGAATAGGCATTCTGTGCGGATCGCACTGTCTTCGCAGCTCTTTTGGAAGAAACTTCCGATGTTGCCCTGCCCTTCCGCAGCACGTAGTTCACAGGCGCACGTGGTACAGAATTCGTACTTGTCACCTTTCCGCGAAGCCACAAAGCACGGAAGCTCAGCTGTTTGAGTCCAGAAACACTTGCAAGTATTTCTTCTTTGCTTTTGACATTGCCATCGACCTTCCAACTGAACTCGCGGAAACACGCAACCCCCACAACCACGTAACAAACACAACTGACACCGAGGCAGGCGGCATAGGCCTAACGTACAAAATGCGGGGGCCAAGACAGACAGACGCAAAAGTTGTGGTACCTTTTCCCTCGCCTTTTTTTTTGTACGGTGGTGAGCGCGTTTCGCGGCCGCCGGCCTTCTCGCCCAGATTCGCGGTGCTATAGAATATACTTAGCGGTAATCTACGGTATGGTTACCATGAACTAGAAGTGTAGTGGCGAGGGCTCTTCCGCAGCACTGCAACTGTCGCAGCAGGAAAGGCTGACGTGCGCGCGTCATTTATAAAAAAAAGCGCCTCTGCTGTGGCGGCCACTTTTCGGGAGATTCGCGATAGCATTCGTACAATAGGGAGATTAGGTCAAAATCCGGGAGTCTCCCGGACAATTCGGGAGAGTTGGCAGGTATGCCTTTCTACTGACCCTGCAATAAGTTTTTCACTTGGTGATTAGATAAGGTTCTTCAACAATTAATTGCATAAATAGCTCACCGGCAGCGTTCTCCGAGGTATAGGAGCTCGCCTCGTTCTTCGCTATTTCAGCAGTCAGCCTCTGAAAAAAAAAAAAGTCAATAAGAATGTTTTAGACAAATGGCAAATTGTAGCTCACTTGTATCACTTGTGAAGACTGTTATCAGAATAAACCACTCACGTTAAAGAAAAACGACACACCAAATCACACAAGCAAAGTTGCAAGCCTTGTCACATTGCAGAAGCATATTCTGCGCTTATGTGAGGATCGGTTTTTCGGCAAAGCTGTTAGTCTCTAGTTGGTCAATATTAGGCTTGTGTGAATATTAGAGCACTTCGAATATTCGAACGAATATTACAGTATTTAAATTCACTTCGATTCGAATTTAAATCATGGGAAATTTCGAAGTATTCAAAATGAACGAATAGGTGATCACCACACATGATCTTGAGGCTTGGTCCAGATAAGTGCATTAGTGAAACCCTCTGTTTATCTACGCAAAAAAGAGCTTGAATTTTTAGGGCAGCTAAAGGGCCTTCAATACTATAGTGTGTGATACAGTCGCAAGTGCTTGTGCGCATGTGTGTTGCCACAAGTGGAAGTTTGATGTTTTCAGTAAATTCAGTCGTTTGTCTGCCCCGTCCCGTCAACTTCTTTTACTTGTGTTCCGTCACCCGTGCAGTTTTATTTCAGTTTCAGTATCTTACAGTAAAACCTCGGTGATACGAATCTCGCGGGGTCACCAAAAATATTCGTATCATCCGAAATTCGTATCACCAGAAAACATGGAAAATTAGCATGCAACAAAAGAAAGCTGGTGTACATTTTCATATGTTGTTTTTCAGGGCCACAGCGATGTCACGAACAGCTCTGAATGATTGCCAGTAAAGTTTTTAGACGTCAACAATCATACTTGTAGTGGTAAATATGCGGTGTGCGTGTAATTTTGGTACGCTTTTCTGCATTACACCAAAGTACTGAGGCGAAAGTGTTTTAAGGAGCGTTTTGCATGCGATAGATTAGGGTCAGAAAAGATTAGAGCCACTGCCCTTTCTTTAAATGATTTTCTTATTGCGGTGGTGGTGGAGATGTCTTTCGGGAGCTTTACGGCTGTGTCTGCACAATCGTCAAATTTGCTGAAAATTCGGAAGTCCTCCATGCAAATCGAAGAGTTGGCAGGTGTGCGCGTCCCGAAAAATCGTGCGCGTTCACGTTGAGAGGCCAAGCTCCTTTGCCAAGACAGTGTGCTTCTTCTCTTGGTACTTCGTCCACCTTTCATAGGATGACTGAGTGCAATGACATAGCTTGCATCGACGTGGCAGGCGTAGCAGGCCAACATAGCACAACGACGCTACTTAGAGCACAGCAGCACGCGTCGATGCGTTGGAGAAAAAACATGAAGAACGCGCCGTGAAGGCCATCTGTAATCTAAATGCAAAGGCACACGAAGGCGCATTAAGGCCTCCAAGATTCGCGCGCTATCTCAGAGGCTACGATCAACGTTTTTAGGTTAGTTGGGTCATGACAAATATGCTAATTTTCCTTTATTATATGCGATATATCTATCCGAATTCGATTAGAAATTATTCTTCGAACCTAAAATTTACTATTCGCACAAGCCTAGTCAAAATGTTTCACTTTCTCTGGTACAACACTTTGCAGTCTCCAATTTTCAATTTTGGCCAGAATGGAAGAGGAGGAGGCTCACCACTTGATGTAAAAAAAGTGAGGTGGTGCAACTTGATGTCGGAGCCGCTAAATACGCTGCTCTCATGTCAACTGTGTTTGAAGATTTCTCTGGCTCGGAAAGGGGGCGCTTGCCACAGATCACCACACATGATCAAATCAAGTACTCCAAGAGGCTGATTGCAATCACAGAGTGCATGTCTAGCTGGGCATCCACTTCTACAGGGCTGGGACAGCGAGTCCATATTTTTAAAATTTTGACAGTGGATACACAAGTGCTACCTGCATTGCAGCACTCAGCTTAACTAAAGCACACTTTAATGTTAACATTAAAATAGGCAACAATCACAAACACAATTGAGAATTAAATTCTGGCATTTCACGTGCAATAACCACAATGTGATTTTATGTGCCAAAACCATGCTGGACTCTGCATTCATTTTTATTACCTCGTATTCTAAATGTGCAACTAAACTCAAGTACAGAGGTGCTTTTTCGTTTCACCCCCATCGAAATGTGGCCACTGTGGCCAGGATTCAAACCTGTTTTCGAGCTAAGAAACATAACACATTGGGCACTAAGCTACCACGGCAGCTCGTGACATCAACATGGAAGATCAGCTGGCAGTATAGCGCAAGAATGTAAGAAGATTGTAAGAACGTAAGGGCGTGGCTGTGCAGCACTCGGCATTTTTGCCGGCTGAATGCACACTTGCATCAATGCGCCTGGTTACATGAGGCAACAGCTGATGCGGCCCCGAGGCATGCGAAGCCCAAAGCCACGGTGGTTTGAAACCCAAGACCACCAGCTTGATTGCGGGAAACAGCAGAATGCCAGCTTTTTTTGCACGCAAGCCGAGACAAGGCATGTGGGAGAACAGAAATGCATGGTGCACACATGCACACGTACCTCCTTGAGCTGTTGCACCTGCTGCATCAGCTGGGCCTGTTGTGCCTGCAGCTGTGCCAGGTACCACTGCTGGTCACGACACTTGTGGAAGAAGGTCGGAGGCCGCACCTATGCATTGCACAGAGGACGTGGTCATGAGCGAATTTCCCAACACCTATACAGTTATACAAAGAAACATTTCCAGAATCAACATTATGTGAGTGGCTCAAAATCAAATCATGGCATCAACAGTTTAAAAAGTTCAACAGTGGATGTGGGCTGCAGAAATGGCTTTTCTTGTTACAGTAACAAAAAGTTGCTATGTGAAGGCAACTAAATGAGCTTAAATTCTAATGATGTTTATAGATTTCCTTTGCAACAGCTTAGCTCAAGCACTTTGCGGCGCTAAAGAAGATACCGTTGAACCAGCTAGTTTATGACGACTCTGAACGAAAATAGTGCTCCCTAAAAAATTATAAGACGAAACATTGACATGAAAGTGTGTAACCTTTCAATGGAACAATGGTTGGTACGGTACAACTTCGCTGATGCATTGATATGGACAGAGGAGCGTACCTCGAAGCGCAGCAGAAGGGTGTCTCCGCTGAGGTATCCCTCGGAGGCGAGGAGGTCGAGGCGGAAGAATCGGTTGTAGCCCCAGCACTCGCCAACCTCAAAGTCCGAGGCAAACTCACGCACTATGTTCTTGCTCGGGTCGCCTCCCTGGTGGCTCATCTCCACACGGTACTCGTACCTGTGCACAGTGATGCACGTGAATACAATATTCTCATGATCTTCGTGAAATATGGGAACTGCTGTAATGACAGTTCAGTTTGTAATGTTTGAAGACTCTCACTACAGTCTGCTTGATAATTCATTTCATTTCTGGGATTTTACGGGCCAAGACCACAATATGATTGCGGAACATGCCATAGCTGGGTACTCTGGATTAATTTTGACCACGTGAGTCTTTTAAACACGTAGTTCTACCAACTGTAAAATGCCGTGGAAGCGCTCACTCCACTTTCGCTGAAAACTGGGATACCCTAGATATGGGTGCTCGTCCAGTCAAAGCAGTAAAAAACAAGACGACAACCAATGAAAAACTTCGAGGCAAGGCTGCAGTCGCGCTATGAAATAAGAAAGAAGGTTTATTGATTTTCAAATGATAATTGATGAGGTTAGCACCCACTCATTGCCACTGAACCCAGTGAACGAGACTTCAGAGTCTGTGCAGAGTAGGAGGCCAATGCATTCGTCACTGACACACAAGTGACTTCAACAGACCACGGACTCTCCGATGCCTGTAAGCCAGTCATGGAATGTTCATTGTCACTGTGCATTACCCTCACCCCCCATCAGTCTTTCCCCTTCTACTGCATGGAAGTGAATATCCAGGTCATTGCCTTTAGCGGTCCTGTACCAGCCGTAGTGGAGTGGATATTTCGGCTGATGCTGGTGCTTCGGATGAGGAGGGCGTTTAACATGCCATTTTCAGAATCCTTAAGTTTTGGAAATGTTCATGCCAGGCACTTGTGCAAGACTGGGTGCTTCCATGGTATTTTATGGCGAGCAAACGGGTGTTCTTGAATTTCACCCCCCATCGAAATGCAGCTGCTGTGCCCAGGAATCGAAATCACATCCTCAGGCTTAGGAGCGCAACACTTTGCCAGTTAATCTATCCCGGCGAGTAGACTAGAGTAAGTACAATATTCTGCAGCCTACATAAAGAGTTAGCAGCGCTCAAGTGCTAAATTTCAGCCTAGGTAGCTAGAAAGCAGTGGAAGAACTAATTAATGCTAGTTCTTCCACTGCTCCATAGAGGGCACTAGGTGTTTTTGCACATGGAAAGGGACATGAAAAAAATCAAGGAGGTGTGTCATATACAGCTCTGCCGTAAAAGAAGGACGCTTCAGAGGAAATTAGCTTTTTCATATGCTGTCAGTCAGATGAGATGTAACAGGGAGGGCACATTCATAAAATAAACATTTATTTCAGCTAACACTGTCTAACATTCAATAGACATACTGTAAACTTTGGACAGTAACCTTCACAAAGCCTAATGCTAGCTGTAATACAAGTAGGAAGGTCATCATATAAAAATAGAAACTGTGCAGCCGCTGTCATGAGTAAGGGGCACGAGGCACGCGCCCAATGATTGAAACTTCCGATGGTGTGCGGGGCATGGAAAAGTACCCGATGGTATGCGCCCCTGCCACGCTCGCGCACGCGATTGGTCGGTGAAGAGCGCGTGGCTCGCGACCCGAGCCGTGGCGAAAGAACCCAGGAGAAGGAACGGGCATTGTCTGTGGGACACCGTTCGAGGCAGGTCGAAGAAGCCAGCGTTTCACGGGTGAAGACAGCGGCGGGTGCCGGGTCCGGAGGTGCTGCACTACGAGTCTGGGTCGACTTCGGCGATGACCGGGAGAGGCCACAACGGACTTGAAGCATCCTCGTCACAGCGGATTCCGGAGCACTCGCAACGCTCCACCTTCACTCGCTGAACGGCTCGTGCCCACAGGATAGTCCCCGGAGCGTCGCGTCGTCAAATGTGCCACAACGTACTTGGAACGAGGGACCGAGGTGGCAGCTAGGCCTAACCCGTCCGCTTCCGTGTTGGCCATGACGACGACCGGGAAACAAGCAAGAAGCGGATCGGCAAGTTGCTGCTGAGCAACGGCGACCGCAAGTGAGCATCGACGGCGAGCGCGACGCAGCACGGACGACAAGAGATTGACCGAGACGCCGCGACGACCGTCGCACAAGTAAGGGCGTTCCATCTCGGACGCAACTAAGAGACCAGTGTGGCCGGACGGCTGTAGCAGTTAGAAACTGAAGTAACTGAAGTAGGCTATACTTTAGCTTAAGAATTCGCTGAACGAATTCGATTTTCGAGTAGTGCTGTATTCAGCTCAGTATACTTGTATGTACATTTTTTTTTTTTGTGAGTGAATTGTTGTTTGAGGTTTGGCGTTGTTTGGGTTGATAAAGTGTGTTTGCAATGCCACCTCCGACTCCCGTGTGTGTCTCTCAATCCCATCCACTGCAAGCACTCCCGAGATAATACGTGACAGCCGCAAAAGTGGGACTTTGCTGTAAACCCATATGTAACGTTATCTGTTGAAGAACGCATCAAATTAATTTTCACGAATCAAAGCCAACTTTCAGAAAAGTTATTAATCTAATCTTGTACGCTGCCTTCCCGTAAATTTAAGTCCAGCTCAGCAATGGGTTGTTCTCAAGTACACAGAGCGGACTACTCACTTGGATGTCTCTGGCAGACCAGCTGTAAGTTCCAGGAAGACAGACAGGTAGTTTCCCCTCACAACGCCATTTCCATCCTGCAGCACCAAACACAAAGCTATGCAAGAAAATGCCTATTCCCCATTCCTGAGGAAAATAGGACCAACAAAGACCCCGGATTTGCAATGAAGGCATTGCCAAATTAAGTTACCTTAGCATTCCTCTTTACATTAAATGTACCGCATGCAAAAGCTTGCGATGCTCCCCCCCAAAACAGAAAGCATCTGTTAAAGGGATAATGACACAAAAATTTTCAGTTGTTGCTTTCATGCGCTAAATGAAAGGCAAAGCCCTCAAGAGCCTAGAAAATGTGCTGGCAGGCATGGCTGTGCCCAGAAAAATTAGTTACATCATGTTTTTTAAAAGCTATACCGTATTTACTCGCATAATAGGCACACTTTTTTTCCAGAAAATCCGGCTACAAGTTCGGGGTGCGCCTATTACGCGGGGTAAAATTTCCGAAAATTTTATTTCCGACTACAGCCTAGACCGCCGATAACGCAAATCACCGAAGTCACGAATATCCGCACTACAGCCGAAACAACCTTCTTCATAGGCTACACTAGCGCAAAACGTGTTAAACATGCAGTCTCGCGTGTCCGAGAATCGAGGCATGCGATGCGGTGTGCTTACAAGCATTCAAATTTCCAAAAATTAACACCGAAAGACCCGCGTTGCCTACAAAACGAATGCGAAAAAAAAAAAAACGTACGAAAAGAAAGCGCCATCGCGGAAATTCACCGATTACGTTTCATCACGATCGAAATTTTGTGCTCTGAACGGTACCGATCATTCGATTTCACGGGCTCGCACCCCATGTCGAAGAGATCGAATCGCGAACCACCATTCGAGTGTTACAGTCGCTACCCATGCCCCCTTTCCTTCAAGTAGAGCCACCGCAAAGAGTTACGTTTATTCCGTACAAAACCGCAACTTTGATCGCCCGCGACCGCCACCGAAAAGCAACCAACGCTGATTAGGCCTAGCGTACGGTTCGGCATGTTGTCGCGGGAAGTTTGTACAAGACAACATGAAGATTGGGTGTAGAAAAGATCGCACTCAAGCACTGATTCAAGAGCAGCGCGCGTCATACGATGTTAAGGTTCGCGGCCGGGAAATCAGCGGCGACAAAAGTCCGCCGAGCTTGTGGAAGTCCGCGTATTGGCAGCAAAGACGAAAGCTCGCGTCGCAAAGCTGAAAAGCTTTTAAATTTGCGGACGATGTAGCAAACGCGCGACGACGCTTTTCCCAACAGGAAACTCGAAGCGCACTTGATAAGGACGCGATCGCACGTTCCACGCGGAGCGCGCTCGACCGGCAAGCGGCCGGTGCCACGCCGGTGCAAAGGTTACTCCGACGCCCAGGCAACCGCCCTTCTTCCTCACTCGGCGGGCCCGCGCAGCTGGCGCAGCGCTACCGCGGTCTTTCCTATTTTCTTTTTTCTCGCTCCAGTTAACGTAAGAGGGCGTCGAATTGCAACCGTGCAAATACGGTACAGAACTACTGATCACGGCCAAGTTCGGGGTGCGCCTATTATGCGCGGAAATAAAAAAAAACTGATTTCTCGCGACCAAACTGGGGGGTGCGCCTATTATGCGAGTGCGCCTATTATGCGAGTAAATACGGTATTCAGTTCCTACTGCATCACACTAGATATCATGAAGTTTCCACGGCCACTCTGCTCCATGGGTCCTTTGGTGACGCACAATAAGTCATTTTCATGTATTGGTACCTGACGCCACCACAGCTAGCCATACTGGTGGTGCATGAAGTCCCCCATAAGTGACACCACAGAATGACATCACGCTTGTGTCGATGTCAGTCAGTGCACCATGCACCTACTGGCTTTTTTGTTCCGACTTTAATGTAAAAATATCAGCATTTCCTGAGCGCCACACTTACTCAAAGCAGTGGATAGAGGGGATTTATTTGGCAAAGTAAATTCTGCTTTGAAAATTGGTGTAAGTAGCAATTTAAAGAATTCATTTTAAACACATTCTATCGCAGCAACAAAATGCAACCAAACGATCCAATTTATCAGTGGAACAGCTAACGTGCTGGATGTTCACACACTGGGAATGGTCCAACTACAGTAAATAGAACAACTGCCTCTAGCATGATTGGTTTCGTACTTGTATTTGCACCCCTGTTCAACTCTCTATAAAGGGAACTCTTGTTAAATGGAACACATTTTCCTTGACCCTTCAGGTTCTGTTTGACGAGTCTACTGTAATGAGTCAGCACTGAGCTACATGGCAGTGAGTTAGACAAAGTGATGCAAGTCCCTATGACATTCAACCCATTACCCCGTTCGCAAATGATGTTAAAGGGACCGACAACTGATTTTTCTCGACCCATTTTTTTACGGCGCGACAGAAAGCTCACTCTTCGTAGTGTTTGTAGCTGCAATAGTTAATCTCAAAAGCACGTAGTTATTTTACAAGCAGTATTTTTCGACCTGAAAGGCTCTAAACACACATGTACCTTTCCTCCAGCAACGCTGAGAATTGATAGCGATGCCGCCAGCCCTTCTCGAGATTTGTGAAAGCTGTCGTCGTTCTACTTTTGCAGGAGTTGCTGTAACTGTGCTTAACCACCTTTATTTTGAGCTTTCCAGCTATTTTTGAAAATAACAAGCTGTTACAATGAGACGATGGGACATTATACACCTTCCCTGTGTTTGTACCGCGTTGTGTGTGCCTGCGCCCAAGGTTGCCTGCACCTGTGTTCTGGGTGGCTTGTACCGGCGTCGTTACTCTCTCGATACACGAGCCAAGCCAAGTCACCGAAAACGTCACTACGCATATGCACGGCCGCAGCGAGTAGCAGTGCACGTCATTTCTGAGACGAAATGAAAATAGAAAAACTATGTCGCTCCAAAATCTTAGCGACCTGGAAACTGCATGCACGGTTGCATGAGCACGCTGAAAAGTTGCTCAAAACGCGCTGACGAGCATGGGACCATTACGTCACGCGAAGGCAGCGCCACTTTAATGCATACTACTAACGCAGGCCTATATGTACATTTTTAAGAAGTAATATCTCCTAATATAAAGAAACAAACAGTATTTCAATACTAACAAAAATATCATCGACCGCGTACAGCAATCAACGGTCACGTGGGCAGGCACATCGGTTCGTTCATGTTTTTGCCGCCAGAAGTGCCAAAGGTCATTTTTCACGACTTTCAACGAAGAAATAAAAATATAAATCCACCTCTCACGAAAAAAACAGGGTTAGTTTGAGTCAATGCAGCGGACAATCTTTCCATGAATGGAGTCGTCTCATTTCGTGTTCTGTGCAATTGTCGGTCCCTTTAACAGCTAAACAAGCAGAGGGTATAACGAAAATGGATTTCTCGGATGCATTACAGGTGTGCGTACCGGATACACCTTGAGCCTCCACGTCAGCCCCGAGGTGGTGAGGGGCCGGCTGTAGACGGGGTCGGCACGCTGCTGCAGCACCGAGAAGTTGCGCAACAGGAAGGCACTCGACTCGTACGGGGGCACCATCTCCGAAGGAAACTCCTGGCCACCCCCGGGCAGCAGCAGCAGCGGGGGAGAACAGGGAGGTTGCCGCTGCAGCAGCTCCCCCCAGACGGCGCACTATCTCGGGCGAGCGGGCAATGAGCTCCGAGCGCGAGCACGAGCTGAGCTGCGCTTCG
The DNA here is from genome assembly GCA_030522465.1 of Rhipicephalus appendiculatus. NCBI lineage: Eukaryota > Metazoa > Arthropoda > Arachnida > Ixodida > Ixodidae > Rhipicephalus > Rhipicephalus appendiculatus. The sequence continues at coordinate 325,117 of JALIZH010013276.1, read as the reverse complement.
GCGGCTTGCAGCAGCTGCTCCAGCTGTTCCGTCTCCTGGGTGAGGGCATTCTTCTGAGCTGCTCAGCAAAAGAAAAAAAAGAGTGTGAGGCATGAGTTCCAACACTGCTCCAAAGCACAAGCAACATGCGAGAGCACTCAGAGCTCGCACCAAGAATGACCTCCCACTGATAGACCACCAACAGTGATTCTACCTCACCAGCCAGTTGTTGCCACAAGACATGAGGGTATGTAATGGCAACACATCACCACAACGAGAGCTTAAATTTCCTGCACGCTTTAACTCCCCAAGCTGTACCCGCTTATTTTAAAGAGACAGGGCGTGCAAACATGGATACAAGAGAGAAGTCAAGACACCCTAAACGCCGACAAACAACTAAAGAAGGTAGGCACAAAAACTCATTTGCGCACACCCAGACAAGAGGCGATACATACCAGTCCGGACCGCGTGATGGTCTACATGAGAGATAACTGTTCAGGCAGTTGATTTCTTCATAATGCAACTTATCGAAGGTTGGCTCACACAGCACTATTACTATTATCGATATGCCAGGCCTCAACCATTAGATGCATTTCTTCATTCCTGTGCTTGTACAAAACTGTGCATTCATCGAATTTTGGCGTGCATTTACGCTCTCGACGACGTAAAGAAAGATTAGATGGTGAGCCCCTGATTGATCCTTCATGTTCCATTAATCAAATGTCAGTCCACTTCTTGCCTACATTGAACTCCTTTGTAAGAGACACACTCTGGAGAGCATTTCTTGACCCTTACATGAGGTGTCTCTTATAAGCAGGGTACCACATTCTCATTTTCTGATCAACCTCTATAACGAGGTAGGCACAGTTGTGCCACTTATAACCAAGTGTCTTTTTATATCAGTGTTTCTTATAAAGGGGTTCAACTGTATTACCCATAGAGTTTCCTATAAATACACTAGAGGGAACTCTGGCGCTAGTGTTTATGGGAGCTGCAACGCACAGCGCTTCAGCCAGCATGGGAATGATGGGTAGTACACAAATTTGCCTAGTCTTGCCTAGTCTTCGTTCTTTTGGCTGCGTGTGGCCTGAATCCGCTTTGCTGCAATACAACGGTCAGCAAAGGTTTAGCACTTACGCTTCACCACCTTGACCTTTTTAGGCTCAGGAATTCAAATACGCTGACGAAGTTCACAACGGTGTATTCTTTTATCCAAAACAGAACCAAAACAACAATAAACAAAGCCACAAGCACGTTCGAAGCCGCAAGCACGAAGACTAGGCAAATTTGTGTACTACCCATCATTCCCATGGTGGCTGAACGATCGCAGCGCCAGAGTCCTCTCCAGTTAATATTAGGAAACTCTATGGTATTGCCTCCTCAGTCTTTCTCTGCATTCTTTTACCCACTCATTCTTTCTCTGCTGAACAAGTGATAGACAAGAAGCAGACTGACATTTGTTTCGTAAAACATACCAACCAAATTTACTTATTGCCATATGGGTGTGGTGTATAAGATTCCATTTAGCTGCCGTCACCTTTACTTAGGACAGATGGGTCCCTGTGTTAACCAGAGATTAATACAGAAAGGTGGTCATACAGAAAGGGTTTCTGCCGCAACTGCCAAACTACTGGTCCAATGGTGAAAGCAGAGTTTTTGCATATATTCTGCCATTGTGGCTAGCCAAAGTAACTAGAATGGCTGCTGAATAGAGTGGTCCAACAGAACAATATTTTACTGTGCCTAGCTGCCCTTGACACAATCTTACCAACGCAGCATCAAAACTCATCCGACACTGCAAGAAAACTCTGCTATAAAATCTCGTGGGAGTGAGGTGACAGCCTAACTTAAGGCAACATACAAACATATGGCCTTATGTTTGACGACATCATAAGGACACCACATCAAAACAATTTAAGCAAGATATGGGATGGCATCAGAACTTTTGATCATAATTGTGCATTGCTTTAACTCAATAGTAATAACTTGGCTTCATCACACGATCACACGGTACTATTATGGAGTAGGTAGTGGTGCCGTGGGCAAGTGCGACAAGCTTAAAAAAATCGGTCAGCTACTTCTATCTTAAAACCTATTGCAGAAGCAATGAACTCACTGAGAGCATTTGTTTGTGGAGAAATTAGTCTCATTTTCAATGTATTCAGTTGCTTTCACTGGAAATATGGCCTTTTTTTTCTTTTGGTGAGTCGACGATGGCTTTCTTAGAAGTCAACACAATAAAGCAAGCTTTTCTGGTCAAATGGCAATGTCCTTTGATTCGTACATTGAAGTGAGTTGCAAGATAAAGGACTCTAATACTAACCTTATCCTCAAGTTTCAGAACTTGTGCTTAGCAGTACTTTTCCATCTAGCAGTATTCTTGCACATGTAACTGCTTCTTGCCACACGATGAAAGGGTCACAATAGTAACAACAGAAACACTCAACCACACACTGACACATAGCAAGCACCAAATACAAAACTTTACACACGTGGTAGAATGTGCAATATCGCGCAAACAATGCACCATATCTGTCACTGTTGTATAATCTCCATTATATTGAAATCGATACATACATTATTATATTGTGTTTAAAAATATATGACATTCTACAATGAGGAAGTTATGAAAAGTCATAGCACTTCCATCACATTGATGATTTCGTTTGTTAATGCTCACTATATTGAGATATTGAGACTTAAGTGAACTAGAATGAAGCGAGAAGAGACATTTACTTTAAAAGTTTCCGTGCATTACTGTCACTGCAAGCTCTATGTCGGGCGTTTGCTATATTGTAATAAGGTTCTTCCTCCTACACATCATCCTCTATGCTTTCATCCCACTCTACCACTCACCAACTAGCGAGAGCAGGCGCCCCTTCAGCTGGGCGTCCAGGCGCGCAATCATGTGCTCGACGGCATTGCGTATCTCGTGAACACGCAGGTCCTTGGCCTGTCGCACAGCCTCGACCGAGCGCTCCACCTGTGCCACCAGCCCCAACAGGTGGACGAGGCGGCGCCGCAGGGCCCCCACCTGCTCCCGTACGGCCGCCACCTGCTGAGCGTGCACCTCCTCCAGGGGCTTGAACACATGGCCACAGTGCTGAAACAGAGAACCGCACCAGTCACTCTAGCATGTAGGCAGAGGGAAAGCTGAGAGTCCAGTAATAATGATATACAGCAGACTCTCATTAAATGGAACCTGAAGGGACCAGGAAAATATGTTCCATTTAACGGGAGTTCCATTTACGAGAGATGAACAGGGTTGCATTATTCAGGTACGAAACCAATCATAGTAGAAGCAGTTGTTCAATTTACGCAGAAATTCCATTTAAGAGGTTTCCGTTTACCGAGAGGCTACTGTGAGGAGTTTTACGTGCCATAACCACAACATGGTTATGAGAGACACCACACTGGAGGGCTCCAGAAATTTCGACCACCTGGTGTTCTTTAACGTGCACTGACATCGCACAATACATGGGCTTCTAGCGTTTCACCTACATCGAAATACTAGTAGAACTACTGGAATACTATGTGTCACTTAAGGGCTGGAGCACCATAATCCAGACACGTAGCTCACAGCCATGCAAATGCATTCGAAGCAATCAATTTTGACTCGGCAAGAGTAAAGCGTAATGCCAGAGTGCAAGAGAATGACCAGCTGAAAGTACCACTGGCGAAACCTAAAAGATTCATAATAATAATAACTTTTGGGGTTTTATGTCCCAAAACCAGAATATGATTATGAGGGATGCTGTAATGAAAGGCTCCAAAAATTTTGACCATCTGGCATCCTTTAACATGCACTGAAATGACACAGCACATGGGCCTCTAGCATTTCACCTCCATCGAAATGCAACTGCCGTGGCTGGGATCGAACCCGTGACCTTCGGGTCAGCAGCTGTGCACCGTAATCGCTACACCACCATGGCGGACCCAAAGGATACAAGCTTTATTCTTCTTTTATTTGTACTAAGCATCATTGCATGCAATGAATGTAACACCATGCATATTTAATCTACGCGACTTCTTCACCTAGCAGCAATGTGCACAACCTTAGGACCAGAGGTGGTGCATGAAAACCAACACTGCCCTAGGCATAGTGAAAACTCGCATCGGGTGCCTTACCGTTCCGCCCCAGAGGGCACACTGGTGGCAGATGCAGAGGCGGCAGTTCCAGCAGTAGACGCTCAGCTTCTCGCCCTTGTGGTGCTGACAGCGCTCTTGGTCCCGCGGCTCGGGAGAGCCGGGCTTGGCCGCCTCCCCGAGGTCGTGGCCGTGGCTGCTGCAGAGCTCAGTTGGAGGGTGTCCAGCTGCTGAGTGACCTCCTCCACCCAGCGGCAGTTGACCAGCTCGTGCAGGTGAAGGGATGCACGGCAGTGCGGGCACTGAGATCGTTGCTCCGTCAGCCATCGCTGCAACCCATTCATTGCCCCTATTTACTCCATCAAAACACTTGAATTTTAGGATTAAGTTTTTAGCGTGGTATTTTGATTCAGGCTGGCAATAATCAATTTATACTAATAGAGCAAAGAATTTAAACGATGGTGCTGATGGGACCTTCATTTCAAAGCTCGTCACGGGAAATTCCAGCCTGACGTAACAGAGGGATTGCGTTTGCTGCACGCCGCACGCGGTCAGTTTCGATACAGCCAATAAAAATCAATCATGAACATTTCAAATTATGTGTAACTTTCATGATTTCTAAAAAAAAAGGGCATGCCATAAATTGTCACGCACTATGACTTTCTAATGCACGCAATTGCCCTCGAGGCAATAATTACAAAGCTAATGAGTTTTTGTCAATTCATCACTGCAGGGTCAATCTAGCTGTGGCAAACTATTTCAGCCTCAACGCGGAGTTCATGTGCAAAAACGACAGGAGCCTTACTCTCACAGGGCTTTTTATATAAAAATCTATATTGTATAAAAAAAAACACCCTGCATATTACACAATCAAAGAAGATGACCTGTCCAGATGAAGTGTCTTCTAGTAAAACAGTTTAACAAAAGTAAAGCAGAAAAGAACAATATGTGAAATTTCAGTCACTACGCAATGCTGAGTAGCATGCACAATATAAAGAAATGAGTCAATGAGCTAGGCGTAATACACAAAAATGCAGACTTACACATGTGAAAAACAGAATGTAAAAGAAGACTGGACAAGCATCCACTTGCATTGTAATTTTAGTTCACCACAGCATCACAAGCTGAAACTGTGCAGCCACATTTTCTGACATTTCTTTTTCATAGCTTCACCATAGCTCACTAAAACAACTTCGCATTACGTAACATGTACACGAAGCAACATTTATGACATGATGGCAGGTGTTGTGCAATTAGAAACCTTCGGTTTCGGTCTCTAGTACGTCTAGGAAGGGTTGGAAAAATGGTCATAACTTTTGAAAGTATGTAATTCTTCTGAGTGCTCATGTGACTGTCTTCATTGGCCATTTATCGCGACACATGAGTTAACTACAAATATTGGTTACAAAATAGTGCTGCTGAGTACGGGAAACAAGGTGCGTAAAAATTTGCAAGGTGGAGGAACATTTAAAAAGTTAAAAAACTACTAAGAAATTTGAGAGCAAGCACCGATGTTGAAAAGGAAACTCAGCAAAGATTATCAGAAAGGGTGCTTGACATATAAAGGCAAATGTGCCCTGTTCTAAGGAGCAAATACGCGACAAGTGTCTTTTCAAAGTAGTCACCCTGCCATTTTCGGTTAACCAAGAGATTGGAAGAGTTCAGAGCAATGCCAAATTATTCGACAAATGAAAGCATAGAGACTGTAAATGAGGCCCCAGATCAGTTCTGTAGGCATTAGAAAATTCCCCCTTAACCATGTTGATCTTGCCACTATGACTTGTACACTTGCCAAAACAGCCCAAACGAGATAAAATACTTTTGCATGATATGCATGAAACCACGTTGATGCACAGGTGCCGAGGTTTAAGCGCAAAATTCTGAGAAATGCAAATTTGGCCAACATTTACAACACCAGCACTCAAAGTTTGTAGAGTTGACTGAAAATGGAGCTTTGATGTAAGGCTTTACAAGACAACTGATTTAGGCTTACTCTTTAGTAATAATAATATAATAATTTTTGGGGCTTTATGTCCCAAAACCACAATACGATTATGAGGGACGCCGCAGTGGAGGGCTTTGGAAATTGCAACCACCTGGGATACTTTAATGAGCACCTACATGTAAGTACGTGGGCCTCGAGAATTTTCACCTCCATCAAAATGCGACCGCCATGGCCAGGATTTGATCCCGTGACCTTTGGGTCAGCAGTCGATGCTTGCTCTTTAGTGCACTTCAAATAATTATAATAAAAATTAAAAATAAAAATGTCTCTCGCGACTCACTCTAATGCAGGCATAGCAGCAAAGCTTGGAGCAATGGGGACACAGGTGGGCATCCCGCAGCCGTTCCATGCAGATGAAGCAGCGGAACACCTCTGCCAGGCTCTGCAAATAACCATTTGCCCACACTACAGCACAGTAGCACAAGGTTGAGCAGTGCAAAGCTGCGCATCGCCGATTTTCCACAGGCATATGGTAGCATTCAGCAGCGTTGGCACAATGCAGATATAAACAACGAAGTGCCTGTCCAACATGGGAGATGCGACTACTAAAAGTTATCTAGGCTAAGAAACACTAGTGTTCTGCGTATTTCAAGATGATATAGCAATCCAATGCTCTGCAACTTCTAAAACTAGCAACAATTTTATTTCATGTAAGAAAGTGTGTTTTAGATTCAAAGCATCTTATGAACGAGGCCTGTCTCCCCCCCCACCATTGTCCGCCGTAGCCAGATGACGATGACGCTGATGACGATGAAGGATCATCATCATCAGCCTGTCTACGCCCACTGCAGGGCAAAGGCCTCTCCCATGTTTCGCCAATCAACCCGGTCCTGTGCTTTCTGCTGCCACGTTATACCTGCAAACTTCTTAATCTCATCTACCCACCTAATTTTCTGTCTCCCCCTCACGCGTTTGCCATCTCTTGGAATCCAGTCAGTTATCCTTAATGACCAGCAGTTATCCTGCCGACGTGCTACGTGCCCGGCCCATATCCATTTCTTCTTCTTGATTTCAACTATGATATCCTTAACCCCTGTTTGTTCCCTGACCCACTCTGCTCTCTTCCTGTCTCTTAAGGTTACACCTACCATCTTCCTTTCCATCGCTCGCTGCTTCTTCCTCAGTTTAAGTTGAACCCTCTTTGTAAGTCTCCAGGTTTCTGCTCCGTAGGTAAGTACCGGTAAGATGCAGCTGTTATATACCTTCCTCTTGAGGGATAGTGGAAGACTACCATTCATGATTTGATAATGCTTGCCGAATGAGCCCCATCCCATCCTTATTCTTCTAGTTATTTCACTCTCATGGTTCGGCTCCGCGGTTACTACCTGTCCTAAGTAGACGTACTCCTTTACAACTTCCAGTGTCTCGCCACCTATCGCAAAGCGCTGTTTTCTGCCAAGGTTGTTCCACATTACTTTAGTTTTATGCATTTAATTTTCAGACCTACTCTTCTACTTTCCGTATCCAGTTCAGTAATCATAAGCTGTAATTCGTCTCCTGCGTTACTCATCAATGCAATGCCATCAGCGAATCGCAGGTTACTGAGATACTCTCCATTAACTCTTATCCCTAACTCTTCCCAATCTAGGGCCCTGAAAACCTCCTGTAAACACGCGGTGAATAGCATTGGAGAGACCGTGTCTCCCTGCCGTACGCCCTGTAATACGACATTAGAGTTCAATCAACCAAAGGACCAGGCAGGATTTCGTACAGGCTTCTCAACAACAGACCATATTCATACTATCAATCAGGTGATAGAGAAATGTGCGGAATACAACCAACCCCTATACATAGCCTTCATAGATTACGAGAAGGCATTTGATTCGGTGGAGACATCAGCAGTCATGCAGGCACTGCGGAATCAGGGCATCGACGAAGCCTATATAAACACAATGGAAGAAATCTACAGCGGATCCACAGCCACTATAGTCCTCCATAAAGAAAGCGACAGAATCCCGATGAAGAATAAGCGTATTCCAGACCACACATTCTCTTTCTGCCATCACGGCCCAGCACATGGAATGTACCCATTATGGCGATCTTACAAAGATCGCCAGCATTAAGAACGAGCAGTCCCGCGCCAACGCCATTGCCGTTCTGCAGCGGGAGTTTGCCGCCGCCGATGATAACAGTGAGTACGCCGTTTGCTCTACGTGCAAAGATTCGTTGGTGGCGGGCAAAGTCCCCGCAATGAGCATGACGTACGGCTACCGCTACCCGCAGAAACTGGATCACCTGCCCGAGCTCAACCCAGTGGAGGAACGGCTGATCGCTCCGCGTTTTCCCTTCATGAGCATCAGGCAGCTAACACTACTACCATCAGGGGAACATGCATAGACATCACCTTCTCAAACTTTAAACTACAACCTTTGTAGCAAGATCCCGTAACTTTATACTTTACGGACCACAAGGCCGTTATACTCAAGGGGAAACATTCTCCGAACTCCAGATACAGAAACTCGCGCTGAAACCAAGCGTTCACACGTCTCATAGATCTATGGGCAGATCGTTGTTAGCGTACACCTTCCATCGTTTCGGGGTCTTCTCGCAGCCGCCATTGCCTTTTGCGTTCAGTAGAGCAGAGTAGAGTAGACCCTTCAAACTGTGGCTCACATCCACACTGGGAGATTGGCCAAGTTGGGCTAACTATTGCCTTTATTCATTCTTTATTCATTCATATCCCCCGCTTTGCCCAAAGGCGTTATAGCAGGGGGGGTTACAAAGATGAAAAAAATACGTGTTCATTAACACTGCAACACTTGATCAGACATTAGACTATTCCATCGGTTAATAGTTTTCACAGAAAACAAATTTGCGTACAGGTTTGTCCTGGCCCAGCATGGCCTTATTTTGTATTTGTGATCTGTGCGTTCAGGTATATAATCTGGCTGTTTTAAGCAAATGTCTCTGTCAATTTCCATTTTTTCATGAAATATCTAATATAACAGCTTCAAATGCAACTTTTTACGACGGGACGACAGTGACTCCCAGTTTAACTTCCTTTTTCATTTCGGTACAACTGTGATTTTTTTTCCATACCGACCCAAGACAAACCTGGCTGCTCTGTTTTGAATTTTCCTCTTCCTTTTTAGTGGACCAGTGGTGAGCAGTGGGATTTCACCATTTCCCCATCAAGAATACTATGTCATTCCCCTAGCATGTGCACCACTCAGGATCAAAAAAACACCGGGTGTGTGGTGATAATGCAAAAAAAAATAATAATAAGGCCAGATAGATGATTATCGTTGAGCGAGATGAATACGCTTTAAAGGGTACAACTTTTTCTACACTCTAAGAAAAAGTCGAGTATTTCTGCTACACAACAATAATCGTCATCTGGCTTGCTCACGTTTCCTCTCTTGGAAAACCCGGCTCTCGGCACATTCCTATCAAGAATGCTATGTCACGCCGATAACGCGCGCGGCGTTCGTGACCGGGAAGTGCCGGGATGGCGGTGATAATGCCAGGAAAGTACGCGGGGTAGATGACGATTATGGTTGTGTAGCAAAAAGACACCCGATTATTTCATAGAGTGTAGTGTGTGGCATTACACTCCAGCAAAAAAAAAAGGGGGTATTTGGGGCATCATTCTGCCAAGCGACAGCAGTCTTGATTGGACAGACTACTGTTGGACGAGCAAGGACTCACCTAGGCAGGAAAGTGTCCACACAGTACAGTCCCTTTTTTGCGCACCGCTTTTGTGATTGATTTTATATGATTTGCGGTTGTGTTGCACCACAGTTCATAGAAAAGTACTAAGGACCTGGAAAGCTTCATCAACCCACACATTCTACACAAGGGGAGAAAACTCATCGAAGCAAAATACAGCTGCAGTCTCAAAAAAAATAGTTTTGATGTACCGCAACTCACAAGCACTGCAAAATCCACAAGCCATAGAGATCAAGGTAACTGCTGCACTAACATTAACTCTATTGCACCAAAAATTCTGCATAATAACAAAGAAATGAAGCACACGTGCAATCGAATACAGTTATCATTAATGCTAATTAGCAGATATACAAATCTCAGCTATACTTGGAAATCCCCTCACCTCTTCAACGACACTCTTGCATCAATGTTTGCTCCTTGCGCATTCAACGGTCTTATCAGTGCATTTTTCTGCCTTTAGCGTCCTGTGTTCCTTTTTTGTGTACAGTCATAACAAACAAAAGCCAACTCGCCCAACTTGTTCTATACAACTTCTGGCAAGAATCGTGAATAGAGTCGTGAACAATATTTTGTGAATGATCTGTATGATGGCATATGTTAGTAGCTGAGAATTAAGATTGTAATATCACAAAACATGTGTGCATTATGTTGCATACTACTAACCAATTTCAGTTATCACAAGATACAATGCAGTCGCATATTTATTTTCTTTTTCTTAACATGTGATTTTTATGGTTTTGCTGCCAAATTAGCTAACACTGCATATGCAGGAATAAATATCATGTTACCTGCTTTATTCGTATTTGCACTTACAGTCCATTTGCACAAAACATTATCTAACTACATTGTATATCTAGGTGTTACTAACGTGTTGTTTCACTACACTACTGCATTACTTTCTTAGTGTATAGTATTACTACCTAATTGTACATAATTTTCCCATTTACCACTCCCCTCTGTAATGCCCTCTGGCCTTTAGAGTACTATAAATAAACAAACAAACAAATAAATAAACAACTGGGTGACACGCAATATGTCTAGTTAAAGGTGTAAAATTCATACAAGACACATCCATACCCTGCAGCGAATTAACTGTAGAGTGAGTGTCACACATTGTTAGCATTCATCGCTTGAACCTGCTCCATTTTTCCTGCTTGTATCTTCAGAAATCCTGCAGTCTGACTACTGTTCCACATCTCACCAGGATGTTCTACCCTTGGACTACCTGGCCCAAGCTTATACTCATCGTTGGAGATTATACCACTATTACAAATGATGCATTCTTCTAGCTTGACGTTTGCTTTTCTCAGCCCCAGAAAAAGAGTTGAGATTAACAAATGGCTTTGCCATTCCTTTTAAAACACTGGAGGGTGGTAAAACTGCCAATAAAAAATGGTGTTTTGCATATCTGCCGGGGTGGTTAGCCAGGCAACGGCAATTTAAAAATGGCAGCACGTACAAGGAATGTTGATGGAAGAGGTATCTCCAGAGAAAGAGCTGTTTCTTGGAGCAGCTCCAATAGCAGCATTGCTGAAGACTTCATATTTGTATCTGACAGAGAGGCAGACTTTGTGAATAAGAGATGGCTTTAGATGTTGAAGGCGATGATGGTGTGCTGAGTGGTGTTTGTACCAGTAACGAAACAATGTCCATTTGCTTCGTAGTTTCTTACACCACGTCAGACCAGATAATTGTGGGACATTTCAGTATGTTGTATTTCATTACTATCACATGCATTGCATTACTATCACAGCTGCTTTCGTTAAATGTATTTTTGTGTTAGGACCAGAAACCAAACGAGAAATATATTTCTAGAATCAGAATGAGATACAAGATACAAAAATAAAATTTGGAAATTTTACACATGACTTTCAGGAAATAACTTGGGTGTTAAAGGGTTAAGAACAGATGGATCTCTCAGCGAAACAAGATTGCTCTTGGGCAATCACACTGCATTCAGTTGGCCTCTCGTCATGCACTGCACATTACTCAATGGGATGAAAAGTACGACTTTGTTCAAGAAATGTTTTAGCTAACAACCTTTTACTTCTTGCTGCATGACTTCACAAGAAATAAAGCTTGACTAATCAGTCCATCCTGTTCACAAATGCGTGCTTCTCACTGCAGCAAAAGCAATGAGACTGAGCATTTGAATAAAGTCATTCTTGGTTTGTTGCAACTCATGACGTTACAACAGCGTACCTGACAGCGTTGTCTTACAGTGCCGCTGTAGCACTTGCTTTCAAATTGTTTCCCAAGAGATGAGGTAAACAAGTCATTGAGCTATTCTGCAAAGGTCTCGTACAGCTTGATAAACCAGTAGAAAGAAGTTTGTAGTTGTTTACTGCGAGTTAAATTAGCAAAATGTATGCAAAGCACTTAGCTCACTCCACAGACAACTGAGGTAGGGACCCGTACGTTGTTTTGCAAGGCATTGTCCTTCCTTCATTCCTTCATTAGCAGGTTTCACGACAATTCTTGCAAAACACCAGCGCATGAGGCTGATACGGTAAAAGCTTCGTTGATTCGAACTGACACCCTGGTTCCGGCACAGTCCTGTGTATTTCTATGGGGGAAAACTCACGATAATTTGAACGCATTTGTATTGACAACGTTTAATTCGGACTGGGTGCCCCCGGTTTTCATCGCTCCTTGCAGAAGTCGGCCCAGAGTGATCACAATGTGTTACAAAACCAAACCAAACCAAGTTTACTAGAGATGCAAAACAACAATACAGCAGCATTTCTCAGCAGATGAGAGTTCGGACGCTGCGCTGTAGCTCTTGGGCAAGCTGCAAGCGATGCTCATAGAGTCGCCATCGGAAGAAACACAAGCAAATGCTAATATCTCATTTTGATTGCGTTATCTCTGCCATCTAAATAAACGTGTTTTGGAGCATCATAAATAGCATCATATATTTTGACATTAAGGCTCACTGCTCACATGAATGCATGTCAGTGCTTGTTTCTGGTGTATCCCTGATTGACCAATTAAGTCTGTTCACTGTTAGAGCTCCATGAACTTAATTTACGAACTCACCTGCCACAAACGTGTAGTAGCGCCAAATTCGCAATAATGAGTCCGGAGGTGGACTTCTTTGGCTTCTGCCCGCGCAGTGTGGCATGATGGGCATTCATTCTGGCATGCGCCCTCTAATTCGAACTCCGCTTAATTCAAACACTTTTATAGTCCCCTTCTAGTTCGAATTAACGAGCTTTAACTGTACAGTGCTTCTGAAACTGGTGCTCATGCAAACATCGTACATGCAGTGTCCATTCTGTTGGCAAGAATGTAAACGAAGCATCTGAAGCAAGGGGTTCTGAGCTCTCTAGTGGAGATTACACTATGACTAGATAGAGAATTATGAAACATGAGATGTCGCACATTTTTTCGGAGTCCTTCCCTAGACCTTGGAACGCTAAGAAGGCCACACACTATTAACTGCATGCGTAACAGCTACTGTCAAATGAAACTGTCAAAAACCCTGCTAAGCATTACGTGCGCTCGACTTGATGGATCTTGGTGGATGGACTTGATGGACCTTGGTTCACCTGTCTTAGAATAGCACCCCTATTACGTCTACGTCCATAGGCAAAGATATTGCATGTTTGATCATTCCTGTTACAGTAATGTTCAAAAATATACTAGTGGAAAGAAAGTGCAAAGAATTTTCCTTCGTCGATCGCACTTATTCGCAAATGCTGCACGCCAGTCTATGGCTCATGATTAGATATTTAAAGGTTGCAGCCAACTAAATTGCTGCATGCCGCGACTGAAAACGCTAGACGTCTCCGAAAGTTGCGGCCGGGAAGGCATTCTCTGCGAAGGAGTGAACAACATTTTCAAACATATAACGTACCGCTAAACATGCATACTACAGAAACGGCATTTCCCCGTCTCCCAACGCACTAAAAATGACAGCTAGAGAGCTGTTGATCGTGCCACCTTACTAAAACACACGAATGGCAGCTCAAAACAAGACAAAAACAAGCTTACCTCCACACCGTGATCCTCCATCGTTGATCACCTGTAAGGGAAAAAATGGTATAAGTGATGTAAAAGCAGCATGCCGAGACAAACACGAGAGAAGGCGCACACCTGTCATACGCGCGTACCGGCTATTTTTCCGAACATACTAAACTATGATGCTACTTACTGCGTTTGTAAGCAACGGTTGAGCGCTTGCAACGAACATTTAAGATGGGACTGTCCCGACTCGATTTAAGCGAGCGGTGCAAGCGCAAATACGGACTACAAACGAAATAAGTCAGGCGCAAGACGGAAGTTTTCGCAATGCGGCAAATGTTTCTGCTGCTGAGGTTCCCTATAGTGACACTTCCTACATTCTGACCCCACACCTGTGCACAAAAAAAACTGCCCGCAACAAAAGTCGAAACTCACCACTTGTCCGAAGACGACTACTTGAACGTCAGGCAGTACGCAAGCGTTGAGAAGCGTGTCAGAGCAACATTACAGCTGTTCTCAGCAGTGGAACGCCGTGGAACGCTGAAAAGCGAACGCGCAACTTGAGCGGCTAATCCATAGGTGAGGAGTGGAGGAGGATGCAGGCAATGCGGAGGAGACGGTGAACAGGGTTTCCGCGCCAGCTGCTCTCACCAGGTGTCGTAGCTAAAATTACCACAACGAAGCAAAGATACGGCTGACGCATTGATCTATTCTGTTGAGTATGAATAACGTCATGGATAGAGTGACTTAGTTGACTTAGTCAAATATAACGTGTAGAAATTATCTGAAATGACCGCTTTGCAACCGTCAGTACGCCTTGGTGTAAGTACGTGCGAACACAGAATTACCTACAATATTTACCCATGCGTGAGCGCTGCTTTAGGCTATTGGCCCGCCTTGCTGGTAAAAGTGAGCTGGAGTACTAGAGAGGGACGCACGTGGGGAAGAAAGAGAATGGAGGCTCAGCTCACGCTTGATTTGCTACCCTACATCGAGGAACAAATGCAATATAGTTGAAATATAAAAATAGAAAAATATTTAATAATGTTATCGCCTACGGTTGATGCTCAAAAGGAACAATAGCTGAGGTACTCGATTTCACATAACATATTTTGTGACTAGGAAAACGACATTCAAGCAACACATGAAGCTTGAGGTGATGGGTCAAACAAAATTCCTGGGTTTTTACGAGCCAAACCGGGTCTAATAAGGAATGTCGCTGGAGCCAACATTTGTGTCCTGACAAAAACTATCGAGTCATCTTATGTTTGCTCAAACGTGTGTGATGCTGCATCAGCGTGTTCTATTAAAGCTAGGACCCTTTTGCAGGGCTTATTCTATGAAAAGTTGAGCAGGCTCCACCAAATTTTGATACAGGGCCCGGTCTTCCCTTGAGCAAAGGGAGACTTCAATTCTTTCTTATGGCGCAAGGAGACACGAACACGAGAGAGAAGACGCGAGGACACGGCGCTTCTGTCTCGTGTTCGTGTCTCCTTGCGCTGAAACATAAGAAATGCAGTACCAACTAGCCCACCAGTCGGTTTTATGGAGACTTCAAGCGCTGCCCTCCTGAACATGGTTCTTTCCCCAGGACGATAATTTCCAGAAACCCCAAGAAGCATGCATTGTTGCCACAATATTGAGGCAACGTCACCTCTCAACATGGTTACTGTTTCCTTAGAAAGATATGCACTGCATGTTAGTTTAATTGCATGGCGATAACGCCCACAGGCACACTTACCATTCAACACCCGGTATTACAGATTGCTGCATTAGACTGAGCAATGCATGCAATAGGTTTCCTTTCCCGATTCATGTTATGGTGCCACTGCTACTGATACATGGTCAGAAGGTATGAACCCACAAATGGCTACCAACAAAGCTTATGATCATCATTACACACCTGAATTAGAATATTAGGTTACGAAGAGCCTTTCAAGTTCAAAGCAGCTTTTCGCATATTGACACGAGGTAGGATGGCAACTGTGGTGGCCAACCTCTTAAGGCAGTAGAACAGAGTTAGTGTGCACGCACTCCTTTGTGTCAGCCATTTTCTAGAGTTAACACCCTGTTTTGTACGTTCGCCCCTGCGTCTTCTAGCATTTACCTGTTACCAACGTGACGTGGCAATATAAACTCCTACACAATCATTGCTGCAGTAGCTATTCTGAAGCACACTGGCATGCTTGTACCAGCACATCAGGCAACTCGTGCAACTTGAGATTGTGACCTTACGTTTTCACAAATTATGAGCTCAGAAAAAGGATGTTCTTGAAACATCTTGCCAGGCAGCCAACACCTGTCAACACGACAACCATGCATTGATATTACGAGTTATATACTTACATACATACCTGACCACCTCTTCTAAGTTTTCCATGTGGCTATCTGGAATGGCACTATCTTCTGCAGCCCCTGCTCCCTGCAGGGGCCGCAGAAGATAGTGTGATGACTCAGTGCCAACCCATAGAAGGTTCATGCTCAGGGCAAAACAAAATTAGTGCTATCCTTTTACCCCCTCCCCTTATCCATGTAATCACGTCTGTCTATAAAGTTTGCAGTTTGACAGGTTACATACAAGCTTACTACGATCTCCGTGTTCAAGCTACTGAAGTCAGTTGATGCCGCAAACTCTTCTTTTGTCAAACTATGTACATAATGTGAGTTGGTGCCAGAAATTTCAACTCGCAAGCCACACACAGCTTTTCACTCCACTTGCAGTTCACTACCATCTGCAAGTAAAACGCCGAAATGAACAGTTCTTGCCTACTACATTTGGGTGCCTCTATGATGAATGGTTCATTTTGTCCCGGCTGTGCTGAGAGTGTTATGTTGCGCAATCTTAACAACGAAGCTACCTATATAATAAAGTACATTGAGGGTCCTACGCACTTGGTTATGAAGGCTTCCGACTAATACATTTGATGCTGTTGTAAAGAAGACCAATATTTCTAAGGAGGCCAAAAGCAGTCGTGTTGAAGTCTGTAACTTCTGTCTTGCTGCTGTTCTTATAAGTCGTGGGAAACTTTCACAGTACTCGCAAGTCGAGCCCCCACTGATACGAATGGTTTTTTTTAAGGCATTCAAGACTTACAAATTTGCACACACCTTTGCTAAATGTACCGCTGTACAATTTACACGAGAGAGATGTAGGTAGTGGGAGGAACAAGCACAACTACTACTACTTTGTAAGTATTTGTGTTGCTACTCTTGTTTCATGCAAAGCTATGCAGCAGTGGTGTAGCCAAAGGGGGGGGGGGGGGGGGTTCAACCCCCCCCCCCAATTCTTTCAATTTTGCTTGCGTATATATACATGCACACATACAAACGCACGCACGAACTTACACAAAGTATGGTTGAACCCCCCCCCCCCCCTTGAAAAAAATTCTGGCTATGCCCCTGCTATGCATCACTGTTGCGGAGTTGCCACTCTGGAATTGGAATGACTCCGGAATCATTCCACATTTTCGCGACCCTGGAATGGAATGGGAATGGAATGGGCACCACGCTTCGAGGAATGGAATGGGAATGGAATTAAGCGCCTTTTGCACAGAATGGAATGGGAATGGAATTACGTCTTTTTCTGAAAAATAGAGCACGTTTTCGTCTATGCGCTGTTTTTCAAACTTCAAGCATTAGTAAGTCAGAGCCTCTAATTTAGCATAAAGCAGTATTTTTAAAATGGCTTGGCTGATTGCAAGCACGGTACATTTATAAGCAACGTGCCCACTACAATTCTGTCCTTATATAGACTGTGTTGGTCCACATGAAAGTGGCGAATACTCTATGCACAGTCTCAGGGGCGTAGCCAGAAATTTTTTTCGGGGGGGGCACCGCCTTGATTTCGGGAGGGGCACCTCCTTGAAATGGTCATTTTTCGCTCTGTATGCCATTGCGAAAAAAAATTTCGGGGGGGGGCACGTGCCCGGTGTGCCACCCCCTGGCTACGCCACTGCACAGTCTTTATCTCACGAGCAGTTTAGTACCTGACACACATGAATAATCTTTGCAACAAGAAAGGCATTGCATACCTGCGCACAGGCGAACACAGAAAGTTCTCCTCACCCCATCCATGCTTGCGAGGCGCGCTTGACAAGCGTGAGTGCTGACGAGCAGTGCGGCCCAGTGTTCCTGTATTCGATGCAAAGGCACAAGGTGCCCGAGCGGTGCACTGTTCTCCATATTCACAACCACTCCAGACGCGTGGCAAAACTGCTTAGTCTTCTTGAACATTACTTTTGTCAGCATAAAAATATGCTATGTCATCATTTTAGCATTAACACATTTAAGCTTATACAATATTGAAACGTCACCATTTGTTCAAACATGTTGACGATGCAAATACTATAGGTAGCGGGCAGGCCCGTAGCCAGAAATTTTTTTCGGGGGGGGGAGTCACCTGTTGAAAACCTTGAAAACCACCAATTTTCATTATTAATTCTCGGTAAAACACCCCCCTCCATCCGAATTTCGGGGAGGGCCCCTAGCCCCGCCTGCCCCCCCTCCTGGCTACGGGCCTGGTAGCGGGAGAACTGTCTCTATGGGAATTAGTAGGATGGTCGTACTGCACGAGATACGTCACCAAGCTACTACTTTACCTCGACCTTGGTAACGTGTTTTTTGCGTACTTTTGCAGTTCTTAATGCATCTGATGACATCAGCTTTATGGGGCGTTCATTCTAATTAAGTCGATAAAACTATCAAGATGCCTTTCCTACGTTGAGGAATTACAGGAATGGAATTAAACTGCCCGGCCGTTCCCGGAGTGGGAATGGGCCAAGCTTTTTCATTCCGAGGAATTGAAAGGAATGGAATTGTGACAAGTCCTAATTCTCCGGAATGGAATTGGAATGGAATGGAGGCGCCCATTCCGCAACACTGCTATGCATTGTTGTCTCAAATTTGTGGTTTTACAACAAGCCTCAGCACCGTGATCATCTTTTATATTCGCTTGCCTTTAACAAAAGGCTTTTTTTGTTTTCTTGTAGAGAAAGCCTTCAAGATTATTTGTTTGCCAGTGTTGTTTCGTGCTGTAATCTTAGTAGCATGCCTTCCACATTTAGTGAACAATGAAGAGCAGTCAGGTCAAGAGGAGGACATATTTCTTTTTCTTTCTGGGTGTCTTTTATTCAAGTATCTACATTTCCTAAAAAATAAAAATAACATAAAAACAACCTATAACAGCTATACTTCAGGGCACAACCAAGAAAAGTATGCTGCAGAAACAATACAAGGGTTGCGATTAAAAACAATGCAGGGATCGCGCGGAGATATATAAATACAGCAGCCACACAGCTCTACAGTATAGTTTGTATTGTTTTTTTTTTCTTCTTTCTCTTTCTGTACACGACACGTAAAGGTTGGTTCATCTTCCTAGCTTGCCTAAAAACTGTCTCCAAAAAAGGGCTACAAAAGAGAGATGCCAGACTAGATTTCGTGGATGGGCGCGCGACGACCACAATCGAGAAGACGAGGATGCGCAAATGAAGCAATTCGTCGTCACCGGGCCCTTGTGTTGTCCTCCCTGCGCGCATGTGTGGTACACGTGTACAAAAAAAAAGGCGGCAGATAAAAAGACAAGTGTCCTCTCCCAACCCCCCTCGAGTAAACAGGAAAAAAAAAAAAGTGTTAAAGCGAGCAGAGCGTCAACCAGCCCTGCCGTTCGTTTGTCTGGGGGAATGGCCTACGAGATCCCAAGAAGCCGACGTCCCACCACAGATCTTGCAACGGCGTTTTCACCTCATTTTAGGAAGTTCTATTGCAGTGAGACACTTTGAACATGGATCAGAGCACATATGCGCTATTCACTTGGGCATACATATCATACGTGCGTTCACCCCAGCAGCCACAAAGGAAGCGTACGTACGCAGAAAGCTCGACGACACGTACAGCCTAACTGGACAGCTTAGCGAAGGGTGGGTGCATTCGTCTTGTACTTCTCGGAAAAGCAAGGGCACACAGATGGGAGAAGCAGCCCATAGCAGCAGCTAATACGCTCTGCCCTCGTACGGTGACTGCAGCTACGCGCACAGAAACAAGGCAGCCCAGTAATGTGTAATGCGCGCCGGTCGCATTTGAATTGTCGCTGGCCACTTTTGCAAGTCGAGAAATGTCGGGCCGAAATCTTAGTAACAGATGTGGGAGGGAGACTGCTGGAAGCAGTTTCCTAATGCGCATTCTGGAAGGATACTTAAGCCCGTTCAGCACAAAGCAATAGCCGATTCAGTGTCCTCTGTCAAATAGCCCAAAATAATGCACCTGCCCGATTCCGCCACTGCTCGTGGCCACGCAACACTTGCAAGAAGCTGGGCCCTATGCAATAAACAACGTTGAATGGTGGCATGCAGAAACTCGTTTCCGCATCATGCGCCTTCAAGACAGGAAGCCATGGTGCAATAAACAGCTGCAGAAGCAACGTACGCACCTTCAATAACGGTATTGCACCTAGCCGACTTTGCATCATGGTTGTAACATCGGTGTGCCTTCTGGGTTGCATTAAACCGGATGATGCAGCGCAAATACAACACCTACTCAAAACATCCGCAGAACAAGCCGAAACTGTTGGCATACTCTTGTAAGTGTAACCTACACTTTGCATCAATTGAACTAGGCTGTATTGGCATTCTAGTAACTAATTTTCCATTCTTTGGACTGAAATGTGCCACCTTTGCATATCACTAACAATCGCCTCGTGCTACTTGCATTGGTCGAGTTCTGAAAAGCCGTTCCTTAAAGAAAACACGAGGAAACCATTACGTGGAGGCACTGCATTCAGCATCCATTCGTTTAGGAATGGGGTCTTCACGCTGATCAAACATCAAACGATAATATGAAACAACTTGAAATGCCATTACGTCCCTGGGCTGGCTAGGGGTCTTGGGAAGTTAAGCAGAGCCTCTTGCAGTCTAACATTGCAGAAGTTAGCACAAACTATCGAAAAAAAAAATCAATCTATGGTGCGGCGGCTACAACTAGCGCTGTGGCCATGGTGCCTGTACGTCTGACTCGGGTTAGCAATAGCCATGTGTCGCTAACAGTGAACGCTCGAATAACTGTGCGCGTTAGTCAACAAGGAAGACAAAGAAAAGAAAGAAATCTGGAGGCGGCCCTAATCACTTACTTGGGTGTCTGGCACTGGCGCGTTGGTGTTTGTGTGCCCTGATGTATTCCTCTTAACTTTGTGTTTGGCACGCTGCCGAAGCAGATCTCGGAGGCCACATAGAAAGAAGTACGTGGTTGAGATCTGCTCCACCAGATGCCGCAGCTGCTCACAATCTATCAATGAACTGAATTTTGAATAATTATCCTGACAGTTAATCGGTCACCTTAAGTAAGGCGATGCTCCAATATCATATGTATCTAATATAACTTAACTTGAACCAGAACCATCGACTTATTTTTAGGAGACTTTTTATGAATATCCTGGAAAACCGAAAGTGCTCGAAACGGATATGTTTGAAAGAGAAACAACAGGGTTTCACTCGTGGCTTGTGCCACAAAAACGAACGAGCAAATGGCATGTCGTGGGGTCACACTCACTCCCCCATTCTGTACACAGATTGGAAAAAGAAGAAAGCAGCTACGGAAGAAGGTCCCACCAGCATACATGGTGACCGACATTCACCTAGATCACCGAAGTATAAATGCCCAGCAGTGGCTGCAAATTGCAGACATTTGAATGTGCGTCCAAGTCGGAACTCTGTGAAGGTGGCCGTGCACGAGGCATGCACGATGTGCAACATCAGCATTTCAACAAGAGGATTCACGAAATATTACTCGGCAGCTCGGTTGACTCTGTAATGGATGTTTTTCACTGACGCCAAGTTATGGGTAGGAAGGAAACAAGTAATTCAGTGAAACTTCCACTGGCCAAGAGTCCATCTCTCTTAAAACGCAGGAGAAAATCCACGCAGTCATCCTTATAACCCGATGCTCCTGTAGGAGCACTGTTTTGCGTTCGAAGTGCGTGGGAACTCCGTCATGCAAATCTGTAGTACTTAAATGTACAAGTTCCTCAATTCACAAACATCAGTGTTGCTCAAGCTTTTTTTGAGTGGTCAGATGTTCAGCCCGTTAGTCACCGTTCCTTTTTGAATCCTTGAACAACATGCTTTAATTCATAGGGTATTCACATAAGGATAAACTTGAGACCATGTTGAATTTAGGTCCTGCTTGAGAGGCATGCAAATAAATGTCCACCGCTGTCCTGCCTGAAAATGGCAAGGCTGCAGAATGTAAAGCAAGCCAAGGTAACATAAAACGCATGGCTAGGAACCGTGCATGCCTAGCAGCTGCATACTGTAATCTCAGGTGCAAAACACACTAAACTACCAAAGAAAAAAAAAAGCCCCACTGAAGATGACCACACCTTTAGAAAAGAACAGGTTCTACTCGCACAAAATCTCCTCTTTGATAAAGTGCCACATTGCCAGAAATAAAAAAAGACAGAAAAGAAAATTGCTTCCATGTCATTGCAGTGCACAGATAACACAACAGAATCTCTGCCAAATCAGTATAAAAACGAAAAGAGAACATTCACGGAACCACAGAGGCGAGCTAGAGCAATAATTGGTGGGGGGAAAAAATGACAATAAATGAGGGGATGATTCACACCCAGATGTGCTTATGTACATGACTGTCACAGTAATACACCGCTTTATGTACACACCCACGCACACATGCCTGCACGTGTTTTTAAGGTTCAGGTACAACAAAACGACCTAACCAACATCCAGCGAGTCAAGCAAACAACACAACGGGCTCGATTAGTAATCTCTCGCATGTGGCAGAACGACGGGCAACGCGCTGTAATGAAGTGTGGCTGCAGAGTAAAACGGTGAGATTGCATAAATGAGTTTACGGCCACAAAACGTTATGTCACCGGGAATTCGAGCTGGTTCATCACCGACTTGGACAAGGGGCAAAAAGTGAGCCACTCGCACGTCGTATCGACACACACCCCACTCCCCCCCCATTTCAACACATGGCACAACAAATAGGAGGGAACACAGAAAAAATAAAAAGCTTCAACAGCTACAGAGGAAACAAACAGTGCTGCGTAACCTTAGGAATGGCATGTTTCTTTCGCACAGACACCCCCCCCCCCCCCCCCAGTCACGGACTTTGGTGCCACATTTTACCGGCACAGTGAGATGAGAAGGCGACAAGTGGAAGCTCAAATTTTTTTCTTTCTTCATTTCTGTTTGATGCTCTGCAGAGCACACTGGGAGCTCGAAAAGGGAGGAGGAGCCACGGTACACAACTCGCAGATTCAAGATCCCAGAAGCAACACTTCCAAAAACAATTGGCCAACATACCGCCAGGAACGCGTCCCGAACAAAAAAACATTACACATTTGTACACACGTGATGAAGAGAGGCTTGTGCAAACACTCTGTGCCTTCTACATCTGCTACCGAAGGCTCTTAGTTAAGCAATCACGCAGTCACTCTTACGAGAGCCAAGTGACCCACGACAAAGTGTGCGCTACTTCTTAAGCATCGTTAAGTCCCAAAATTACCACTGGTATCCTGTACACAGTCTATGAAATGGTATCACTCATCAGACTTTGCTTGGGTTCCCGTTTGTCTTCGTCATACTACTTGGATAGTATTTCCCCAGAAACTCTCTGAGCAAAACTTAATCCATAAAGGAAGTTCAGGGCTGTCCAAATGCCACTAGTATTCATACAGGAAGGAACTTTAGACGAAATGGAACAAACTGATCGGGAATGTTCACGCTGGTGCCAGAGTCGATCGCCTTCAAGCAGCGTTTTGTTCTCCAAGGAGTGGCGTCTTGACCGATACAGCATTTCAGATGGTTTTTATGTACATTCATTTGCTTTTTTCAAAACTAAACCAGTGCCCTTATATCGTGTAAGCGTGATATGCATGCAGAATATTGACCCATGTGTTTGAAATGTGGCTAGCCAAGTAGCTTTCGGAACACTTTACAGTGCAAGTGCCTATTCTGTGCGTTATGTGGGACGTACTTTTCGGCTGCTTAGCAGTTCAAGTGCACCTTGCTTCTTTTCTCTTTCAGGCGCTCTAAGATAAAACATTGCACAATATTTTGCACGACCCCCTGTGTAGAGGAAAAGGTGTAACAAATGGCTGCGTTTGCTAACAGTGCGAAGTCCTTGGTCTGTTCAAGCGTGCGACGTGGACAGAGACTACACATCGAAACAAGACTGCCCCACCCTTAATTAAGTTCAATTACACTATTTCCTGCTGATTAACAGGTCCTGCCGGTTCATCACACGTTTTGTAAACCAAACCGTTAACATGTCATTGTACATTTCTAGCTGACGCACTGAGGAAGCAGCTTGAATTGACTGCGGGTCGAGCTAACAACATTGGTTGCCTTTCAAGGCACTATTCTGTGGCAAAGAGAAATTCTTCACTGGAAAACTCGCACGCCTTTCAGTTCACGCAACCACAAAGCCAGGAAATGTAACCACGCTTTGGGGCACTTGCAGCACGGTGTTCACCACTTGATTTGTAGGCCAGGCCTGGACTGGCTTCAAGTCCTATGCTGACAGTGGAATGGAGAGGCAATAAAACTGAGTTTAGATAAACGATAATGACTCCAACAATTGCTAAGGAGAGTGATTAAGCATCCCTTAGGTGACAGTGCTTACTTTTTTTTTTTTTTGTTGGTGCCTTCTTTGAGTTAAGATTATGGTGTAATGGAAATTAAGCACCTAACATGTCATCCCTGCCTGCTATTCACAGCTCTAAGCTGTGCTCCCGAATGAGGATGGCATCCGAGCGCGACTGCAAACCACAGCTCGCGTAACATTTACGGCCTCGAATGCATCGGTGCAGTTGCGTAAGAAGCAGAGTTGCGTAAGAAGCAGCACGTACTGGTTCGGGATGCCTTCTAATACTGTGTACAAGGTTGTTCCAGACAAGG
Source organism: Rhipicephalus appendiculatus (assembly GCA_030522465.1). Lineage (NCBI taxonomy): Eukaryota > Metazoa > Arthropoda > Arachnida > Ixodida > Ixodidae > Rhipicephalus > Rhipicephalus appendiculatus. Next base: position 300,499 of record JALIZH010013276.1, on the reverse strand, counting down.
CAGCATTTATAAGCAAGAAAGAGCCTCCAGTTTTTCAATATATTAACTGCAAAAGGAAGCAGTCGAGGAGCTGTATGAGACTGAAAATGTTCGACGCATCTAGGCTAGGTTGCACGTATTTCGCTGTCTCTTGCAAAGTGAAACTATGGCTGTGCAACACTGAAAATCTGGTGGACTCTCAACATGAAATTAAGAAAAAAAAACATTTAACTGATTCGCCTTTCAGGCATTCTCCAAATAGGCGAGCAAGAGTGGCCAATCACGAGACAATGCATGTTTTGGAATCCAAAGGAAAACAAAAAGAAGAGGTAGCCAGGAGGAATAGGGCAAAGCTTTTTTTGAGACCAAAGTGTGCCGTTTCATATTTCGCCGAAGATAAAAAAAGCCTCGTGCGGGGTTTGCTACCGGACGACGGGCTCGGGGGACCAGTCCCACTTTGGGGGGGAGTCGTGGCAGCAGTAGCAGCACAACACACACAAACTGGACTGCTAAGTGTTGCTATCACAGTTAACATTTCTTTGCCAAAAGGAAGCAGACCGGGGGCGCACGGTCCGTGGCAAGACAGTGGCCAAAGGCAACCGCTCGTATCTATTTCTCGCCGCCTCGCCCCTCGGCTTCTTCTTCCTTTGTGACTGTGGAAAGAATAGATAGAGGCTGCGGTGTATACTTTGCTGTGTGCATACTGGCTCCTAAAGCAGCTGCAGTGAAAAAACGTGCACCGACCCTTTGCACTTCCCAGTGGCCCTACAAAAGACGGCGTGCTCCCAGCATACTGAAAATTAAACCCCCGACCGTTGTTGCCCGCCCCACCGGGTGCCCTCTCCCCTTCCTGCCCAAATCTAACGAAAAAGATCAAAGAAGCACACAACACTGCCATCACAAACGTTGTGAGCAGGCACAGGTGCAACTAACCCCACCCGTGCCTAACAAGCGCAGAGCGGTCCATCAGTCGATGATGTTTCCTCCTAAACACCGGGTGCAGAGTACGCTAAGAAGTGTTGGGCAACTGACAGTGGGAGAGAAGGGACAGTGCATGAATGGGGGGGAAATACCGCCAGCAACGGGAGAGTTCCGCGGACACCTCTGCCAAACCGACGCCATCGCATCCGCACGAATGGTGAGTAAAGGGAGACTCAATGAAATGGTCACCGAGAAGGCTCGTCACGCACCCTATGTACAACGCTCATTCTCCGGCATTTCCGTCTCTCGCACCTTTTAATCATCGTGTGCGCATACGGGAGACGAATGAAGCTAACGCGAGTGTTACACGCTCGCCTTATGTACAGTCAGTATATTTACACGCAAGCGTGTGGACGCCACCGATGCTTCCTTCACTACGGCGCGAGGCAATTAGGAAAAACGTGAGGAGCAGAGAGAAAAGATCGAAAGAAAGAAAACTGGGGGAGAAAGTGTGGTGGGGAACTAACACAGATGTCACATGGCTGCCATGAAAAGTGCGCGCTGCACACTGCATCACACACACACACACACAGACAAAGCTTCTTACGAAACCCAGTGACGCGATGGTGTTGTCAACAGCTCTGCCATTGCACTACACCTGCTTAACGGTGCACCGTAGAAGAAAAGCAAGCAGATCTCGCTGGACAACCAGGACAGCTGCTATGGCAGCACGTCACTGGTGCACCCACGCAGAGGCTGCCGTCGCACACCAGAATCGACTTGCATCTGCCGTCGCTACGAGTTGCGCGCCCTCCGCTCGAGCACCCAACTCGAGGCCTCGAATTCTGTGACCTTCTCTTGCCACCCGTGTTTGCCACATTAATAAGTTAAAAAAAGGACACGTTACAACAACAGTCTCGTAATTCGCCCCTGCCCTTGCCCCCCCCCCCATTGGTCCTTAAAATGCAGTCACAGCCTCCCTACGGCGGATGGCAGGGGAGGAAGATGACGTATCTCCTTAAACACAACTGTCCAGCGGTGGCCCGTCTGCGAACGCGTTGCGACCGTGGCAGCAGCCGGTAAAAACGTGGAGGCTTCCCGCCAAGAATCGGCAGCGTGTTTTCTTGCGCGAGGGTCGTCGGTGTCGTCAGTGGCAGGCGACACCGGTACGCGCGTTGGTCGCGGAGAGCCGTGCTGCCTCGCCGGCGGCGCACGACGACGCACCACCCGCTGCGTAACGAGCAGCGGACGACACGGAGCACCATCCAGCAACTGCGACGTCCTGCCGTACCCGTGCCCGTGCAAGTACCGCCGGCCCAACCACGCCTGGCGTGACGGAGTCGCGCCACTCGTGCCTGCGTTGAGGATCACGAGGGAGAGAAGACGGGGAGTGCCGAGCAGTCCGGCGCTTCTCAGTTGCCGTTGCGCGCAGGCGGGGTGGCCGCACCGCCCGGGGTGGAGCCCAGCAGGTTGTTGCGGTTGTCGGTGGTGCCGTAGATCTTGCCGGCCTTCTTGGCCATGGAAGCGAGCAGCTCTTGGGAGTCCTTGAGGGTGGACCGGAGCGACAGGAGCCATTCCTTGAGGCCGATCTCGTCGGGGTTGGTCAGCACCACCTTGGTGTCGCCCTTCATCTTGAGCACTATGCACTGTTCCCCTTTCACCTGGACGTAGTCCGAGCACACGTCTTCCAGCTGGTCCATGAAGATGAGCTGCAACCACAGAGAACGCAGAAGCCATATTACACCAAAGCACTGGACAGTGCATCCGGCACTGTTGGCAAAAAAGTAAACTATGGCTCTTCCGAGTTTAAGAAGCATGTTCGCCTTCTCTCAAAATGTGCATAGAGTGCACAACATCACAGAAGCGCTTTGTAGTGTAACTTATTAAACAAAAATCTTTTTGTACTTTGGATGGCTTGGTTTATTCAAGATAATCACAACCACAGGTTATCTGCAGCCAATTCCACACAAACGACAGATTTATCCGGCCATTGAAACAACAGTATTGTGTATCACTATCTGGCATGAAGACATGACACACTATATTGAAACCACCATTCCTTTTCCCGAAGCGCACTTGTGGTCTGTGCTCTAAGTAGTCCATGCAGGCATGTACAGTTAAACCTGGATATAACGAAATTGACAAATTCCCGAAAAAATTCGTTACAAACAGGTTTTCGTTATATCCAGTTTCAGCACGAAATTTCGAAAAGGAAATGCACAAATCAAACAAAAGGGGAACTGAAGGCAGAGCTCACCCAAAACACTTATTTAGCAGTAAAAAACTGCGTTGTTATTGTGATAGCAATTATATAGACACTCTCGACAGGTTTTTGCCGTCGCCGCCATGTTCCGTATGAAGGTCCAAATTGATAGCAAGCCCCCGCGCATCGTAAATTTTACGCATGGGTAAAAGCGCGTGAGTGGGGGGCGACGAGTGCTGCTGAAGCAGAGATCAAACGAGCCGGCCCATCTCTATCGCCCCGAGGCCGCATGCGATAAGATCCCCCCGCGTATTAGACCTGCCGTCGAATGCTCAAGCAAAGAGGAAACACCCCGCCCGTCTTGAACGAGCATGAAAAGACGCGGAGGGGTCGGGGGGATCACTCGAGCAGCAACAGTGAACTTTGATTTTAACGATCGCAGGTGCGCACGCTATCTCAGCAAGCATCAGCGCTCGGCCCGTATACCTTTCCACGTGCTGCGCTCTCAACGCTAAGAAACTGTGAAAAGAGCACTTCTGCCTGGAGTGGCCGTATTTTCTACACCAGCGTTTTGTAGGGTTACGCGATATCGGATCCAAAAGAGTAGGTAGCCAGCCTTACTTCGTATAACATTACAATTTGTTGCTTTCGCATTCATTGCATTGCATTCAACGCGCCATCGTGTTGGAATGCAAGTCGACCTCCGAACCTAATCGCGAGTGCCTGATTAGGTTCGGAGGTCGACTCGTTGCGCGCTTTGCAGTCTTGCGCCGCGCCGCGCCGCAAGTGTGTAGCGAACTCGCGGCGCAGTGCATGACTGCAAAGCGCGCGACGAGTCGACCTCCGAAGATGCGTCGTCACCACGGTCTCGGACAGTTTACACCAGCGCCTAATCTGACATCTCGGTAGTGACGACACGGTTGTCCGCTTTAAAAAGCGCGAAGCTGAACGTTGTCGGGGGCCACTCCATGCGCGCGCCGCGCAGTGAAACCATGCACGCGTGCACGGCGTCGAAAACGAAGAGCGAACGACATGTATACCGCGGAATACAATTCGGAAAATGGGAAAAACGCTCTCCATATGCTCCGTGGCCTCACATATGCGACGCGAACTTCAAGCGTACCGACACGGAGCAAGATTTTTTTTTCTTTTTTTTTTATGTGTCACTCTAACGAAGTGCAGTTCAGAGACTTCTGCAGCAATCGAAGAGTGGCGCTGCCAACGCTAGTCGTTTTCTTTTTCTTTTTTTTTGGTTTGAAGGGAGGGGGAGGTCACATGCGCGCATTCGCCCGCGGCAAGAACAGCGGCAACGCCGGCTCGAGGGGCGCCGGCCCGCCTGCGCCTCGCAGTCACCGGGGCTCCGAGTGCGCCGTGCGCGACGCCGCCGATCGCGCTTCGTCGGCAGCGAGGCAACTGCGGAAGATGCATGCTCATGCCAAAATGGCGAAATCCGGGGCAAAATTTTCAGGTTGTCGGTGGCGAAAATTCGTTATATCAAGGGTGTTTCCCGCTGCCACTTTGTTACATAGAGGTCGCAAATACATGCGTTTCTATGGAGTAATGGCGGGGAATAGAAAAACTTCGTTATATCGAGGAATTCGTTAAATGGAGGTTCGTTATACCCAGGTTTAACTGTATTCCTAATGTGCACAATCTGAACTTTAACTGCTAAAAAAAAGCATGAAGTCATGCTACAATATCATTCTGGTGAATTCAAGCACAAGGATGGCTAGTTTTGATGATTACGAGTACCAATGAATACAAAATGGCTGCTTGTGCATTAATTACCAAAAGAGCCATGGAGTTAGGCGGCAATTGAAACATCATGATATCTTGCACGAGCACATGACAAGAAGCTCATACCATGTCGTGGCGTCGGAGTATGCTAGGAACCAAAAGTGACTTTTACAAACAAGTTGTAATAAACTTTTCTGGCCACATTCACACTAACCAGGACATTCTCCAGTTTCTTGAAGGCTTGGAATTTTATTTTGGCACAAAAACAAAGGAAAATTTTCATGTCAGCACCCCTTAAGGTGTTCACTTGTAGCATACACAATGCCGTGCTTCTCACCTCTGGCTTGGCACTGCTAGATTCCGTGTGAAGCTCCAAGCGGTTTGGGTACAGCTTCCCGTAACGAGTCTGGAAGGCCGACGCGAAGGGTCCGCCCAGCTTCTTGATGTACCCATGGATTATGCAGTCTGACTCTGCAATGGAAACAAACTCTACCGTTCAATCTTGCTTCTCCCTCGGGTCGTCATTCCAAGGTTGATGCGATTCTGCAACCACTTAAAAACAGACTAGTCTTGCTCAAAAATGTCAAAAGTGTAACGTAGTCCCCAGGTTTATGTTTGTTAACAAGTACACCAAACTATCTACACAATTTCTTGCCTAGAGAATAAGGTACATAAGCTGCTAGAACAGCAGCGTCACTTTGAAATAACTGCATCTCTTATAACAGTGGAACCTCAATCATTCAGATTCCCTGGGTATAAGAAATTTGTTCTGATAGGACAAAGTTCAAACGAAAGAGAGCCCCTTTAAATAGCACCGCTTGACATGAGCTGCGTTCCTGGATGGGCACAGCCCAGCGGTCCTTGTGGTCAGTCAGCAAAATGGGTAGTAAACACGTGTGGGCTTTCTCTTTTGAATGCGCACGCAGTGACGGTGGGATATGTTGGATTTAGAAGAAGTGCGTCGAAAAATCTGCGCTATGCAACGCTCTTCTCCTATCTGCATCATCTAAGAAATCTTTCCCAAATTGCCACTTTGAAGGGAAGTGGTTAGCGTTATGAAAAGAAAAGGAGGATCTATCTCCTTCAGCTCAAATAACCACTACTGTGCCACCGATAAGTAAAAAAATTGAAGGACACTTTGTACATTCCAAAGTGTGTTCGGCGAGAGCGTGTGGCCATTTCACTGACTATGCCATGTCTTTTATCTTTTACACCCTCAGTGGGATAACACACAAACCGAATGTGTGTGCGTTTCCTTTTTTAATTTTTTACCGCGAATCGCGAGGCAGAAGGACGGACAGACAGACGGACGGACGCCGGACGAACGGGCACCGGACGGACGGACGGACACCAGGCGGACGGACGGACACCGGGCGGACGGACAGACGGACGGACAGACGGAAGGACGGACAGACGCACGCCGGACGGACACCGGACGGACGGGCACCGGACGGACACCGGGCGGACGGACATGAGCATGAGACATTAAAGGCTTTCGCCTTAATATCTGTGCATTTGTTGGCGGCCATTGTCCTCCCTCTCTGCTCATTTCCAATGCTTCAGGCCAAAGTCGTAAACATTCAGTTAACTTTTAAGTAAAAAGAAGTGCTAGAACGGCCGTGTGTTTTATTCCATTTGCTTGATGATGTTTTATTGACATTATTTCTAAAGCTTAGATATTTGCATATGCATTGCACCGATGTTATAATGATTGGTTGGCAGACCTCTACAACCAATAACATTGAATATCTTTTGCAACACAGTGTGGCTTCACCTACACTGTCAGTTGAGCGATGCAACTGACTTTTATGCAACTAAAAACAACATCATGGTGGTACTTTCTGCCACTGGGCAACACTGCTTCCGCAAAAAGGTCACTTCTGCAAAGTTACTAATCTTTCATTTGTTATGGAGGAACCAGGTGCAGGTGCACGCATGCAATGCGTGAGGATTCCAATAAATCAACTCTAGCGTAAGGCTCGCGGGAAAAAGAAACGACACTGTTTTAAACTAAGCTAAGATTGGGAAATTAAAGTAGTCTGCTACATGGCATATTTAGGTTCATTGTGCCTAGGTTTCACTGCATAGGGCCACAGAGGAAAGCCTCCTAACCTTTTTCATCTTGGAACTTCATCTTCATCTTGGTCTTCTTTTTCTGCTCCAGCTTGTCCGCTTCCTGGTTGACTGTATCAAAGACTGTCTCCGCAATCTCCTGCTGCCAGCGCTCGGAGATCACCACAGGAAAGTTCTTGTACAGCTCCTGGTCTGCTTCCGTGAGCTGAGACGAGGAGAACCACACAAAACAAGTTGATCTCGACCGCAATGCTAAGTATTTAGGCAAGCATCTGGTCAAAGTTGCTCATACAACACAGATAAGCTAAATGTTGCTTCTTCTTGTCAATTCGAAGTAGGACAGTGCACTTCTCTGCTGAACTCGGAACGTAGCTAGGCTAGACGCACCATCATGCCGCTAAACCAATCAGGCAAGCACATCCAAACCAAAGAAGTCATTTTCAGCAGTTAGTTAATGGGCTGGCTGTATAAAAATGTCCCAAGCAACTCGAGGTCCTGACTTTATCACAGAAAAAAAAAATCTAAAAAAAATAGCTTTTAGGTGTGCTCTTTCCTTTTCCCCAGGTATATAACAGACCAGTTCTTCAGAAGTTCTTAATCCATAACTCTGCCCTTTTCATAGACAGCTATGTGCGCTCTGTACTTCAATTATGATTTTGTTTAAGTCAAAACACGTAACTACCGTATTTACACGAATGTAAGTCGACTCCAATGTAGGTTGACCCCCCCAAAAATCGCTCGGCAAAGAAAAAAAGAATGCTTTAGTTTTGGTTTTGATTCTAAGTCAACCCCCCCAACATTTGATTGTCAAATTTGAAAAAAATGGGTCGACCTATATTCGTGTAAATACGGTAAGAACAAACAAGACTGGTCTCCCCGCATCTGTTGCAAGGCTCACTCTGGCAGTGCCAGCTTGTCATATGTGTGCAGGAACGAGGACGCATCATAAAGGCTGTGCAATTACTTAAAATTTCTTATACAAAGCAGGCACAGTGAGTCAACTTCAACACAGCAATTAAATATTCAGTTTCCTAAAACAATAGACTTTGGCCAAGTATGCAACATTATGAATGTTACTGTAGCCTGCCTCCCACAAAAAACGGTTCGTGAAGATAACTGAAGAGCCACTTCAAATGCTTACTGCAATTGTATTTAAAGAAGCACATAGTTACGGCCTATCTGTAAAAGGGTCAGGTGGGCATGCTAGGTGTTGTGAGACTAGATTACCCTGTTGCCCACGACAAAACAAAGCTAGTTATACACTCAAACCTCGATATAACGAACCCGGATATAACGAAATATCGGTTATAACGAAGTTAATGAAGAACAGTCTTGTAATGGATACAGTGGTATGAATATACGTTTATAACGAATTTTCGGATATAGCGAACTTGTTTTCGTGTAAAATGCAACTTTGCTATAATGAGGTCTGAGTGTACTGCCAACAATGCAACAGTTAGAAGATGATGATGATGTGGCCTTGCCTTATAAAAAGAACAAGTGAACAAAGTGAAAAAAGAATGAAAAGAAAGACAGAGCACAGAGGGCAATTAAGTGTTGGCAAAGCTTTGAAGTGCTGCCCATCCCCCACCTTGATGCCCTTTGTATCCTCCTCGTCAAAGGAGCCGATGTCGAAGGCATCAGCTGCGTTGACCTCCCCTCGCGGAGGTATGAGAGGAGGTGGGTACCTCTGGAGGTACACTAGCTGCCAGTCCATCCCACTGAAGAAGCTGTGGCTCTTCACCTCTTCAGCCCTGGGAGCACACAATGGGGAAGTCCGCATATCAGAATACATAACAAACCATGCAATCAGCACAATGTGCGTCAATGGCGGTATTCACAGGCGTTTTACGGCAAGCACTGTAGAAGGCAAAAAGGTCAGCTTTCAGCAACACACTAAACAGATTATGACTAGTAGAGTTTACTCGCACAATGGGCCAAAAACACCAAACAATGGTGCACATAAAACTGCACTCAGCAGCTGTAACTATAATGTGAGAACCTGCAGCAAAAAGCTACTTAAAGAGCAGCAGAATACTGATAAAGAAGCAACACAAAAAGGTTTGTAGCTACCGCAAGCCTGTGTTACAAAGCTCTCTCGCGTAATACCTTTTCTTTTGTGGCTTTAATTCAGGTTTCCACCATTAATTACAACAATCATACAGATAGCGCAATGGCAGACAGCCCATACGAAAGCAATGTTTTGTGAATACGAACCCTAGATCCCATGCAAGAACTTTTTTTTTTGCGTGAGCACTGAGCATAGTCCAATCATGTTTACAGTGATGCCAAATGGAAAACGCTTGAGGCCATATTTTTTTGTAAGGTTTGCATCCACAATGCGAACCAATTTTAATGCAGCTAAGCAGTTTCAATGAACTCAAATAGATGACGTATCAACACATTGCTTCATCTCTGTGCTTTTGTCAGGCTAGTTCAGGCACAGTGCTCACAGAAAGAAAGGCAACTTCAAATACTTGAAGTATAACATGTGGTACGCACAATTTGCTCGAGATAACCACGTAATGTCACGGCGAACCTGGCCACTAAATGCAATGCTGGCTCTGACGTAAGTGTATGAGCCGACTATACGCTAGCGTGACACAAACTGAAGATGGTGGAAACAAAAAGATGTACCATATGCTTTACTTAGCCCTATATTAATGTGCTTCACTGTGTAAGCACAGTAGTCACACTCGTTACGAGATGCAACAGGGTGCCCATAGTCGCAGGGGCTCCAGGACTGCATAGCAGCACTGGCATACACAAGATTTCTGGTATAAATACCACAAATTGGTATAAGTACCAGTAGTTGGAATAGCGTTTAATTATCAAATTTTGCTTTTCCCTTGTTTTTGTTTTTTGCATGCCAGTGCTGCTCTGCAGTCTTTGAGCCCCCTTGACCTCCTGAGAGATACTGTGGGGTATGTCACAATGAACATGAATGTGCAGTACTCACGGACTGAAATGCAACATTTTCTTTTTTTTTTTCAGTATGACGACTTCTATGAGCGATGGTTTATGATAAATGTGTCATGTCGCTTCATATCTGGCTGCTAAATGTAATGTTTGGCGCTGATGCAACGGGTTCGATTAAAAATTACGTCAATATGACACAAATGGTAGAAACTGGAAACAAAAGCGTGAGCATTACATAGCTTCACATTCTTCGCGTTTCAATTACAGCAGTTCTGAGGCACCGTGAGCCAGAGGAAATCCACAAGGTGGTGAAAGAAGAAACGCTGACAAGCGCTGGCGAGGAGGCCACTCACCCCTGACCCTTGCAACCGAGTCGCTTGTCCACGTCCCGTTGTAGCAGTCCCTCGAGAAGCAGTTTCAAATCACTTGAAAAGCTTTCGGGGAGCTCCACATTCTGCGGCACAAGGCGAACAAAAAACAGAACAGGCAATCAGGCAAGGCCGCAGCATCACCAAGTTAAGTTCGTCAAGATGCCTTTTTTAGAGCCACATTTCATATATGCTACTTTCTTTCATTCTTTTGGCTATGATCATTTTGACCCCATTAGAAAAGGATTGAGAGAAAAAGGCAGAAAGTTGTAATTGACATTTCTCAAGCAATGAACTTTTGCCTCTATTCCAAGTTCTAACAGTAAAGGCAACATCAGAACCATAACGCCACGGGTTGACAACGTGGATGGGCCAGCAGCGCATTGTGGGCTTGTTGGCTTGTCGTCATGGAATGGCATGCAGCATTGCACAATGGGGAACAAGAACATGGGAAGAAATGACAAATGGAAACATCCATTTGTCACTTTTACCCATATCCTTGTTTTATGCTACGCTGTGCCGCAAGCCATTCCTTAGTGAGGACATTCAAGAAGAATTGGGAGGATTCGCACAGATCTTCCGAGACAACTGCATGTTATTCAGTGAAACGTACGGCAGCTGGCTTCAGTTTGCCCAAGGTTAGGACAGGTAGCCAGTGAATGGCAGGTTAGGGCAAGTTATGAAACTGGTGGGATGGGGCCTAGTGTCTCTTACAGTCGAACCCACTTATAACGATCCCAGATATAACGATCTATCGGTTATAACGACCATATTTCAGTACACTTATGATTTCCTATGCTACCCATTAAAACTGCGTCCACATCTAGCGAACATTTTTTCAAGGCCTCCTACTTTTACAACGAACACTTCGGACACGGTCGCGGTAAAAACATGGCGCATACGAAGCGAAAATAGTTAGAACAGGCATTCTAAAGCACGAGAGAGGCGCGCACTCGTGTGCTCTGCTGCTGTTCACTCGCGACGACGATGTCATAGACCGCGGCGAGCACCGCACGCAGATTTCGAACGCTGCGAGCGAGGTCGCTCACTTTCCAGGCATTTCTTCACTGGCAGAACGGCAATGAGGGAAAAAAAAAATTTTAATTAGGAGGCAGCATGAAGCCTTGCGGTCAGCTGCCGCACGGCAACGTTTTCTGACGCCGTTCTCTGCATCTATACGACTGCCAACGATGAACCAAACAACGCCTTGGAGCGCAAGAAGCCATAAATGCAACAAGCGATAACTTTTCATCGCTTAAAAGTTCGCAACGACCGCCAGCTCGCCGAAACCACAACGTGCGGCAAAAGGTGTTCTGTCTTTTTGGTATAACGGCAGAGACCGGCCTATCAATGATTACGACTTCCGCGCGATTGCGACGATGCCTTCAAGGATAAAAGAGCAAAGGTGAGGTGGCGGCTGGCAATGAATGTGCCATTATGTCTAATCGCCGACAACCTTATCACATTCATCTGCAGCTATGTGCTCCGCTGCGCGTGTGGCGTAAACCGTGCGGAGTAACCGCAGCACAAGCACGCGATGCTGCCGTTCGCAAGTTCGCCACCACCGCGTCGTGCGAGTCCGCTTGCGCGTTGCTTGCAATATGCTCGTCTTCGTCGTCTTGAACGAAAAGGCTACCCGCCGCACCCTAGAACGGTCCGGAGTGAACCATGCATGAAGAACGCACAAGCACGCGCATACAGAGGGCCAGCAAACGACCCGGCGATAATGGCGTGAGCCGAGTAGGCGACGCACTGCACGCAACTAGTAAGGGATGATGGGCTCCGCATGGCGGCACCGCGGTTTAGTTAAACGGCGTCAGTTCACTGCATAGGTGGTTTTATTCACTAGTGAGCACGCAGCGGGCGTCGCTTAACACGGGAAAAAGCCTAACTTGTCACCGGAGGGGTTGCTAGCACTTTTTATTTAAGTACGCAGAAAAAGAAAACGGTTTGGTCGCTAAGTGCACGTTTTTAAGGGAGAGTCCATTTACAACGAACTACTGATATAACGACCACTTTTCGCGGCACTTTCGAGTTCGTTATAGACGGGCTCGACTGTATATGCTCGTTAATTTAATTAGTACCCAAATGTTCCCTGTATGTAACAAGGCATCTGCCGAGCTAATTGGTTCATTACTTGAGGAAAATAGGAGTGGCGCTAAAAGGACAAGGACAGTTTGCCGGCTCACGCCTTCACTTTATCCTCGTCCTTTAGTGCCATATCCATTTTCCTGGAGTTTACTGTAAGTATGTCATTAGTCGTCACAAAAATGTGTGCACTGTTGGCATGCGACACTGTGCAAAGCAATAGATGGCCCTGAACTTCGCTTATAAGCAGTTGGAAAAAAACCACCCGCTCACCATGGTCAAGGTCATCCGGTCAATCTCGTGCTTATCTTTTGTTTTGTGTTGCCGAAATGGACTGTGCCTGAAATGAGACAAAATGGGGGGAGATATGTTCGCATTTTAGAAGTGGCAGTTTGAAAGCATGGATGCAAGGACAGCCGTGAACAAAAAAACTGTGAGACGGTGCTACTTGACACATCTCCCCAACAGGTAGACCTGCACATGCTCTTTGAACAGAAAAAAAAAAAATGCAGGAAGTTAGCACTAGGTTGCACAGAGCTTGGCACAGCGAAGCTGGTTGATCCTCAACTCATCGTGCTGCAGCACGAGAATCATAATGCCAGCAGCGATTGAATCTCGAATGCTTGGCCGAAGAAGCGGCAGCCAAGAGACGGCGACTGGCAGATCCGGAATACGCGCAAAGCTTGCCATTTTGAACGAGTTGAAGTCGCTGTGCCTGAGCCACGGTGCAAGAAACTGTGGCGGTTGCTATGGCGACGGCTCAGCGGCGGCTTGGCTATGTTTCGCACAGATGGTGTGCAGCTGTGGTGGTTGCTATGGCAACAGTGCAGAAGGGGTTTTTTGTTAACGGACGTCTTACTGCCAGCTTTAACAGCTTTGCTGTTAAAAAAAAAGAGGAGGCCAGGTCGTGTTTTGCATTTTGCCAGCATATACCACCTATTTGAGCCTTTTCAACTCTGCATAGATTCCGTATGTCCTCCATTTCAGCTGAAGAAGTATTTGAGAGTTCTTATTCACGTGGCTAGTGATGGCATAGGGTTAGCATGTCCTTAACACCACACAAATTGGCCTCTTAATTAACTGTTTTATAAAACATACGTTCCAATACAGAATCGAAGGCACCTGGCATTTGAAGTACGTCCATCTACTAACACGGCATACTCAGATTATACCCCATCTACATGATATCTATCTCTAAAACATGCTGTCATACTCACTGGCAATACAATCGGAGTCAAACAGCGCAAGGATGCTGATTGAAATAAGAGGACAGACTACGCGGCGTGGCATCATATGTTATCTAACTTCAAACCTTGAGCTGTAACAACTCCAACACATACCAGCCTGCACCAACACTCGCATTGCACTTGTTAGAAATATTAATCAACCAAAAATCTCTAATCAGGCATTTCACCAAATGATAAAACTGTGTGCATTAAACATTAGTGATGTATACCTCACAAATGTTTCTAGGCTCACAATTAATACTAAATGGAGATGCCTTGAGCATATCGTTCAACAGAGTTTCATTAGTTAGCCAGCTAAAAGCACTTGCTGTGCAAGCAAGGCCTGCCTCTTCACGTAATCCAACTGAAGAGATGGCGTTGTGCCATCACTTACAGGCAGCAGTAAGTTATCTGAACTGGACAACATAGCTACTTATCTAAGCGCTGCATATTGAGGCTTTTTGAGCATAAGATAAAACTGACACACTGTCTCTTTCTAGTTGTACCCAGTGTGGAACTGCTGAAAAACACTTGTGACACTAAAGGGACCCTGAAACGGTTTTGACCATTTTGTACAAACCCATTGGGCCGGTAGAGCAAGGATCTTTTACCAACTGATTTAGCTCTCTGCGTAAACTGTACAATTTATTACAATGCTTTAATGCTGTGAATCACTACAGATCACAGCGGCTCAGCAGAGCGCATTTTTAAACATCCACTTCCAGTGCACAACATCTTGGAAGCACGACGTCACGCAGGCAGCTGATCTGATTGGATGTGCAGTGCGCATCACAGGCAATTTTTTCTGACATAACTGCGAACAAATATTGTTCGTAGTCTTATATAGACTCTTTATCATTAGTTTTGGTTAAAAATTAGTCACAAATAAAGCGAACACAATCGCAATTTACAACTAGAATTTAGGACTTCCGACGCACAGTGAACCTCGTCGGCGTGTCTGCGCACTCAGGGGTGTGATCTGGTGGCGCCATCTAGTAAACCAGCCTGGAAATGCGCCTTTCTGTGCACAATAAATTGCATAAATAGCCGCTGTATCTTTCGTAAAAGTATTCAAAATAAACACAACACAATATCCGCACGTTCTTAATTGTGCAAATGCTTTCATAGGATTGATACGGTGAGTATTGTGAGCATTGCATAGCGCTAATTTTAGCACATGTTTAAAGTAATGTGATGGCAACAATGACAACGTTCCAGGATGTCAGCGTGTATGTGGTTAGCGATATCACAGCCCAGCTTTTCCTCTAGAGTCAGTATATTAACTCTATATGATTAGCCGAGCCAGCGGCCCTACTGCGCTGGCTTCGACTTACCGGAAGTAGACGACACGACGTCACACAAGCGTTCTCTCACGTTACATCGTGATGCAGAGCCCCTTGAAGGCAGAGCTTAGCCCCAAGCACTCGAAGGTAAAAGTTGAGGGTGAAAGGCGGAGTAGAGGAGGAGGGTAGATATTTATTATTCGTAGCTCACTTAATAAAAGGTGTTTCAACTGAATTATGGTGCCAATGATTTGCTCCAGTAATGGTCTTAGCAAAAACGAAACGTCAAAAAGCGATTTCAGGGACTCTTCACAAAGTACCTGCATGCTCTGGAGAAATAACAAGAAACAGCTGATATGAATTGTGTGCAGTGAACGCGATATGACACGCTATGAGAGGATTTCAAAGTTTTACGTTACAAAGAGCTATAAAGCTGCTCCTGCCTCATCTTTAAGATCAAGTCCTACAAGACTCAAAATTGCGAGTTGTGTGCGCAACTTGCTGCAACACAGTTCGCACTCATCCACAAAACCACTGTTCAATTTATTGTTAAATATGTCCAGATGCTCATCAGAAGCTTGTGAACAACAAAGAATTACTGGCTGCATTTTAGCAAGACAAAGATCAGCAGAGAGCAGTGGCTCACCCTTTGAGCAGCTTGTACAGCATGCAGCCTAGTGAGAACCAGTCTGCACTGGAATCGTAGGCTGTGCCTTTGGAGAGCACTTCAGGTGCCATGTAGCCATGGGTGCCCCTGCATGGCACACACACACACATCAGAAAGAGCTAGCGAAACAAATAAAACCAAAGGCAAGAGGAAATAATACTCACACGCTAGCATGGGGCTTCTTTTTAGAAAAATCGCACGCCAAACCGAGGTCCGATATCCGCACGTGCCCGTGTTCATCGAGAAGTATGTTGGCAGGCTGCAAAAGGAGAATATACAACCTTTCACAAGAGGAGCGCATGTAAGCAAGCAGAAAAGAAAAAAAAATCCACGCATATCCACGGAGTGAATGATGATGAGTGGGCGAAGCTTCGGAGGTTCATCGGTAAAAACTGTGAATCTTTCGGGAATCTTGCCCAGTACACCATCAAAGACGTGACAAACACTGTGTGTATATATTAAGAAATTTTATTTATTCGTGAGCCGTAATTTTCCGTTTTCGTACTGGAGCCGTGTTTTCTTCGTTGGTCGTGAGCCGTGATGGTTACCGTTTACATAAGCTGTGGCTTCCGTTCCGCCTTCATTATAACGGGTTTATGGTCGGTGAAGTGGATGGATAGGGGTTCTTGGATGGGTCGTAGTGGGAAGTTTGCAAAGACGAGATCGATGTTGTGGGTTGCATGTGGTCGATCACTAGATGGCACCACAGCGCCATCTAGTGATCATTCTGAGACCTAGAGGTGGCTACGACGCTTATTCTTCATCATCATCAGCGTCATCGTTATGACGCATAGTGCACAGCACAAGCCGTGATGGCAGCGTCATCGTCATCGTCATGGTGGCTACTACGACGACAACGACGCGGGACTAGCCTACGCCCTAAGGAGCTTCGCCCCTAAAAATTATAGGGCCGGAAAAAAAAAAATTATGATGCAACCGTGTACCTCAGATCTTTGCATGCAATCAAAATGGGTCAAGTTCCTTTTCAGGCTGCAAAGTGTGACAAATCGAACAATGCTGCTATGCAATACTATACACCTGCTGTAATTAACTACTCTGCATTACATGTTTAGTGATGCAGTTGTCGATGTTCTAGAAATCCTTCTGTAGAATTTTTCAAGATACTAATACCTGCTTATAGTTTCACCCGTGCTGTAAGCGACTAACTGCTAAAAAGACGATGTTCAGTGAGCCAATAAACATTTTTAGCTATCAAAAGCCAGCAGTGTGCCTTGTTACACCTTCAACCAAACTAGACATAGAGCAACGAACAGTGTTTCACAATGGCATAAGTAAGCCTCTCATTGTGAGCCTGCTGTGCCTCAGAAACAACAAGCTACGCAAAGAGTTGGAACAGGCACAGAAGCGGACTGCTTGCAACTCAGAGCAGTCGCGGACACAGGGCTCCATCTAGCAACCGACGTCCCTCACCTTAAGGTCCCGATAGACGACGTATCTCCGGTGCATGTGCTCCAAGCCGAGAATCACCTCGGCTGCGTAAAACCGCATCTCCTGTTCCGTGAACACCCCGTGTTGAGAAAGGTGGTAGTGCAGGTCCCCCCCCTGTGCACAAACAATGCCTCATAGTCAGTGCACTCATCAAGCACAGACTTGCTCCTATTTCATGCGCAGGGGTCTGCCCTTGTGTTGGTCACTGAGACAATAGCATTCGCCTTCCAAGCAAAAGGTCATGGGTTTGATTCCCAGCCACAGCTCCGACATTTGAATGAAATGCTATGCAAAAAACATTAGTGTACTGGATGTATATTGGTCCTCAGGTGCGACCTCAGGTGGTCAAAATCCACAGCACTCCACTACAAGATACATCTCATAGCCCAACCATTTCTCTGGGACATCAAAATAGAGAACTGCAACTATAAGCAAAACAAATAAATAAACAAACATGCATTATTTGCTCTTGAAGAGTTCCAACAGCCAGTCAGAGAGACGATATTCTTTCATGAAGCCATCAGCCACATTCTCAGACACCTATATGGTCCACATATTCTGAGGATTTTCCAAAATACATATGTCCACACTATAGCTAGAGTGAAATGGGCCCAATGATTTCAATGTACTCGACATTGTGCCAGCGTGGGCTCAGTATATAATACATTTCTTGCAAAATTGATGCCACATTTGTTGTTCGATACTCCTGAGGAAGTGACCTAGCCTGGCAACTTTTTATTAGTGAAGACGGTAGTTTCACCATGCAACATATGCAGGTAACACGCAGCTGTCCATCTAACAAAAATGTATGAAATTGCCGCAACAGTTGCATGTAACGCTTTCTTGCTTTGTGAAAATTGTGAGAGAGCCACACTCACCGTTCATAAGATCCAGTATAAAACACAGTTTGTCTGGCGTTTGGAATGCGTACGTCATGCACACAATGAAGGGACAGTCCTCCTGCAAGAGCACCGTGAAAGAATGGAATGACCACAAAAATAATGACAGCTCATACGTGACACAGACGATGCCTGTTGAAGCAGACACACTATTCAGACATGCTTTTACTGGTGGATTATTCACTATAAGAACTGCGCATGTGATGCGAAAATAGTCAAACAAAAATCAGTTTTTCGAATTGCTCATCATTTTAGCCCGCCACTGTCCTCAATATAGCATACTGTAAGTCTCCTTACATTTTAAATCTGCAAGTCATAGGAGCAGCATACAAATTATCAGTTTCAATTACAACATTCAAAGTTCCAACAAGCAGTCATAATGTTAGGCATAACACAGTCACAAGGCATGGAAAATCTTATCTTCATTTCATCGGTACAAAGGTTTAACAGATGTCAGCAACATCATCAATAACAAAAATAGGCAACCAAGTCTCTCTCACTCACCCCTGTGCTGACTAAAGAAAGCATGATCCTCTCGTTCAATGCTAGCGTCTCTCCGACTTTCATTTTGATTCGCTTCTTGTCTAAACACTTCATCGCATACCTGCCCAAAAGGAAAAACAACAAAAAAATATCACTTACAATGCACACTGGTTAGTGTAACCAAAGATAAAATTAAATAGCATAGAAGCATGACCCCCCCCAAACGTGCATTCTAAAGCGAGACTTATGTCACAGGCCTTGCTCTGCCCAGGTTTCCAAAGCCAAGCCATCTCAATAGGAAGCGTCACTGCACTTAGCCTTGTGAATGCTCTACGTTGGCTTTACTGCTCGTCAGCTGCACAAGACAACTGACAAGTTGTCATAAAAATAAATAATCAAAGTTCTATGCTTTCAGGTGTCAAAAACACATTTTTGATCATGAGGCTCGCTGTAGCAGGGGGGGGCTCTGGATTAATTTCAACAACCCAAGGCCTTTTAATGCGGCATCGATAAGTGTTATGCAAGCATATTCGTGTTCTGCCTCCATCGGGATGCAATTGCCACGAAGGGAATTGACCCCGCAACCTTGTTTTCAGCAGCACAGAACCACAGCCAGCTTTTGTGAAAAGATTCATGAGATGCAAAACATATATACGAGGCTCACAAGACATGTAGTAGCATTTCATACCCTCATGATAGCATCCTACCTACTGAATACGTATGTTGCACAGTGCATATATATATATATATATATAAAAAAAAAGGACGAGCACTTTTATCATTTGTATGTGCCAAAGAACACAGTCACGATTTACAAACTAGTCTGTCTGCACAACAACTGAAGTAAGCCATTCCCATTAAAAGGACAACACGAAAAGTATGCCAAAGGACCAATGCACCAGCGAAAGTCACAGAGAGGCTGCTCACATTTTTCCTGTATCCGCTTTGCGGCAGCCATACACTTCCCCAAATCCACCACGTCCAATTATCCGGTGCACGCTGAAGTCGTTCATCGTCAGCTGACAAACAAGCATCAACGTGGTAAGCCACAACATGAAAACACGTTTTCCTCAACCACGTGCAAGACACAACAAATGCACGAAGTCACCGTGTCATAAGGAAAGCTGTGTCCAAAGCGTGAAACAGTGAAAAAAAAAAAAAGAAGTGCCACGTGTGAGATTTTCGCAAAAATTTCAAATGCTGCATTAGAGCTTTGAAGTGGCCTCAATGCAAATGTACCTACAATGCAACAGTCTTCTTTAATCAGGTGCATTTGCCAGAACATCTTGCACTCTTTGCAGATTTAACTATACACGTGACGTTGAGTCTCCTTACAGTAGTGAATGGACAGGAATGAAGCCATCACTGGGTGCACTAAATTACCTCTGGAAACTCAAGCGTCTTAAAAATAAACACTAAAATCACCGTGCAATCAATATTTCTTAAAATCCTTTTGCCACAACAGGAAGAATTATACCTTACAGCTGTTCTAACATGATACTCCATGTACCATAGAAAGCTGAGAAAAGTAAAGGCATGCAAAATATGTTGTCTAAAGGGTCAATAATATCCATGAACACAGTACTTCTCCTTCTTTATTTTCAGGTTGTTACTAAACAACAGTACATTCAAGTTGGAAATGCTCTCAAGACTACAGTACTACGTATGAAGTGCATCCATAACTCACACACTGCAGGGCTGCGCAACCATTTGCCCAAGTCAAGATGTCAAATTACTACAACAAAATGACCGAATAATAACTACAATGTAAGGCTTCTGTTCTCTTATCAATCATCTGCCTGATAAATCTGTCCAAAAATATGTTTGAGTCCATGCATATGCGTGTGGTCCACAAAAAAAAAAAAAAAAAGAAAATGTGACAGCGTAGCTCTATCATACACAGAGCAACCAACAGCACTGCCTAGGGCACTGAGTCAAGCATACATGCCACTAAACTGTAAATCTTGTTTTTGTCACAATAAATGTAAGCATGTTCTGTTAAAGCAACAGCGTAATCCTAAGCTAAACTGACTACACACACGGCAGTTGCACTTATTCCACAGATGGAATCATCATCAAATGCTCGCACACTTGGCATGACTAAACACAAGGAGTTGAAAGCGGTGCAACACTCACCTGAATATTAAGCTCGAGATTTTTCCACTGGCAAAACCTTGTGTACTTTTCACTGAAATATCAAATGTGAAAGAAGCAACAATGTGACAAGCAGTACTTCTCCCTGCGAACATGGTTCTTATGATCTGCACACATCGCCCTTACTTGATAATCAAGTGGCAGCTAACAGCAACATAATCTAGGGTGTCACCCATAGTTTCCAGTTCCGCCTATAATAAGCAGATTTGGGCATCTTTTTTTTTTTTTTTTTTGCCGAGTCGCTTGTGGGATTATACAGTCCCTTGTGTTTTTTGGGCTTATTTGCACATTTACAGCAAATATACAGTTGAACCCCTTTACAAGAGACAGTGATAAGAGATACCAGGGTGCCTATGTTGAAAATAGGGGGTTGATAAGAAAACGCATATGTGGTACCCTGCTTATAAGAGACACCTTATATAAAAGACAATAATTGCTGCCCAGTGCATGTCTCTTATAAAGGGGTTCAATTGCAGTTACCTTGGTGATCATCACCTCACCAGCAGCGCATTTGTCGATGACTTTGTGTGGTTGAGAGTTGAAGTGAAACGTACACTGTGTGAATCAACAAGTGACATCAAATCGTGCACTGGCAAACGTGCATTCAACAGAATGGAGACTACCCTGGAGACAATTTTCAAAGTAAATATGTGCTTTGGTTCATAATAGCGCATATTTTCGCTGTACAAAATATTTAAAATGATCTTTTGAACTCCCCTTCGTATTTGAGTGACATTTTCTATTCTAATTAAACATATTTTCAAGTATGGGAAAATTAATGAAATTTCTGCATTTTTGGGCTTCTTTTGCGATGATCATTTCCTTGTTAGCTCGGCAGCATCTGACAACTCTGGTGTCACCACAGGTCTATTCATTCATCGTATTAGACTTGCACTGTTCACTAATAGAGTGCTAATGCAAAGATTTACAAAGAGCCTGCAGTAAAAATTTGGAAACAATCTCACTGTGAACGACAGTGTGCATTTATAATGAGGTATTCACTCATTTCTCTTGCCATTAATCTCTCATCTATCTAATCTACTAAGACCTCTCATCCACCATCGATACAGCTCCATCACTCATGTCTCCCCAATCTGTTCAACATCCCAGCGCATTCTTAACAGCCAACAGCGTATGCTGCAAACACAGCTTTTGCACCAATATGTAAGCTCTGAATTTTGGAACTACAGCAATCCGACAAAAGTACATGCTGTGACAACAGATCACACTCCATTAGAAAGCAGCAGTAAAAGAACGGTATAACTAAACATGCAAAACATTCTTCCTGAGCTTCCGCCCTGTTTCAAATGTTCAGGGATTCACATTCTTAAGGACTTCAACATTGCATGTACTTGTAAGGTAAAGTAGAGACCAGATTTTACTTCACCCTTGTTCTTTTTATGTACAATTACCTTTTTTTTTTTCCAGATACTAAAAGTTGAAGTAAGGGCTGGGTACAGGCCTATTCATCGAAAAGCAGCAACTTTTGTGGACAGGGCGAGTTGACATGGCACTCAAAGATAGTCTATGCCTCCTACTATTCAACATGTTCATAATTTACACTGCTGTACAGTGTTAAAGGGAACGTCCAGTCTAATTTGGGACTCGACGTTTTCCAGAATGCTAGCTACAAATGTCGGGCTAAAACTACATGAGAATACACCACACATGTATAGAATTGTGGAGGTGCCAGTGCAACTAACAATAAGTCAACTGTTGTGAAACTTTGGCAATTGTGCACTTGTCAGAGCGAGAAAATTCTCTCTTAACAATACACTGTGCTGTTCAAACATTCACAAGAGCTTGTGCCGACATTAAAAGTTAGGTAATGAGGATAACCAATTTACTCATGCTTGAACTCAAGCACTCATTAGAAACACGGTACACTGTGGCATACTAGCATCACAATACGACCAGTTGGAACCAGTGCACAAAATACGTTACCAAGACTAAATGAAACATGCGCATGCAAAAATTACCAGACACAACGCACCTTTCAATAAACTTCCTAAAAATATCGTCCCTTAAGAGGCTGAAAATTTCCTCGATGTAAGGCTGCAAAGGATGAACAGACAAGAACAAATTATCAAAAAGAATGAGCGTGAGAAATCACCAATGCACATGGCAACACACTGCATCAAATCAAATCAAATTTTTTTTCCTCATCGTTCTGTTCGAGATAGATTCAAGGAATGTAAAAAAAAAGAAAAAGAGAAAACAAAAAGCTGTTCTTTCAACAGCTGACAGGGAAATCCACATGAAGGTTCATACCATGGCAATGCCAACTGTTGTCAACGAATTAATGATCAATGTAATGAGATTTTCCAACAAGCCTCTGCTTAGTATATGAATTTTACTGCATGAAACTTGTTAATAAGTTTGCTTAAACAACAAAACCAGAATAAGGTCATACTTTATGTTTGGGTTACAGCAAATCAACTACAATATGGCATGCGCTGCATTATCACAAGTCAGATAAAGGTATAATCAATGCAGCTTATGAAAAACCAAACTTTGGTTTGACGTGTAACCCCCCCCGGATGTAACGTGTTCGGGCTAAGCAGAGGAATGTCTGAATAAAGAATATATTGATGGGCATAAATGGCACGCCATAGTTGAATAATTAGTATGTGTCATAAAGAAAATATCTTTAAATAATTAAGATCAATCACTCATTACCTTCAGCTATTAAATTAAACTTAGAGCATGTACAGGAATAAAGCTAAGCGTACGAAAAACATTCAATGTGCTCTCATGAAAGGGAACTTCTCCGTGCAAGTGATTTGAAGTTAATGTGTACAGCATGTCTTTTGAGATGTTTGTTACACTTCACATTTTCTTTTTATCAAATTAATATTATCAAACCTCGTCAAAGAACATCCCGAAAACATTTAAAAACTGTACCACAATAAGCCTTCTAGGAAGTGGGCAGCAACAGATAAGACAACAGGTATTTCTAACTGTACCACAATAAGCCTTCTAGGAAGTGGGCACCAACAGATAAGACAACAGGTATTTCTACGCTTGTTCACACTTCAACACAACGGCTGCTAATACTACAACTCATTTTCAAAACTTCAAATTAAACAAAAAACAAAAAATCATTAGCCTGTAATAAAGTTAAGTCATATTTTGCACTGTGAATGCAGGTGGCGCGCAGGTGAATCGGTGCTATTCCTCCGTGCATTGTCTGTAGAACGTCTCTTTACGTTAACCAGCATAGCTTTGAAAGAGCCAACGACAGCAATCTAACAACTTGGGCGTTTATGCTTCATAAATACAATTTAATGGGTATTTATATGTACATTTATATGAAGAGTACCGGCCCTGAGAAAGCAGCACTATCCCCAACTGAAAGGCACCAGCATGAAGAAATCACCAGAGTAAAAGAACAGAGCGTGTGGCCTTGGGGCCAATGCCAGATCTATCACGCCCCCCCCATTATGCAGGGTCAGGCCCTTATGGGCCATGCAATCATTACTTCCACAGGCCGACGAGCACGCGTACAACAAGTTATGTTGCAAGAATTCTCCCAGCGTGCAATTCCTTTCGTCCATCCTGGGCAGATCGGGTTCCGGCTGCCTCTACAGCTGCTTTCAGCATTTGCAATGGAAACAAGAGTTCAAGGGGGAAAAAAAGTGAAATGTACCTAGTGTCAAGTGACTGACAACAAGAGGTACCACTTGTGCTTACTGGCGAGTTTTAATGCTTGAGCCACTAAGTATACAATGCCGATATGATTTGAAGAATGTAAAGCATTATCCATTTTCAGTCAAAGAAGCACTAGATATTATCGCTATTCAGAAGCCACTTGCAATCTGTGTCTTCTGATGCTTAAATATGTCCTTGGTATGCATATTTTATTTTTACATTTTTCAGGTGTTTAAATTTTGGAAAACTGGAACTATCCTGAAGCACACAGACTTGTTTTGTCTATTTTTATTCCCTTGCAAGTATTCCCTATTCTATTTTGCAGGTGTTCTACAGGTGAATGTAGGGTGCATTTTGGACCTCAAGGATTAGTCACAGCAGATTTGGGAGTCTAAGGTGAATGACAGCGTTTGCCGTGAATGTAAGGCAGCATACAATGATTCCAACACTGAGTTATTCAGAGCCGCTGGACGAAAGAATACACAAATGAAAGCAGTGTCCTTGAGTTGTGCAAGTGCTCACCTATGGCCCCTGAGGCACTCGCATATGTTTAGTGAAGGACAATTCTACACACACATCCTGGAATGTAAGGGAGCAAGAACTCACCTGAAATAAATTAACGGGAACTTCGTTCCTCATGAGGTACTTTTGGACATGGCCTACGGACTCGAGAGAATAATTCTGTCAAGAGGCAGAAACAGAGGAACACAGGAATGTAAAAATTTGGAAACGTTGGACAATGCGAACCAATTTATTTACTCTGCATCCAATTTATTTAATATGCACCATGCAGTAGCACACAGCGCATTACACATGGCAGCTAGGAGTAGCTTTTTCGCCCGACAGATACACTTAATTCCTTTTATTTCACTTTTGTAATTTATTGATTGATTTTTCAGGACAATAGAAGGCACTGCACCCATTCAGGACAAAGGGAGGTGGTTAGCCTCCCAGTGTGATCCTGGCCTGCACTGGGTAAAACAGCAGCAGTGCTTACTCAGCTATACATAATAAAAATACCTGAAATGTACAAAATCACCCAAGCAGTAGTCAGTTTGACCACAAAACAATTTTAAATTATACAGTTTTATGCTAAATAGCAACAGGCACTTGTATATTTAACATTGTTGTTGTTTCATAATTACAAATTTGTTGGTTTCAAAAATATAAGCATCAGAGTCAATCTAAAATCCTTGATTAGCCTAAACCTTGAAAACGTTTTTTCATGCAAGAGATAATTTAGTTGCAGAGACAATCATGACTTGAAAGGACCCCATAAATACTGTCTACTGTATTCAGATTGCCTGGGATGCATAGGAACTCTTACAGAACTAAGACAGTAATCTCAGAGGCTATGCTCTGCCAAGCACTACCACTATCTTTTCTTCAATTGCAAGCCCCTACAGA
This sequence comes from Rhipicephalus appendiculatus, assembly GCA_030522465.1. NCBI lineage: Eukaryota > Metazoa > Arthropoda > Arachnida > Ixodida > Ixodidae > Rhipicephalus > Rhipicephalus appendiculatus. Next base: position 274,992 of record JALIZH010013276.1, on the reverse strand, counting down.
GAGGGTACCTTGCTACAGCACAGCACGAAAATAATTGAAGAGGAGAAGTGTTATTCCAAACAAATATCAAGTAAACATTAGTACTCTTTAGCATTAAATTTTAACTCATATGTGAATTTTTTTCGCTAACGGTAATCAACCATGCAAAGTTTACGCATTATAGGCAAGAGAGGTAAAGTGAGCATAGCTAAAATAACACCTCATGGTGGCAGCATGTGTATCGTTCCACGCCATTCTTGCTTACAAAAGCTTGGTTCCAAGAAAAAGCAATGCTCTGAACTCCTCAAAGCATTCCTCTATGACTTCATGTTCTTTAAATATTTACTGTTAACATTTCTTTCATTCGCACAAGTCCCGCTTTCTCAAGAACTACATTACGTGTAATAAAAGTTCTATTCACAACTATCTCCCACACAGAGTGTTACAAATGGCATAGGACATCCAAGAAAATACAAGGAATAACCTACTATGTATAGTCATTATACAGGGTGTCCCATTTATCACGCAGCACGATTTAAAAAAAGAGGAATGGCGTTACGCGAAGCAGACCTAGTGCATAATGTTCCCAGCATACTGTGGTAGCCGCTTCTAATTTTTTTCGTTAATGAGAATTAGTTAATTAGTCATAATTATTTTCGTAACTCCAAAAGTACTCACCTAATTATCAACATGTCAATGAAGCAGATGTGGGCACATTGAAATGACATCTGTCTGTGCTACTTTCAACAACGTACTAATTGCGTGCTCATTTTTACCAGCTAATAAAGAAAGCCCGCGAAATATGAAAAATAACACGTGACTGCGCTCCCACCCACAAAAGAAAGCAGCGCCCTCAGACAAGCTTACTGCAAGCAACCGCTTTGCCTCTTTTTCGTTGTCAGAGACAGCGTTCCGCACATTGGCAAGGGTACCGGTCGGGCGTCAACAACATGCGTCACAATTTTTCAGGGATTCCTTCCACTCAATTGTACGTTACTATCATTATCCATATCTCACGGCCAACTGTTCTCATTGGTAACGTGGCCGGCGCACGGTTCTGATTACGGCCTGACGGTGTAAGATCACAGCGGTGCGTTTCTTCGGACGGGAACTGGCAGATAGCGCAACCCGTATTTTTTTCTTTTTGCATTTTTTTTTTTTTCGTCGATACTGGCTACCTCTCAGTGAGCCTGTTTGAGGGTGCTGCTTCCTGATGCGTGCAGCGGTATAGTCACGTGTCACTTTTCAGATTTCGCGGGCTTTCTTTATTAGCAGGAAAAAATGAGCACGCAATTAGTACGTTGTTGAAAGTAGCACAGACAGATGTCATTTCAATGTGCCCACATCTGCCTCATTGACATGTTGATAATTAGGTGAGTACTTTTGAAGTTACGAAAGTAATTATGACTAATTAATTAATTCTCATTAACGAAAAAATTAGTACCGGCTACTACAGTATACTCGAAACATTATGCACTAGGTCTGCTTCGCGTAACGCTGTTCCTCTTTTTTTAAACCGTGCTGCGTGATAAATGGGACACCCTGTATATGTGTATATTCATTCAAGTTTAAGGATTCACCTCATTTTAGTCAAACGACAAAGAAACCTTCAGAGGCAACGCAGCAAAAATGCCAGACCTAAATTTTACCCAGAGGTAAACACATTTCAAACATATTTAAGGCGTTCTGGAAACGGTATAGTAGTCTGTTTTTGTTATTACCAGAAGGTGATGCGGCACAGCTGCAGAAAAATATGACATTCAAAAGCCAACTTCAACAATAGTCGTACTACAATCGCTGTACTCCAGCAAAAACAAGCTCTTCTTGGAAAACAGATTGGCACAGAGCTAGAACTACTCCCTTTGACAAGACAATGCCTACGATAAGCAGCAAGCTGCGTGCCCATGCAGGTTGCTGAACTTCAATACCATTAAAGCCAGAGCAGATCTGCAGCCATTCATTCAGACTTCAGCATTGTGTGCAGTGAAATTAATAATAAGCCTATTGCAACCATCCGACCCGAGCGCTGAACTTAAGTGAAGGCGTTTAAGATTCAACGACCTAGCTAATTCAACGTCCCAAATTTCTCACAAAGACGCCGATTTTAAGTGCACTTTGTACTAAATTTCAGCTCATTCTTGTAAGTTCAACATAAACCAATTAATTAGATACTTATTAGCAGCTAGACTGCCTCTCACCATTACTTATGCGGAACATACCTGCTGCAACAACTACTTTATTAATTTATCTTCTTGATAATAATAATATCTGGGGTTTTACGTCCCAAAACCACGGCATGATTATGAGAGACGCCGTAGTGGAGGGCTCCGGAAATTTCGACCATCTGGTGTTCTTTAACGTGCACTGCCATCGCACAGTACACGGGCCTCTAGCATTTCGCCTCCATCGAAATGCGACCGCCGCGGCCGGGATCGAACCCGCGACCTTCGGGTCAGCAGCCGAGCACCCTAACCACTGCTCCACCGTGGCGGACAATTTATCTTCTTGAGATAAGTGCCGCATGTCATTAACAATGTTCATGACAAAACTATATTACGCTAAATTCCCTCAATGAGATAAGACATAGCTTCTTAAAATTATGATCGCTAACGATCATCAAGAGAAATTTTTAAAAACATGCAGAACTAACAAGACATCGCACTACAATCATTCCCCCAAGATACCAGCAACCTAGTCATTATAGCATAGGCGGAGAGTACGGGGGGGCTGGGGGGGCTCGGGCCCCCCTCCGGGCTGCTTCACGGGGGGCAGAGCCCCCCCTGGCGCTGGCTCACAGTATCTTTTAAGAGCTTGGCTTAGGCTCTCATCCACTGCCAACGGACTGTTGGTCATCCTGTCTTGCAGCTATTTCACCAGGGACTGTTTATGCCCACTCCTTTTCCTTTCAGGCTTTCAAAATTCGGATCATGGGACATGGTCGTCGCCAGGATTTTCTCTTGGGGGATGCAAACGAGCGTTGCATCGCGGCTGGGGGAGGGGGAGATCACTGGTCTAGCTTGGGTGAGGGCAACTGCTGGTGAGGTTTGAGGGGGGCAAGTGCCCCTTTTGCACCCCCCTGCCGACGCCCATGTCATGGGACAGTGACGAGTAGGGAGTCTGGCGCCGTGGTCACATTGAGAACGAAGTCGCAGGATGACGAAAATTGCGGCATTTGCACGGCTCTTGTTCAAAATAAGCCGGCATGTACGCATCAAGAAAATGAAAGTTTTTTTTTTATGTCACAGACATTTGTTTATTGTCTACTTAGTACTTTCGATAAGTCTTTATTTATTTGTATATATATATATATATATATATATATATATATATATATATATATATATATAGCGAGAGAGAAAATGTGGGAAAGCAAATCGGGCGCCCCGCCCCCTCCGGGGAATATGAAAACTCTCCGCCTATGCATTATAGTGAGTCTTTATAAAAAATGCTACGATAACTGTACATACCAAGCACATGTACAGTACTCACGGATTCAAATAAGACTTCGATTTTTTTAGTGCAACGACTGGTATGCGCAATTGCTCGAGATAACCCCATCATGTGACGAGTAATGTGGTCTCTAAAGATAATGGTGGCTCTCACCTACGTGTTCCAGTCGAAATTACATCGATATAGCAAGAACCGAAGATGGTGGGAATGAAAGAATGTGCGTTACATAGCCCTAAATTGTCCTATTTCAATCCACAAGTACTGCACATAAAATGGCAGCACACCGTTTAAACTGGGCATGTATTTTCTCAATCAGTTTGACATTGTGCAATGCCTTCAACTCACTCTTCCTCCTGTGATGCCAATGTGTACCTCATGCAAAGAATCCCTGCTGGCATACTGTGCACTCATGAGGATACAGTGCTATGTAATCTACGCCTCGGTGCTGTGTTTACCGCTCAATATTCATTTACAAGTGAAATGGCCAACAGCACCTTGTGCAATGATTGCAGTATTGAGGAGACTGTTGAACACCTCCTGTGCTACTGCTCGCCTTTTGGAGATGAAAGATTCGACCTCCGCACAGCTCTACATCAGCTAAACGAAGGAGCTCTCACGGTGAACATGAGGTTGGGGCTACGGCACTGAGCACTGCAGCTACAACAAGCAACAAAAGTGCTAAATTTCTGAAGGCTACAAGATTGATTGACCATCTGTGACATCGAGCATGGAACTTTCACCGCATTGGCACGGCCCACAGTGAACTTTCCCTTCTCCTCTTAAAACTTTCCCTCCCCTTTCCTCTTCCCCAATGCAGGGTAACTAACCAGGCCAGGTCCTGGTAAAACTCCCTGCCCTTTATTGATTCTTCTCCTTTCTCCTCCATGTAAATTGCTTACTATGCAGGAGTCAGCAATGCCAAGTGCACCAGACAGAATAAAGGCTGTGCAAATAACTACTCAGCCACAGAGCTCACAAAGGGTGCCTTGAAATGGCCTTCACTTAGTGACAAACCTCTACAGCTAATTTTCTTCTATCCTTGTCAGTATCTGGAGGAAAAACGCAAGTCTCTGTGCCAGCTGTGGTCGTATTCTTAATTGATCACTTTATGGTATCTCTCATACACTTTCATGTCACGCAAAATCCAAGGTGGTAGAGCCACACTTTATATAGAATGGGCATATCCAGTGATATCGCTGAAAGTGACTGGTCAAAAGTGTGCTGCTCCATTTCTTGTGGTACTACTCGACCAGCAAATGACAGGATCAGAACATGCTACAAGCACCAGGCAAGGCTGTTCCGAGAACGAGACACTTAGGCAGTGTTTGCAGAGACTTCTTAAAGCGGGGACAAACTATAGCCAGGCAGAGATTCCACGAGCAACTCACATGAGTGTGTGAGAGGAGTTCTTTCATGATGTAGTTATCATAGATCTCTCGCGCTGCCGTCCGCCTCTCTTCGGCCGTCTCCAGCTTCTCGTAGCGTTTGATCTGCAAGATATGAACAATAGGCATGACTGGAATGTTTCTCCACTTAGGCACAAGATTACATGCCGGCCAATCTAGATGTAAAACGAAGGTGTCATCAACACCATGGCAGCAATATTTCTTGTGCTACGTTGTTGCCATAATATATGTTATCATAGATGTTGTGACGAGACATCATTGAAGAGGAAATGTCACTGGAGCCAACGTTTCAACAAGTGGACTTGCATGATCATCAAGGCAGCAACAGACGAAGACAAATCCACTTGCTGAAACGTCAGCTCGAGCGACATTTCCTGTTGAACAATTTCTCATAACTTCAAGCCATCCTCCCTGAACTTCTGTCTTGCTTGCATAACAGATACGCGATATATAATTTATTTACGGTTCTTACATCGGAAACCATCCAGACAGTTTCTCCCCATGTACTAAAGGTAATGAATGAACAGCTATACACTATCAGGGAAAGAAAAAAACGCCCAGGACGACTTTCAGAAAAAGTTAGTGAGAACTAACAAATAATAATGCCAAGGAAAGTATAGAAGGTGTTATTTGAAGTAATTATGATGTAAATGTGAAGAAGGTAAAGTGGACGAAAAGATAACTAGCCGCCAGCAGAGACCGAGCCAGCAACCTTCGAATATTAACATTTATAGAACAATTTCTACAAATAACACCGCCGATACTTCCCTTGGCATTACTGTCTGTTAGTTCTCATTAATATTGTGTCCGACAAAGAAAAGTGAGCCCTTTCACAAAAAATGTGAGTTATCTGTTTGGTTTCTAATTAAAAGTAGTCATTATCCCACTGCTGAAGCTGACATCATACAGATCATATCCCACAGGTTCCGGTAGATAGCAAATGTACACAAACATGTCAGATCAGTCATGCGAGGCACATGATGGAGCAGAATACAAGTGCCTGGCTGACAGCCAGGACAGAGAGGACATTTCTGGATGCTAACAGTGTGATTATTAAGATGATAAGGTAAGCAAACTGCGATAAAGAATATAAAGGCTGGACCAAGGGACAGTAAAGATAATAGCACATGCATAAGCATTAGTGCTACCACTACAGAACCATAAAGTCGCACCTATTTAACTCCTCTTTCATATTCTTAGCTCTGCTATATTTCAAGTGAGATCGTTTTTCCAGCTGCATCCTGCAGCAATTCTACAGGCATCATTGACACTAATAACTTTCAACACACAAACATAAAGTAAAGTATTATGCGTAGCCTTTTCCAAACTTCAGAAGTAGTTCTTGTGTTCTTGCAAGCATCAAAATGTGGTAACCTTCTGATGGCGCACAACTATCTACACGTTACGCCCCTTCAAACCTGCTTCTGACTCTTTGTTTACATCTGCTACAAAATTTTCCAATGCAATGTGGCATTTCCTTTCACTATTAACTGAAGTTTTAAGAATACCTGGGGTTTTATGAGCCAAAACCATGATTTGATTATGAGGCCCGCCGTACTGGAGGGCTCCGGAAATTTTGACCATATGGTGTTCTTTAACGTGGACTGACTCTCAGTTGAAGTGTTATTTCAGCCATATATACAAGAATAGCACTACCTACATCACCCCTTAAGTGCAATGAATCAACTTGGCCTTGGCGAGATTCTTTAATATACACAGCATCCCAACTATCACGCAGCACTATTTAAAGAAAGAGGAACAGCATTACACAAAGCAAACCTAGTTTATATTGTTCCTAGTACACTGAAGCAGCCATTACTATTTTTTCCGCTAATGAGGTTTAATTAATTAGTCATAATTACATTTGTAACTTGACAAGTACTCCCCTAATTATCAAAATATCAATGAGGCATATGTAAGCATGTTAAGATGACATCTCACAGTGCTATTTTCAACAACATACTAATAGCGCGCTCATTTTTTCCGGTTGATGAAGATAACCCGCGAAATATGAAAAGTTACACGTGGACTACACTGTTGCGTGCATCAGAAAGCTGCGCCCTCGAACAGGCTCACTGCGAAGTAGCCAGTATAAAGGAAAAAAATATAATTGATCACCCTAACTCGCTTTCCCCAGCCAAAGAAACGTGCTGCTTTGGTCTCACAAAGTCAGGCCGTAATTGAACAACGCTACTGCCGCGTTATCAATGAGAACAGTCGGCTGTGAGATCTGGATAATGATAGTGGCATACGATCGAGTGGAATGAATTCCCTGTAAGATTGCAACGCATGTTGGCACCTGACCAGGTAACCTTGACAAAGTGCGAAATGCTTGTCTCTGGCAACTGGCAATAGGCAAAATGGTGGCTTGCAGTACGCTTGCTTTCTTTTGAAGGCGAGAGCGTAGTCGCGCGTTATTTTTCATGTTTTGCAGGGTTTCTTTATCAGCCGGAAAAAATGAGCACGCAATTTGTACGTTGTTGAAAATAGCACACTTAGATGTCATTTTATAAAGCCTACATACGTCGCATTGACATTTTGATAAATACGTGAGTACTTGTAGAGTTAGCAATACAATTATTACTAATTAATTAAAGCCTCAATAATGAAAAAAGTAGTGGTGGCTACTCCAGTCTACTGGGAACAATATGTACTAGGCTTGCTTCGTGTAACACCGTTCCTCTTTTTTTTTAATCATGCTGCGTGATAGTTGGGACGCCCTGTATATATATTTTATAACTGTATCATAGTTCTTCACGTATTTCAGGAGAATTCACTTCCAACATTCCCTAAGCTGTAACAGTGTCAAAAAGCCCAAACAAGTGAATAAAATAAGGCCGATGAAATGCTCATCAGCAGCACAAAGGCACCGATTTATTTTACCGCAAACGCTATTTAAGAAACAGGTTCTAGTAATGCAATAATGTCAGAGCCTCCGTTTGCCAGTTCTTCAGCAGAAGTGTTCCGACAAAAATTCATTTCAAACTGAGCGGGTTCAAAGAACGTGAAAAGTGCATGACAGCAGACACTTAATTCTAGTTGACAGTTGCCGTATGAACTTCAACAAATGTCATGGGACAATCTTCTGTTGCTAGTGACATATGTCGCCAGTGGCACTCTGATAACCGGAAACACTTTTGAATGCTTTGACTTGGATCCATTGCCATAGCAATCAATTCATTCCTCTAACGACACCAAAGCGATGCCTGTAAACAGAACATGTTCTATCCTACAATATAGTACTAACATAAACATAAAAATTGTGCTGGCATAACTTGCCATTTTTCTCAATACTACCACTGTCACCACAGGAAGCAATGTGCAACATAAAGTCAATGTAACCACATGAAACAGAAATACCTGCTCTGCGCTCAGTATTACACAAATGGAACACAAGTCTTAACAAAGGTGGATGACACTGACAGTTAGCATATTGAGGTCATCGACACAAAGAAATTAAGCTTAAAAAAAAAAAGAAAAATCAAGGTCAATCTTGCTTTGTAAGGCTACTGTAATGCAGAAAGTCAATCCGTATGTGATGCTGCACCAAACAAAATGCCATTAATAAAAGTAAACAAAAAAGTGTTTACGATGACACTGAAAAACATGTCCTAACTTCAGGCAAACAATTGTTGGTCAACATACGTATCTTTTTTTTTTTTATATATATATAGAGCTATATCTTATCCCGTAGAAACTGTCCTCATAGCTCATTAAAATAGCGAACTGGTCAAGCTTGTGCCATAGAGCCACATTACATAGAGTGTCCCAGCTAACATCAAAAAAGCTGGTTTGCCAACTTTAAATAAATTCCTTTTCTACACAGCAAAGTAACTGCCACACATTGATTGTGTTTGCAGCAGGAGAGGACAGATGAGCGATCACCGTTAAACAGCAGTGGTTGTCTCGTAGCTGGCAAGCCCAAAGGTTCAGCTAGCATAAAATGTTAACGCTAAGTCCTCATAGCTCATTCAACAATGCAAAAGGCTAGTGACATTTTCTGCGGCTCAAAGGGCTTTCAAGAAAGTCCTGAAAGCACTCACAAGAGTCACCCTCTGAGTCATTAATCGTGGCTGACACCGGCTAAGCAGTATCATTACAGTGATTTTATCCAACTCATGAGAATATCCTACACATTCAAGTTCATTTACTCTTGTAAGCATCCGCTCCGAAAATGATTCAAGTAAACAGAACGCTGTCATCAACACCACTCAATTATAAATGAAAGAGCGAAAGTGATCCTAATGCCACACAATGGCGTGCAGCTTTAGTGGGTTCTCGGAACAGGACAAAGGACCCAGCACCCACTTGTCTCTCCAATGTGAGTGAAACAGAGGAAAGCCAACACTGTTGGTCATCACTGAGGCCAGAAAATCGCAATTCACAATAGACTCCAAACACGACAAACAGCCTCAGCTGCTGCAGCGCACCCACAAAAGCTTGTAAACACATGCAAAACAAGTCGAACAGGCCTACATGTACAGGAGGGGGAGGGGGGAGGTGTTATGTGCGTGCAGATGTGCCGGATGCAATGAGGATTGACGAGGGAAAAAAAAGAAAATGTCAGACAAACCTCTTCGTAAAAACTTAGTTGAGGAACCTGCTCGTCACAGACGTTGTCACAGAAGTCCTTAAATAACAAGTAGCCTGGAAAGAAGGGAAAAAAGCGCACACTTGGATGAGAAACAAGGCGAGAGAAAAAAAGAGGACGTATGTCTGGGGGGGTGTCACGCGGAAAAAGTCAGTCCCGCACAACAACAACCGCCCCTTGTGCTGCCATGTCACTGTCAGAAAAAAACGAGCACTTTTTTTTTCGACGCCAGGTGCGCAGCGAGCTAAAATAAGACAGCCAAAAAAGAGAAGCCAGAATTCGTCAGGAAGGCACAGCTCATGTTGCTGCGACAACATTTTCAAGAAAGGCCGGGCTCAGCGAGTTGCATAACGCAGTGAAGCTGCTGCTTCTCGTTAAGAAAAAAATGTGGCTCCACACCACGGACACAGAACAATGTGGAAGTTAATTATGAAAGGTCAACAAATGTTAGACAGACAAGGGTTAATCTCACTAGCAAAAGAATACTATTAGCTGACTAACTGAACAGCTATGCTCTGCCACAATCAATCGTACTTGACTGAATGCACTTGTACGCAAGCAAGGCACAAACAGTATGCAAACAGGAGAAGATCACATGCGCAAAAGCATAGTAATGCTGAGTTGTTTCGGCAGCTGACCTGCTAAGAAACCCGTCTCTAAGAAGTCACAGCGCTTTCACAAATGTGAGCACTAAAAAGTGACAAAAGTGAACAACGCCATTAGGTCACTCTTAGCTGTCCCCATGCAAGAGCCTACATGATACCGGAATGTTCTTTTTTTAAACTTTTAAAAAGCATGAAGGAGAACGACCTTTAGAGCAAACAGACTAAGGTTGGAGTACAAGATTTACTTGAGTAGTGGCATTTTATGAATTTTGGCCTTCAGGTCGTGACATATGCCAGAACCAGCTATATGCAACAAAACTAATTCGAAAATGATAATTAAAAGAACAGGAAAGTACAAAACAAAAACGTAGACCTACCTAACTTCTGGTTGAAGATCTTGTCAAACGTCACTTCCCCCATTTTTTCAAGGTGCTTGTGCATAACACTCCGCACACTGCAACGACACAAAAAGAAATAAACAGTGATCAGTTTTAAAGAACAGCGGCAGAAGTAGAGCAGCACAACAGCAACGGATCTCAGCGACCATTCTGCATATCTGCAAAGGTTTCACGGGGATGCAACTTAACTTCGTTAGCAACCTTTTATTTAACTATTTTGTACATACATTTGTTCATCACCGAGAACGTCACGTCTTTGTAAATGTATGCAAATAGCTCTGTGCCTGCACAACAGGACATACTCAATATTAATGCCATAGATAGAGCAAAACGTATCGCAGCTGTAGGAATGTCTCATTGCAAGCATTTGTAAGAGCGATACAGACACAACGGATTATAACAACATACTGGCTTCAAAATTTGGCATCACGAGGCCATGTCACCCTTAGCTTACGCTTTAAATGAACTACTGTGTCCACCATGCATCTTCGTTGGCCTAAGATTAGGGAGGTGTTTGTAAAATTATGGCATTCTTTTTTCCTTTTTTCATGACTTCATTGGCAATGCTGGTGAAGCACAGTAGGTGACGATCCATGCAAAAGAGACTCAACAAAGTAATTTTTGTTTTTTCTCTCTGTCATCAGTGACATGGCCAACTGCATACGCATGAGAAATAGCAGCTAAATCACACTAGAAAACTAGGCTTCTGACATTCAAGAGTGGACAAGAGCTTAATAAATAACAAGAAGCAAACACGGACACTGCTGATCAATTGAATCATCAAGCTTACAGTGAAGTAACCTTACAGTTGCGCTCAATATGAGCTGCAACAGGGTCGCGGCACAGAGGTCAAGGTTGCCACCAGCACTACAACACGATGTCAACATAACAAAAATTGGTGAATTAAACACCGTTGCGATTGCTGGCCTTTTGTAAACTATTATGACATTTTACAGCTTCACCGTGCAGACGTGGAGGCCTTATAACAGCATCTTCAACCACGGGCGCTGTGTCGTTGCAGTTAATATTGAGCGCAAATGCATATACGCGAAAGGTCAAGATAAATAATTGCAACCAATATAAATAATGCATTAGCGAATAATGTAATCACAAGGGGTCACTGTTAAACCACGCTGTCAATGGCTGCGAACACCTTAGTTCGGAAGGCGCTTCCAATAGTCACGTTCACTCGAACAGCGGAGAGCGGTATTGGGCATAGCCTCCAAGATTGTCAACGAAAAGCATACTGGTGCGGCTCTGACATAGTCAAATGTCACGTATTGAGTCATAAGCTGCTACATGTGTTGCCCCCAGCAAGGCCGATTTGGTGATGGTGACACGACGGACTGAAATTGTGTCAGCTGCATCGATGAAATCGCAAACGACGTCGATATGTTTTAAATGTCTACCCCTTCTAACCCAACCCCATGTTTTTTTTTTTAAGTGCGGAGCACTTTAGGGGCCCGGCTTGTCGTCCATCCATCTCCTGTGGCATGGTCACGCTCGCAGTAAAGCACTCAATAAAAGCCATGACAAGGCTAGCAATGCTCAAATCAGGATTAAAATGAACAAACAAGGTCTAAAATAATATAATTAACGGAAATAGCCAAGAAGTAATCGCATTAATTAATTCAAAATCGCTAAAACGTTTCGGAAACATGGGGATGACTCCGGCGGGGCGCAAGAGAGGGCGCCACCGCCTCGCTGAGCAAATGCCTTTCCCCCTGCACCCCTGCACCGCCTCTGCGTCGCTACGCGACTACATCTGATGGGGCATGGCCTCCGAGATTGCGCGCCGGCGGGATGGGGGGAAACAACCTGACGGAACTCGCTGCAGACGACTTCATCTCAACTGCCATAACAAGCAGGAAGTCCATAAAGCACATCTAAATGTAGCAGGCTGATATTTAGGCGAGTCGGTAAGGGTTCATGATTATGTAGCGCACATATTCGCACACAGAGTTTGTGAATCTGCTAAACAAGATTCTACTCTTACCGGGAAAATCCTACATGCTTATAGCTCAAACATTGGCGCCATTGACGCTTTGGTAAACGAAGCAGCGGTAACTCTATGAACGGGAATCGCTGGGTGCCCGTGCCGCACGTTTTATGTATTGCCTGGGAGAATCATACACTCAGATTCTTCGTCACGCTCGCTTCAGGCGTACAACGTTTAAGGGAGACCCCACGCACACTGGTTTGTTACGGCTCTGTCGCATATGCTGTTGCAAATAATGCAAATAATGCATCACGAAATAAGGCTACTTACATCTGCAGCATACCTAATAACCCGCCTATGCATTGCTTACTAGCAGTCCCATAAAATAAAGTGACAACGATAATTGTACTCTCGCAATAAAAACATCATCTCTGATGCAAAAACGAAACTACGCGATGATGATCATGATGACATCTGTGCACGGATACAACACCGTCCCGACCCTAAAGTGTACAAATAATAATTGCTCACTCGTCAGTGTAATCCGAATGAAGAATCAAATGCACGTACATAAAAAAGAGAAAAAGAAATCAGATACTCTATTTCAGTGAATGCGCCAGCTTGTGGCATGTGCGCGGGTAACACATAGCTCAAAGCTCGGAAATTTCGTGTCATGGCCGAGTGTCCGCGCTTCGGCAGATCAGTAGCAATGTTCACACATCATAAGGGAAAGTCCACGCTTTTTCTCGTGTTGAAGAAGTAACACACGCAAAGGCGTGTGTGTGTACGTTTGATCGAGGGAGAGAGATACGGAAAAATTTACACACTTTCGGCGTGTTAACGAACCACCGCATAGGTGTGCCCCCCCCCCCCAGTCATTTGAGAGGGGGGGGGGGGGGGCGCAAAGTCTGCGCAATACATTAACTTAATAGGGAGGGGGGGGGGGGCTGCGATGAACCCCCCCTGAAGGGGAACCCTGCGCACGCTTATGGAGGGCACTGTTGTGATTTATTCGGCATCCAAAGAAGCCTCGGCGTGGCTTTATTTCCGAAAGGCATGCCGAGAAAATGACTTGAGCGATCGATTACCCTATGGCCTTAGCAACGCCTCCTCTATTTTATTAAATGCCAGTGCAAACGCTTGCCCCTCAATGGGAGCCGCCGGTCCGCCTTAGGTTCAGGGAGTGGTCGTGATGCGACGCCACATGTTGGGTAGGGCTGCTTGCGTCACACGTGCATCTGAGCGCTTTCGCACGGAGATGCGATAGACGCGTTTTCCCTCTCCAATATCATGCGTCTGTCCGATTTATTCCTTCGTGCTCCTTCTTTGTAGCTCGAAGAAATGCTGCCGCCGTCTCACAGCGCTCGTGAGGCACCTCTTAAAGGCAGCGCAGGCACTGCAGCGTCGCAGTGACGCGTCCCCATTGGTTGCCCGCATATTATGCCACGAACGGAGACGCGCTATATCTCAAAACACCATGTCTCTTACAGAGCCAGCGTGACAGCCAACATAGTGAACACGAGGGATGCAACACGCCGCCCCACGGATCTGCACACAACTGAACAAAAAATTACTTCATATGATTTCCGTCGTGAGGCACTGCATCACGGGTGCTCTCCCCCATGAACGCAAAGCACACGCGAAGGCTAGGCGATGGGGGAGAGTAGAAAAGGGCTAGAAGAGAGGGTGGTGAACGGCTGGAACGGGCGCATTCAGGCTGGCATTGATAAAATAGAGGAGGCGTTGGCCTTAGCATTTGAAACTGGTTTTTTTTTTTCAGTTCTTCAATCTATGCAAATTCTCAAATCCATATCTCATACGCGGGACGCGTTTGCAAGTGCCATTGTGGCGACCGTCCGTCGCGTATTTCTCGCTTTGTTATAAACTAAACATAGGCGTCAAAAACCCGACCACGCAGTAACACTCTGTCTATGCATGCTTGCGTGGTCGTGTTTTCGACGCCTAAGTTTACTTTTTATGACAAACATGCACCAACTAGCCCGAAGGCACGTCGTTCTCCAAAGAGTCAAGTACCGCAATGACGGACATGCGTTCTTTTAGCAATTTGCGGGGAAATTCTTCCTCGCTTCTTAGAAAACCGGTTTCTCGCCTTGGGGTCGTTATGCCATCGCTCTTTCCTGGTATCGATTCTTGACAGTATGTACCTCCACAGCTGATCGAGAAACTTTATTCCTGAGTATAAATGCCAGACTCTGTTCTCAAGCTGTCAGCACGTGTATTTCTAAACTGAGCTCCGGCTGACCCCATCATGACACCGTGCTGACACGTTACGGACGCTCAAACTACGGTGTCTTATGGGATTTTTTGATAATTTGCGCTTCAACACCCGGCAATCAGCATGCGCATGCGCCAACGACCTACATAAAGGCCTGACCACACGTGCCCGTTGCAGCGCGTCAGCGCGTGGCTTTTTGACGCGGCGCCGCTCCCTCTCCCGATGGAGAGAGAGGGCGCGTGGCTACGCGAAGCTGCGCGCCCCCCTCTCTCCATCGGGAGAGGGAGCGGCGCCGCGTCAAAGAACCGCGCGCTGACGCGCTGCGACGGGTGCGTGTGGTCAGGCCTTGGCAGGCCTGACCACACGTGCCCGTTGCAGCGCTCAGCGCGTGGTGCGGCGGCGTCACCCCCTCTCCCTATGGGGCAGAGAGGGCTCGTGGCTACGCAAAGCTGCACGCCCTCTCTCTCTATAGGGAGAGGGCGCGACGCCGCGTCAAAGCCACGCGCTGACGCGCTGCAACGGGCACGTGTGGTCAGGTTTAAAGCCTGACCACACGTACCCGTTGCAGCGCGTCAGCGCGTGGCTTTTTGACGCGGCGCCGCGCTCTCTCCCTATGGGGAGAGAAGGCGCGTGGCTACGCGAAGCTGCACGTCCTCTCTCTCCATCAGGGAGAGGGAGCGGCGCCGCGTCAAAGAACCACGCGATGACGCGCTGCAACGGGTACGTGTGGTCAGGCCTTTAAGGTTGTTGTCACGCGGCTAGCGGGGATACACAACACACGTACGCTTCTTCTGGGAAATGTCACTGGAAAACATGCATGTTTTCCGGAACCCGCGCGAGCGCTTCCGACTTACAAAGATATATGATAGAAACTCAGTATATATATCTATACAGCTGCCTATACAAATATTTGCCTGCAACCGCCCAAGAGTTTACCGCTGGCGTGCGTCTTTCAGGAGCAAAGCGAAAGAGCGAACACGGGTCTTTGCAATGTGCGACACGGTCACTCCGTTACGGTTTATGCAAGGCTACACAATAGATTATTTTTTTTAATTCACCAGTCCGAGAATAATGTCCAATTTATTTTTTTTTGTCCTAATTAACCATAGTAACGCAATCGAAGCTAATCGGTGGCTGCGTCAAAAGAAATAACTTTATAACTAATGCGTCCCAACCATGAAGCTTCTTCGGGAAACCTTGTCGTCTTCGTCGCGGACATTCTTACATTTGTACATTTGGGCGTTTGTATTCATCAGCTGGCACCCGCGTCAGTCAGAACTTGATCCGTGCAAATAAATAAACAAATTTGCAACAGTCCACGCATGCGCATAGACGCACTAAGCATTACTGCTCGGTTCCAAAGCGCGGTTTGCGAGACTCGCAATTTTTTCTCGTGTTAGACGATTGCTTGCGCTTCGTGGAAAAAAAAAGTAAAAAGAAAAGAAGAAAAAAAAAAACTCACTACGTACATGCCGACGTAAGCCACAAACGCACATGTATGCATGCATGGTTTTTATGAAAAGGCTTACGAAAAAAAAAAGAGAAAGTCCGAGAAAAAAAGAAGAAAAAGGCCGCTGTTCAAGTGTTTTTTCAGCCGGCATCAAATGGACCGATGGTCCAAATAAACGACAACTCGAAAAAAAAAAAAAAAAAGAAGAAGAAGAAAGAGAGATGCGTGGAACGAATGTTTTCGTAAACAACGTGTTCTCAGGATGCGACGCGCGTTTCCAAAATTAGATCGCGCGGTTGAAAAGACGTGTCTTACAAACACAACCTGCGTGCCACATCCATGGCTGTGGGCGCACAGCGCGCAATAAAGTGGACAGAAAGGGCAGCCGCGCCGTTTGCGTATACAGCTCACTTTATTTATTAGGAGCACCGTATGTACGCGGAGGATATAAGTACGACACCACATTATATAGTGGCAGGATGTGTATAAAAGACAAAAGAAAAATTTTAAAAATCATACTGAATGGTACATGATGAAATGAAGGAAGCTGTTTTTTTTTTCCTAGACAAAAAAAAAAAAAAAAAAAAAAAAAAAAAAAAAAAAAAAAAAAAAACGACAAACGCCCGTTATGAAAGAACAGAACAGCTATGATAAACAGCGAAGTTTTGGGTTTCGCAGGAGCTTACACTCTAAAATGGCAGCTCTGCATGGCAAAGAAAAACGGCACTATAGGAAAGAGAACAGTGGGTGCACTTTCAAAGCTTATGAAAGGAAAATATATGCTAGCCTTAACTACGTCTGGTTAGCACTCTACAGCCCTTTTTTTTTTTTTTTCCTGTGGTGATGTGTGAGTGCAAATAATTGATCTTGCGGAAACACGAAAGAAAGACAAAACCTTGACTATTCAATGTTCTTACACTGCCGTGTGTGTATTAATCCACACATAATATAAGCTGGAAGCATGAACTCCCGGACGAATCAGTCTCTCGGACATAAGAGGAAGGTTAAACCACGCCGTATTTTCTGTAAAAGCAAAGCTCATGAAACTTTTAAAAAGAAACAATAAAGCCCTTTGTTCACGTCATGCGGGCTGCTGGTTCAACAGAGCGTAAACGAATGCTATAGTCAAAGTGGACGGTAAAGAAAAAAAAAAAAAGCAGGGTTACTCGTATACGAGATGGTTATACGATGGTATTTTTCGGGCCAACTATTGAGACGCTTCGGTGAGATTAAAAGAGCTTGTCCTAAATATAGCTCACTATCGATCATAGCCTCACAGCAGCGAGCCGACGACTCGACGGAATAGCACTTCACACATGCGTTCGTCTCCACGCATCGAGGGACGGTCAGTTGTATTTGGTCCCGTTTTCATTTCACTCTGCTTTACTGAATGTAGAAGCGCGAAGCGCATTGTCCATTTTCGATCCCCAACGCACAAACAAACATATACACAGACCCGAAGGTCGCGGGTTCGATTCCGGCCGCGGCGGTCGCATTTCGATGGAGGCGAAATGGTAGAGGCCCGTGTACTGTGCGATGTCAGTGCACGTTAAAGAACACCAGATGGTCGAAATTTCCGGAGCCCTCCACTACGGCGTCCCTCATAATCATATCGTGGTTTTGGGACGTTAAACCCAATTTAAAAAAGAAAAAAAAATCATACACACACGCACCCGCCGCGGTTGCTAAGCGACTAAGGTATTACGCTTCTGAACATGAGGACACGGGTTCGATTCCTGCGGCCAGAGTGACCGAATTTCGATGAAGGCAATATTCTTGAAAAAAAAAAAGAAAAAAGAAACACCCACGTGTACATAGTTTTAGGTGCACGTTAAAGAATAAGTGTTGAGTAAACTACATTGTAAGTGTGCATCGCGCTCGTGCGTAAACGGTGTTAAAATGAAAACTTTCGAACTCATTAGGACTCCTCCTATGCGTGTGCGCGCGCGTGTGTGTTGTACAATTCAATTTTAATTAACCATTTCAGGTCCAGCAATTCCAACTGGAACGCTCAATATTTTAGAGCAGTCAGCAACCACCTGGTAAAAAAAAATGGGTTCTTCCGCTCGAACTCACTTTTAGCATCTGCTCTAATTATGCTGCCAACCTGGTACACACAAGATAGTGAGGTCACGAGGCAGCGAATAAATTACAGAAGCGGACGCGCTGCTAGCGCTGTTCCCGCATGATGCGGTAGCTTCTTTCACTGAGCGGAAGTTGGGCATTTATTTAGGTTCTGTAAAGAAAATTTGAATTTTGGCTATTGGACATTGCACTATCCCATTGAAATAACGCTTAAGCAAAAAAAAAAATTATCGAAATATCAAGAAGTATTATTTATAAGTAATACGATCACTAATAATCTTGATTGGAAAGTGCTAGCAGAAATTTAACAAATTTTTTTCGCAGAAATTTAAAGAGAGAGAGAGAGAGAAAAGACTATTTTACAGAATGGGCCGGCAGTTTGATCTTGGTGGCTTCAGGTGGAAAAAAATTTTTCAACCATGGTCATGCGCATCTCGAATTGTAAAAACCAGTTGCTTACGCTGAAAGGAAATAATTAGGGCCCGAAAGGGTTAACAGCCAAGTGGAAAGGGACGGCCGTCGCCAAGAAGTGGCGATAACTCCATTTATTTTTAATTTCAATAAAAAAAAAAACATAAGTACTCCAAATTAATCCGGATTGACCCCTCCCACTGTATGCTATGCCTCATAATAATATCGTGGTTTCGGCACGTGATAATAATAATAAACCCGCAATTACAAGTACGCGAACACCTGCTTTCGCGAGCACAAACAAACCAGAAAGGCCTGCTTGTTCCGGCTATGGAAGCCCTATAGACGCGCATGGGTCTCCCGTTGGGTACAGCATGCGCCATTGAGACTTTTTTTTATTATTATTATTTTCCAGTGCAGAGTGCAATCGAATAACGGCTAACACGATTGCGCGAGGGAAGCCCCACGAGTGAGGCAGCGGCCGCCAGCGAGGCTTCATCTGCGAGCGCGCGTTCTGAGTCGGCCGACACAAGAACCGCCGGAACACTGCGTGCAGCCACACATCGTGCACGGATGGGAACGGGCAGCGTTTCAGAGCAAAAGACACGGCGGCGATATCGCTGAATTCAGTCAGATCGCGCGCAATAAGCGTATGCATCTGATATGAGTATATACTGCCACGTCGTTGTGACAGTGAAGAACGCAATACCAGAGCCATAATGAGTCTGGCAATACTCAACCCGGTAAAGCTGAAACTCGAGCTGATGAAACTCAAGCTGACGAAGCTAAATGCGGTAAAGATGAAAGAAATAAGCCCGCGGGGCAACGACTTACTCTGCACATGCGACGGAAACATTGAAGAGAGAACAAAATAAATACCGGTGTTTTACACATACACACATACATACATACATACATACATACATACATACATACATACATACATACATACATACATACATACATACATACATACATACATACATACATACATACATACATACATACGTACGTACGTACGTAGTGCGTGCCAGTTGTTGCACCCCTTGTCTGCCACGCTCATTCGCTTCCCATTACCTCAGTGACTAATGTTTTCTGGTGTCTGTGTAGAATCGCAACGGAGGTAATCTCCCACCTGTGTGTTCGCCAGATGCCTTAGCCACGTACGTCATGCAGCGCACATAAAAAGGCGGACAGCTGCGCCGATGTTGCATTGCGCACGTACACATCTATAGGGGAGCTGATATGATTTTAAAAATCATTTTGTGGGAGTCCGTATCTCTTCTTTTATTATCGAGGCATGTACTGTATGCATCTGTAGATGTACTACGCCATTTCATATGCATATATATTTATTTATTATACCCTGAGGGCCAAATGCCATTACAGAGGGGATATATATATATATATATATATATATATATATATATATATATATATATATATATATATATATATATATGTATGTATGTGTGTGTGTGTGTGTGTGTGTGTGTGTGTGTGTGTGTGTGTGTGTGTGTGTGTGTTTCAGAAGGCGCAATAGTTAAGAACGATTGCGCAAGCGACAAACCACGAAACTGGACGGCACCACCATCACGCACTCGGAATGTATCTTCTGTAAGTCAACGGGCGCAAAATATACCGCACGTGCGCGCGGTATGTAAGCCAATTAATAATTGGAACGCAACACAGCCCAGCGTGCGCTCACGACGCGCTCGCTCGAAAAGCGAAAGAGTTAATTTCCAACCAGAACTGACAAACATCGCAGCCGCCTTTCAGCGCAACGTGGAAACGGCACGGCTAAACAGTTACAACGACGCACTTATAATTTTGAGCCAATTGGAGCAAGAGCCGAACACTTTTACGTAACGCTGCATATCCTCGGGTCCCGTTACGTGCGAAGGTTAATTGCGTCATCGCTGGCAACGCTACGCGGCGCATCAAATGTCACGGCGACGTTGAAATTAAGCGTTACGCGAACCGGACTCCTCCAGCACCTGTACACCTTGCGCGCAGCTCCGGGTCCGCGTCGTCGGAGTCAACAAAGGTCGCGGCGAGTTTCGTCGCTTGCCCGTCCGCCTTCGCAACACGCGGAAGGCGCTTCAGATTTCCCTGTTCAAATCGCGTGTCACCTTGCATCGAATCACGCGAACGTCGTCACCGATGATCCGCTGTATACCGGTCGAACCTAAACGAGGACTGCGTGCTCGCATTAAAGCGATGCTGAACAAAATTTTGTGCCGCCGAGATGTTCAGCCAAACTGAAAGACCTGGGTGTTGAAGTCGGTAGACACACGTTCATTTTTCAAGAAGAAACTAACGGAAAATAATTAATTCGATGCGTTTTACACAAACCGAGCCGTTAACCATATAGTAGGGGTGAAGTTAGAAGTCACTAGAAACGGGCTTGCCAACAATGCCAGCCGTCGCCCGCGTCTCTCAACACGCTGAGCTCCCAACACGGTTCCTAGAACCACTACGAGCGGCACCGGCAGCGAACAATGCTCCAGGGTTGGGCCCGTCTCAGCGCCTTTGTGTACAGGGCAGAGTGGGATGCAAAGGAGAGGCGGAGTAAAGGACGGGAACGCGTGCACCCTGCTTCCGCCGCGGTGACTTCGACGTCACGGTAGTCACGGCTGGCGCTGGCGTGCAGCCACCGCGCGCTGACAATCATCCGAAAATATATCCAACTGCCCGAAAGTACGTGAAATAAGCACTCTTTATGGGAACAGTCGCGTCTTCCCAGTAGAATTTCGATGTTTTCGTAATATTTTTTTTCTATTTTGATCAGTATCCTTTTATGCGACAAGAGCACTCTCGAGTCGCACGTGAAAGAGATGTACGCGACGTGCAATTCGACGTCGTAACGCTTAGCGCTCATTCACGCTAGTCGCGTGACTATACACAAGTTGACCGCAAGTGTTGTACATCGCAAAGCGATCGGTTAGGAAGATCCGCGCTTTAGGTAGAAAAGTGAGATTTTATAGAGTTAGGTGATAGAACACCCCCTGGAAACTTCTGCACTTTGTATATGTCATCCTAAAACTAGGGATGCGACATGAGGCGAAAATGTATATGACACAGTTAGGAGGAGAAACAAGACGAAAAATAAACGCAACTGCATACGCATCCCATTTAGCTGTGAATAACAATGCACTTAACCGCTTCACCAACGTTTACTAATTCGCTGTGCACGTTAAAGAACACCAGACGGCAGAAATTTCCGGAGCTCTCCACTACGGCGTCTCTCATAATCATATCGTGGTTTTGGGACGTAAAAACCCCGACATTAAATATGTTTAATTCGCTCGCAAATTGTTGCGTATGTGTGTGTTGGGTCTTCCTTTAGTTTCTGTTCTTTCGTGCGCAGCATCGTTCGAGGTGAAGGACAAGATCTCCGCGATGGACAACTTATCTAAGCGCACACGTTTACATGCGCGCGCGCGCACGCACGCGCACACACACACACGCGCGCGCGCACACACACACACACACACGCACGAGCTGACAACGATATCAAAGCAAACGCCTTACATGCCCCATAAAACGCAAAAAATATTGACCGGCGT
Organism: Rhipicephalus appendiculatus; assembly: GCA_030522465.1. Taxonomy (NCBI): domain Eukaryota; kingdom Metazoa; phylum Arthropoda; class Arachnida; order Ixodida; family Ixodidae; genus Rhipicephalus; species Rhipicephalus appendiculatus. The sequence goes on along the minus strand of JALIZH010013276.1, from coordinate 252,873 downwards.
CCGACATCGGCGGCGTTAACACGAAAATATCGTCATCACGTGATGACGTCACAAATCGCCAGAAGTGGCGTCATGACGTCACTGTTACGTCATCGCGTGACACCGCCGCTTAGTGAAAGGTGAGCCGATGCTGGAGGCATAACGAAAGCACGTTAGATGCAGAAAGCATTCGGAGGGGGGGGGGGGGGGTTCAATACGTCGACTTAGGAAAATAAAAAGAAAAAAAACGTGGCTTCTGCCTTCAAGTCGACTGAAGAGGATGCATTTGTACCGAATATGGCCGAGAGGCAACAGACGTTGCAAACAGCGACATAAATTACATAACCATGCGAGAGCCTTGAGGTATAGTCTGACGATTCCAGCATGTATGCGTTGGACGTGCCCCTGCCCCTTTTTGTCGTTCTGCTTGTTTCCCGAGTGTGCACTGCGCTCAACGCTCGACGTGCGCGCGAAGTACGACAGCAGTGCGCGCGCCTATCTCGTCAACATTTCCCCGCCGCGAGAGACGGACAGTCGACACTCTCCTGGATTACCTCGGGGACTCTTGGCGGCCCTCCTGAATGCTTTATACCGCGTGCACCGCGGGCACACACACGTGAATAATCAGATAACACGTGTGACCGCGTTTCGTGAATTCAGTGCGCTCGAGCTACGGTATATACTATATACGTACAATGTTCCTTTCGTCCTTTATTTCCCCGCGATAATTGCTGCTCGGGTGCGGCTCGCTTTTAGTACGCGCCTAAAGACTTTATGATGAACGCGTCGAGTCTTATTCCCTTCGCTATTTGGTTGCAGATCATGTTGACGCTTATGCAAGATTCATTATTAGTGGCACCCGAGCGACACGCTCGTTTCTCTTCGAAGCACTTCCGGTCGAACACTCACTTCCGGTCTCAAGAATATTCGGAAAAGGTTTTCCAAAAAAAAAAAATCAGGAAGCGATGGTTCAGGTGAAAGTCAAGAGTTCTATTGTATGCAAATGATATCGGAGTACACGTTTACTCAAGGGGGGCCATTACCCGTGAGGCTAGTTAATGCCGAGGTCACTGAAAAAGCCGACGGTTTCCTAGTGAGCAGCGTCTGGAGGAGCAGATCTTAACCACGCGTTCTTCTTTTTCTTTTTTTTTTTCTTTTTTCTCAACGAAGCGTGGGAGGCTGCGATCTCCCAGTCGGACCTGGTCGACCAGCGTCAACTCGTCACTCGAGCCCGGCGGGCGGTCCAGGCCAGATGTAGTGTTCCTTGAATAAGGGACCATCCCACCTTCGCTAACAAGCCTTTCTTCAACGAATGTTTTCTCTCCCTCTCTCCCCTACGTGGCCTCTGGCTGAGATCCGCTTCGCGGCAGCGCGACGGTACACAAAGTCAACCCAAGGGATTACACCAGGGCATACGAATGAAGGCGTGTCAGTGCCATCACCACACAACGCAAGTACGGTGTACCGGAAGCACACTGTAACGCAAGTCAAGAACTAGGGTCCCCTCAGCGTTTCTTTTTAGATGCGAAGCAGCTCTTTGACTAGCCTGTGTAACGCTGTCCCTCCCTCCGTGCGTCCGTACGAACGCGCCGCAACGCGCTCCCCTCGCCGCAGGTGTTGGAGCGGTGCCAAGTAGGTCACGGCGTGACGTCACGCTCCCCTCGCAGTGCGCGCTGACGTCACTTTCTCCCTCGCCTGCCGCGCGCTCGCCGCAGCGCCCGCAGCTGCCGCCTCGTCCGTTCGCCCGCAACACCTGCCGCTACCGCCGCTCGCTCCGCTACCGCGACCGCCGCTCGCTACACCGCCGACTCGTCGGTTCACGCGCAAAAAATTAACACCATCTTCCCCAAAGGGAACCCTGATGGGATGCGAAGCACCCGCGTTAGCGCCGTTCAACCCGTGACGCCACCCGTGCGCAACGCTGCTGCTTCGCATCCCATCAGGGTTCCCCTTTGGGAAGATGGTGTTAATTTTTTACAGCGAAGCTGTTCTTAGTCGAGGCTTTCATGCCCGGGATCCGCGGTAACGCAGGTGGGCATCATAAACGGGTATGCGCCACAGAAAGTGGGTAAATCCCACTACTCATGTGCATGTGCTCAGAAAGCGTTAATACACTTTCTGAGCACATGCCCAAAGTTCAGAAACTAAAGCAGTTGTAGAAATTCCACACGAAGGCGTATAGATTTCGAAAACATTCATTTACTTGCTTATATTTCTCGTTATTAATAATGTAGTATAAACCCGATACACGGAAAACTCGAGGTGATTAACTAAAGGAGGTGGGCGGACAAGAGAAACGCCTTTTTGCTTTAGTTATATGCAGTGTAACGTTATGCAAGGGCGGTGCCTGCGCCGGTGTGTGTGTATCCACGAAGATTCGGTGACCGCGTCGCACGCGACATATATATATATATATATATATATATATATATACACGACGGCGCTTCTATCCCTGCAGCAATTGCGTGCAGCACGGCGAAAGCCTTACGTAAGGATCGCGGCAGCCAACCGCAATAGAGAGCCAGAAGAGGACTGTCGACGGCCACATGAACGGAGGCGTTTCTATTTACAACACTCGAACAAGCCTACCCGCGTATACAGGTATAACATTTCGTTAGCTAATTTATGAAAGATACAGAAACTTTAAGTGTCCCCTTGCTGGGATAATCCGCGCTGACTTACAAGATCATACGAGAAACAATTCAAGCCGGAAGAATGCTTCAGATGTTATTGACCCCTGCTGGAGCCAGAAAACGGTCGAAATGTACTGCGGCGGTAATCACACATTTGCTCGCCAATTAAGTGCAAATAGATTTCTAAACCAACGTGCTGTCATTCTAGAGTGATTTAGTTAATTAAAAGGAGTCGATAATAGAGCCAAGGAAAGTATACGGGACGTTAATTGTACCGTTTTAAGTGTATTGTAGTAATTGTGATACAGACGTGAAGAAAGCTAAATGGACGAAAAGACAAGTTGCCACTGGCAGGGTACCCACCACCATGTACCCACCACCGTGGCCTAGTGGTTAGGGTGCTCGATTGCTGATCCGAAGGTCGCGGGATCGAATCCCGGCCAAGGTGGACACAATGCTAGAGGCCCGTGTACTTAGATTTAGGTAGGGTGCACGCTAAAGGTTAATTTAGGCGCACGCTAAAGTACCCAAGGTGGTCGAAATTTGAGAAGCCCTCTCCTACGGCGTCCCTCATAATCACATCGCGGTTTTGGGATGCAAAATCCCCAACTACTATTGCGTATCTGGCACCGACGGAATTCGCAAAACCCCACTGCCTTGTTTGTTAGTTCCTACGATACCAGCGAGGAACGTTTCTTAATTGCGTCCTTCATTTAGCCATTTCTTGAAGAATGTTAAAAAGAAAACGCCGTCTAACGGTTACTCCCACGCACCGCGCGACCAATTAGACGCATCTCACGCGCACTCACGCCAAACGGGAGCATAAATGGCTTCATCGACACGACCGTTGGCCTCCTTGTAAATGGGATCGTTGTATACAGCAGACTTCACTCAGCGAGCAACCGCCTTACCCGGGTGCCCAGCACATGGACTCAAATGCACGCAACACACACACACACACACACTATCTCTCTCTCTCTCTCTACACACACACACACACACACACACACACACACACACTCTCTCTCTCTCTCTACACACACACACACACACACACACACACACACACACACACACACACACACACACACACACACACACACACACACACACACACACACAATGCAGGGTCACGCGAGGAGACGCGGCGTAACCTGCCTGTCGGTGACACAAGAACAGAACATAACGGCGGCGCATGAAGGAGGGAGGGGGGGTTGCCTCCTCCCTCCCTCTCCACGGCGATCGATTGGTGAACCGGGAAGAATCCATTTCGGGAAACCCGGGTGGTGCGTGTGTGCGTCGGATCGGCGGCGCAGCTGCGGCCGACTCGCAAACGACGAAGCAGCAAGCATGCACGTGGCTTCTGCTGCTGCTGCTGCCGCATCGAGCAAGAGATACGCGAGCGGTCGCTCTCTTTTTCATGCGCAACGAGGACGGAGTTAACTGCCCGTCGGCACGCTCGGACGTTACAAGACCCCGGGGGCCGTTCGATGGCCAACCCGAATTTTTAGCGTCGTTCCAAAACGCGTGTGCTATACGCGCATGCGCGGATTCATTCGAAACAACGGTCCCCTCGTTAGGAATTACGAGCGCCGCGAAATGAAATTTTACGCCGCAGCTATATAGCGCCCGCCAACCTCGGTGGCGAACCCGGCGTCCACCGTATACGGGATTAGCGCAATTCAGGTAAACCACGCACAGCACACGAATTTCTCGCCACGCTTTTTAGCCACACAGGGTGAATCGCCGCCGCAGGTAGATGGCGATACATGTACAATGCGAAAATTATCCGCACGAAAGCGTCACAAGCTTTTTTGTATGTATTTTCTAGCTGTTTTCGTCGAACGCGAGAAAAAAAAGTCGACTTATGTATGCGTTCGCGAATACGCTGCCGCTTGCAGACAACGCCTCAGCGACGACAGCCTCGAGTAGCGCATAGCCTGTCGTTAGCGCTCTAGCTGGTTGAACTCAGCGTTGCGAGATGGCGCTACCGGCGCTCCCGTTAACGTCGACGCGTTTACGGCATTAAAAAAAATAATATAGCGACAGTTTCACCACTACGGCGAGGTGATAGCATCCAAACTTGAATGTTATAAGAAGTAAGGCTGCTAATCCTAAGAATAGATCCTAACTGCAGTTAGGATCCGGTCTGGCGTAACTCTACAAAATTCCGGCATTCCGGCATAAGGGAACACTGCCACTCCAGCAAGCGAAGCTGTCTTCATGCCGTCTGTCATCTCAACGCGAAGCGAGTGATGAAAGCGCAGCACGTACAAGGGTACGAGCCGTCCGCTGATATCTGCAGAGATAGAGCGCGCTCGACCGCGCCTTTTCGTCAAAGTTCGCCACTGCTGCCCGAGCGGCACATCTCCCTCCTCCTCACCCACCGGCATCCCTTCATGTTCGTTCGCCCTACGGAGCCGGCCGGCGCGTTTCATCTCTGCTTGAGCCGCGCCTGTCGCCAGCCTTCCCACGCTTTCACTCGCACATAGAACACACGACGTGCTGGGCCGATGTTATCGATTCGGACATCATAGGGAACATGACGGGCAAAGTCTAGTGTGTCGCGTGACAGCTATAGTAGCCCCTGGCCAATATTACTACGCCCGCATGACACCAGTGTACTGCGGTGAAAGACAAATGGTTACGCGGCGCGATCACAAAGTTTTACAGGTTGTCCTTAGTTGTTGTTTTCTTTTTCACGGTGGCGCTAGCGCTTCTTTTCTTTAGACTTATGGTCTGGCCCGTATAATTTCTCAAAATCTTGCAGTCTCCCGGACAAAACAAGAAAGCTGGCAGGTATGAGGGAGAGGAGGTGAGATTAATTGAACAAGTCTGAGCTTGATCTGCTACCCAGCAACAGCGAAGGACAAAGTGGACTTGAAGACGAGAAGGAGAGAAGGGCACACTCATCGCACGCGGTACTAAATGGAACAACCGTGTCTCAGGTGAAGCATGACCTAAATTGAGGAATAATGAAATGCCCACACAAAAAAAAAATTTAATAAAATAAGAGCTCCGTTCATGTAGGGAGAACTGTCAATTACATAAGCCGCGGTACGGTTGCGCAAAGGCCACCCGTTTCACACGTGCAATACCCGCATACGGCAAACTAGGCAGGTTGTGAGAGAAGGAGCTGGGAAAACGCGACGAAGGTCCGCCCGCCGCCCCTCAGGTATCACACTCGAGCGCCGCCGCGGGTTGTCAATTTTCTCTTCTCTTTTTTTCCGCCCCTTTCCCTACACGGCGACTTTCGCACTATTCGGGGCCGTACACACACACACACACATGAGCGCGACGGAGACGGTCGTCATCAAGGGCGGCTCGCTTTAGGAAACTGCGCGTAAGCGGAAATGAGGGGTGAGTAACGCGCTAATGAGCCGGCTGTCGTCACAGCGGTCCTCCTCCTCGAAATAGCAACACAGTCTTCATCTCCTCCACTAATACCCTTCCTCCACCAGGCGGTGCGCTGGACGCAAAAGGTTAAAGACTTCCACGGGAAATTCACCGCTCTGGCTATTGTCGGCAGGAGGCGTTCTCTTTCAGGCCTCGACGATGCCTTCTGCGCCTGCTGCCAGTTGTGTAATACTAAATTTGTTTGTTTGTTCCCATCCATCAATCTATCCATCCATCCTTATATCTATCTATCTATCTATCTATCTATCTATCTATCTATCTATCTATCTATCTATCTATCTATCTATATCTATCTATCTATCTATCTATCTATCTATCTATCTATCTATCTATCTATCTATCTATCTATCTATCTATCTATCTATCTATCTATCTATCTATCTATCTATCTATCTATCTATCTCAAATGTGGCGCTATCATCAGTTTCTATAGAAACTGATAGCGCCACATTTGAAAATCAGCAGCAGCATCAGAGTGATGTGCACGAAGTATTATGCCGCAATTACTTTTCTGTAAGGTCCGACCGTCTGTGACATTTATTCGGCATTTCGATCGCGCGGACCGGTCTCATGAAAAAAAGCCTGTCTCCGATCGCTACGTCAAAGTACGCGTGTGTGTGCGCGTGCGTGCGTGCGTGTGTGTGTGTGTGCGCGCGCGCAATGGTGGCGGGGCTAATGCTTGAACTCCGCCTAAACACCTACATTGCTCTTGCTGTAATCCCACCGTCACGTACCTAGTAAAATTAAAAGGAAGCTCAACGCTCCTAACGTGTTATTTGCTAAGAAGCGAACGTGCGGGGCGGCGGCTCGAATGAAAGAAACTGCATTTCTGAATGAGAGATGCAGCTATAGGCAGCTAGCGATAAAATCGAGGAGGGCGTACGTAAAGACACAGACGTGCGCTACACTAATCGTCAGTGTGGTTAAATATAATTCCCAACCAAGTATATGTCGAAACACCTCGGAGACCGTTCACATGTACTAAACCGGTATGCCGAGAGGGAGAACTTCGAAATGCGTAGTTTCGAAAGAGAGAAAATAAATTCATCTGGCACGGCCGTTGGCCTATATAGTTCGTGGGGCTGAGAGGTACACGACCATTGTATTCAGTCAACGACACGTTCGTTTTTTGTTGTTGTTATTTCTTTCACACGTTCTAACGCAGTTGTGTTGTTTTTCTGTGTCGCCTTATTGATATGCGACATTCGTTCTATAGAAAAAAAAAGAAAAGAAAAAAGTTCCGCTCTCTATGAATCATGCGATCGTAGTAAAACGAATATCGCCCTTCCCTTAAGCACACAGGCGTTACATATAAGAATAAATAATAATAATAAAATAAAATGCGGCGAGCTGCTGTCACGGAAGGTAAGCATGCATAAGCATGTCGTAAACATCCGCAAGACAGCAGACGAGCGTTTTTTTTTTTTTTAGTTAGAACAACGTAATCACCGCAGTACTACAGCTGCCACACTGCGGTGATCAACGTACGAAAAAATAAATATTCTAAGTATAAAATGCACGTGCGATAAGAAATTTAAAAGAAAACGATTATCTGATGGCTGCTTCAGAAGCAAGCAGTTTTGATTGATTGATTGATTGATTGATTGATTGATTGATTGATTGATTGATCGATCTATCGATTTACGAGAGCAACTGAGTAGCAATTAAAGCCAAAAATGACCAGACATGGTGTTAGTTGACAGCCAAAACTTTTTCGACGTTTCTGCTTTTCACCTGATGCCCTTCGTACAAATGGGTTGTTGACAAAAGAACGTAGCCTTCGCGCGTATTCTCGCAAGAAATGAGACACTGCGAGGTCAAGGAGACGAGGAGACATTGAGAACGGACGACAACGCGTGTTGTGAGGCTTTCTTGCTAACTAATGTTTACGCCTGCGCAGCCTCTTAACGCCTCTGTCGCGCGTATCTGCAAGAAAAATGCATAAAAAAGATGCCAGGCCCATCTATAAGCGAATATTTGGCCTCAGCCCGTAGACGCATCTATAAAAATCCGCGGTTTGTCGGACACGCTTGTGGAGACGAGAAGAAAGATGTCCGAGCACGCAACAACAACAAAATCAAAGAAGCCTTCTCGTGCCCTTTGCAATCATGTCAGAGACACAGATTACCTCGCTAAATGCCCGAAAATTATCTACTGTTTCTTCTAAGAGACGATTACCGCTATTTTACTTCATAATTAATCGCATTTTTACCTCGTTCATACAGTTTACTTTTCATTCGTGATTATGCTGTAGCGTCATAAGATGAATTCTGATAAGAAACAATAGTAAGACCGCCTGCTTCTTGGTCAGACTTCTTGCGGGTATATACGAGTAATAGACAGGGAACAAGCAGAGAGAAAATCCCACGGACTATAGATGTCGCTGGCTGGCCGGCAGTTGCTCGCTGCACAGGCAACGGGAACTCTATAAAGCGCGCCTCTGACGTCGTGAAGGGCCTCGGCAATTACATCAAATAAACAACCCTCTTAGAAGTGTATACACGCGACTTCCGTGGTACTCTCCAGCTCTTTCGCAAACCGTACACACACTACAACTCTCCTCCTCTCCCGCCTTCACCCCCCTCACCCCTGCGTGCGTCTTTATCCACCTCAGCACGTCTCTTTCTTCTTCTAACCACCAACACACACACACAGCACGACACGTATTGTACGATACATACAACGAGTGAAACGGAAACAAGGTGTATAGAACGGCTGCAATGCTTCAGAACAACCGTGGCGGCCTCGGGATGATGCACGCGATTCGGTCGCGCGGGCGAGCGAGCGCAAGCGGCGCTTAATTATAATAATAACAACGCTGGGACTCCCACCGGCGTCACACACAAATTCTCCTGCGTCGACGAACCTACGTCAGCGCTATAAAATACTCGCGAGAAAGCGTTGCGTGCTGAGAATTTGTGACCACGCGACGGCAGCAGTGACGTCAGACGTGTCACACTGCATGCGCACAGACTATAGTGCACACACACGAAAACGGACGCATGTTATATGCGGCGTATATATAAGACAGTAAGCAACACGTATGCCTTGCATTGTTAGGGGCCCTGCATTGCAAGGGGCCTAACATCGTTGTACGCCACTCCGGGTGGGATCGAGCGTAAGCTTGTTTACACGTCACGAATGACGCTTGGCACGGGAAAACAACAAACACGCGTTGTGTACAGTAAACAGCGACAGTGTACCGTACTCAGATTTGTCACTGGTGCGCGAATTCGTATCGTCAACGGGCTGACAAACGGGGTACAAAACAGTGATGTGCCAAGCTACACTGATGTCTTGCACTGACGTTACTGAAACTGCCATGATAATGTAGTAATTGGAGTTTTACGTCCCAAAAGCCACAACACGACGAGGGACGCCGTATTGGAGAGCTCCGGAAATTTCGACCATCTGGTGCCCCCCCCCCCCTCCCCCCGGGCTTTAAGCCCTGATAGCATGCAGGTTATTTCGTAGTTCAAGCACAGAGGTCAGAAACGTTCCAGCGGTGTCGTTATCGCACTGAAGCAGATTAACCACCACTCAATTATGCTGCCTTGACGTCATCAATTCCGCCATGTTGGAGTACCAGTACGTTAAGAAGCTGCGTCCATAAAGCCACGTGCAAGCTATCTGCCAACTGTTTAATCACAGTCTCCAAATACTGAGATACTTCATCATCTGCCCCCCCCCCCCCCCCCCTCTGCCTATTACATGATAAGAATTTCACGCCACCAGTACGTTTGTACAATATAAATCTAAGCATCCAAATTGAAGAAGTTCCTTTAGAAAAAAAAAAAAGCGAGAAAGCCTTCAAGGCGCGGCAACTACATAGCACGAAACAGTTTCGACGGCAACTGGCAACGCACTGGCACTGCACTCCATCCTTCGTTTGAATCACACTGTGGTTAGATTCATTTTATTTATTTATTTATTTATTTTGTGAAGACGACAACCACGCGAAATTTCCGTGGCGTGACGAAAATGCCGCTGCAGTGTCCCCAGTTTTCTTATTTCACCTATAATATGTTTAAGTTCTCCACCCGGTATATAGTCGTTGAGGAACACGTATGCGCACAGATTAATGGACACGTCAGCTGCGTGCAGCACGACGCGGTGGGCGACAAAGGAAATACTGCTACGCCTTTAATCGAGAGTGCGACGTTATGATTTCGCTTCCGAAGAGACCGCCAACTTCTCCGTCAATTTCTCCGCCAATTCCGCCGCAAAAGACAAAACAAAAATCAGTTGGCTATTGTATTTTTTCACTCGCCAAAATCTCAGTTTCGATAGGCCTATACATACTGGACGGTACTGACTAGTGATATAACCGTAAGACATGCGGTCTGCACATGACAATCGCAAAGGATCTTGATCCAGTTATCGATAACTGAAAAATATAGCGCTAATATATATGCGTACGCGTGCTTTTAAACCCAGTCTGCATCTCCTGACACCAAATGTACTCATCTTCCTGGAGAAAAAAAACAACAACAAAAAAATAAGAAGCTGTAAGCGAGAGGAGCGCCGCCTGTGTTGTGACACTTTGTTTTCTACGCCCTTTTTCAGATCCATAACCAACGTGAAATATGAAAAAAAAAAAAAAAGCTGGCGCGACAAGCAGAAGCAGAGGTTCGTCTTGTAGCTATAGATCGAAGCTAGCGACGTTAATTGCCGGAGGAGCAGGGATGACAAATGTCCACACTCTCCACTGTACGCTGCAGTTAATAAAGCAAGAAGAAACAGATGCTTCGCTCTCACGGTACGGCAAAAGAGGGAAGCGGGCAAACTCGTGATCAGGCAGCGCGCTCCGTAATGGCCTACTAATTACCGGGCGACACCGACGTCGTCCGGCTATCGACCAGACGGGCCGCATATATCCCGCGCCCATCAATAACTCGCGCGTCGATCGCTCTTATCTTCGCTTTTCGCGTTGTGCACACATACGCGGTTTACCTTTTTTCCTTTCAGTTCCGGCTGACACAGCGCACCGTTCACGCGTCGCGGCGTGCTTGTTGAAACAAGGTCGTCCAGGCGTTATTTCACTATTTCCGAACATCGTTATCATTATTTGCGAACATTATTCCCGGTGACGCCGACTATAGGCTTCTTTCTTTCTTTCTTTCTTTCTTTCTTTCTTTCTTTCTTTCTTTCTTTCTTTCTTTCTTTCTTTCTTTCTTTCTTTCTTTCTTTCTTTCTTTCTTTCTTTCTTTCTTTCTTTCTTTCTTTCTTTCTTTCTTTCTTTCTTTCTTTCTTTCTTTCTTTCTTCCTTCCTTCCTTCCTTTAAAGGGACGGCGAGAAAGAACACCTAGGATCGTTCATTGCATTTAACTCGGTTTGAATGTTGCGTAGAAGCCTTATAAAACGTGCTTTCTTCACATCAATGAACGGCACTTAACAATTATACAATTTTTTTTTATTATTTTTTCTGTGAGAGATTAACGAATCTGACGAACTGCTTTGTGAATCAAGTTATATTCGTTCCCAGAAACATATAGCGTTTCAACTTTAAGATATCGCGAAAAGAGAAAAAGACAATGAAAAAAAAAGAAGGCAAAAGAAATGCTCGTCAATATATATACTTTGAAAACACAGCAAGGGACGTCCCAAAATGTAACCTTAACCCTTTGAGACGCTATGTACACAATTGTGTACATGATTTGTTTTTGCTCCTTGTATCAACTAGGGGCTAAGAGAGAGCGAGATATAGTGAGCTTCGGATAGATTGAACCTGCTGCATAATAATTTGTCTTCATTTAACTTCATTTCGCAGCGTACTGTTGCGTATGATCACATTTTCTGAAGGCACTACCCCGTTCGACGAGTCGTTCGATGAGCCGCGTCCTGCGAGCCATGTTAAAAGTAGACTTTTTCTATGCTCTAAATGGACATAACGAAAAATGAATTTGTACTATATTTTCTAGCCCGAGATTTCATTCTATTTATGCCAAAATAGAGCATGGATGACTTCAGGATAAACAGATATTTAATTACAACCTAATTAGAATAAGTTACTATAACACACATAAATGAACATATTATGCCATTACTTTTGTTGCAATGGTATATTGAGTGCCTTGAAATAACGTTGTATTATTTTGACCAATTTACAGACAGTTCTTCATAGGTGGCGTCTGAAAGGGTTAACTTTATGACGTAGTAACTGACCCGACACGTTCTGCCAATGTAAATGTCGGTCGTCACGACGCGGGTGACCTGATGTTGAGAAGCCATCGAGATCGCGACAGAAACTGCTGCGAATCGAGTCTATCTGACCGCGATCCTCGCAACATCAGCAACTATCAGTACGACCGAAAGCGTTGCGTTGCGTTTTGTTGGGGGCGTACTTTTTACAGCGGATATGTACAGCCGCCCAAATCTTTAGCTATCCTGCGCGAGTGCCGACTTTTTTGTGCGTCAGCGCCGTACGACGGAGCCAAGTTGCAAACAGGGCGAGAGTAAGCGCATGCCCATGAAGCGCGTTCAGCTGGGCCCATCGTCTGCTTGGCTGTTCCTTCGTGAGAACGTCGCCCCGCATTAACTCACTTCAGACGGACAGACAGCCCATCTTGCCCGTATCTTATGTGCCGAAGATCAGCAAGCAACCGAGAAAATGAAATGAAAGCCACCTCGCTACAAACTCATACTGCCCTGAACAACTTCCAATCCGCCCCGCTGCTTAAGCGGTGGTGCTTACGGTGCTCGCGGCTGCTGATCCGAAGGATCAGCGGGGCCTGTCCCGGCCACGGCGGTCGCGTTTCGATGGAAGCGAAATTATAGAGGCACGTGTACTTGGATTTAGGTGCACGTCACAGAACACCAGGTGGTCAAAGTTAGTCCGCAGCCCTCCACTACGGCGTCCATCATATTTACATCTTGGTGATCGCACGTAAAAACCCAGGATACAATTTTTGCACGGAAAGTTAAAAGCAGTATAGCCTCGAAGCACTGAAACGCCTTTGTTTTATCTGAAACGTAGACTAGTGCATCCACGCGTAAAATATTTTTTGCTCCGGCGTAGCAGCTCGATAAAGCAGGAGACCGGAAGCTACTCGGTGCCGCACTGTTCTTATCGCGCGCGCGATAGCATCTCAAGGTATGCGGTCTCCATAAAATGCTCGGCTGCGCTGTGCAAGTTGTGTGCAGTGGACAGCGGTTAAGTAGTACACGCTGTGGTGCTGGAGAAGTTGCATAGACGATGAATCATCAGCACCAAAAACATACTGACAGTCAGTTAACTTTTATTACATATTTTTCCCCCCAAAATCCTTATGGCTTCTCAACGTTTTTCACGAGCGCGTCCTGCCGGGATGCGGTCAGCTCGGCTGCAAAATAACGGCGGAAACCAAGTGGACGCACCTTCACCCTCCGCTGAATCAACTTCGTATGCGGAGCGAGAGATGCGTTCCATACGTTCCACCGCTCGCACGATCGTTCTGCGCACGCGCACTGCAGTTCCTTCAACGCGTTTGTGTGTAAATCGCTAGCATACGCAGGTCCGACCGCAGCGGATCGAAAACGCACTGCTAAAAGTGCACTCGCAACGCGAGAGCACGTGGCCGCACAGGCTCTAAGGTAACTAACCCTCGGCTTCCAATAACCTTTATATCATCAACTAAGCGCTTTGGGGATGATCCCGAGTAAGAAGCTGTGCAAACGAGGATAAGCTGAAGCCATGCGTGATCGTTGAGCTCGCAAGGCTGTGCGCTCCCTCGTAATATCAAGCGGGACCGTACGTGGTCCATCGTGCAAAGCCATCGCGTACCACACCCGATCCCCGTATTCGTGAGACATCGGCGAAAAGCCCCAGTCTGCTTCTCGGAAACAGGAATGCTAAAAAGGCCGAAACATAGAATACGGGGTAGATGGGGAGTAGTAGCGGGGGGGTGGGGGGGGGGGGGGGGGGAACGCGCAGTACGTGGAAACCTCAGATACGCTCTCACTTGATCAACCCGCCGCCTGATAGACCCAATCAGTGAAATTGCATTGGAAGCAGCGGCGGGAGAAGGGATGGTTTGCGCCTCATGATGATTTTTTTTTGTCGGAAAGCTTCTCTTTAAGAATTTGTGGCAGTCTTAACACAAACACACACACACACACACACACACACACACACACACACACACACACACACACACACACACACACACACACACAAACGCGCGCGCGCGCACGCACGCACGCTTTGCAAAAGGAGGTTTTAAATAAATAAAAAACGGTCACTGCACGGTGCGCGCGCGACATAGTGGTCCACATCAACGAATGGCTCAGGCCTGTTGTTTCGGCACACCGACCTTCGATCCTAGCAACGTGGAACGTAATTACTTAGCGTTAATTGTCTATTGGGCGCAGAAGCAGCAAGCCACGCCGACCAGTAAAGTGTACGCGAACCTTCGCAAAGAAAAAAAAGGGCATCGCGCTAACGAACGCGACAGCTGCTGCGCGAGGCGTCAAGTTTTCGTGCCTCCATCGATCCGCGGCCTTCCACATAGCGGGAAATATGTGCCGGCTCGTACACACAATAGCGGCAACCGCTGTATACGCGGAACACCGCTTCTTTGCTCTGCACGATGACGTCACGCACAAAGGCGCCTCGCAGCAAACAGAGAGAGAGGGGGGTAGGTTTACACCCGCTACAGGTGCCAACAATGCGAAGCCGGAGCAAGTGGCTGATCAAGAAGGAGAATAAGAAGCCGTACGACGAGCACAAGGAGGTAGAAACAAAAAGAAGGGCGGGAAAGAGAAAAGTTGGCGGGAAAAAACGTGGCCGCGATGAATCGCCCCCCTTCGTCACATCTCTTGTTAGCGCCAAAACAGATGAGGGGGGAGAGATATGGAGGCGTGAGTGCTTTTATATTACGATCACTATCGCGACGAAGCCACGGGCGGCAGCGAGAGGCAAATAAAGACAAGAATCAACTAAGTGCGCCAAAAACAGCAGCGGCGGCACGCGCGTACTCGCACGCAGCGTGCATCAATGCGGTCTTCTCACTCCGAAGGTGGCGACGCGGTCGCGTGGTGGGTATACGCGAAGAGCGTGCAAGCGCGAGACGACGCAACTGCGGCGTCGGAGACTAGCAGTAAAGGCCCGACCACACGTACCCGTTGCAGCGCGTCAGCGCGTGGCTTTCTGACGCGGCGTCGCGCCCACTCCCTATGGAGAAAGAGGGCGCGTGGCTACTCGAGGCTGCGCGCCCTTTCTCTCCATAGGGAGAGGGCGCGACGCCGCGTCAAAAAGCCACGCGCTGACGCGCTGCAACGGGTGCGTGTGGTCAGGCCTTAAAGGCCTGACCACATGTACGCGTTGCAGCGCGTCACCGCGTGGCTTTTTCACGTGACACCGCGCCCTCTCCCTAAGGAGAGAGAGGGCACGTGGCTACGAGAATCTGCGCGCCCTCTCTCGCCATAGGGAGAGGGCGCGGCGCCGCGTCAAGAAGCCACGCGCTGACACGCTGCAACGCGTACATGTGGTCAGGCCTTAACGTAGCCAGAATTTTTATTTTCCGGGAAGGAGGTGGGTGGGGGGGGTTCAACCATAGATCATGCGTGCGTGCGTTTGTTCATGTGCATGTAAAACCGGGGAGGTGTGGGGGGTGGTGTTTGAACCCCCCCCCATCCTCTCATTCCTTGGTCTCCCCGGTCTTCCCATGCGCCTGGCTTTAAACGACCCCGACGTTTCGCTACAATACTATCGAAGCTATCGATAGGTCATTTACCGATAGCTTTGCGTCACGAGTAGCGACACAATGCAGTTCAAGCCTCTAGCGTCCGCACGGTTCCCCGTTATGGGGAGCCAGGTTTGCCCGCAATAATATTACTAAATAATAATAATAGTAGTAATAATTAATAATAATAATAATAATAATATTATTATTATTATTATTATTATTATTATTATTATTATTATTTAGTATTGTAGAAGGCCAATTCATCAATACTCTTCAATTAAGTTACCACTAAAGCGTCTCTTTAACGCGAAGGCCTCTAGGATTTACAAAATATATAAATCTCCCCAACTATTCCGGGGTTTCACATGCCAAAAAGAACAATACGCGAAGAACACCTTACTGCGCATTGAATTTATTCATATGCGTGGTTCATTAACGTTCATATGTAAATCCAATTACACAGGGTCACTTTTTTTTTCTTTAAATTACGCTCTCCGGCGAAATGCTTCCGCGCCGCGTTGCCTGAAGCTTTCTCAACCTCGTTCTCCGGTGTGCGTGTCAACTGCTCACAGATATAAATATATTAGCCTCCATTATTAAGGGACGGAGCACTTTAGGGGACCGGGGTGTGCTGTCGTCGTCGCTTGGCGTAACGCTCCATGTGTAGGCATATTGAGCGCGCGCTCGCGCAAAGAACAAGTCTTCTTCCTCTTGTACTTCGAGCGCCTTGATGATGATCACTTATCATCGGCAAAAAAAAAAAAAAAGCAGCTAGTGCGCTCGGCGTAACGCTGGCAAAACCACGTCTAAAAATAGAAAAAAAAATAGAGGCAGCAAGCACGAAATTAAAAAGAGAGAGAAATGAGAAAATAGGAAGAAAAATAGAAAGAACATGAAAGAGAAAGAAATAGATAAGGAGAGAGGAAGAAATAAATAGAAACAAAGAGAGAAAAAGACGAAAAAAAAAACAGAAGAGGAGAAAAAGAAAGAAAGAGAGAAAGAAAGAAAGAGAAAGCCGAAGAGAAACAAAGAAGGCTGCCCAGCTCCGCACTTCCTTCAGGATTGGCACCCCTATCATAGTGCAAAAGCTGCCTTATTATTTTTTTTTTTATCCGTCCCAGTTCGCCAGTCTTTCCTCGAAAACCAATCAAGCACTGCGCATCGCTGGCTTCAATAGACCCTCGGCTGATCAACGCATTTGGCGCGACACTCGAAGAAACTATTTCCGGACGAGAATTTCCGTGAAGAGCACGCTCTCAGTGTATTCCCTGGTGCACTGCATAGCGGATGTGCGCCTCTCCAGCGATTCTCCGAGTACTACAGAAAGCACGCATCAATGCCGTCTCCATTCATTCAGCCTATTGAAGGGGCTGTTATGAAAAGGCGGTTTACCCACGAACACGGCCGGTGCATACGTATAGCAATTATACACGGGCGTATAACTGGAATGCCATTCATCCAAATATAGACTCAAATGTAGTACGGTCTATGTGAACCATTATGGGCCAGCTATGAGGCGCTTTGAAGTAAACCCCTTTCAGTGACGTCCTGAAAGACTCTTGGGCGAAATAAATTTCATCGTGGACACTCGGCATAAGGCGCGATCTTCTCGATATGTTTTCAGCAAGCAAAAAAAACTTATTTAGCAATGCACACGGCGCCGTTACTTTCATGAGAGACAAAAAAAAACAAATGTTTAGCATATAGTGCGGCTGGCCGATGTCCAAGTACTATACGTATTCGAAAAAATGTTAATGTTCTACCCGATTCGGCCTCCAATATTAGTGCGCCTAGAAAGCTTATTATTACATTATGATATCCTTAATAGCATTACAAAATATTATACTGTAACAGAGTTGTACACTAACCTAAATCATTCGGTACAGTGCTTACGGTGAGCGGCTGCTAACCATGGAAGGTTGCGGGTTTGATTCCGGCCGCGGCGGTCGCATTTGAGATGGGGGCGGAATGCTAAAGGCCCGTATATACTGTGCGATGGCAGGGCACGTCCAAGAACAGAATGCCGAAATTTCTGGAGTTCTTCACTACGGCGTGGCTCACAATCATATCGACACGTAAAACCTCCTGAAAATATTACTAACCTACAAATGTCATATACAAGTATAAGCTTTAGTGGTGGATGGCGCCTGCCACCGCACCGTTTCAAAGTATTCATACGCAGTCATCATCGTCTTCACCACTCGGCGGAGTTGTCGGCCCGGCCATGCAAAACCATCGAGGCCTTGCACAAGAACCATGGAGACGAGTTGATACTGGTTAATAATTGTTGCGGTTCGACGTTTTCCAAAACCACGATACACTCAAACCTCGATATAACGAACACGGATATAACGATTTATCGCTTATAACGAAGTGAAAAATAGTCTTATATATACAGTGCTCCAAATATATGCTTACAACGAATTTTCGGATATAACGAAGTATTTTCGTGGCAGGTGTGACTGTTATAATTGGGTTTGAGTGTATTATTATTAGGAATGCCGCAGAGGAGGGCTCCGGAAATTTCGAACATTCTTAAACGGGCACGTAAACACGGGCCTCACGCATTTTCGCCTCCATCGGAAATGCGGCCTCCGCGGCCGGGATTCGATCCCGCGACCTTGCGGGTCAGCAGTCGAGCACCATAACCACTAGCGGACTGGTTGCACATGTTCATGGCGCGGCGCACACGACGAAGACACGAAGTCATAAAGGAACACGCTGAACTTGGAACTTAGTATACCAAGCAATACTTTGACTTGGGCGAGTTCGTCATACATGCTTAGCTGTACATGCTTTCTGATATATATATATATATATATATATATATATATATATATATATATATATATATATATATATATATATATATATATATATATATATATATATATAGTCAGGAAGCGTGATTAAAAAAATGTCACCTACACCCACGAGTTGTCACACAGACATTTTTCACTAAATCAACACGTGGGCGTATAGAACTTACACCCACGCGTACGTAGTTGAGATAAAGGTTACGCCATGGGCTGTGAGAATGCGCGGGTGCGGGCGACATTTTAAAAATGAGTTTGCTTTCCAATAGACTTATTAGCGAGTTCAGCACTGTGTTATCTTTTTCATTATTAATGTTCTTTTCCTCTACGTTGCCTCTTCCTGCACGCATGTCACGTCGATGCTTTTCAGCCAACGTTTCCCCAGACTAAAGGTTGCAACTATACTCGGCGACAACTTATCTTTACATTGGAGTGAAGGCTACGGAGGCGCGGCTTCCGCACATTAGTGTTGCTCCGCAAGTAGTAAGGCAGCTTGCGGTTGCTTTCGGTTTTGCTCGCCCACATCGTTAACGCGTTTAGAAAAACATATACATGAAAATTGATGAATGGGAGAAACATTTCAATTGTTCAGTGTACATTTTAGTGTCCTATCACGAGTATATTTTTGTTGGAGAACTATAAATAGCGCATTTGCGGCCGCACACTGACGTCACGGACGCCATGTTTCCTTGGAAAACGGGTGGGCTGAAAAGGTGGTGCTTTCTAAGAAATGCAAAGAAAAGGAAGGCATTCTTGCGAGGTGAACAATAACTGTACTTTACCTACAACCTTCCCGCAACATTTTCAGTCACATAATAAATAAAACAGTATTTATCTCAGCCGGGCAAATGCTAAAATTATCGGTAAACTTAAGTACTATTTTTTTTGGCGCGGTAGGAGGCATGCGCTTTGGTTCTCTAGCTTCCACAGTGCTGTCAAGAAAAGGTTGTCGCCGAGTATAGCACTCTTTCGTTTGTCTTTGAATATGTATACCACCGAACATGTATCTCCAAAAATATCGACACTCACTTCACTGTTGTCACCGTGCGGCGATCCCTCGTAGCCCAATTTGATGCTCGCTCTATACGCACAGACGTGCGCAGAAGGGGGGGGGGTGTCCCCCCCCCCCCACCCCCCCCCCAATTTATCCAATGGGGGGCGCTCATTCTGCCCCATACTTTCACTCAATCGGACCTTTCACGTCATTCTTTATTGAACAGGGTTACAGCTACGCATGTTTTTTGGCGATAATGGCGACCAAGAACCCCTCCTGATGTTGCATTTAAACAAGGACTGTTTACTCCTTACCTTTGCCCCCCAGAGAGGCGGGAACCAATAGCAGGCCTCAGAAAGAAGCTGGTCATCGCTTCATTTTAATTTTAGGGGCGAAACTTCTCAGGACCTAGCCTTGTCTTCCGTTGTGGCTCACGGTATAGAACCGTTGCTATAGTCGAAACATATGTGAGACACAAAAAAAAAAAAAAAAAAAAAAAAAAAAAAAAAAAGTGTTTTACAATAGACTTCAACGCAGACATAGCCTAATTATAAGGTAAGAGATCGCTGTTCCCGGCGAAAATAACCTATCGAGAAGAGTATTGATGAGTTGATCTCTACTAAAATGTGCCTAGATGTTGAGGCTTCCCAAGGAAACCTGCAACACAATGACACACGTCGAGCCCCAACAAAATTACCCACGTTAAAATGCTATCTTGCCACCGGTAAGATGGCGGATTCTTGGATTCACTTTCGAGGCATATCCTCCCCTTGAGCAATTTTCTAAATCCTCCTTGAATTGCCTAAGACGACCGGAAGGCGAAATAAATTTACATTTCTATAGACACTTTGTCACTCAATTTACATTATACGAGGCAATGCTTGGGTAACGTACGTTTACTCACCGATACGATATTCAGAGCTTCGCCCACTCGTCACGATTCACTTCGTGGAGATGCGTAATTTTTTTTTCCATCTATTGCGGAGCTAGTTTCCTTACGGACTCGAACAACGGAGGGGGGGGAGTGAGGGGGTGTAACTTGTAAGGGGTAAGTTCCCCCCCCCCCCCCCAATCCCCCCTTCAACGTAGAACACTGCACACACCTACGTCTATACAAACCAGCGACGCCTCTCGACTGGCTGTAGACGCGAACGAATGCCCTAAGACCCCGGAGCTACGCACACATCGCGTTAAAAGCCGTAAACAAACGGGGTTTCTCGAAATGCGGCGCACTTGCGCGCGCGCAGCTATAGATACGATGATAGAATGAATGCAGCTACCATATTGTTGAGTGCCCTCTCGTGTTTTTTGATCCGGCGTGCCGGTCGGCACTTCGCTCGCTTTTTTCTCGGGGATAATAAACATTTCCCGGAAATCTGCGCGTTTGCCTCCTCCGTGCATGCATGGTTTTGTTGACTTCGACGGTTCTTCTTGTACACCCCTCCCCAACCTGGCCATTCCCTACGCCCTCACGCCATGGTACGTTGCTCGCCGAGATCCAATGCGCGAACGGTACACGGCGCTACTCCGTATTACCTCCAGCGTTTCCGAGGACGCCTTTCGAAATTCCCTCTCTCCTCTCTCTCCTTAATTTTTTTTTTCCTTCCACCGACCCCGTAAGAAGCCCCTCACCTCATGAAGACGAGAAAAATAGCGCTGAATGAACGGGGACACAAGAAGAAGACACACAACACAGTGTGTTGTGTGTCTCCTTCTTGTGTCCCCGTTCATTCAGCGCTATTTTTCTCGTCTTCAGAATTATTGAGAACTAACAGACAATGATGCCAAGGAAAGTACAGGGGACGTTATTAGAAGTAATTGTAATGTAAATGTGAAGAAAGAAAAAGTGGACGAAAAAGATAACTTGCCACCGGGCTTCAGGTGGTATGCGAGGGATTATTAGTCAGCTGCCAGCTCGTAATAAGATCACGTGCTACGTGACGCCTACAGGCAAAAAGAGTGTTCCACACTGGCCGTAATGGCAACAGGCGGCGCTGACTGCCGCTCCCATGTTTAAATGCACATATATACCCTATAAAGTGGACGGAGGGATGACCGCCACCGTAGCTCAGTGGTAGAGCATCGGACGCGTTATTCGAAGGTCGCAGGTTCGGATCCTGCCGGTGGCAAGTTATCTTTTCGTCCACTTTTCTTTCTTCACATTTACAGTACAATTACTTCTAATAACGTCCCCTGTACTTTCCTTGGCTTCATTGTCTGTTAGTTCTCAATAATAATGTGTTTAACAAAGAAACGAGCCCTTAAGTTCCCACTTCTTTCCTTCGTCTTCAGAATGTACCAACAAGCCCAAATTTCAACAGTGCCCTCACCTCATGTCTCACGTAGGCAACGAGTTTCCAACGAAATCAGCTAATCTGGCATTATTTCATAGTCCCTGGAGTATTGAGGGACCATGATTATTTATTTATTTTATTTGTCAAATACTGTCAGCCTTTCACAAGCCATTTCAAGAAGTGGATTTGAATATTTGTGTCATGCGTTTCCGTGAACTCCGGTGGTCATAATTCTAGCGGTGTATTTAAGGGACGCCTTCTCTGTCATGCGCATTTTTTTTAACAGCCTCGAAGCGCGGATATTAATAATAATAATAATATCTGGGGTTTTACGTCCCAAAACCACGATATGATTATGAGAGACGCCGTATAGTGGAGGGTTCCGGAAATTTTGACCGTCTGGGGTTCTTTAACGTGCGCTCACATCGCGCCTCCATCGAAATGCGACCACCGCGGCCGGGATCGAACCCGCGACCTTCGGGTCAGCCGCCGAGCACCGTAGCCACTGATCCACCGTGGCGGACAAAAAGCCCGGATACTATTATTATTATTATTATTATTTAAGTCAGATTTACCGCTAGCGACCTTTGTATAGGAATCACTGCTCACTCGAAAAACTCCCTTTCAGCAAAGCTACACACACGCGCAATCGACAAGGCGGGCAGACGTATATGCAGAGCTTCTACGAGAGCCCGGCTTTTTCTTCTCTTCATCCTCGGCGCACACCTGATGGAAACGCTGCCGTATATATATAAATATAGTCTCCACCCCTGCAGCGTGTGTAATAATGTGCGGCTGCTCTATGCTTCTCTATCCCCTCCCCCCTTCTTATCGCCATTAATCCTGGTCTAACAGGCGGTTTAAGGGTGCGCGACCCGCCGCCCGTGGATCCCCCCTCCCTCGTCGTAAGCCGATTTGCCATCGACTTTTCGCCCGACTGGCTCGCACGAAAATCGCCCGCCCGCTTATTTCGGCGAGCTCAGTCGGGCGACGGCGATGGTCTGCAGCCCGTTTCCAAATATGGTAATTCCACGCAGAACATCAAAGAAAGAAAGAAAGAAGGAAGGAAAGAAATCCGTGCTCTTGCGTGGTTCGCTTCGCTTAATCTTACGTAGCGGTTTTTTTTTTCTTTGTACGTCTGGCGCTGTACCTTCGGTAGAGCTATTTTTTTTTCTTTCGCAAATGGAGTAGCGTTTTTGATCTGACCCAGAATAAAGGAACAAAAAAAAAAACAAAAAAAAAAAACAAAAAAGCGAAGAAATAAAGCTTATTTAAGGAGACGCTGTAGAGAAGCGTTAAAACGACTCGCACGCTTATGCAATGTTCTCCGAAAACCTGCACACGTTTGTCGATTTCGCTGAGATTGATCGATTGTTAGGCGGTAAAATGACCAAAGAAGTGACGCTTTTTTTGTTCTTTTTTTAAGGCGGAAGCCTTAGATACGCCTCATCGAAAGCGAAAAGTGACCGTCATCGGTGTCAACACGAAGTGATGCAAAAAAAAAAAAAAAACATCATGTGGTGACGTCAGCATGACGTCACAGACCAGTGCTTGTGACGTCGTGTGATGACGTCATCCCATTGCGTAATCACTCGGTCAAAGGTCAGCCGATCCCGGAGGCCCTGCGAAATCACGTGAGGTCACTCTCTTAATTGGCTCGTTTACAATAGCGGTGTGTGTGAGTGTGTGTGAGTGAGTGAGTGAGTGAGTGAGTGAGTGAGTGAGTGAGTGAGTGAGTGAGTGAGTGAGTGAGTGAGTGAGTGAGTGAGTGAGTGAGTGTGCGTGCGTGCGTGCGTGCGTGCGTGCGAGTCGTGGATCAACAGAAACGAAGCGTATACGCCTCAACGAAGTGATCTGCGCACGCGAAGCGACAAGTTCAAATGGCTCGTAATCCGCCTTTTGCATGTCTGTGTGGCGCCCCCCTCGCGGACTCTTCAAGAAACAAACCGTGGGGCGTCGCGCGCGTCTGCTGCCTCTGCCACGACTGCCACTGCTGCTGCATAGCACAAAGCTTGGCAACGGCACATGTGCTGATAGCCCCGTCTGAGTGTTGTGGCATGGAGCCACCTGGGGGGTATTTACATACCCAGCGGGTTCTTTTCTGTGACCACCGGGTCGATGAAAAGGCCAGTATCAATGAAAATGATGAGCAAGAAGCAGTTGAATGCCTTCATGGCAGCAAGTGGTGCGCGGTGCTCCGGGCAAACCACGAAAGCGCAGAAATTCTGCGATGAGGGTTACGTGCGCAGCCTCATGTTGAATGAGTTGACTGCCGCGTCCACGTGCGGAGTTCCGAGAAGCATTTTCCTCCCGTCAATGAAGGGTGGCTGCTACATTGTGCATGCAGTCGTGAGGAAGACCACATGCGAGGTAGTGGCATGTCACTGCCTCTGCGCAGCCGGGTAAATATATTTTTTGTTTATTGTCGCATTCATACTAATCATATGAACTACCGGGCCTCTGCTTGGGCTGTTTCGTGCCGTTGTTGCTTCAACGTTTTACTACGGGACCGCGGAGCAATGATTTTACGGAATGGCATGCTTCGAAGCGTCTATCGCGAGTACCTCGCGTCTGGCCCACAGTGTTCGCTGGCCTGCACATTCATATCGAGGGAACGTGATCCTACGATACATGCGTTACACGATTTTAGCACACCAGAACAGCTGGCGCCGATCGAACGCGGCACGCTGAACCTGTCTTGAGCTATGTATTTTTGCGAGTGTCGTTTAACCGAAATTGCAGTGTCAGGGAGAGTTGGCCGGCGAACCTACAAAATCTGTGAAAATCGCACTACGGCGACCAAAAAAAAAAAAAAAAAAGGCACGCACGTGGAAACTTCGCAAGATTTATGAATCGGTGCGCGGCAGTGACGTCAACAGTGAACACAGGCAGATTTCTTTTATTTTTTTTTCTTTCTCGCCGAACAGCGAATGTGCTTTGACAACATGTATGAACCGCTGAACGTCGGTGAATGACAGGCGACGAAAGTGCACCCTTTCGCATTCCTTATGTTCCAGCGGACGATTTACGGCGATTGTTTTCCGATTTATAGAAGACGCCAAAGTAAACAACAGCGTAGTTATGTTGAGACCAAAGCGAACCAAGGCGCAATTAACCATACTTTGCTGTTGTCGTCATTCCAAAACAAATACAGAAAGCATGTCGTACAAAGAAAACCCGTAGCTCAAGCTTCGTCGCTATAGCTGAACTGCTGTGCGACGAGAAAGACACAAAGCGCCCCTTTATTCCGCGCCCTGCATGAAACGTGACATGTTATTCGCGTACAACATTTAGTTAGCACACACACCGTTAATGAACTGCTTTTCGCACTGCCTTGCAGAATCCAAAGGCTGCCACGAACTGCCGTCTTCATTTTGGCGCCTCACAGCCCTGATAGTGCCACGCTTCGCGGTGCTGATGATCGCGTTTCACCGACGGGAAGTGGAAAAAATGAATGTTGCTGCTGGGCACGCCTCACGAAGTGCATCCATAAGCGGCATTAGTTGCCGGCATCGAGCTCACAGAACCAGATATATAGATAAATATATTTGTTGTGCCACCCGCACGTGCCAACACTACTCTCACCACCAATGCCGCCGCGGAAAAAGAGGCGGCGTCTGCAACGGCGCCCCACAGACAGTTTCCCAGATTTGCCGCCAGGTGGCCGCGCATGCGCTGTAGAGGCATGCAAAAGGCGGATTCTAAAGTGTCAAAGGCGATGAATTGAATTCAACAGCGGCGAGGCACTGACGCTATAAAGCGCGCGCATCAATGAAAGAAGCGCGTCCGCGCATAACACACGAGCAGTCGCGAACGCCAACCCATCGATACATGCGACGAGTCATGATTCACACACGACGTAGTACACGTCAGCGAGCAGCAGCTCCGAATGCATGCCCACGCGCGTATATAGTATAACATGTTTCGCTGTAAGCGGCTTAATTGCCTACGCACTTCATTTATATCTATCCATGTATCATTACCGTTCTAAATTCACACGCAATGTATCGAGCCCATTTGCATACGCCGCATGAAATGTTAGGAACAACACAGCGCTAGTAGTTGGAAGTTCCTCGCGACGGACGTACTATGTACATTGCTCGAGATAGACACTCCGACGAAGCTGCGCGTAAACACTTAAACTGAAGACACGCAGTCCAACTAATATACAGCTGCTGTGACGTGGTATTCGCTGCTGTATGGATAGCTGTATACGATTCTCCAAAGGTTCAGAGCAACGCGACACGCGTGCGAAACTGTAGTCTCTTACATTAGGAAGTTCGGCTTGTTCATCCGAAACAGCTCGACATGTTCCAGTTGATTCTGGCAAGTGCAGCCTTCGCTTGTTCGCTTAATTGGCATTTAGAAAGACAGTCGCGCCGGCGTGTTATGGAAGACGCTCCGACGCAGCTCGTGACGTCAAATATTTGACGCATAAATAGACTGTTACTGGGGATCGTATATCTGTCACGAGGTCATCTAAGCGTTGCACAGTTGGTCGAGTTGAGACTTCAGATTGTTGCTTTCGTCACTCCCTTCTTTTTTTTACGCCTCACGGCGCGTCCTATTTCGAATCGCTGTGCATTATCTCTCGAAGAATGCGAACCCCCCCCCCCCCCCCCCTCCAACCCCAAACACAAATATTGTATATATATCGGTAGCGTAGCCAGAAATTTTTTTCACGGAGGGAGGGTGTTAAAGCATACTTTATGGAAGTGTGTATTGCTGTAATCTGACTTTCCGTTAAACGGCCACAAGTTCGGCCAAATAAACAGTTTCATCTTGGACATACCGACTGCCGCCTCTGTCAACGTCACGACCACGTGACAATATACACATGGAATATTGAAATATTTAAGGGGCTCTGAAAACCCCTCAACCCCCCATGGCTGTGCCAATGATATATATATATATATATATATATATATATATATATATATATATATATATATATATATATATATATATATACACTCGCACGTTGGAGTACAATACGACTCCTCTTATAATGATTACGATGCACAGTCGTGGACTACGGCAATGCGAACGAGTTAGGCTTAACTCAAACGCGTTCACTCAGTCTTGTTTCAGCCAGTAAGCTTAATAATGCCGGCATGATTTCGGCTTGCACGCTTAATGGCCTAAAAGCACCTTCGGCAACCACGTACAGTTAGCACAGGTGAAACCTGCATTCTATATACTCCCCCAATTTCTTGTTCGTGTTTTCATCTGCTCGCGAAACGTTCCTCTAAACTCGTAATAGAGGGTACACACTTGCACGTGTTTATGGCTGCAGCTCCCTCCCTGGCGACCCGTGAGTTAACAGGAAATATATTTATAGCCCGCTTGACCTTTTCTTTCATTTTTAAAGTATTACACACAGATCAATGTCAGACTGGCGCGCCTCAGCCAATAACAACGCCGACAGCGGAAGCCATATGAGTTTTCCTTCCCCATAGCTGTTGCCATGACAACAGCCATCTATATAATACGAAGGAGTTGAATTTCCACTCTTTTTGCTTTTCTTTTTCATTAAGTAGGTAAACCCATAAAAATGTCCTCTTTGCGCAGCGCCATGCGTCGTCGACGGCGAAGAACCGGCTACACGGCTAGAAGCGAGAGAGTATCGTTTATATATATATATATATATATATATATATATCTTTCACAACATTACAACGAAAGACAGCGTTGTATGTCAGCGTTGATTAGCATAAAATAGAGCGTAGTATGTGCATACATGCGTGTATGCGGTTCGATTCAACAGGATACTGCAGTTTTCCGCGTCACTGCCGAATTGCGACATATGCAGTCAGCGCCGAAAGTTTAGAGACCATAAGAAGAAGATGAATATTCCCGCTGCTTCAGTATAGGCAGCGTTGGATTCAGATTTCCGGCCTCTTCTGAAACGCGCAAGTATACATGGACTGTGCGGTTCGAGCGAATAGAGTCACAAGTTGCTTGGATATTGGAAGTCTTCAGAGACCTAGATGTCTAAAACTTCTGACGACGACTGCACGTGTACCGATGAGTTTGTGCAGCGTCATATGGATACCAGACCAAAACACTTAATCATAAAGACTGATAAATCGCTACTCGAGATCCCCACTGTCGGTATAGTATCGCGATATGTCAGTTATTTCAAGAGATCGTATACATAGGTCAAAATTTCATTTTTTTTTTAATTTTACGCCGGAAAGAGAGCACCCGAATGTCAGAGTGACGACACCAATTTCAATGCCCTTACCTTTCACGTTTAGGACATACTGCCTAATTTGACATTTGGATAACACAGCTAGGTTATTTCGCATGGATCCCGTAAAAAAATCAATGAAACTCATTTTTAACCAACGAAGAAATATATTGCAGAAGAAGTGACATTCGGGCGAGTTGGATGTGGTTATAAACATGTTGAGTGGTTCAACCTCTGGCCTGATTTGCTTCTTCGCGCTGAACTGCTTAGCGTGAATACTTGTATGTAGGCCCTAGCAGGCGCTGACAATAAGGACAACATCACGGCAAGTTAGTGCGGGAATCGCAAGAAGGCGTCGCCATATGTTTTTTTTTTCTTTCTTTTTTTTTTTTCTTTTCTTTTTTTTACGAAGCTGTTTCAAGCACTGGCGTGGCTCCGCGGCAGAACCCCTGGTTGCCACGCAGAAGGCCTGGGTTCCATTCTCACTCAAACCGAAGATTCTTTTATTGTTTGTTTATTTTCGTCTATCTCGAATTTTCGCCCACAGGCCGATTTTTCGCTCGCTACCGATGACGCCGACGCCGGGATTTCTGCAAAACGAGCTCATTAACGCTGTCGCGTTAAAAGGTATAATCTGCCAATACAAGAATAAAAAATCGTGTTGTTTTTTTATTTAGCTTCATTTTAATCCCATTACAACCCCCCCCCCCCCCCCCCCCCACACACACACACAGACAGACAAGTCGGCGCAGTACAAAAACCGTGTCGCATCGAGCAGTACACTATATAGCATGTCGAAACGTGTCTTTTTTGAAGTCGCGCGCGCGCATGCATAATGTTTCCTTTCCACGTAGCGTTCCCATGGCGACCGAATGTGCGCGCTCATTAGGCCCAGATCGAAAATAAGCTATCGATTTCACTTCGCGCTCTCCAGCCATATAACCAATAGAAGAAGAAAAAGTTCCGAAGTCCTGCTATAGCATCGCCTGTCGTCAGCTGTTCGCGCAACGCCCACGTTTATAAAAGAGCGCGCTGCTGTATCGCCTGCCCGCGAACTGACTTGCTGCATTTTACATCCCAACAACGTCAACAAGGGATCGTTTTCGCGTGCCTTTTTGCTTGCCACTAGAGTTTCTGGTCTCGCGATCGCACATCTCGGTATCGGGCATCCTTGCTTCGTCTCCATAATTTGGTTCGCCATATTTAGAACAGGGATTTAACTGCGTACTTTTGTTAAGTTCACGCTCACAGTTCGCAGCAAGACAACCTTTTAGAGTCTGCGCAAGAAATTCTGACTTGTGCTACTCGCAGTGGACGCAAGCACTGGCCCGCACGCTCTTTACTCGTAAACCGCACGGGCAGCAATGAAATGCGTGTCTTTCTAGGGAAACATACGGTATTAATACGAACAACTGCTGCGTAGCGGGACAGACGGGAACGTCGGGAGTCGAGAGGGCGCGTTCACCGCTCCTTCGTCTCCCCCTTTCCATGGCTCCCTTCAATCGTCGTATATTAAGGCGGTGTACAAATATAGCCTTATTTAAGCAGAGATCGCGGGATTATTTCCAGGGTCCAGTACGCGAAGAGACGGTTTCCGCACTCGGCGTTACAGGAGAACCATATAGGGACACAATTATGAACCGCTCGCAGCACACATATATGTTCGTCGCAAATCAACTCCACAACGCACACTCGCCCAATCATATATGTCCGCGGGGGGCTTATACGCATTCAGCGTGGCTCCAGTGGCATCATGTACGCGTCCAGAATACGGCCATAGCTCGGCATGCAAGATGGACGATGAAAGAGGTGTATACGCCACACGCTGCTGAAGGCTGGCGGTGGACGCGAACATCGGAGTGATGGAGGTGTCACGGCGTCGCCAAATCCGAGACGTCAACGACCGGCGGGGACGCCGCTATGATAGTTCGGCTGGTCCAGGAAGCTCCTTGACAGGCGTATCTTGCCCCATACAGACAGGCCGAGAGACGACAATGATCGTGTTCATGCTGCTGCTGCTGCTGGCTGCACCCTATCGTAAATGGCGTCCGCAGACGTGCAGAAAGAGGACCTCTCGGAAGCGCCATTCTGGTCACAAGCCACCAGGTCTTCACGCGATAATATATATATATCCCTCTAACTTATACTACAACGTCAGCCCTAAATCACCTTGGGATGTCGACTTTCGTTACTGTTTTCATTGCTCCGCTTTCTAGCTCGCTCTGGATGTAGCGCGGAGTAACAATTCTTTATATCTGCTATCGACGTGAAACAAAGCTTAAGTTGGTAGTGCGCCTCTTTCCTGTCGTCTAAGTTTCCTAACTTTGTTACTCCGCGCTACGACCAAACCTATAGCGATGACGTATACCAGCCTGCATCGACACCTTTTTTCGACATTCCCCATTTTTTCTTGAGACAAGCCAGCAGGACGATTTACAATCCCTCTCTGTCCGACAGCATCTCACGAAGTCACCGACGGCAGCACCCTTGAAGTCGCGCGCACGACCGAGAGCTACAGCGGCGATTTAGGCAAGCCCACAGGATCCGATCGGTTTCCATGGCGCAATCTCCTCACGCACACGCTGAGTCAGTCGCATAAGACAATGGCTCTGCAGCGTGGACACACTCAACCGGCGTATACCGCACTCGAACATACCTGCAGCTGCGCGTATTGTGCAAGAAAAAAAAAAAAAGACGACAGAAGGAAGATTTTGAGGACTCGCTCGGAAGAAGACATCGTGGGTTGACATGGGCCGTCTATTCTCTCTGCGGTGTCTGAATGTCGGGGACACGGCATACGATGACTTAATAAATACGTAGCCGCGAAACGGACATTCGGCGCTGTTTCACAAGCACGTCAACGTGGCGACACCGCGGGCAACGGGGGGAACGCTGCAGACATCGCATGGAAGAATAAGCAAAGGCGTACACTATACACACTGACACGTGAGACACACACACACACAAAACGCGACATTTGCGTTGTCGGTTTCTGCCTCGTCTGACTCCGCTTTCAGTGCGACAGTAACTATATGGACACTCCAGCCGCACTCTTGCCGTCAGGTTGCATATATAAAGTCGACGGGCGACAAAATGTCGCTACGCGCAGCATCATACATGTCAGAGGAGTCAAACTTCCCCTCAGCCGGCGGGCCGCGGTCACGAAATCCGCAAGGGCCGGGACAGTAAAGATCTCCGAGCTGGAGCGGGGGGTCAGCTAACGCAGCCATTTGACAGAAGGCCTTTACCGTACCTCATAAGTGGATCACTTCTCAAGAGGATATGGAGTGAGGATTCGAGAAACACATCGATACTGACCTCCAGAATGACTGAAGTTCGGACGCAGATTCTGAAATATAGAGGCTGGTGAACGTATACCGAAGAAGTATTCAGACATTTTGGCGCATTATAGGAAGCAGAGGAAGCGGTACCCGCCGGCACACAAGAGTCTGAGTAGAGAGCAAGCGGTAAGCTGGAGAAGACTCCAGGCCGGAACTTACCCGCATGGAACATTGATGCACGCAATGTATCCAGGGACATACGGGTGGGACTGCAAGTTTTGCCCACCGGACACGCGCAACACCCTGCGCCACATGGTGCTGGAGTGCAAGAACAATCATAAATTACCACCATCATCAAACCCAAGCGAAAACGAGGAGAAAGAAGCGGATACAGAGGAAAGCTTCGAAGACCAGTGGGAGGCTCTGCTGGTGACCCAAGACCCTGACAACCAGCTACGACTGGTGAACAGGGCTCGGGCGGCGGCAGCGAGCCATGGCTACCTGGACTGAGGAGGCCACCCGCCTTAGGGCTGAAGTACAAAGAGCCTGGTCGAAAATAAAGTTCATTTCTCTCTTTATCCTCGGTTGTGTTTCAGCATGTGGTGACCACATGGGGTGCCTCGCGAAAAAAAAATTGTTGAGAACAGTCACGTCTGTGTAACCCATGAACATATAGGGGCTAAAAACAGTCATGCGCAGGTTGGTCCGTTAGCGTTTCAAAGGTCCGCGGGCCACTTTTTTGAGAACCCTGGTAGTACATGTACAGGTGCGACTGAGAGCGTGCGAGTGAAAGCGCGCAAGGGCGGCCGACGAACGCGGCTCAAGCGGAGAGGAAACACGCAGGCCGTCTATCGTCGCGCGAAAGGCGAGTCACCGCACATCGTATAACAAACGGAAACGACAGCGAAGAAATGGCATTTTCTTTTACTATGAGCGTTCGTAACGTGACGTCGGGCAACGAGTTTGAAAAGTGACGCGATTTATCGCTCGGATAAATTACGTACAAACGTATAATAAGACGAACAACGGAAACGAAGAGGGGCTTACTGCTGAGCAAGCAGCAACTGTCATGAGAAGACGCCAAGGAAGACTCCCTAACGCGACACGCCACCAAAAAAAGAAAAAAAAGAAAGAAGTCTTTTAAAACAAAGTTCGTATACAAAACAAGCTACTGTACGAACCCGACATCACGTGAGTTGATATTACGGGAAAGAAATAATAATAATAACAATAAAACGGAAAAATAAATCGTGCGAAGAAAGCTACAGCGGCATGAACCCATCCTCGCTATAGTGAAACAGGAAGAAACAAACGTACGCGTATAGTTTAAACAGAAAGACAGTCCGTTCCGGTAATCTTCTGGGTCACGTCGCGTGTCCCAAGAAACCAAGACTCCGAGAAATGGGAGCGGTCCACAGTGATGCGCATGAAGGAAAAAAAGAAAAAAGAAACGGCGCTTTTACCAGACCTCGATGGATGCGGGTACGGGTCGCTTTAAAGCTCCATAACCCGAGCCACAGTAACGCGAATTTAAAACCGACGGACGGACGGACGGACGGACACACGCACACAAAAAAAAAGAAAGAAAGAAAGAAAGAAAGAAAGAAAGAAAGAAAGAAAGAAAGAAAGAAAGAAAGAAAGAAAGACAGAAAAATGTCCGCCAATGTAGCTCGGACTGCGGCTTTATACCATCTTGTTTTTCGTTATATTTGTCCGTCTTGGTCCTGACATGTTTGTTTGTTTTTGTCGTCATTACTTAGGGGAGATATTTCACGCCGTCGTCCGCAGGGAAAAAATAAAAGGAAAAAAAATGCGGAATAAGCGGCGATTGTACAACCGTACACCGGAGAAAGTATTAAATTCGGCCTCGCGGACATCATTTGCCGCATTTTCCCCCCCCTTCTTATTCTTGTTGAAATCGCTGACCTTTTTTTTCCCCCTTTTTCGTCAACGCTGTAGCAACGCAGATAAGTACATGTACCAACCCAGACGGAAGCGCGTTTTATGCCCATCTGGACGCTTTTTTTTTTTCGTTGTCTCTTAATAATTTCTTTTAAGATAGTCGCCACGGCTGACTTAGCGGTAATTTTTTGACACATGGTAAGGTACAGTTTGGTGATGAACTAACTATAACGATGCAGACCTAAGGAGAAGCCGTCGAAATACACGGCGTCGCTTCGCGAGCATGGAGCGTCAATTTCACGATGGTGTCGCCAGCAGCCTTCACGGTACCTGCGAATTGCGTATACGTAACAAAGGCTATTCCTATAGGCTAATTCATCAGTTCCGCATAAATATTTCCTTTAAGACCGCCAATTCTGCCTCAATTAAGTGACGCGAGAAAGAACATCCTCTTCCACAAGGTATAATAGTATTCCAATCGACAAGACAACACCTAGACCACTTATTTCCGACCCCACATTCTAGCAGTGGGAATTAAGGCCAGCTCACTAGCTAAGATATTATATAACGACTAGCAACAAGAGGTGAACAGGGCGAAGCAGGTCACGTGGCCACCCACACACCGCGACGAGGACCCGGACCACGACGAGAATCAAACACCTCCTGCGCTTAAAGGTTTATCTCTCTCCCTGTCTGTCTCTCTCTAATAAAAATGAGGCCTCTTGTCTGAAACAAACCACTTACGGAGTTGACAAGTTTCAAAAGAAGCCTCTGTAATACTACCCGTGCTTTTATTAATGCATGGGTTAACGCTAATTAACTTAAGTAGTAACTAACCTTACGAGGCGAACGTCAATACATCTGCAGAGAACACTAGAGCATCGTTTTCAGGTGGGCGTGACGAATTGCCCGACTACTACCACTACCGAGAAATCCTCCGAACAACCCACATGATATGAGTGAACTCCGAGAATACGTCGCTCAGGTGAATCGAAGTTGAATGAAATGAAACGCCAGGTACGCAGGCACGACCGCACTACCGGTGAAATGCGTGAATGGCATCGCGACGTCAGACATTCCGTCGGAAACAGATATACATGATCGAGGAGGAGGCGCCCCTACGACTTCGAACAAAAGAGATGACCACAAAGATCCCACGCTTTTTCTTCGTAACAATCGTGCTACGAAACTTGATCTCGCGTGGACGGGAACAGTCGCGTGCATTACATAACGAGCGAGTGTGGTGACGTGAGCCATGCATCGGTTAGCAAGTGTGTACAGCTGTCTATGCACCGATGGGCTGACTTCATAAGCCGCTCAAATTTCGCGACGCCGTCGAGCCAGCTGCCTCTCGCTGCACGTGCAGATCAAATTAGTGCGCCGTAACTGCAGTCGGTGTTATCACTCGGCTCTTCTCCGTACAGAGACGCTGCAATGCAGACGTTGCTGCAAAACGTGGTCCATGCAGACAATATCAATGGCGGCAATGACGACACGCACGCAGGAAAAACACGTTTATCCGTGTAGAAAAGAGCTCAATTCCGAGTTTTTTTTTTATTTTTTTATTTATTTACTTTTTAATTTTTTTTTTTTTTTTTTTTTTTTTTTTTTTTTTTTTTTTTTTTTTGCGCACGTGTATCCCTCGACAACTGACGAGAAGGATAGGGAAAGGCTACACGTTGCGCGCACCGCCGCTCGCAATTCGGTCAGGCAATTTTCAACATGGCCGCCACTGAGCAGCTTTCGAGAGAGGGCGTGTGTCATATCCGAGAGACGAGGAAGTTGCACTGGCTGCCACCCTCCACCGGGGAGGGGACTGAAAGGTGACGAGGAGGAGAGAAGAAAGGGTTTTCCCCACCATTCTCGCGCGAAATATATTGATAAAATCCCAACAATTAACCAATCGAGAGGTGTGCCTGTGTATATATATAAACAAGCACCTTCTCTGCGAATGTCCACGCGCTTCGGCGCGTTAAGACAAGAACCCTGCAACACGTTAGACTTTATAATCACTCTTTGCCGGAACAAAGGGTCATAAGACACTGGCCGACCCCGTCCTCACCCCAAAAGGCTTTGAAAGGGTTGCTGCATGCGCTTTTTAAGGGCACCCGATCTTAGAGAAAAAGACTTTAAACAGTGTCCTAATCTACTTCCTTTTCTTTCTTGCTTGTGTTTCTTTACTTTTTTATTTTTTTTGCAATGTCTCTATTTCACTCGCCCCTTTCCGTTTTTCCCCAGCGCAGGGTGGCCAGCCGGTCTAAGAACTGATTAGCCTCCCTTGTATGTATACGCTTATTTTTTCTTTCCTTCCTTCGACATATACTACGTGTACTTCTAAGAAGGGAACTGAAGTATTGCCAAAAAAGAAAAGACCGGCAAACCAATCGGGCTACTGCTTCCCAGAAGACCATACTGTCGTTTTCTTTCGAAGAAAACTGTCCCCTGGCGTCGGCGCGCCGACCGACCGGGTCGATCGAAGGGGCCAGTTGATGCGCGGGTCAACGCACCGCGAGACCGTGGCGTCAAACCCTTTCTTTTTTCTTTTTCTTTTTTTTTCTTTCTCCGTTCCTCTCGCTCGTCTCATCACCTTGGCCACAGCAGAACGACATGGATCTCGCTGCCAATTCGCTCCCGGTCGGGGCTCGTTACAGGAGGACCAATGAGAGCTCCTTCTCGTCACCTAACGTAACCATGGAAGCTGCCGCGGAGTCCAGAAAGCATATAACTAGGGCACAAACGGAAAACAAACAGTAAAAAGCTCCTTGCTTCGCCGTGTGTACGTATCGCCTTTCACGGTACTGCGGGTTCTCAGAGATGAGGGTTCGGGAAACCGGTGAAGATGTATGTATATATAGCCTTTCTTTTTCATATATTTTTTTCGTTTATTTGTTGTAAGTTGCCAAAATCGCGATAAATAAAGGCACGGCCCTAATCCGCGGCTAAAATGAAGCGTGTCGGGTTAATTAAATATTGCGACATCTTGTCAAGAACCGTAAGCGGAATTTCAAACGTGGGCAAAACGAAGATGAAACAGCTTAAGACGAGCGATGTTCCTCCCCTTCGTTATGTCCACGTTTACGCGCTGTCGTTGACAACACGACTGACCGCGAAGTCGCCCAAAATGTGCACCGTTGGGGAAATGTGTCGAAACTCGGGTTATATACAGTTCCACTGCGAGGCAGCAAAAAAGACTCATTCGGGGCGTTCATTGTTTCTTCTACTTCAATGCAACTTTTCTCCTCGTTTTTTTACCTGGTTTTGCATTGCCTCCGTGATCGGACCAATGTGGAGCAAGCTACGATGTCGTGCGATGACGCCATCGCGTGACGTCACAAATTTTGACGATCCGTGGCTTCGTACGGTGAAGTCACGGTTCGCCGCCGATGCGGGACGCCCACGGTCAAATTTCGCGTTTGGTTATAAGGCATCTTAAGGCCTGACCACACGTACGCGTTGTAGCGTGTCAGCGCGTGGCTTTTCTGACGCGGTGCCGCGCCCTCTCCCTATGAAGACAGAGGGCGCGCAGCTTCGCGCAGCCACGGGTTCTGTCTCTCCATGTGGAGAGGGCGCAGCGCCGCGTCAGAAAGCCGCACGGCGACGCGCTGCAACGCGTACGTGTGGTCAGGCCTTTAGGCTTTCGCCTTAGGAGAATAAGGACGCGTGTCAACATCCTGGTAGCGGTTTTTGTCCAGGGTGGACCAGAAAAATCTGGACACCATATATGTAAGGTACAGATGGCTTGCCCGTATACGCTCAATACGTCGACGATACCTGGCGAGCGTCATGGAGTTATACAGCAGGGCAATGAATGTCGCTAGGTGGTTCATGTTGACCTTAAGTTTGCGCTGATTGGAAAATAATAACTGTCGGGGTTCTACGTCCCAAAACCACGATATCATCATGAGAGACGCCGCAGTGGAGGGCGCCGAAAAGTTGGACCACCCATGGGAGCCTTTAACGTGCACCTGGCACACGTTAGCACACCTAACGTACGCCTATAGTACACGGGTCTCTAGCATTTTCGCCTCCATCGAAATGCAGCCGCGGCCTGGATTCGATCCCACGACCTTCGGGTCCGCAGTCAAGCGCCATAACCTCCGACTGGAAGGCATCACGAGAAAAAAACAGGCAGACACGGGTGAAACAGGACCGAGCGCAACTTTCAACTGTTTTATTTAACATGCACGCGTTGTTCGTATAAAAATAGCACAAAGTAGAGATGAAAGCGACAGGAAAAACGCCGCACCCATCCAACAGTATACAACAGCATTCTTTTCCGCTTGTGTCATCGAAATTCAATTTCCGCAGGCGACAAACTTATCGATGGCGCACTGACGCAACTTGTTTGCACACACACATGGTAGACGCGATAGCTGGTTCGCAAATAACCCTTTGTCCTCACTTACTCCTACTGATCACCTGTTTTTTCCAAAGCAGCTATCAGGGCTGCTATGGGAGCGGTGCAGAGAAGTGGCGTCAGTGCACCATTGATAAGTTCGTCATCTGCGGAAATTGAATTTCGATTACACAAGCGGAAAAGAATGCCGTTGCAGTGTAGGTGGGGGGATGGTGCTTTTCCTGTTGCTTTCGTGTTGTGCTATATATATATATATATATATATATATATATATATATATATATATATATATATATATATATATATATACACATAGGGTGTTTCAAGAAATGTGCCCAATATACTTTAAAAATCAGGAAAATGCGGTATTAGCTCGCTGTCTTCACAACTGCTTTGTCTGTAGCAGCAGGCATCTTAAGATAGTTGAAGACATCATTTGGGACAGTAATTAACAAAGTTAAATTAACTAACTTTTTAATTAGCGGAGTTAGACGGTTAAGTCAAATGGGATAATTTAAGTCCTTCATGCGAAGAACCCATTTCAGCTTTGAGATTACGTAAAAGCGGCCTCTAGTAATAATTACAAAGTAATCAAATTATCCCATATTCTGCGATGAAACCGACACCCGGAAGAGCGCAACTGCCATATTCGTCTGAGACGCCCAGAATGAGTGAGCATCGTTACATCAACCATCAACCGACTTCGTTGTGTGGGGTGTGTGGGCTGCGCTTGTAATAATAGCACGCATGACGCACATACGTTAGCGAACGGGGAAGCACTGCACCTCTGTAACCGTTGTCTTGAACAGTGACGTCATTCTAGTCGTCTGCTTGTTGCGCTCATCGGTGCTTCGGTTTCGGTTTCGCCGTTGAATTTGACTGAATTTCATTACGACACAATAATTAACAGAGGCCGCCTTTTCTATATCTCAAAACTGTGACGGGTTTCTGGCATCAAGAATTTCAATTCTCCCACTAATTAAAAAGTTAATTAATCCAACTTTCTTAATTGCTCTCCCAAATGATGTCTTCAACCACCTTAAGATTGCAAGCCGCTACAGAAAAAGCACTTGTGAAGACAGTGAGCAAATATCGCTTTTTCCCGATTTTTTAAGGACATTGGACACATTTCGTGAAACACCCTACATATATGCAAATGAGTTCTGCGGAAACCCGCAAGGTGGCGGAAGGGTTATGAAAGGGAATATTGACAACCACCCGTTCGTAGCACGAAGCCACAAGGAAATCCGTACGGATTTCTCAGAAAGAAAAGCTTCTCAGTTGCCGAAAAATTCGTCGAGTTGTCGATGAATTCGCCCTCGCGCTGCCAATTGCTAGCTTCCTGGTTAGCTCAATTGGTAGAGCGACCGCCTCGGAAAGGCGTTGGTCCCGGGTTCGAACCCCGGACCAGGACGAATTTTTCGGCAACTAAGAAGCTTTTCTTTCTGAGAAATCCGTACGGATTTCCTTGTGGCTTCGTGCTACGAACGGGTGGTTGTCAATATTCCCTTTCATAACCCTACATATATATATATATATATATATATATATATATATATATATATATATATATATATATATATATATCCTGTTGACACGCGTTTGTGTCACAATTTATTTACTATTCGCGCCCCTATGAAAACCAATGTTAGGCAAAGCATTCCACAGGTAGCCGGCTACATACCTTGCTTAAGAGCTTCTGTAAAAACATACCAGACGAGTGAATGCGCCATCGTGTTTTTGACGACAGGCGACGATGAAAGCACGACCCATTCGTGACGCGCACACGAACGAGAAAGACGTCGCGGCCGGCGTCGTGCCTTCGCTTGACGCAAGCAGTTAATGTTCACCTAAACGAAGTACCTTGTGTAGCCCCGCACGCGACACATTTGTAGGATGGCGCTCGGGAAGAGGCTAATCCGACGTCACGGGAGCGCTTTTCCGTACTCTAAAGAGCGCAATAACGCCACTTCAGGTCGCCGCCACCTGAGCGGGAAACGTCATTAATGACGTGGTTGGTAGAGACGACAATATTATTCCTAAAAAGGTAAATAAATCGCGTTACAGATTACAGCAGGCCGAAAGTGAGGACATTACAGTGCTATTACTTTTGAAAAAGTAATGAAGTTACATTCAAGTTACGTTAACAAAAGTTTTCAAAAGCAAAGTTGTTCGAGGCTTCGAGTTCGATTGCTACGCGGCTTTTCTGTGGGCCTGCCTCGTTCCAACGCTTGAGGTTAGCTACTTAGATTATACTGTCTTTGCTATTTTTTCTGTTCTTTTTTGGCAAACCTTTTTTTTTTTTTTTTTCCTAGCACAGAGGAAGCGGGCATTCTGTAAGTCAGTGAAAAGTGATCGGGAAAGTAACGAGAAATTTTCTTGAAATTATTCGCTCGAACTAGTTCATCGCAATACCAATTACCAGCCCACTGCAGCTGCAGCGTCGAAGAAAAGAGCGACTGCTCGTCGAAACAACGTTGCTTCGAAGCGACAGCCCGTGTTGCAAGGATTGTTCACCATCCCACCTCAAGCAATTCACTACATTACTCATAACGGCGAAAAGTATAACTAAAATGACCGCAATTTCTTTACTGCCAAGTCTGGTAGAGGGCATATATCACTGCCGACCCCGTATCTGGCAGCAGCTGGCGCTGGCGAAATAGTGAGAACCGCGAAGCGGCACGACGTATAGGTCGCTGACCTACCAGTAACACGGAACAATCACTCGCAGTGGAAAAACGGCGATACTTACGCAGAACTATCTGGTGCTGGGCGTGTTTGTAGCATAAATAAAGCAAGAGAAGCAAAAGCAAAACAGCAAAGATGAAGCAAGAACTCACACGGCCATCTTTTTTCCCTCTCAGCGGATGCCCCGCCCCCCCTTCGAAAGCTTTCTGCACCTAACGTGGTTTTGCATGGCCTCCGTGATCAGACCGCCTTTGACCAATCAACGATGAGGTGTAATGACGTCATCACGTGACGTTGCGTCACGATGACGTCACAACTTCTGGCGATCTAAGACGTCACCAGACGACGTTACAGATCATCAAAATTTCGCGTTTGATGAAGCACCTATGGCTTTCGCCTTAACAAAATAGTTTGCAATATCGACGAATCCAGCCTTGAGGAACGCGTACACAAGAGGAGAAATTTTTACGAACGCACACGCTGAGAAGTACGCGTGTGTGTGTTCGTGAAATTTTTCTCATCTTGCGTGTACGCGTCCCTCAAGGCTGTATAGGGTTCGTCGACCTTTCAAACGTATACGCAAAAAGCTACGCGGAAAACCGCCCCTTTCATTCGAAATTTTACGGCGGCGGTTGTGTATGACGTCACGCGTGACGTTTCGACTCAGCTGGCGGCAACCGGAAGTTCGCCTAATGCGCTCTTTAGGATCCGGAAACACGAGTTACGGGAAAGGTCACACAAACGGCACTCCCGATCAGTTATAGCGAGCGCCACAGCGGTGACCATCCCACGAAGCCTTGCCAGCGCGCCACTCGACGGGCAGCTGCCGGGCGTTCGTCACCGACGCGCAGGGCGGTTTTAGCCGACAGTAAATCTGTCAGCGGGTAATAAAGAGACACAGAGGGAATGTTTCGGTGCCAGCACCCTCGTGTATATGCACGCCGGACTGCTTCCTTTTCAGATGCAGGCAAACAGCCGTAAAGATGCAAAAGACATTACATCCGGAACTCCGAGGCACCGTGCCGGAAGTGGCCAGCCGACGTGTATATATGTATACGTAGTGTATACACCACCGCCGAGGAAGAAATAAACTACAAGAGGGACAGCAGCATTACGCCACTCCGCCAGACCCGGCGAGCGAAGCCACTTTGCTTCGCTTTTTTCTAACGCGCACAGTGACGTGGCGATCACGTGATGGGTAGATGCTTTCTTTTTTTTTCCCCGCTTCAATCGTGTTGCCGCTACCCTCAGTTGCCAACCTTTTTGCTCAACCGCGCAACCCGACATGCAAAGACTCCGCGCTCGAGTTACAGTAAGCTCCAGCGGGTCTATGGGCGTATATACCCTCATTTTTGTGTGCGTGTGAGTCGATCATTTTCAAACATCCAAAGGTTCAGTGACTAATCCACGGGGGCGGTATATAATTTACTCGGAATAAGGTGTACGTAAGGTGTACGTTAAAGAACCGCCCTTAAGGGTTAAAATTAATCCCGAATCCCCTACAACGGCGTGCGTCATAATCACATGGTGGTTATACACCCTGTAAAAGCCAATAATTACGTAACTATAATTACTCGTACAAGGGCGCGTATCCCTGGCGACATTTTAATCGAATGACAAAGTTACCGGTCAAGCACGACTTTTGGGAGTATATATATAAAACAGCGCCGAAGACAGACAACGATTACGTACACATAAGAGAGCCTTGTTATTGTTGTCAAAAAAAAAAAACTGCATACATGGCTTAACCTCTTAACGAAGCCACAACAAGATCGGCCTCTTCACGTACCGATATTACTGCCTCGATATGCGAGAGTGGTTATACACTAAACCGCACACCTCCTTTTCTCGAACGCGTGCCCCTTAGAGAGAGGCATGGAATTTCAGTACTAAAGGCCGATGGCATCGTCAACTTCCACGCACGCGTCGCAGCGCGCTTTCCTTACGGCGCGCGTGTTCTCTCTACTGTAGTCTGTCCTTATCGACACACGGAAGAAGTTAAGGATACGACCAGGCCGACAGCGTAATTATCGCAGAAGAGCTTCCGATAACGCAATCGATAAATCAATCAATCGATCGAATAACAAAGCGCCGGCAGCATTAACACAAGCAACACAAGCCAGTAGCGATGAGAAATCGCCGTGCAGGGAAATGTCGATGGCTGCAGCCAGCGTTTCGACAAGTCATCTCGTCGACTCCACAGACATTTCCCTGTTGGAAGGATGTTGTTTTCTGTTTTTTTTTGTCCATAACTTCAAGCCTTCACCTTCCTTTGACAAGTAAGTAGCGTAGTACACGGGTCGAACTGTGTGGGCGAGCATACATATGACTTTTCCCGACTGCGTAGAGTATTAACACCCCTGCCCCCCCTTCCCCCTCACATCCAAGACCCTGCGTCGCTTACGCACACACGCATACTTTAGAGCTACAAATCTGAGTATATATGCCAGCTGTGAAAACAAAGGCAATTCCGCCGCGCATCAGCAGCCGCGTCGGTAAGGCAATAAGGCCCCCCACTCTGACAGAAGACAATCCTCGCCAGAGAATTCTTCTTCGCGCGACATTTCCAAGCGGCTGTCAGAGAAGAAGCCGCCGCGATCAGAAAAGTCGGAACTCGCGTCTGCGCAGTGCAGATCCTCGCACATTTCAACACCGGAGAGCCGCCGAGTAAAAGCGTCAGCGTGAGTGATGGGAGATGAGAAAGAACGTGCTTGCGAAAAGAATAAAGGAGGCGGCGACATCCTGTCTTGGATGAAAGCAGAAAGGCTCAGCACTTTTCGCGGTGTGCGTGCGTGCGTGCGTGTGTGCGCGCGTGTGTGTGTGTGTGTGTGTGTGTGTGTGTGTGTGTGTGTGTGTGTGTGTGTGTGTGTGTGTGTGTGTGTGTGTGTGTGTGTGTGTGTGTGTGTGTGTGTGTGTGTGTGTGTGTGCGCGCGCGCGCGTGTGTGTGTGTGTGTGTGTGTGTGTGTGTGTGTGTGTGTGTGTGTGTGTGTGTGTGTGTGTGTGTGTGTGTGTGTGTGTGTGTGTGTGTGTGTGTGCGTGCGTGCGTGCGTGTACGCTCGCACGCACGCACGCAGTACATATGCATGAGGACAGACGACGAAGACGGACGGGAGGAAAAGAGAGCTCCCTGAGAAATCCGGCAGCTGCCGGCGACGGCGCACGTCACTACAGCGGCGGCAGAGTGAGCGAGAAAAGGAATTGTTGCGCCACAGGTGGACGGCGGCGGCTGTGTCAAAACCACGGAGGAACGGCACACAAAAGTGCCGACTCGGCTGCGCAGCAAGCAGACTTCTCGCCATCGATCGCTGCAGCGCGAGATGCCTTTTAACTTTTGCCGTGACGTAATGTCCAGTGCGCGAATTGCCCCGCACATGATGCACGGCGCGCGCAGCAACGGTCCGTTTATAGGTGGCGCTCCTTCCGCGGCCAAAGGCCTTTGTTGAAAATGCACATTTTCCTCCTCCTCCTCTTTCTCACCATATGAAGCACGTGCCTCGATCTGTCCTGTCGCCCTCTTTTTGCTGCGTCCGTGGCGTTTATAGCTGGTAATTCACCTTGAATCCAATCCGATCCATCAACTGGCCCCACTCGAAAGTGTTGCCCGATTCGACGGTGAAGTCGATCGAATGCGAAGGGAGGTCTTCAGCTTGACCA
The DNA here is from genome assembly GCA_030522465.1 of Rhipicephalus appendiculatus. NCBI lineage: Eukaryota > Metazoa > Arthropoda > Arachnida > Ixodida > Ixodidae > Rhipicephalus > Rhipicephalus appendiculatus. The sequence goes on along the minus strand of JALIZH010013276.1, from coordinate 209,000 downwards.
TTCAATGCAGAAATTTTGGCTAGTTGGTGGGTGTAGAACTTGTGCGCCTTAGCAAGCGGCGCGGAACAAACCCAAAAGAAAGAGACCCGTCCGTTTACGCGTCCCTTTTTATTTTGTGTTTGTTCCGTAGCACTTGCCAAGATGCACATTCTTCAACTGAACCACCAATAGCAGAAGCGTCAGTTGCGAACGGGAAGGGGGGAGAGGGGGGTGAACTCAACCCTCTATCCTTCCCCCTCCCCGTCTCGCCCGCCGAGAACAATCATCCAGTGATTAATTATGGACACGTAGTATACTACTGGAATGAGTCTTGCACAACTGAAGCTAGAAATTTTTATAACAACGCGGGGGCCGCTTATTCAGAAATAAACCGCTACTTCCGACTCCCATCATCCCCTTCCCCTCTCTCGGGTAAATGAAAAAGCCGCATCTGTGACCCCACTTAAACCTAACGTAGAACCCAGCTCTTTTGTTACCCATTCCTCATGAACCCACTTAAAGCTAACGTTGTGACCCCACTTAAACCGAACGTGAACCCAGCTCTTTGTTGCCCATTCCTCATTTGAACCCACTTAAAGCTAACGTTGTGACCCCACTTAAACCTAACGTGAACCCAGCTCTTTGTTACCCATTCCTCATTTGAACCCACTTAAAGCTAACGTTGTGACCCCACTTCTTAAACCTAACGTGAACCCAGCTCTTTGTTACCCATTCCTCATTTGAACCCACTTAAAGCTAACGTTGTGACCCCACTTAAACCGAACGTGAACCCAGCTCTTTGTTGCCCATTCCTCATTTGAACCCACTTAAAGCTAACGTTGTGACCCCACTTAAACCTAACGTGAACCCAGCTCTTTGTTACCCATTCCTCATTTGAACCCACTTAAAGCTAACGTTGTGACCCCACTTAAACCTAACGTGAACCCAGCTCTTTGTTACCCATTCCTCATTTGAACCCACTTAAAGCTAACGTTGTGACCCCACTTAAACCGAACGTGAACCCAGCTCTTTGTTGCCCATTCCTCATTTGAACCCACTTAAAGCTAACGTTGTGACCCCACTTAAACCTAACGTGAACCCAGCTCTTTGTTACCCATTCCTCATTTGAACCCACTTAAATAACGTTGTGACCCATTAAACCGAACGTGAACCCAGCTCTTTGTTGCCCATTCCTCATTTGAACCCACTTAAAGCTAACGTTGTGACCCCACCAAACCGAACGTGAACCCAGCTCTTTGTTGCCCATTCCGAGAACCAAGTCCGCGACACCCTGACCAGCAGCAGAATGGTGCACGGTTCTTGAACCGCACCAAACGCGACCAATAAATCACCCGAGCGTGAGCGAGCTGACTCTCTCTTCTGTATTTCTTTTTCAATATTTGCACTTCAATAAGTATAACACGCTGCGGTTTCAAGCGTCAAGACCACGATGCAGTGATGAGCCACGCCGTACAGTGCGGGGCTCCACATTAATTTTTCACCGAACGGGGTTCTTAAAGGCGCACCTAAATCTAAGTACACGGGTGTTTTTCTTTTTTTCTCTTTTTTTCCTTTTTTTTTTTTTGCATTCCGACCCATCCAAGCGCGTCGCCGGGAATCGAACCCGCACCCTCCTGGTTATCAGCGCACGCCGTATATCCCGATTTGCCACGGTTACGCATGGTTACCCTATCCCTTGTTCACGTGGAGGGTACAGCCTACAGGGTTAACCTTTAGGACTAATGCCCCTCGCCAGCCACTACGCCGCGAGTTAACTATTCGTATCGCCCCAAGAAACAGTTAACCCGCACTTCAAAGCTACAGGTTATCAAATATGTTCAGGACGTAAACGTAGTACATTCAAGTCGATGCCAATTCAACTTGATATGCAGACATGCTCTACGTTACTTGCTCTTCTTTGTTGTTGTTTTTTTACGGTTCAGCTGTACAGCGCTCCAACTATCTCAATCCTGCGTATTTACATGTATACTTGATTTTTCGCTACGCTTCTGCCACTGCTTGCCACGTATGGAGGCGCAGACCTCGTCACGCCTGAACATGGCTTTTCGTTCGCGCTTATCCCAGTGTCATTCGACACTGAACTAGACTGTGATTGATTGATTGATTGATTGATTGATTGATTGATTGATTGATTGATTGATTGATTGATTGATCGATCGATCGATTGACCGGTAGGACCATCCAAGCACACGCACGAACTGTACGTGTGCAGTCTGACCCCGATCCGTGCAGAAAGGCGGTATATGGAGCGCACCCACACAAGGCACTGAGGGGTCGTCCGTCGGGACGGACGCGCAACGAGATTGGTCGCGTCGTCGTCGCCGCCAGCGCGCAGAGGGACGCATCGGACGGCCCCGACCCGCTTTCGTGGGCAAACAACGGAGAGGAGGCGATGACCGCGCACGAACAAACTATGACGCGTACTAACCAGAGGGCGTCCTACAACGGTACCCAAGAAGGAGAAGCGGGTTCTTTTAACGGCATTCCTGAAGGAGGCACACACAGCTGAGCCAGGGCAGGCAAGGAGAAAGTGCCACGTTTTTCGCTTGTGTGTGTGTGTGTGAGCGAGCGCGCGCACACACACACACACACACACACACACACACACACACACACACACACACACAGAGAGAGAGAGAGAGAGAGAGCAAAAGCTTTTCAATGAGAATAGTAATAATATTTCATTAATACTGATGTTGACTACTTCATACCCAAAATTTGTGGTCCTAGAACTTGAAGTTGTGAACAGGCACACGAATACCTCTACCTTCACACCTTTGTTTTGACACGATTAACCCTTTACCTTATAGTCTCAGCCAGAATGATCTGCGTCAAAGACTATAATCAACAGGAACGTTTGAGACGTTTATCGATTAAATATTCGCGTACAACGCCGACCAAAATTTCGATACCGCCTGCACGGCTATTCAGGCTACCAAAAATCGGTCGCCACTGGCATTTAGGGACAAGCCTTGGGGCTCAAAGTGGACGAAAATGAACGACCGTGAAATTACTGGCGAAAGCTCGGCAACCAAAAAAAAAAAAAAAGAATAAAATAACAAGCACACATATAGTGTTGCTGCTGTTACACTAGACGCAAGCAATGTCGCTCCAACATCATCGCAAAGGGCTGAAATGCCACCGGGTACAATGCACGTAACAAGTCTCTCCGTTGTCTTCCACACTCCAAGTGTATACAGTGCTGCGTATAGTTTCATAATACGTACAACTACTACACCGCTCCCGGCAAAAGTGATACCGACCGAACCTCCTCGCCCATTTCCCAAGGGGCGTAAAAGAAACGAGCAAAACGACGTGTCCTCCCACGCACGAAGACAAACACACTGCAGAAGGACAGAAAAACCATCTCCAAAACGATCCGCGGCCGAGCTTTTACACAACCGCGGCGCGTGGTGACCTTACGCGTGCGTGCAAAACGTCGTGTCCTTTCTGCGCGCACTCGCACTGCTGCATCTCATTACACGCTCGATGCACGCAGCGTCAACGCAGCGAATCAATCGCGGGTACACTACTTGCGTGCAGTACACAGTGTGTACGCGACAGCCTTGAAACGCGTAGGCATTTAAAGGGACTCCCGACAGAAGACGTCCATGATGAACTGTATATACGGTTCACGGATAAGTCGTCAGTCCTTGAGTAAAAGCAAAAGGACACGGAAGCTCCATGCGTAACTACCCGTGAGGTTAGAGAGAGAGATTTATAGATAAATAAAAAGTGAGGGAGAGGCAGGGACGTGAGACTTTAGAAAGCCGGTATACGAGATATGCCCCGCCGAAAAGTGGCCGGAGATGGCGGCCTTACAGGTGATTCGATCAAAGATGGAGCGGATATTCAGGAAACTTGCGAGACACTCTACGTGCAACGTCTCGAGACGGCAAATGTGCCAGGGAGCTGGGAAAACGCCGTTACAATACGTAATGCGTATCAAGAGAGGCGTAAAAGACTTGAAGGGTTATAGACTCATCAGCTTACCTTCAGTTTTACATAAAATATTTACGGAAGTAATTTCAAACAGGATAAGGGAAACACTTGACTTTAACCAACACAGAGAGCAAGCCATGGCTTCAGAAAGGGGTACTTCCACAATGGATCACAGCCATGTGATTATACAGTCAATTGAGAAATCTGCCGAGAACAACCAACCACTCCATATATAGTTTTAAGAGATTACGTAAAGGCATACGACTCAGCAGACACCAGCGGTCTAGGAAGCGTTAGACCAGGAAGGAGTACTTGGAACACGCATAAAAGCCTTACCCATCAGCTACAATGACTCCATAGCTACATTGCTGCTCTACAAGAAACTATGATATATAAAGGGGTCAGGTAAGAAGATACGATCTCTCCAATGTTACTCACTGCAGTATTTAAACGACTAGACTGCGAATAAATACGAGAGAAGATTGACGGAAATTGCTTTAGCAGCCAACAATGATAGAGACGATTTGAAAAGGACGACTGAAGACCTAAACCGATGAAGCATCAAAGTATATAGGGCTAAAAATGAATATGCTGAAGACAAGAGTAACGATCAGTAGATCGGCGAACGATCGAGAGTTCACTGTTAGCAACCAGGTTGTAGAACCTGCCCCAGAGTGTGCATACCTACCGTCAACTACAGGGGGAGCGTGCTTACGAAAAGGAAATTCACCGAAGAATGACAGACGGGCTGGAGCACATACAGCAGACATTCGCAAATCTGGACGGCGGGCAATTCACAGCTGTCCCCAAAGCGAAAACTGCACAATCGTTGCATGCAGCCGGTACTAACACATGGGGCGGAAACTCGGAAAATAACAAAAGCTCGAGAAGAAGCTAAGAAACAGGCAACGGTGCAGTGGAAAAGAATATGGTAGGCTTAACATTGAGAAATCGGAGAATGGGTGAGAAAACGAACAGAGGTAGCCGATACTGTAGTTGACAATACGAGAAAGAAATGGACCTGGTCGGTCCACATAATGCGTTGGAAGGACGATCGATGGTCAGTTAGAGTGACGACAGTGGGTACCGAGAGATGGGGAACGCACCCGAGGGCGACAGCGCGAGATAAGTGGCGTGGCGAAATAAAGAAGTTCCCAGGAATAACGTGCAATCGGCTCGCACAAGATACCGGGTAACACTGGAAACGCCTTCGCCATGCAGTGGAGATAGGACAGGCCGAGTGAGGATGACGATGGTAGAAGAAGAAGAAGAAGAAAAACTGTTTTCCTCGTAATAGTAAATTGGCCTTTTCCCAATAATACCACAGCCCCTTGCCGCGAGAAGGGGCCTGTTGAAAATGCGAAAAAAAAAAAAAAGAGAACGCAGGTGGCGACGACGCCTAAGGGATCCCGTACCAAGCACAATTACGCGCAGCGTTCTGAGGAAGTTGTATTAGAAACTTTATTGAGCCGATGTGGTCATAAAATATGGAGAGAAAAAAAAAACAGACTTCTGAACCCGTGTCGTCCCACTGGCATCCTAATGATTAGTCCAAACTGGTTCAGCGCTTCACTTCCGCGACCCTTTCTGAAACGTGCTCACGGGAGGCATGGCACTCACGACGTCGTTAGAAGCGGTAATTTCTAACCACGGAGATCGATGAAATGCGCGCTGTTAGAAAGTTTTAGGGAGCGGCCCCGGCACTAAAACTCTAACAAAGAGTTTTGGCGCCGGGGACCTGCAAGTGGCTTGCGCACCCGAGCTCTTGCGTTCTGCTGCGCTCTCCCCATAGGGGACGGCTGGGGAAATGGAGAAAGCGGGAAGAGTACAATGGAAGGCGGCACTAAAACTCCCTAACGTCTTTGATGAAGTAGAAACCCCGGAGAGCCCACATCCCGGGATCCAACGATCCGCCCGTGCCTCTGAAGGAGAAAAGGGGGGGCGGGGCCAGATGAGGTTGGCAAACAGAAGCCACGCGCCGCGTGTGACGTGAAGCTAGCTCCCTCCCGTAGTTCCTTCATCCATTCAACGCTCACGCCTCTCTCTCCAAGACACGCGCGTCGCCGTCGTCGTGATCAGCCCCCGACACGCGGCGATGATTCATCGGCGCTCTCCGCACTCGAGCAACGCGACAGCGGAACTTACAATCGACGACGTAGTACAACCACAGCGAGTGGGAAGCACTATAAGCACGCGTACGATCAGTAACAAAAAAAAAAAAAAAGCCAACGCGCAAGTGGGTTACAGCAATGTCGAGAAAGCCAGCATCGCCGCGACACAGCGGGATATCTCGGCAGAGATGATGTTCTTCGATTCTACACACACACACACACACACACACGATGGCTACGACAAAGGTCATTGTCGCGCTCCTTTTCCGAGTATCTACATCGCAGATGAGCGATCGCACGCAGAGTGTATGCAGAGACAGAGTGTGCGCAGCAGCCGAGCGAGATGACTCGGCGCGTGTGTGTATGTGCCACCACTTGCGGCGGCGACGAGCCCATTCACTATATAGTGGAACGACTACAGAGCGCTGTCAGCCATCGCGAACCGACGGCGGGCGTAATGAAAGGATCGGTACAATGAGAGATGCGCATTAGCCGCATCCGTTGCGGCGCACCTGCGCAAAAAGCATTCTCCCGTGTTTATCAGCTCAGAAAGCCGCAATGTGACATTATTATTATTATTATTATTATTATTATTATTATTATTATTATTATTATTATTATTATTATTATTATTATTATTATTAAATTCGAAGCATTTCTTAGCGAACCGAACTCACTTTGGCCATTTACATCGATACATCTGTCTTTACTAATTTACAACCTAAGCAAAAACGTCAGCTCTGACCACAGCAATCGCTGTCCCTCCCTCCCAGAGGGAATTCGCACATCTGCTCCATCCAATAGCGCTCACTCATTTCCGTGACGTCAGACACTTCTCGAGTGTCTTCTGATAGCTCAATTTACCGTGCAGACACACGTTCGTGTGTCTGCTTTTAGGTCGGAAACTTGATCGCCCTGGTAAATTTCGCCAGGGACCGTGACATCGCTGCTCAGTCAAGCGTAATGTGTTGTGTAGTAACGACAAACCTTTAACTCTTAATACGTGTAGTATTAACATGGATGGATGGATGGATACAACTTTATTAAGCGTCCGGCAAAGTTTAACGCGACCCGGGCTTAGGTCTCCCTGCGCGGGGGAACGTCAAGGCCTTGCCTCAACGCCGCCTCACGGGCCTGCTGGACTGCCCACGTTTGGATGCCGAGGTCTGAGCTGCGCATATTTAAAAAAAAAGCACTTACGGTTCGAGCGGAAACCAGTTAGCAAGAATGTCTTTCGCAGGTGACGGGCACACGCGCTGCACTTTTGAGGGTAACGCTTAATTAATTTTTTTTCTTAAGTTCTAACAGAGTATAAAAGGGTACATCAACACCTGATTAGCTAAAACGAGTTATAGGCGACACCGCCCGACTTCGATAAGTGGGGACATACATATGCATCAGTGCCACCATGCCACGAGGGCGATATTTATTGATTTTATTTTCTTCGCGCTTCCCGCCCCCGCCGTGGTGCAGCCGTGGGATGGACAGCACCGCGGCCACGCAGTATAGCAACGCCGAAGACACCACCCCTGGGACGACGACACTTCCGACGAATAGCAAGAACTACTCGTGCTTCGACGCTAAAGTGCTAATACTGTGCCACGCTAAATGTCAACGCTTCCGATCTCGATCGCGCCCAGTCACGTATGCACACGCAGAGCGGGGCACGTGCGACAGCTACGCAAAAGTGAATGGATGCGAGCTCGTTGGTATGGATCTACCTGAAAAAAGCAGCGCCCGTCCTCGTGTGATGCTTTTTTAGTCCGTGTTTGTATTAGCGCTGCTTTCTTTCAGATAGCTCCGCGGAGTGCATGTCGGTCACTCGCTCCTAGCGCGACAAGGAAAGGTCACGGCGAACGCGTTTGTCGCGCTCCCACTCACGTTTACGACAGTTCCGGCACTGAAATGTCAACACTGGAGCTCCCGTCAGCGTGTAAGTGGGCTACCTGTCTCTATACTACACATAGGTACACACGTTTACAGGTCCAGTGCGCGCACACACACACACACACACATATACATATATATATATATATATATATATATATATATATATATATATATATATATATATATATATATATATATATATATATATATATCAATGGTAGGGAATTACCATGTGTACTCGCATTCTGCCACCACCGTGCCGTAACTATTCGCACACAATCCGCACAGTTCAGGCATGCCTGATGTTCGCTAATGGCGGCCTAATTGTTGGTTAACTGTGGTGACAGCCAATGTTGTCTAAATTATAATAACGTTGCTTATGCGCCGTTATAATAGGCGATATGGAACAGAGACATCGAAAGCGAGAATAGCGGCTGTCGTAATAGGTGTTCGCGAGTTCCCATTCCCTCGAACGTACGCAGACAACCCGACCTCAGCTGCTTATGCGTGGCGTGCCTTCTTTCGAACCTAAAGCCTCACACAGCCTCAACAAACGGGAAAAAGTGGCAGTCTGCGTCGACGACAGGAACGGTACCGAAAATCGGATGACGTCACGCGAAACGTGAAGACGTAACGGCACGATGACGTCAGAGATCGCCGAATTTTACGTCATTACGACGTATGACGACGTAATCTAATCATATCGTCGCTTGGTCAAACGTGGGCCGACCCTGGAGGCAGTGCGACACCACAAGAGGCCCAGAATACTTCAGGCATTAAAAAAAAAAAAAAAAAGCGGGGGGGGGAGTGTCAAGAATCAATACAATCGTCGAGAAGAACATGATGGCTTCCGCTTTTCGACACGTCTTCAAGCGAATACATAAGGCACCCTGTCAGGCTTTCTATTTCATCGACACGCATCAACGCCTGCTCGCGAGATGGAATGCATCCGCGCGTTGCATTTCGGCATCGATTTATACCTGCCGCGGCATTCCACTCCATCAGAGGGGCGTGGCACCACCACCACTCATCATCGCTCCTTGTTTACGTAAGAAACCAGAAGCGCCGCAGTAAACACGGTCGAGCGGATACACCTACTATAACTGCTATATATACACACACACAGAGCGAGGCAGTAGCCGTGTGGAGGTGAGAACAAAGTGACGCCCTTCATCGCGCAACTCATCGAGGCATGCGGTATTGCATAGGCAGGAGGAGGATGCAAGGTCGCGGCTAATCCTATTACGTCCCCCACGTAGTATATACAACTCAAGCGCGACTTGACAGCTTGATGAGCCACATCCGCGCGTGCCAGTCGCCGACGCCGCTTGCATTTCTGCACGCGCGCAGCCGCAGCCAGAGAGGCCTGTCAAAACAGCCTTTAAAACGCCTGCGTTAAGGGTTTTTTTTTTTCTTTTTTCGTTTTTGCGGCGTTCGGTTACCAACAAGCGCGAGCTCGCGGCCCGTCTATACCTGTACACGAGCTGATAGCGCGTTTTATACCGAACGTACACAGCGCAGTGAGTCGAGTTTTGAACGCGACGAAAAAAAAAAACTCGCCGACGAATACGAACTTCGCGGGAACCGGGAAACGACGAAAACGTAGCGTCCGAATAAAAATCGTATTACCCGGAACAAAACGCTCGATAAAGTCACGAGAACTGGCGTATTTCGGTGACAAACGCGAGCGCAAAACTTCGCGTGGCTTTTGCGAAATCGACGGTGCATGTGACAGTCTTTCTCCGTCTCTCTTTCCCGGAGGTGATTTTTTTCCTGATGTGGAATTTGCGTGGCTACGGGCGTGAAACAAGCCCGTTCATGGGTCGTTCGAGAGAGAGAGAGAGAGAGAGGAGGGAGATGAAACGCAGAGAGGTTAGCCAGGGTATACCCGGTTTGGTACCCTACATGAAGGGGGGGAGACAAAAGCTACAATAAAGCTCTCACTTCAGCTGTAGTACGCAGGGGGGAAGAAAAAAATAAAGCTACAAGAGCTTTGCAGTTACATTATCCGGAGATATGGCGACAAACACGGTGGCGTGTGGCCTACAAAGATACGCAGCTATACTATCGACGTATAGACCTTTTTAACGTGGGCGCCGCCATATTGCTTAGCGGGCGCCGCCATCCTTCGTCTGGCAACTCCTCTGGCATGTGCGAAGCTCGACGGTTGCATGGTAGGTATACGTGCGGCCGCAGTTTTAGTCGTTTTTTTAGTTCTGACGCGGTGAATTTCGATTGAAGTGGTGCAGGTTCTTTAGAAAATTAGTCTGTGAGGCGTTTTGAGTAGGTTTAAGCCGTTGAGAGTCAATTGTATGATTATACGGTGCCTCGAACGAGTTACACTTGGTGGATGGATTATATTTACAGCACTGACTTTCTGCTCGAAGAACGTGCAATATTTTCAGCTCTTTCCTTTCCAGGAAGAGCAGCAACACTTCGAGGGCACAGTTAATTTTTTTTGTCGCGCTGTAGGTATCGGCTTTTCTAACGCGATTTGTTTACGCCACGCTAGCCACGCCGTCGCATCGGCTACCGCTCTTACATGAAGCCGTGTGTTGACGTTTAGTGGTTAGTTCCATTTCATGGCACGGACGGCTTTGTTTGCTGCCTTGAAACTTATCTCGATTGTTTTTCAACTCAATCCAGATAGCGCTTGATCACGATCGAAATTGCGCCGTGTGTCTCTGCACAACAGACTATTTGGCGACCTACCCTTCGTTTCTTCGTAGGCACCAACTCTTGCTTTACTATTCGTCGCCGTCAGTGGCGTAGCCAAGGGGGGGTTCAAACCCACCCCGAAATTTTTTCAGTTTTGCTTGCGTAGATATGCACGCACACATACAAACGCACGCACGAACATACATAAAGTATGATTGAAACCCCCCCCCCCCCCCCCCCCGAAAAAAATTTCTGGCTACGCTGCTGGTCGCCGTGGTACTTTGACCTGCGATAGATAGAAATGTTACATGGGGCTGTTTATCGGATAAAAATATTGTCATTGTTGGAATAGCCGTAGGCTACATACCTTCCGTTCATAGCCGAGCTCGAGCATCGGCGTCGACCGGGGCCATTGCGCTTCATTCGCCAGAAAGGAAGTGTTCTGAACATACCCGAGAACACGCGGAAGGCTCAAAGTTTTTCCTATTTAATCTTGCGAGCCATAAACGCCGCTGCTCCTCGTCAACAGGAAAACGATTTAACTTGAAGAGTTCGCAGCCGCAAAGACTCCGTGCCTGGTGATGCAGTTCCCATTTTTCTCCCGACAGCAGTTTCCTTTTTCTGTAGTTGTTACTACACCCAAAAACAGCACAGTGGTTCCCTGTTGACTTATTACTTGCCGGCATGGCAATGAAAAAGAAAAGAATCCGCAAGTTCACCTAAAACACGCGAAAATTCCTCGACAATGACACACATCCCAGCGTCAACACACGCACTCCAAGCCAGCGAGCACGAGCCAGAAAGGAGGAAAGCGCTGTTGCCAGACCTGTCCTCCTCGCCCGTTAAAAAGGTCTATAGAAGCCGACAAATGAAAAAAAAAAAAGAAAGATTATCCCGAAAAAGGTGTTTCGCAGAAAACGTATATGAGAAGCGTATTTAGTTAACGGCCCATTCAAGATACAGCTATGCACGGAGGGTCATGGCGCTTAAAAGGTGGCAATCGATCATCAGTCATGAAGTATAGTGTTCTTACTGAACTTCAATGAGCTTCGACGAACGTTCGCTCGATGAAACAAATACTTGAATAAATGACATTAGCGCGTTTCATGCGTAGTAGAATATATCATGCCCCTTTTCACGAGAGCGAATAAACACTTCCTTTCTGGACTGTGGCACGGGAGTACAAGGACTGACGGAACTATCTAGGCAGCGCATTTTTGCCGAGTCACGCCTATTTATCCACAGCCCAGAGGGGATTATAGCGGCGTCCCAGACAGGGAGTATATTATACTCGCTGCCAAAGAGCTGGACTATCTGAGCTTACGCAGATAAATTTTCAATCTTGCAGTCTTTTGTACACTATTTTTTCATATGTTGTTTTCGATCCGGCCCCTCATGTACACGTGGTACGTAGTTTTGTTATTTAAGCGTGGGTTATGCGCAATAAATGTTTCAGTTGGAAGTCAGCGCTTGTCCTGTGTAGTTCTCCTCCTTTTGTCTCTCGTTTTTTTCGCGCTGTTAATTATTGTTAAGTATATTATAATTGTTGGAGTTTTACGTGCCAAAACCACGATGTTATGAGAGACATCGCAGTGGAAGGCTCCGTAAATCTCGACCACTTGGGGATCCTTAACCTGCACCTAAATCTAAGCACACGGGCCCCTAGCATTCTGCCTCCATGGAAATGCGGCCGCCGTGGCGGGGATTCGATCCCGCGACCTTCGGGTCAGCAGTGAAGCAGCATTACCACAAGACCACCGCGGCGGGTGGCGCACAGAGCCTACTGTGAAAAGGAGCACGCATTACAGAGCTTATTTCATAATTCATCGTCGCCGCAATATGCATATGATATGGGCACTTCTTTAACCCCTGTGCCGCCCATGCAAGGTCTCCTTGCAAAAAAGCACTCAGCAGCGGCGTCAGGCACAGCACGCCGAAAATTCTGATCGGATGCAAAAGCAGTACGCATAGTAGCAGTAAAATCAGTCTACAACTATGAAGAAAATTGACGAAATTGTCGTGACAGGGCATTAGAGCCTCTCTTACGGCACGAGTCATGATTTTTTTCTTCGTTTTTTTTTTTAACATCTATAACGGCGCGAACATTCATAATAGGTGAACGTCGATCAAACGGCGCCGCAACTGCCACGACGACGTCAACCGAAGAGAATGCTATCGAGTTCGGCCACATATGACCCGCGTGCTCTTTTTCGCACGCCAGTATATTACGGTGCTACGCTACGCACGCTCGCTCGCAGGGACACCGCAGCACGGTTCGCGAAGCGGCACCATCAATCACACGTCACTCCGCTCGCGCTGTAAACGAACGTTTCCGTTCGATACATGCCACACATCGCGCGCTGCACCTTCCTTTTTTCAGGAACGCTGGGACGCCTGCTGAGAGCAGCGGAAGAAAAAAAAAATGCCAGCGGTGCTTGCGCGATCGAAATGTGACGTCCCGCAGCACTCCTAGGGACACGCTTTTGCTTTCTTCTTCATACTACATAACTCACGACTTTTGTGCGTGCGTGTGTGTGTGTTTTCTTGCTCGCACGCGAGCTCGTATAGGAAGGTCCGTGAAGAGAGAGCACGACACAATTCACGTCGGCCGAGCCTCTCGCGTGCAAGCTTTCACCTTCGCCACCGAGAAAGAATGAGGCCGATTATGAGGTCCCAAAGTACACGTTAGGAGAACACAGCGGTAGTAGGGGCCGTCCCATGTCCACATCAGCCACCGCCGGGGCCCCAGTCATTAGCGCTACGCCAGCGGTAGGGGAAAAAAACAAACAAAAGAAGTAGGAAAAGAGGGGAGGGAGTGCCGGCAGCCGGTAGTCCCGAGAAGAGCCTGTCGATTATCCGGCCGTCTGTTATTGTTACCGGGCAAGAGAGCTCACGCTAGCGCGTCAGGGAGCGAAACGGGAAGCAAATACATAACGACCGAGCAAAAAAAAAATAATAATAATAAATGCGGCAGCCGACAGACAACGAAAAGGCCGCGCGGGGCTGGCTCTGTACGGGAAAGAAAAGAGAAAACGGTCTGGAGAACACGGAGGTGGCGGCTAGCAACGGAGACCGTACGCACTCCGCTGGCGCGCACGAAAAATGCTGCCCGCCGCCGAAGAGAGACGCGTTGTTGATTCGGGCTTAAAACATAGCCGCGCTTGCACTTCGCCCTTTTCCGCCGTGACCTCCCGGCGGCAAACGAGTAGGGCGTTACATGCGAGAGGGAGCGAGCGGCTCAAGGATGGCACGACGCTAGAAGATGAAAGTTAACAAGATGAAGAAGTAGAAAGGAGGATGGGGGCTCGGCACGGAGGGAGAGACGCGACGTGCAGCAGCATGGGCGAACAAAACCGAAACTCGAGTCACCGCGCCTCGGTGCTTCCCGCATAACAGCGTCAGATTAAACGAGCAGTCAAAAGCGACGCTTCCGAAACCGCGCTCCATCGGATTCTTTAGAAGAGAGTCGGTGCCTATTCAGGCGCCAGTTTGCTGGTCGAATGGGGAGAGTTTCGTCACACGGCTGCTGCACGCTGGCACGGACATCGTCGAAGTGGCCACGGCGACAGAGATGTTTAAAAAAGTAGGGGGGAAAAAAAAGAGTGAAGTCGAAAAGCGCTTAAAAGTCAACGCCGCCGGTGGCACGGGAAGGAAACAGTGCGGAGGGGGGGGCAGAAAAAATGAAAGGAAACTGCCGTCCGATTTTTTTTTGTTTTTTCGGAATTCTTTCTGTTTCGTTTTCGCGAGAAAAACAATGCTGTGCGATTACGATGCATTACGTTGTTTACAATGGGCTTGCACACAATGCGCGATGATGCGGCCGGGCCAGCTGCCTGCCAGCCGTGCGAGCGAGCGAAGCGCTGCCGGGAGCTGTCGTGCGCTGCGTCGCTGGAGGAATAAACATTTCCCGTTGCTCCGTACGCTTCGTGCGCACGGATCGAGCGAACGAAAACGCAGGATCGCTCGCAGTTTGTACTCTGACTTGCAAAGCGCACGGAACGTGTAATGGGGAACAAAATCGAGAAACGAAACCAGCCCGGCGAGCAGCACAGGTTTTCTGGAGCAAGTCGCACCGGGATATATCACGCACGCACGCACGAACTCCCTCCGGGTTTACGTGCGCGTCGTGAACGCGATACACGCAGACAGTGAGCTCTTACCTCGGATCCGGAAGCACAATTTTCTTGCTCGCGCGGGCGGCCGGCGTGGACTTGCTTTTCTCCATGGCCATGAGATAGCTGACATCGGCCAGCACGGCTTCGAGGTCCGCCATGTTTGACGCCTAGGCCTAGCCCCCCCTTGGGCTACGGAGCCAGTCGTCCGGGCCTCTGTGGGCAGTCGCAGGTCGCGTACACACACTGGGACGCTCGACGGGACGGCTCAGCGCGAGTCGCTGTCCAGTTCCGAGGCCCACATGACGCGACGGCGCACACGCACACCAAGCCGCGATGCTCACGAATGACGCTCGCAGCCCCGCTGCTGATATTTCCCCCCCGCAGCCAGCGGCAGTCGTCGTCGCTTCGCCTCGCCCGCACCAGGCGGCGGCACGCGACGCACTTACCGCCACAGTTCTTCGATCGCATCAGTTGCGAAACTACGTTCTAAAATCCAAACATGTCCATAACCAATATTGCAAAAAACTTACCGATTGTCGCGCCATCTAGAAACAACCGTATAAAACAAGTTTACAAACCTTCGCATTGTCACGAGCAGTATTAGTTTTTATTTTAGCCAACAATAAGCGCAACAATCTGCAAGTTAACAATTTTAGAGCCAGTGCGAGTTTGCAGTTGATACATGAGGTCTACAGGGAAATTCACAACTCATATCGTTTCAGAACTCTGACTACCGCCACCACTCCCCCGCCGTGGCCGTGCCCTCCCAGCCCAGCATTTCTTTTATGCTTTATTCACACGGCGCTCGCTGGCCTTTTCGACGTGCATTCCCCCAAATCCCAGAGGTTGTTAGCTCGCCTACTTATTACGACTGCTTATCCTTTTCTTGCGCCGCCGAATCCCCCGGCATCCATCCCTCCGGACGGACGCGCGAGCATATCGGAGATGGGAAAAGAGCACCAAGCTCGGCCTTTCGGCCAGCGAAAAAACGAGTTCACGCAATTGCAGAAACGTTTTCATCAATGACTCCACCGCAATTGCGCGCGTGTGTTTTGCAAGTCCGCTCGGGCCATACAGCAAGAATATTGCCATTCAAAAATTCGAGTGCAGCCAGTTTCAGCGGTGCGCGAGAATTGTGTCTTCGCCTCGCGGCACGAATGCAATGAGGCGAAAGAAACTTACAGGAAACTAGTCTTTTCCACATCTCTGCGATCAGCGGCGTATTGGTACAAAATACGCGCATTGAAAGGCCGAGCAACGACTGTCCGCTGGTGTCACAAAGGTATTTTTAAAGCGGACTTGGTTTGACAAAATAAGCGTATATGTGGGTTATTCCGTTCACGACACGGCGATGAATTATTCCGTGAAAAAAAGAAAAATTGATAACGTAATAATAATACGGGTACTCTTAAAATTTTTAGGTGAAGAAATATAGGTACGCCCAGTAACAAAAAAGAAATAGGAACAACCTCTTTGGTGGAGCTTCTACATGTCAGGTCAATGACCGCTCGCGTTGCGGGTGGATTTACTGCGTTGAGCGGCTTGCTTGGGTGTCGAGTTCCTGCTGTTTCTGCATCGGCGTGGTGGACAGCGCCTCGTGCAACTTTTGCGGTTGCGCAGAAACCGCGCATAGAACGCATTCTCTACTACTGCACTTATTTGAATAAAAAAAAAAAAAACGTCTACGCGCAACCATATGCAATATATACTCTGGAGAACAAATCAAATGCATTTTGAGACCCTGGACTTAACTGTAATCTGCACACTATAGAATTGCGTTTGTTGCAGGAGACTGGGCTCTGCGACAGACCTCTCGGTGCCGGGTGAACTGAGTGCGATAATCTCGCATAATTGATTACCCTTTTAAAGCAAGTAGTTTCTTGGGCCCTTTCACCCGTTTTAGTGGTCGGCGAATTTACCACAGGAGGCACGTGCTCGGGCGCGCGTTGACCGAACTGCGTGATAACTGAGTGGTGGGGCCTTTCATGTAGGTGTCCGAAGGCTTAGCCGGTTTATTGATATAGCTTGATGACCTTATATAGGCTTAGACGGTTTACATGCTGTAATAAGTGGTAACGTTGTGGCGCTTTTGTCCGCCGCCTGGACTGATCGATGGTTGTGGCTCGCGGTCGTCTCCGTTGCCGCGTTGATCAGGGAGAAATGAGTGGTTCTTTTGATGAAGGAATAGGCACCGTTTTCTGCAACCATTGCGGGAACACGGCTTAGCGGCTCAGATCGCAATACGTGGTTTGCTACCGTGGGAGGGGAAGCGGAAGGATAAATAGAGAGGAGGGTTACAGAGTACGCATTGTTAATTGCCATAACGTTGAAGCAACGTGTGGAACGTTAAGGCGACATTAGCAACGTTGAGTGAACAATTGTTGCTACTGAAGAAGAGACCATTAATCCATGTGCGGAATCGAAATGGCTTTGAAGCTAGCAGTTCGAAAGTATCCTGCTTCTGATGGTGGAGGAGGCGGTACACCCACACATGATGTGTTAGATTCATTCGTACTGCTTTATACGTGCGTCCGTTTGATTTTCTGCGGTCCGTATTTTCGCTGTTCGCTTACTTTTAGAATCGCCATCGACGATTTTTGCGCCATATTTTCCCTCCACACTGAGGAGGGTTTATGTGTATCAAACACCCAGCCGCAGCCTGGTCCATCTGTCGGAGGTCAGCACAGCACACGGACGAAGAACAAGGATTGATCGTGGGCTGCTGTCTCCACAGCTAGCGCCAAGAAGTGCGTGCACCACTATCATCATCATTTGGTTTTGTCTTGGTATGTTCCCATTGAAGGGGCCATGACACGGTCGCCCCATAATTCGTGGTTTTCAGCGTAAACTAGAAGTAGATGGTGTATTATATGCCTATACCGATATGAAAAGTGGGCCGCAAAAAAAATATTTCAGTGCAAAACAGGCCCTGGAAGTTGCCGGCCGTTAAGCCTCTCCCACCGCCGGCGACCGCCATTTTGCCATGGCACGTGTGATGTCATGCGCAGCAAGGAGTGGAGCCGTCGTCTTCTACCAAAGTTTCAGCCGCTGAAAATCGTTCGATTTGAGTTCCAAGCTGATGCTGACCACGGAACAAAATCGTTTGTCGGAACGCAGACGCTCGCACAACTATACCTGCTTGTTACGTCGCAGCTCGCGAGTGTACCAGTGTTGCCCGACTCTCAGGCCGCTCGCGTGTTTACAAAAATATTCTGTTATCAATTGAGTGCTCGACCAAGTGCGCTAGAATTCCGCCAGCTTATTTGTGAATGCACGAGGATTAACACACATAACACAGATTATGATCGAAAATTGGGTGTCATGGCCCCTTTAAGGGCGTTTGTTGGGTGTCTCCAAGGGGGGTCAAAATTTTTTTAAACCTCTTTAGGAGCGTCTAACAGCTCCGTCTTTCTGGCGGCGCTATACCGATAGAAGGCCGGCGTTCCGCAACACCATCTATCTATCTATCTATCTATCTATCTATCTATCTATCTATCTATCTATCTATCTATCTATCTATCTATCTATCTATCTATCTATCTATCTATCTATCTATCTATCTATCTATCTATCTATCTATCTATCTATCTATCTATCTATCTATCTATCTATCTATCTATCTATCTATCTATCTATCTATCTATCTATCTATCTATCTATCAGTCTGTACGCTGTCGTAAACACCTTTTCGAGAGGCTGGAGTGCGACTCGGCGGCATCGACAGAATCGTGAGCTGAACAATCGCTTTCGGTGTGAGTAAGTAATTCGGAAAAAACATAAACGCTGAACTATGTAGCGTAGATGGCTGTGTAGGTGTTCTGTGGCGTAGCGTGCACATCCATAACTTGTGTAGCACAAATGGTTAACGATTTAGGGTACCACGTACGAACCCTATTAGTGGACAGCAGTAAGCAGTCCCGAAATGGAAGGTCGCTATTACACACTACAAAGGAAAGTTTATTGAACCAAAAAATTGAAGGACACTTTGTACATTCCAAAGTGTGTTCGGCGAAAGCGTGTGGCCATTCCACTGATTATGCCATGTCTTTTTTCTTTTACACTCTCAGTGGGATAAGACACAAACCGAATGGGTGCGTGTTTTCTTTAATTTTTTACCGCGAATCGCAGCGAGACGCGAGACTCATCTTCCTCCGTTCGCATGCGTTAGTATTTTCTCGCGCTTTGCGCATCGTGCAAACGCCATCCGCGTTCCAGCTCTTAAATTGACGGACCCTTTGTAAATTGGAAAGTGTATTCCGTGAACGCCTGGGTCCATTGAGACGGCGTCGGTCAGAATGATTGCAAACTCTGGGCGCAGCGACGCTTGCGCAAGTAAAGCGCGAGCGCTATAGTCCGACGCGACCGGCGTCCGTCTGCGCATCCCGGCGGCCACCTGGCTCCGTGCCAGAGCTCGGATGGACAGACGGACGGACATGGACGGACGGACGGACGGACGGACGAACGAACAGACAGACAGACAGACAGACAGACAGACAGACAGACAGACGGACGGACAGATGGACGGACGGACGGACGTCGGACGGACACCGAACGGACGTGAGCATGAGACATTAAAGGCTTTCGCCTTAAAGATTACACCATCTCCCGCTAAAGGGAACCATGTGTAGATGCGAAGCAGCGGGCGCTAACGCTTACTCTGGCGGCGGCGTTGACGCTGGCGCTCATCGCAGCGTTGCACAGGAGAGAAACCTGGGGGGGCGCAAAGCACGCAGTGGGGCTCTTCGATTTTCCACTTCTGGCTACCCGCGGGCTGCCAGAGCCAGCCAGAGCGCGCTCGTTTTTCTCGGGTTGCTCCGTCCCCCCCGCGGCGCACTTCCGGTTGGTGTTCGTTTTTTCTCGGGTTGGACGGTTCTGGCGACCCGCGGGGAGCCCGAGGGTCGCCAGAAGCGTCCAGGACAATTTAGTCGTGGAAGCTGTCTGGAAGGTTTTGGGGTGGTTTTGGGCTAGCAGACGCCGAAAAGAGACGATACGCGCTTGCCGCCATCTTTGTGAGGACTCGACGGATTGCAATGTGGGCAATGTGGGCGCTTGGGGACTGCGCCTTCGCTTGTCATTACGCGTGGAGTTAAAGCGTGTTCCGCCGTGCGAGATGGGGCGATTACGAGTGGCGGCGAACATTTGAAGCTACTGTTTATCGCTTCTGTTATGTTTCCCGTGAAGCTTCCTTCCGTGAACAACGCGGCGAACTGTTGCCTGCTAACTGCGTCGTGCACATGTCTCAAAAGATATGTACACGTTCGTATGCACGCATGGAGACAACTTTCGAGTTTATCTTTTTCGTAGTAGTATTCGTTTGTGGTGCCGTGCCTGCTTTCTGTGCACTTAGCGAAGACGATTGTGGTCGAAGTAGCATTTCGCTCCGTCGTATGTTTGCGTGAGTGAACCTCTTCAGAACTTAACTATTCGGTCTTCGATGGTGATAGAATGCCCTGATTGAATAACAGAGATCGCGACAGTTGTTTTTGTGTGATGCTCGTTGGTTGCGAACGGCGTGCGAGCTTACTTCTATCTACGGGCCAGTATATATATGTGGTATGGTATTACGTTACGCTACGACGCGTTGACGTGAAAAAAATTCGGCAGATCCCACATACCTTGGGAATCGATGTTGTGCGAAGCATATATGCGGAGGGAAGGTAACTGTGTTGTAATTTTTTTATTGAGCGAAACGTTACGAAATGACGCTAAAGGTATGTATACAAAGGTTGCACGCACGGACATATGTTCAACAGTCGCATATGTTTTATATAACCAGTTGTTTACATTTGCGTAACGATGCTAGCAGCAACATGGGCATTAGCAACACCAGAAGCGGTTAGCTAATATGTAGCGCTTGTGCTCGCGAGGATGGTAGCCCTGGACACGGTTCTCGTAGTAGCTCAAATGAAAGCTGAGCTACATGAGGTTTTGGAAGTGCCACTCAGGACTGGAACTGGCAACATCTGCCAGAACGAGTCGAAAACGCGTCATGCAGAAGTTTATTTTAGATATGACGCGCACTCGTGGTACCGATACCACCACATTTCTGAAGTTATAAAAGAAAAATCGCAAGTTGGTCAACGCGTGTGTGCGACGTAGTACGCGATAGCAGAGCAGGTATATCCTCGAGCTCTTGTTGGGACACGGTCACTTTCGCGAGATTTTGCGTCGCGTTGTGCAGTGACTGTTACATGTACTAAGCAGACGTGAGCTTGTTAAGCCGTTAGCGGCGCGGCAGCTCACCTTGCATCGTTCTCGAGGCGCCGTGCGCCAGCTGGCTGTTTTGTTCGCGGACGGGACGAGTTTCGCGTGATCTTGCGAGCATACGAGGTCGTACCGCAAATGCGTTTGCTCGAGGATATTCTTTCAGCTCTTCGGCAAACCTAGCCACATATTTCCACGCGGGCAATGCAGGAAAAATTAACGCGCAAGCGGCGCAATGTTTCGTTTGCTGCCACGACGGTAGCGTTTGTTTACGTTTACGCTGGCTGTCCCAGCGTTCGATTTTGCAATCTTCGGGCAGCTTCGGGTTGTCTCGGGTTCCCCACACACGTGACCACGACGCTGTTTCCTGTCCCGACCGGAACCAGCTCTCTGACCCTCTGGCTACTCTGGCTAGCTCTGGCTGCCAGATAGCTGCCAGAGGTCTGAAAATCGAAGATCCCCAGTGATGGACCGGTGTTTCCTACTGGAACATCCCAATCGCTGCTAATGGGCAATGAGAGACAGAAGACTCGGACTGGACACAGAGACCCGCAGTCCGCTTTTAGTTAACGCGCACGCTGCGAATTTTTTATCGTTCGACAACTTTTTATCGTTCGACTGGACGGACGGACGGACGCCGGACGGACACCGGACGGACACCGGACGGACGGACACCGGACGGACGTGAGCATGAGACATTAAAGGCTTTCGCCTTAAAACCCAATGTGCCAGCGCCCTAAGAAGGCATCAACACCATCCCCTTCCAGATCGTCAACAATAGGTATCAGAAAAGAATTTGATGAATGCGATGCAAGGCTGGAAAGCAAAGGAAAGTTTATTAAACCAGGATACACAAAACAAACACTAGAGGCACTTATTGTTTTTTGTAGTACATCTAAAAAACTTCATTTTGAGAACTTTCAGATACATCAAGTTAGTCATGCACCTTCAAGATACTCCCCATTAAACACAATAAATTGGGTACACCTTTTCTACCATTGCAGGACACACAATTCTTATACATTAAATCTTCGAAATGGCGTCAGTATAACTTATACAAACGCTAGACGCAATTTTACACAGACGTCAACAACTGAATCCAACTGACCACTTGAAAACATCCGGCAACAGAAGGTTTGCCAGCATAGGTTACCTCGACAGGTCTCCGCGCTTGCACTAGTTTCTCTTCAGGTTTTGTCAGCATGCATAGATATAAGAATGAAACCCACCACCACGAGAATTGCTACCCACAAAATCATTTGCGTGTTCTCAATGTTCTTTAAACCAACGTCACAAAATGCAAATTTTGAAGCACTTAATTCTTTTAAATCTGGTGATAAAGAAACCAAAAGCTGCAACAGAAAACAAGCCGATAGACACCAGCCCGTTTCAGATTTCAGCCATCTCTTTTTCGAATAATAAACGAAAGTACGAATAATACGAATAATAAACGAAAGGATGGGGGGCACAGCCGCTGGATCCAGCGGCCGTGGTACTACAGTGTTCTGGTTCGCATAGTGGCTGCTTCCCTATACTTCATGAAAGTGACCGGACGCGGTAGGGACGGACACAGATCCGAGCACAAGATGCTTCGCATCTAATACCCCTGTCACACGGGCACCCGCGAACTTCGTTTAACTCCCTCGTCGTTATGTCAACGGAGATGCGGTCCGTGTCACACGGCCTCCCTTACGCCAAGGAAGATAAACGGAGCGTTTCGCAAACGAAGTTCGGCTTTCTCCGTTAACGGCGGAATGAAGTACTCTCGGTCCCAGTAGTCTGTAGGCCAGAAAAAACTTCGGGCACTAAATTGTCGCAGTCAAAACAATAATACATTCTGGGAATATTAAACGTGCTTTTGTTGCTGGACCCATTCATAACGTACGTTTTTTTTTTTTAGTATATATACGCACGCCAGAGTGCAGCTACTCTCCACACCAATGCCCTTGTCTTTCACCGTGTCTGGCGCGCCGCCATTTAAAAATATTTCGTCCGTGCGCGTGGTTGTTGTTGCAGTGTTTGCGTTTGCCCGTGCCGGCATGACAGGAATGAGTGCAACGCTATCGCGTTGAGCGTCACGCTGTTCGCAACGAGACGGTGTCTTACAGCGCGCACATTTGCTCTATCCATGGAGCCGATCGACGCCGTTACCAATGCAATATCGAACCATTTCTTCACGTCTTCCACTTGGTCACTCATGACTGAAGACACAGAACAATATGTGAGCTCACGAGGCAATGAAACACAAGAACTTTTGTATGCGGGCTACAAAACTACCAGTCGTCGAGCACGGCACATCTAGTAAACAAGCACGTTATGCACAAGGTGGCCAGCGTGGTTGTCAGCATCACTACATTTAGCCAATGCGTGTTCATTTGAAACAATTTTTAATGTTTTTTTTAGCTTAAGACCCACTCAATAATGTTTTGTTGTAAAAACCACTTAACGAAGATTCTCAAAAGACAAACTAGAGGTGCAATTGGGATACTTCTGCGAAAATCAAACAGCGCCGACTGAGCCCCTCGCGGCAACGGTTACAACCTTGTCATTGCTGTGTGACACTGCCACAACTCCGTCGCTGTCGAACTTCCTAACAGAGTTTTACATACACGGAGTTTAAAGGAGCACTGACACAAAAATTTTGCACCTTGTTTTTTTGGTTGCAATAGGTGGCTTACGACCCACTTATCACGGCTGGAAACCTCGTTTGCGCGAGTGCGCGACGGTTAGTTATTTACGTTTTTAGAGCGCCCAGTCGCAGTTTCGGTTTCAAAGAGCACCGAGCTAGTCAGGAGCAGTTCCGGTAGCAAGATAAACGCAGCTGGCCACGTGACCACGCAGAACTGTGACGTAGGCGGCGCGCGCGAGAGCGGGCGCCGCCTACGTCAGGCACGGAGGAAGAAATCGCAGGTAGCGCAAGGGCACAACCAACAACCAGCCAACACAAAATCGTGACGTAGTTTGTTTACATTGCTACCGCGTTGATGTCGGCGTCGCGAGGGGCTCGCATCTCGCTCAGTCGTGCGGCATGCACTTTGAAATTGATTTTGAACATGTTCTAGGCTATATTTGCCCTTGATATTTCGTAGGCGTTGTCTATGTCTCCACATACATCTATTTCACTCATTATCTCGCCTTCGAAATTTTGTGTCAGTGCTCCTTTAAAGGCCAACTCCGGCGATTTTTTGACCGTGTCAGGGTAATGGTGCTTTTATGTTCCTGAGATACTCTTGTCACGCGCCCGATAGCTGAAATGCTCAGCAAATTCGAAAATAATTTTTAATAAGCAAAAAAAGCGCAACACCGAAACCGAAACCCAACCGAGTGTACTGTCTACGTATGACGTAGTAGTTTGTTACGAACCGGAAGTCGTGCAAGGCATGCTGGTCCCGCCGGCGCGGAATATCGCACGCTCCTCCACAGAGAACAGAAAATCGCGCGCCAAACCAGCGAAGCACCGGCCAAACACCGTCGCCTTGTGGCCAGCACAGTATACGCTGTAGCGGCCAAAGTTAGCGAACCCATCGGCTGCGTCACTTCTGTCGACCGGCAAACCAACACGTCACGCACGCAATGTTGCCAATAATTGTGGGAAGCCGGGTGGGCGTTTGCAGACAATCTTTAAAATTCATTTGCAAACAATCAGCGCATCTGTCAAGCTTGAAATTTGGCATAAATGACGGAAATGTGCAAAGGAACGTACCCAGCGAATTTTATTGAGATCCACTGACCTCGAAAAATCGCCGGAGTTGGCCTTTAAAGAAGTTCGCGGGTGCCCGTGTGACAGTGGTATAAAAACATTTATTAAACGAGAGAGGTGGACTCGCACAGGAGCCCTACATTCTGTTTGAAGTCCCTAGTCCGAGATCCCCATTGGTCGGAGCCGCCAGTTTGGCCATCTTGACCAAAGCCTTTTGAACGCGACTATGCGGAGAGGTGAGAGCATCCCAACGGCCAATTGCTCATTCTCCCGCTAAAGGGAAAAATGTGTGGATGCGAAGCAGCGGGGAGATGGTTAGCTTGAGCGGGAGAAACGTCGCCGCTCTCGTTTCGCGGCAGCGGCCCGGGCGCTCATCGCGGCGCTGCACAGGAGAGAGAATGAGGCGCGCGCGCTCCGTCATTTCCATACCGCGGAACTACCGCGGCGCCCCCCAGCGGAGTATGTAGCTGTCGCACCACCTGTCGTGCGCGCCGCTCCGTAGAGGACTCCTGGAGGATATAAAGGGGGTGAGCGTAGGAGAGGAGAGAGAGGGGGAAGGGGACGCGCATGCGCTGTGGGGGTGTTGGACGCGGGCGCCGCTCCGTAGTGTAGAGGATTCCTAGAGGAGAGAAAGGGGGTGAGCGTAGAAGAGGGAAGAGAGAGGGGGAGGGTACGCGCATGCGCTGTGGTGGTGTGTTATGCGGGACGCGGGAAGGAGGGACGGATTTGATATTTGATCCGCCCCTGCCGCAGTGTTCCGTTTTGTACTGGCGATTGCTGCTCTAACTTCTGCTTCCGTGAATAGATGGTGAACCCTCGTATAGATCACTGTCTTTATAAGGAAAGCTTCAGCAATATGCCCAATTTTCGAGTCATGAATGCGATGCAATATACTGCAAGTGCGTGAAAATTGCGCAACAGACTTAGCGTAAAGAACAGAGACGTGCAAACCCTGAGCAGCGTTGTGAGGCGAGGAACCAGACAGCCCTCCCTTTCCACTCCTTAGCTTATGCAGCAACAAAATGCTTTCAATCAATCAATCAATCAATCAATCAATCAATCAATCAATCAATCAATCAATCAACAACCTTTCGATCGATTTCGAGCTGGCGGTCCCATTGATATCGCAGTAAGCATACATGTAGCAACTTGAGAGCGCCGCGCTGCGCGGGTATTCGCAATCAGCGTGCGAGGCAAGGATTTCAACCGCAACTGTATACACTAGGTGAATATAGTAATAGGCGTGCGCAGTGTTCCCCTTCGGAAGGGGGGGGGGGGGGAAGGGGGGGGGGCGAAGGTTCATCTCAGCCCCTCCCCCCCCCCTATTATGCCAAAGTATGGGACTTTGCGCCCCTCCCCCTCTCTTAGATGAATAGGGCGCATGCCTACGAATATAGCAGCAGACACTTAGTCCCAAAGCCTTCGCCAATAAAGCGGCGTTGGTACCACCACGCATCATGGGTTAAATGAAGCAATCCTAAAACTAATAATAATTAGTTGGCGTTTTAAGTCGCAAAATCACGATATGATTATGAGGAACCTCGTAGTGGAGAGCTACGGAAATTTCGAGCACCCCGGGGTTCTTTAACGTGCACCTAAATCTAAGCACACGGCTGCACACGGTCCTCCAGCGTTTCGCGCCTGCACGGTAGCGCGGCCGCCGAGGCTGGGATTCGATCCCGCAACCTACGGATCGGCAGTCGAGCACGGTAAGCACCGCGGCGGGTGAACGAAGCAATCTTGGCAAAGTCGCAATGCTGGTGAATGTAGTGTGTTCTTGTTTTCGCGGCCTCGTCGGTCGGACTCGATCTGATTCGTCGATCTGGCTTCGCCTCTCGATACGGCAAAAATTAACATGTGTTCCAATGTGCGATTTAAGAACAGTCCGCTCACCTGCGACGCCAAAGGCAGTATAGAAATGGAGGGGGGGAAGGCACTTATTATTAAATGGAGGGGGAGGTGGGCACACCGCGACGCGCCTTTTTGCCATCGAAACCGTGTGCATGTGTCTGAAAAGAAAAAAGAAGAAAGAAAGCATACTGTTTCAAAATCTTATCGACTTTCGGTACAGTATATGATCTGCAGTAGGGTACGCATTTGGGCTGGTTGGTTCATGATTTCCAGTATAAAACAGCGCTAAAAGACGGGACGAAGAGTATATGATAGCGCGAAAAGTTCTCAGGGAGAGAGAAAGAGGGGAATGCGGGTTTCTATTCCCGTCTATAGGTATATTATGGTGTCATCCATATTGGCGGATTCGTAGTGGCCGACGAACTCTGCGCCGGAGCACTGCACTCTGGCGTAGGGCAACCGAAGGGAATCTACCAATGGAACACACGCGCTCTCGCTGGAGCAAATGGCAGGGTCAGAATGGAACGCGATGCGCGCGTCTCCCTTCTTGCATGAGTGGGCACGCTGGGCACAGCGACGACGATACGCTAGCAAAACGCGAGCGCCGTACAGCCCGACGCGAGGCGCGACCGACACGACCGGCGCCCGTTGGCGTGCCCACAGTTTGCACCGTTCCAGGGCACGGGGCGCTTGCGACATCCGGTCGAATCCGCCGCTTTTCGCGGCACAGAAAAAGCTGCTCCGGATCTGCCAATGGAACATCCAGGGAGCCCTCTCAATCTGCCAATGGATGACACCATTAGTATGTCACTCATCCGAACCGCTTCTGCGCTTGAGTGACTAGAAAGGATAATCATATCCTATTCATTGACAGTGTGTACTGCTATGATTATTTCCGCCCTGTATGTCTTACATTTTTCATTGAAGTAACTAATTCGCTTACGAGCCGTCGCGTTGTTCCTCTCCGGCCGGCACAGGCACAGCCACTGGGGGGGGTATGGGGTGTTTAAGGGGGTATTCACCAGATGTCCTGTTTTAAATGCGAATGCATTTCTTAGTCGGGCTATGTCAGGCATCCGGCGTTGTCCGGCGTTGACCGCGCGCCGGCAGGTGTTATCTCTCCGCTCTCACTCCCTCTCCCATAGCAACAGCTGCGGGCGCGCGCGCTTATCCTCGCCCCTAGCAACCGGAGCATGTGGTGCGAGAGAGTGTAGGAGAGGGTAGGTGCAGTGCTTCGCCACTCCTTCTCTCGCCGTTCGCTCTCTCTCCTCCCTGCGCCCCACTCTCCCGTCCGCTCGCGCCTCACTCTCGACCGTTCGCTGGCTGGGCGCCTCTCCAGGCGATGGCAGAAGTCGGTTTCGGCGCAAGAAATGCATTCGCATTTCCTCACGATTCCCTTCGGGGAGGTGGGGGGCATTTTTTTGCGAGATTCTCGCTTTCGTTCGCAAAGCTAAGGAGCAAAATTAGCAATTCACGAAACACTACACGAGCGTAAAAACGTAGCTTTTGCATTGTTGCTTAGAAGAGAATAAACTGTGTTGTATGTCATTGCGCGACTTGTCTGACAGGGTTCTTGACCACGTAAAAAACTGTCTTCCTAAGGTAGTCAGAAAATGTTGTTCTACACACGAAGCGACAGAATGCCTTTTTCTTTTTTTTTTATCACTGTTCCGCTTTCATATCGCACATCGTACACGGTACATCCCGCTGTCTTACGGAAGTTGTAACCCCGCGACAAGGATCTCGCCACGTCCTTTCAATGCAGTGTTCATTGAATGTCCGGTTTTACAAGGCCGGTGCGAAGCACAAATTAAAATGTATGATGCCGGTTATACCCCGCTGCGAAGTGAGGGATTTCTCATCCGAGCGAATACCGCTACATCAATTGAAGTGATCGCCGCGTTGAATCGAACTACGAGGCTAATTGTTGACCAAACTCACCCGATTAAAATACAATAATAAAAGAAAACGCAAGCAACACAGATGCCTACTCAGAAATGTTAACGAGTGGTGATATCCGGCTTAGATATCTCGCACTTTACCGGACAGGGCCGTACTTGACCGCTTATGTTTGTTCGCCAATCTGGCCATATCCGATTGTCATTTGACGACGTGAAACACTGGGCATTCCGGATATATCGCGGCACTTGTCGTTTTAGAACCTGTAATGTAACCCAAACGATGTACCTTGAAGAGTCCGCAACCGCAAACACTCCGCGTTTGGTAATGCACGTCGCATGCTTATTCATACAAGGAGTTTCCTTTTTTTTTTTTCTGTAGTTGTTAGAACAACCAAAAACAGAACAGTGGTTTCCCGTTGACCTCTCGCTGGCTGACATCCCAATAAAAGAGAGAAATATCCGCAGGTCGACCTAAAACACGCAAAAATTGTTCGACAACGCGCAGCCCGCACACTCTGCGCCGTCTCCGCCGCGCACTAGCCAGAAAGGAGGAAAGCCCGATGCAAAGGTCTATAGAGCGGTTGGACCCCTCCTTCCCTTCCTTCCCCCATCCCCCCACTAATATCCTGAATTAATGAAGTTCTGGCTGCGCACCTGCCAGCAGATATCTACATCTCTGAAGCAAGAAGTACAGGGGTGGTCAAAAAGTTTCCAGGCCACGCTCCCATAGGAATACATGGGATAGTGGCCTGAGAACTTTTGACCAGCCCTGTACCTCGCCACCGATTGCTCATCCTCCATTTGCCCAAAACTGTCTTGTATTTTTTTTTTTTTGTTCGTACGGACGGTTGCGTTAATTTTGCGTCTCTCGCGCTTCAAACCTCTCAGTCAACACCCCCACTCCACCATCCGTCTTTAGTTCAATCAAGCCCTAGAGTTATTTTATATGCATCCCAAAGCCTAAATGAGCCATACACAGCAACTCTAAAACCCTTCAACCCCGCAGTGTGATGCCATCTCGTGGAGGACTTGGGTAAGAGTCGGAGCCTGGAGCGAAATTCAAATTGCAAGCTTGTGAGTCTGCCCAGATATTCCTTTAGATTGGCGTAGCCATCGGTGAGGTCTGGGGATCCAATCACCCCGCCCTCCCCGTTTTTTTTTTTTTTTTTGCTTTTTCTATGCATAGATATACACGCATATATACAAACATAAGCAGGAACACGCACAATGAAGAGGTACCTCGCCCCCCAACCCCCGTCGTCCCCTAAGTTAATACGAAGTCGTTCATCTTATAAAAATGCACGCAAGGGGCGACGCGACGTTCGATAAAACCATTTCTCCTTGTCCCATCATGTGCGGTGCGCGCTCACTTTCCTTTGGCTTCACCACTCCGCAGGGGCGTAGCCAGGGGGGGGGGGGGGGAGTTCAAACCCCCCCGAAAGTTTTCAATTTGGCTTGCGTATATATATATACACGCACACATAAAAACGCACGCACGAACATACGTAAAGTATGCTTGAGCCCCCCCCCCCCCCGTAGCAGGAAACAGAGTGTTAGCGGGCGATAGCGGGTAGGCACAGAAGTGAGAGCAAAACGGCCGACCCAGCAGCCACATAGTCAGAAACATAAACGTGGGGGGTGACTGAAAAGATCAGAAGGTGTGCAAGGGTGGTTGCATCGCAGGGCACAGATTCTATGCATGGTCACAAAAGGCGATCTCAGGGAGGTATCCCCGCTCAAAAAGAGAAAGATGAAGCACCACTCATCTTCAATCTCTCGCCCTATTTCTTCCGAAGCCGTCCACCGGGTCAGAGGTACCTTTATGATCAGTCACAAGAATAAGACGAGAAGTGTGTAATTATGCGTAGGAAAAAGTGGGTCATAGAGTATGAACAAATATATAGTATGACCAATGATATATAATATGACCAATGAACAAATATTGTGCACTTTGGCAAATTCAGAGCTGCTCCTGAGACGAGGTCAACATACTTAGCGAGCCGATGCAGGTGTT
This sequence comes from Rhipicephalus appendiculatus, assembly GCA_030522465.1. Classification (NCBI taxonomy): domain Eukaryota; kingdom Metazoa; phylum Arthropoda; class Arachnida; order Ixodida; family Ixodidae; genus Rhipicephalus; species Rhipicephalus appendiculatus. The sequence goes on along the minus strand of JALIZH010013276.1, from coordinate 178,614 downwards.
GGGACAGAAAACGTTATCAGTAAAGTGCAAATCCTTCCTCGGCAAGCACATTTCTCTCAACGGGTATCCACTACAATGGACTAGGATTCTTAGTCCTTAAATAAGACACATATCCTTTTGAGCGGGGCATTCTTTCATCCCGTGTAAAGAGGCACAAAACATGGTAGAACATGCATGTGCAAAACTTCGGGAGCGTTGTCTGTTCTCCGTTCTTGAATGGCTTAAACATGCCTGGGGGGCATTTGCATTATATTCGTATCTAAGGTGACAGACATTGAAAGTACACGTTTACGTCATGAGAAATTTAGTACCCATGCTAGGGCCCAGAGAATAAACACCTAAACTTAAAACAGCGGTCTTTTATGTCAAAAACTTCTTCGGCGAGCGGCACTCCCAGAAATCCCTGGCAGTGCACCCTTCTTTTTTTTTTTAGACTGTAGACAATTCTGAGATCCCTGTTTAACCATTTACGGCTCCTTTCCTCGGTCAGCTAAATGTCGACAATTGGCGCACGTACTCGAGTCGCCTGCAGAAGCTGTGGCATGTACAGACACCATCAAACGTGCAGGCAGCACGATATAGAAGAAAAAGATCAATGTTCACGCTTCTTTTGGCAGGCAGCATCAAAATTTATATTTCAGGCCAATTATAAAACGCGAAAAAAAAAAACACGTACTGCGCAGTCCGACCGAATGCACTCGCTAGTTGCCGGAAAACTGAATGATTTCTCGAACATCGTGGTCTCTCAACTTTCGACGCCGACTGTAAATGCTTGCTATCTAGCTGAAATTGTGTAGGTTTTATTTTTTTATTTCGCACATATTGATTATGAATACGCCTTGGGTTACTTCTGTTTTCGTTCAAATGTTTCTCGCCGCGATTGTGGCTCCGGCGGATCATCTTCCTTATTCATTTACAGCTGAAAGTGCCATGATATTGTAGGAGCCTGATCTCCCACTGCAAATTCAACAGCAGCATTTTGAAAAAAAAAGCAAGTGTCCTCATACTTGCCTTGTCACTTAATCAGTGCTTCCTATAAGTGACATTATTGCTTGGAAGGACTGCGAAAAATGGCATCTCTGGTTCAGAAACGACCGCTGCTACACCGAAGCCGGATGTCACGTGTCAGTGTGAATGCGAGGGAGACGTCACAGCGTGCAATCAACATCTGTTCCCTTGCGTCGGCACATATGTCGAGATATTTAAACAAAGCTTTAATGCCTCAGTTTAAAATCAGCGCAGGACGGGAAGCTCATTACTAGTACAGATCTTTCACTAAAGGCTCGGTTCCTTTGTACAGCTCAAAAACTCTTTCAGCTATGATGCGCAAAGGCGAGTCGCAGACAGTCGATTCTGGCATCGTCGTGGCTCGCTCGGGCTATACAGTCTTCAGGAACATCTTGGCGGCGATACGTGATATTGAAGAGGGACTAAAAGAGGTCAGTACAAGGCGGACAAGGCCAAGTTCCCTGTATGCTAACTGCTGCCCATTATTTTTTATACAGGGTGTTTCAAGAAATGTGTCCACTATTTTTTTAAAAAATCAGCAAAATGCGGTATGTGCTCGCTGTCTTCACAATTGCTTTTTCTGTAGCGGCAGGCATCTGAAGATAGTTGAAGACATGATTTGGGACAGTAATTAAGAAAGTTAAATTAATTAACTTTTTAATTAGCGGAGTTAGGAGGTTAACTCCAAAGGGAGAATTAAAGCATGCTTTTTTTTTTCTAACGCATGTCAACATGCGCGACTTTTGAGGTCGCACTTGTGCGGGCACGGCCGTAAATCTCCCAAAAAACATCCTCAACACCTTCGCGATAACAAAATCATAACATAGGACCGTGGTTCTGAAATTTTGTGGCCTTGATCTATCGCGTCAAAGCGCTTCTTCTGTTACTTTCGCCGCAGTACTCCGGTGTCATGTGAAAAAGCATACTAAAATTTGGAAGGGGCTACTGCAGTCGCGAGTCGCAACACACCTGGTTCATTAATTAAAGACGCGTGTACGGGACGTATATTTACGAGTGCTGGTATAATTGACGACATCTAAAAGCTTAACTGACAATCATTCAGTGTTTTTCCCGACGTTGCTGTGGCCCTGAAAAACAATAAGTGAAAATGTACGCCAGCTTTGTCGCATGCTAATTTTCCATGCTTTCTGGTGATACGAATTTCGGATGATACGAATATTTTTGGTGGTCCCATAAGATTCGTATCACCGAGGTTTCACTGTAATCGGGACCAGTTCGCATTGCCTTCTCAATCGCCAGCCCAGCTCCGCTTCTCGGTGGACACCTCAACCGTGCCACAAGGAAAGAAACGCATGAGCGCGTGTAAAACTGGCCCTTTCAAACTATCCTACAATGCCCACTGAAAGTGAAGTTGTTGAGTGTCCCCTATACGCCATAATTCTTCCTTTCGCGAATCAGCGAAAGGCCCACCACGCGTCGGTAAGGCACCACGCGCACCGGCGCCGCTGCACACGTTGTTGATGCTGTCGCTGATAATGATGATTAATTATGTCTGCTTTTTAATTGGTGGGCCTTTAAACCAACCACACGTGACGCAGTTGACACGTTTTGACTCCTGGTGCGATCGTACGCTTCTGCTACGCAATGTTACATGCGTTAAGGGCACTCTTCGCACTACATCACATTCATATAGAGCTTTTTTTCCGAGAAAATATCAAGCGTGGACGTGGATCTCTTGTATAGAACACCTGCTTGCCTCGGAGGAGTCCTCGATTGGATTCCCACTCGAATGGAAGATTTTTATTATTTCTTTATTAGCATCTATTTCGAATTCGCACTCGTGGACATCGCTGATTTGTCACTCTCACTGAAGTTTCTGTGAAGAGAGAGAGAGAGAGAATAAAAAGAGAGAAAGGCAGGGAGGTTAACCAGAAGTGTACCATCCGGTTTGCTACCCTGCACTAAGGGGAGGGGGAAAGGGAAAAGAAAGATGGAAAAGGAAAGTGAAGAGGAGAGTAGACGCGCGAATAAAAAAGAAAAAAGAAAAACTATCTATTTAACGCTATACCATTAATAAGGTTTCATAAATTAAGCGTGCACTACATAACTTAAGTGTTCAAAGTGAGTTGGAAAAGATTAAAGAAAAGAAAAAAAATTGCGCGTCTTGCGCTCGCACAAGGCTGGGTCACAGCAGAGCTGGTGGGTGCCTAACTGGCCCCGGCTTGGCTACGCTTCGCCCTCTCACGTCTCGTTCCCAACCCTTGCTATACTATACTATAGGTGGTATTCACCGCCGAGCAACCCTGTGCTCCCGCAGCATACGCGCACGGCATGCCGGGCAGGCACTACTTCCGGCCGCCATACCTACGGCCGTGTACACCGTGTGTGTCTGTGCGTGATACTAAAGTTGAGCCGTTTTTATACGCCCGCCATCTGTTATCATGTTTAATTGCGCCGTATTTGGGTGCAGCAATCGCACAAAATGTAAGGGTGACGCGTCTGAGAACGCAAAACAGGTTAAATTTTATTCCTTGTCCAACATTATTCGAGGCCAATGTAGCCGTACTCTGGAGGTTGCGGTGAAGCGTCGTGACGAATGGTTCAGCCGTCTTCGCCGGGCTGATTTTAGAAGGCTGTGTGGTGAGCGCCTGAGAGCGGTTCACCTGCGAATGGAAACTCAGTTGAGTTCGAATTCTGACAGCTTTGTGTAAAAAAGGAAAGTCATGCATTTTATCAGACGCGAACGGAACACGAAAATAAAGAAATCGCAATGACACAGTAAATGCATTCAGTTTCAGTGCACAGGAAGAGACGTCTGCGAAAAGCACGACACAGCAGAGTTTCCAACGTTGGACTGCTCATATCTACATATGCGCCGTACACTGCGAGCTAAAATGAGACGCACACGGTTTTGTTTTTCTCGCTAAAGTGGCCTTCTGGCTGCTAGTGTCAGTGCACTTGCATCAAAGCACAGCTGTGCTTTGATGACTTGGTCTCGTGAATAATTATGCGCCCTAGAGACGACTTTTCATCGCGATCGATCAAAGCTGTGGGCGAGTCAGCCACGTCGAAATTTCAGTCTCGTTTGCACTCGACCACTATTGAAAGTGCCCCGTGCAATGGTGCTTTTACGTGCATTACTTCGTAAGCGCTGTTAAGCCCGCAGCTTCAACTACATTCGTAGAGCATCGCACTATCATCAGATTAATGGGTAAACTCGTCTTTCGCGCTTACAGCTGGAGTAAAACTTAAAGAAGCTAAAGATTATCTTACCTTTGCGCGCACAACGACGCAGTCGTCGTGACTTCTCAGCATGGGTTCCTGGACAAGTAATTGTGAGCTTCCAAAGAAATTTCTTGGCTTCCAGTTGTTCGTGCGTCACAAAACCTGTAGTATGCACCAAATAGTCCTTTATGTCTGAGGGTTTCACCTTAGGGACGAGTTCGATGTCAAATGCGGCTTCCTTGCTCGTCAGAATGAGTGAGTCAGCGCCACCGCAGAGAGCCACTTCGTCCCTGTGTCACTGTTTAGCGTCGGCTTCCAAATTCTCGGCGTACACGCCCGAGCGAGCCGAGCGCGCATCGCCCATGGCTGCAGCAGCTTCGCCAATGGTAAATCTAATACTTCAAGAGCCACACAAAATTAAAACAAGAGCAAATTGCCGGCAATAGCTTGTCGGCAGCGGACGGGCAATGGCGGAATGAATGCAGCTGTCGGAACCGCCGGCCTTCAATATGGCCGGCCACGCGGTTGCCAGCACAGCTGGCGCACTTTTCGCTACCACGCCCGCCAACGTGACGTCACGTGAATACAACCTATACTATACAATGCAATACTATACAATGCAATACTATACTATATTAACTATACAGTACTACGGCTCTTAACCTCTTATTTTTTAGTGTCTGTCTTTCTATCTCATTGGGTGCGTTAAGTTAAGGAGCTCGAGCGTACTCTAGCCAGCGTCGTGCGCTCTTGTAAACTTAACTGTTAAAAAGCGACTTCCGGTGCGTGATTACGAAGCGCGCTCTACGCTCTCCGACCCTGAGACGGTGCACGAGGGCCTGCACGAGAGCTCGTGCCTGCTACGGCTTCCGTTACAATGACGTGTTTCCGACTCTCTCCTCCGATAAAGTGCGTTCTCCTTCCTCACTCGTTCCTACCGCGGAAGCAACGTAACATTCGCCATGTAACGCTTTCGTGCCCCCGAAAGCAGTCGGTGGAATTCGCCGTTAAAGGAGTACTGACGCGAATTTTAAGAATTTTCGGATTGTTGCTCTTAATGAAAGTACTGGTGTCGAGAAACCTATAAAGAGTGTCGTAGTGCATGGGAATGCATTGGACATATTTTTAATACCGCTACCATAAAACAGCAATTTCGGTTACGGTATCGAGGGGGGCGTCTTCTCAGTGACGTATCAGAGCAGTGTGACGTCACGGGAAGACAGCAACTGGCGACGTACTAACGGCAAATCTGTCATCTGCTCGTGGTGTACGTAAGCAACGATGAGTGAATTGTCGTCCAGTGACCCCGACAGTGATTTCTGCTATTTAGGCTGCATGCAGGACGCAAAGCTCGCAGACTCAGGAACTGTCTTGACTCGTCGGGATAATGTTCATTGCAGTATATAGAGCTGGCTTGCAGATGCTCAGCGATGAAAACTTTAAAATCAAAATAAAATATTTTATGCGTGTTGTCTGACTCCGGTGTGTGGAGAGCATTGACGCTGCATACCAAGGAAACGAAAAATGTTCCTTTTGCGATGTTCCAAACTCGTGTCAGTACTCCTTTAAACCCCACCAATTATTATTATTAAAGATCTGTGCTTGAGCGGTCAATGGGCGCTTGCCGGTTCATGATGATGATAATTTTCTCTCTACGACACCCGGCGAACCTCGACCATAACAGCTCTGCTGTAAAAGGCACGCACGTTAGCAAGTGGCGCACTGATGACCGGCTAACCCTGACCCTGATGGAGCGCTCGCAACACGCACTCTTTATGGTAGCCTCCCGCAGCGCCTCCTCCGAGATGTTCTACTTCTTTCTTAGAAAATACCTGGCGCTGCTCTACCGGCGTCGCCGCCACATCCCCACGTGATTGTCTGACAAAGCTACACTGGCACACGCGTATCCTCATGCGGTGATATCGACAACCTCTGCAAGGCAAGGAAAGTATAGGGGATTACTTCCACACTCGCCGTCATGGCTACTAGCGATGCTCAGTAACAATCCCACGTTTAAATGCACACATACCTATACACCCCATAAAGTGGACGGGGGGGGATCACCACCGCTGTAGCTCAGTTGGCATCGGACGCGTCATTCGAAGGTCGCAGGCTCGATCTCTGCCAGGAAAGTTATCCTTTTAGTCCACTTTTCTTTCTTCACATTTACATCATAATTACTACAAACAACATTCCCTATACTTTCCTTAGATTTCTGGTGTGTTAGTTCTAATTAACGGTTTCCTAAGTTACATTCTAACGGTTACACGACATTTCGCGGTGCTATAGGCTTTAATGACATGATATATCCCGTATAACCTGTGTTTGAATGAAGAAAACGCAGAGACGTTGCTCCAGCAACCATGTAACTTATAAGCAATAGACTACTTATATTTGTAGGCTACCTTGAAATTTACCGTGTTTTACATTGTCACAAATGAGCGCTTAATTAAGGAGCGCTTAATCTTGGCCCACTGTACTTTTTTTAACGCCCACCGAAATATAAGTATAGACCCTTTTCATAATCCGCAAGTGCGCTTCCCTGTGCTGCAATATTCACCCTACTAATGGCATCACCTGTCGTCCTTTAAGTGGAGAGGAGGTCCTAGTGGAACGTGCCATGGCTTTTCTATCATGCGGGTTTATATCAAGGGAGCCCAGTGAACGTTTTCCGCACCATAGGGCAAGCAAACTGCGCCTGAACACGCTGTTTGCAGTAAGTGACCAGCCGCCATTAGTAGGGAAAACTGCACTGCAGCAAAGCTAGCTTCACAATCATAAAAAAGGGTCTATACACGGATGGTTTTTATTTCACTCACACTGAAATGCGGTTGCCGTTACCTGGGATAGAAACCACGCACCAATCGCGCGCATTATCAGTGCAGCACCACAGTCGCTGTAAATTATAAATCATTGATGTACGCGAACGATACAGGCATAATATTCACAGAAGATAGCCTGTCAACACTGCAAGCCAGCATAATGTCTGAATTGACAAACATAAGCAACTATCTTTGCCCAAGCTCACGTTCTCATAAGCAACTAATTTGTTCAAAACGAATTGACACTACATTCTGGAAAAACGATGTTGTTTTCCGATCAAGAAGAAAGAACATTGATACTATACAATTAAACTTTACCTGGACAACAGTCTAATCGAGCAAGTAGTTTCTTTTAAATATTTAGGTGTGTTTTTTACCAACACCTTCATTGGGAAGAACAAATCCATAACGTTTGCAGAAAAGTGGCTTATGGTTGTTATGCCTTAATCAAAGCACCCGAATGCTTTCCCCCTTCTGTGCTTTGGACATTTTTTCATGCTCATATTAGGTGCTCTACAGAGTCGTCGGGTCTATAGCAATAACGGCCCACCAAGAACCCCTTCCACGACTAAACAAAAGAGAGCCTCAAACATAGTAGGTGGAAACTACGTGAATTCAATTTATGCGATATTTGCCGGAACAAGGCACACTATGTGTCACAGCACTTCGCGATCATAAGGTTGCCCCTTTTCATCGCGAGATCATAGGCACCCGCTTTGCTCTCTCCTCCACTCTCTTCACCCGACCATTGCGAAACACTAGACACGCATCCAAAGGCAATTTCAATTTACCTGCAAGCGGATACTTATAGTGATACTGATAAGGTTTATTGAAATTTCATGGGACAGAAATTTGGAATTCACTAACCCTAGAAGAGGCACGAATTTAAGTGCAGTGCGAAGACATCTTGTTTTTCAACATCAACCCTTTTAAATTGTCTTTTTCCTCTTGCGGTCGTCTGTGTATTCTACCCAGTTACATGTTATATATGTAGTAATGATGTGATTATGAATATGCTTTGCTACATACTATCCTTATTTTATCATATTTTACTACTTGTGAACATAGATATATAAGCACAGCTCATCTCTTTGATGTATACTCATATGGACCGACCACTAGTTAATACAGGCTATGGGTCCAGATAGTTTGTAACCAATTCGTTAGATTTTTCAACAAAATTGGATTGATTGATTGATTGATTGATTGATTGATTGATTGATTGATTGATTGATTGATTGATTGATTGATTGATTGATTGATGCCTTATTTCGTAGCCTTATTCCTGACCTTACAATTCACATGAGACAAATGAAGCACTCCTGTCTCAAAGATACCTTGAATGACATTTATTATTTTATACGCAGGGCAAAACGTTTGACTTTCCCTACCTCATCCGAGGTGACATCAGCGATGGCCACAGGCTTGGCCTAAAACCCATCACGTTTCTTCGCCAGGTAAAGTAAAAACTTACTTCTGAACCATCACTAAAGCAATGCAAACATTTATTTTCCGCAAATGAAAAATTCGTAAACAGCGGGTGTTGCAGTTGCAGCCTTGAAGCAGTTGTCTTCTTCAACACTGCAACTGCTGAAAACAGATGCAACCTTGAAGAAGACAAGTCCACTTGTCGAAAACGTCGGCTCGAGCACACAAGCCCTGTTTACGGATTTTTTCATTGCAAGCTTCCATTTCCCCCGCCTGCTGCCCTTTATTTCCTTTTCCTCATAGAACTGCGTATTTGGTACTCTGCGAATTACTTCTGAAGCACTTTTGCTGCCCATGGATGCAGTGGAATTTGTAGTGTAACACTGCCACGTGAAAGATGCTTACGTAAATCCTAATTTAGAATACCATAGTAGGAATAAAGTATAGGACTGCGGGTGACGACAAGTACAGGGCAGATTTTTTTTAAAATTTTGTTCGCTCAAGAATAAACCAGAGTTACCTCGAGCGGTTTACAGCAGTGAGGTTACACCATGAATCTATCTATCTATCTATCTATCTATCTATCTATCTATCTATCTATCTATCTATCTATCTATCTATCTATCTATCTATCTATCTATCTATCTATCTATCTATCTATCTATCTATCTATCTATCTATCTATCTATCTATCCGCCTACGTCTGGGTGCTCTCGTGATCGCCTCCTTAACTTAGGGTAGACCAAAATTTGTATGGGAGGGTAAGAGGTATTGACGAATATGTCTGGCTGGCCATGACATGAATAACGTGAAAATCCTGTCGCGTACGTCGTCAAACCCTTTCCTTGCAGACACGTGTGGCACATACCCAGTCTTGGGCAGTAACTAGTTACTAGTAACGCGTTACCGGTAACTAGCTACTTTTTTCAGTAACTTGTAACTGTAACTAGTTACTCTTTAGTTGGAGTAACCTGTAACTGTAACACTGTTACTTTTTTACGCAGTAACTGTAACGGAAAATACCGTTACAGTTACTTCTGTTTTTATAACAATTTATCCAATAGCAAAAAGCCGATGTTACACGCTTTTCACTTCGAACTTTCTCTTTACCATATCCTATCCACCTTTCAACTCTCCAATAAGGCTCCCCTCGCAATTCAGGAGAAGAGGTAGCTAAGAGAAACATCTTCCCCGCAGAATACCGTGTTCGAAGTTTACTTGTAAAACACATGTTGTAAATCAACCAAGCTGCGACTGAACAGCTTACTAAGTTCACGTCCTTTTTTTCTTTTTTCTTTTTAGTTTTTTATTGGGGGGGGGGGGGGGGGGCATATATACTCTCTTTATCACTTGAGCTTCTAGCTGTGTTCTTGGTGTGTCGGTGGAGAATTCCAGTTCCGAGGCGCCGAGCTAATCATGTTTGACAGGTGGCTAGAAAACAGCAGGGCGAAACGGCTGAAAGCCAGAAGTGCCGTGAAGTAGCGAAGCATTATAAACTTCTTTGAAATTGAATTTCAAAGGCCTATTCCGACTTAACACAAGAATTATTAACCAAATGAAATACATTTTGCCTCCTATGCAGGTGGCATCCTCAGTATTCACTAGAAAGAAAAAGAAAAAAAAAAGAAAAAGATGAGCGCACGTGAGTCTATCAGTCACATACACGTCCTCACAAATGTTCGGTAGGTGGCTGCGCTTGCTGTTGCAAGCCAATGCGTCGTGGCGAATCAACCACGTCTCCGTAGGACGTGGTTCCCCCCCTCCCTTTCATTCATGATCCAGCGTTGTCACATTGTTTAGGTCAAAGCTATGCCCTGTCCAGCAGTTGCATGGTTGACTTTAGCGTTTCCTTTCCGCATCGTACTTGTACATTATCCCGCACTGATCGTCCGCAGGTGTACGGTATTTGGGCAGCATGTCTTTGGGTTTCGCGAACACGTGTCCCGAGGTATTGCGGGGCTCAAAAAATGGTTTGCATGATCAGCCCCCCCCCCCCCCCTGCCCCCTCGTGTGTGCGCACGAGTGGGGCAAGGGGGGGCGACCGCCCCTCTAATCACCTCAGAGGAGAGGGGGGTCCGCAAAATCTGCCCCATACATTGCCTTAACAGGGAGGGGGGCCGCGACGATTACCCTTAGCCCCCCCCCCCCCCCGCCCCCCTTAAGGGGGAGCCCTGTGCACGCTTATGTGCCAAGCGGACACTTCGGAGAACATACGGAATAAACTCAATGGACGTCTTCTTCTCTCGTTACGCACTCGTCGTTCCTCTTCGTGCGTTTTTTATTAAATAAATTCTTGCATTTGGTATGTAATCAATTAGTTATTTTACACGGTAACGGAAAAGTAACGGCGTTACTTTTTAATGGTAACTGTAACTGTAAGAAGTTACTTTTGGAAACTCAGTAACTGTAACTGTAACAGAGTTACTTTTTTTGGCTTAGGTAACTGTAACTGTAACAGTGTTACTTTTTACTGGTAACGTGCCCATGACTGCACATACCCGTATATCACGGTCCGCGGTATGCGGGTATGCGCCACAGGTGTTTGACAATTTATATCTACCCAGGAATGGCGAGGGCAAACATTAGTAATTTAAATGCGAGAGCGTTAAGAAAAACTAACGTCGGCAGCCTTGACCCGAAGAATGTAAATAATAAATATCAGGGTCCCAGCAGGAATCGAAGCCAAGCAATCTGCGTGACAATCAAGTATTCTGCCACAGAGCCACGCCAAGTCTCGGAACTGCTTTGGAAAAAGACCATATGGAGGTGTAATGTTGGTGAAACGTCAGTTGTGGTTGCAGTGCTGGCTATCTAATTTTATAAACATTACAAATGTACTCCTATGAGGCAGGCGTCATGTCGGGTTAACGTCAATTGTATACTTAAGCGCCATCCACTGTAGTTGGTCCACGAAGCACTATCCAGGGCTACCATCCTCGAAGCACAAGTGCTACATATAAGCTTACCGCTTCTGGTGTTGGTAATACTCATGTTTCTGTTGGCATCGTTACGCTACTGTAAACAACTGGTTATATGAAAGCTATGTGACCGTTCAACATACGTCTGTGCGTACAACATTTGTACATATCTTTAACGTCATTTCGTAACGTTTTGCTCAATAAAAAAATTACAACCCAGTCACCTTGCCTCCGCATGCTTCGCATAACGGTCGATTCCCATGGTACTTGGGATCTGCAAAATCTTTTTAATCTACATTAATAACATAGTAACCTGACATAAATGCGTCAGTTAGATTGTTTGCAGATGACTGCGTAATATATAAAGAAATAACGACTCCTACCGACATTATTCACTTACAGTCTGCCCTCAGTAAACTAACACATTGGTGTTCCATACGGCAGATGCAAATTAACATAGATAAAACAAAGCACCTTAAGTTTAGCATGGCAACGAATTCTCAGACCAATTCATACACAATTGACAATATCACAATTGACACAATTTTGACCTATAAATACTTAGGTGTAATATTTAAGTCGAACCGAGACCTGGAATAACCACATAGAGTGCGCCTTCATCTCACGAACCGTGACACCAGGTTATTAGCCATGTAACTCGCTCATTCGTCCTTCGTTAGAATACGCACCTATTACTTGGCATCCCCATCGTGTCACCAGGACAAATCACCTCGAAGCGGTCCAAAACAAAGCAGCCCGGTTCATCCTATCATCTTATTCTCGATTTCAGTGTCACAAAAGTAAAAAAGCACCCTCAATATGCAGCCACTCGCCTTGCGCCGTACATTTGCCCGGTTATCCTTGCGATCTCATATTTTACCCGCGCAGCACATCTCGTGTAGGTTAGACCACGCCTATAAAGTCAAACCAATTTTTTCTTACACTGAAAAACACCGTAAGTCACCTCTCGTGCTGTCAATAGATCAATGGAATTCACTTCCATCTACCATAGCCACTATCAACGATCATGTCTTTCCAGTTAGTATACAGGCGTCACAATACAACTTGTAATATCGCAGTAATATTGCGTGGTACAAGCGTACATTGCCATCGGGCGTCAGAAGATGTGAACTCCGCTCGTTTCTCGAGTGCGATAACACTTTTTAATAAATCCCTTCATTGTATTTTTACCGCATGTAAACTTTGATTGTGTTCATTTCAGAAGCTGTACAAACCTAAAAATTATCATCTTGACGTTATTGTTATTTGTAAATGTTTTTATTTTTGCATTGTATTTATAGTATTTCTTTTTCAATTGCCGTATGCCTGAATTATGATTGTATCCTTCACTTCTTAGTAATCCCCCCTCCTATGTAATGCCCTCCGGGCCCTGAGGGTATCCAAATAAATAAAATTCGAACAGTTTTCGAACACTAAGGCAATAATTTTTAAGACAGGCCTAGAATTATACAACTTTTCGTTTCGAATAAATATTCAGGAACGTTAACAACGTAACAATACCGTTGCATTTATCCAACAAAAGATACTACAATTATGTAACGCAATCCAACTTGCCCAAATGTCAGTTCTTCTACAATTATGTAAGCTGCTACAATTATGGAAGCTACTGAGGTAAGTTCCTATACTGTAGCCACATGAGCCTTCGAGGTATTTTTTTTACCGGTAGGGTGAATGCAGCAGCCACTTCAGTATTCGACGTGGTACTTTGTCACCAGCTTTTGAGTAACACTAAGGACTAAACGTTAAGTAAAAAATTGGGGGGACCCTTAAGCTTCGCTTTTAATAGTTCAACGCGATAGCGATATCCTGTCCCTAGTGCGTACTTTAACCACATAGTGCATACTATGTAATGGGTAGCATGCTTTAAACCACGAGAAATTATGTGCGTGAAATGTTTTCGAACTCCCTATGCACCCACTAAGAGGTCTTAAGAGAATACGCGCAGTAACGTGTGTGCCTTTTGTAATGGGTGGACGGCTTTGAACCACAATGTCGTTATGATATTCACATCTTCTGACGCCCGATGGCAATGTACGCTTGTAGCACGCAATATTACTGCAATATTACAAGTTGTATTGTGACGCCTGTAAACAGGGCGCGTGGGTTTGTAAAGCATGAACGTTAATTTCACTGCATTTCCAAGCAGACACGGGGCTGTGTGGTAGAACACCTGCTTGCCACCCAGACGGCCGGGGTTCGATCCTCGCTCGGACCAGAAAATTTTTATTATTTATTTTATTTGCATCTTTCTCAATTTTTCGGTCACGGACAAGATGATGATTTTTCGCTAACAGCCAACGACGCCGACGCCGGAATTTCTGCGATACGAGCTCTTTAACGCTATCGCGTTAATATTTCATGAATGACCATCATGAATCTCATGATAATGATTGTGGATTGAGGCCACTTTAGCTTCAGCGACACTGAAGTTTAAAGCCATTATTCCTTCATCCGGTGCTGAGTGAAGCTTGGATAGACCCGTAAAAGCTTGACATACTCGCGCCTTGGTAATTCAATAATTAAAAGAGCTCGCTCTTCCAACGTGTTGTTCATATGGGTTTTTCCGTCGGGGCTTATTATTCGATAATTATTCAAAAAATATTTGGTAGTTCGACTACAACGCTATTCGATTTGTTATTGGAAATTTTCGAATTTTTACAGGGATAATTGCACGTGGGTCTTTTTTTTTTTTTGTGCGACTGTCGGTAAACGTCTTATGAATCACTTCAACTTTTTTTTTTTTTTAACTGGTATGGCCGCATATCCGGCTGTTTTTACGTGCGAGATTTCGGTTCAGGTTAAAGAACCCTAATTCGTTTATGCAGAGTCCCTCTACATGCCTACGTAAACCCCATGAGACACGAATATATATTCGTTTTCCTTTTATGCATATACATCCGACAGGCACGTCTTGTTGCTTTTGGCACGTGTGACGATAAAAAATTTCGTGTGCAGCAGGTGCGAGAAATAAATAAGCGCTCCTCTCTAATCTATACACTCCGGACGTGCAGTTGCCATGCATGCAGATGGCGCGAACAAAAAAATGCGCCCACCTCCCCGAAGGGAATCGTGAGGAAATGCGAATGTATTTCGCGCGCGCTTCACTCCATTTATATATGGTGGTTGTGGTTCGAAGAAGGAAAAGGCGCCTGATTTCTGCAGCCCGGTCGGGAGCAAGGCGCAGCGCCTTTTTTTTTTTGCTTTTTCTTGTTTTTTTTAATTTTTTTATTTATTTTTTTTAATTTTTTTTTCATATATAGCACCGCCGAGCTCCGCCGCAGTCCGCTTTTAGTTAACGCGCACGCTGCGAATTTTTTATTGTTCAACAACGCACAGGAGAAATCTCCCACCGGCACCACCTTGGAGGTCAAGATTCATTGCCATATATACGGGGTGGCCAGTGAACGGTTGTGCAGCGCGAGCAGTCGGTTTTTTCAACCAAGAAACTCGCTAGCAGACGCTGCCTGTGTCGGCGTCGCGAGGCGAGAGAGGGAGAGGGGGGAGCGTAGGAGAGGAGAGAGAAGGGGGGCGCGCATGCGCAGTAGGAGTGTGGACGCTGCGGGCAGAGATGCCTAGAGAAGAGAGGGGGGAGCGTAGGAGAGGAGAAGAGAGGTGGGACGCGCATGCGCAGTGGGAGTGTGGACGGCGCGGGCAGGGATGCCTAGAGGAGAGAGGGGGGAGCGTAGCAGGGGAGAGAGCAGGGGAGGCGCATGCGCAGTGAGGGTGTGGTAGCCGCGGGGGAGGGATGCCTAGAGGAGAGAGAGGGAAAGAGGAGGTCTTTTTTATTTTTTTAAAGGGTTTGCGCATGCGCAGTAAGGGTGGTCACGCCGCACACCACCACCACCGGATTAAGCTTCGCCATAAGATGCTTCACATCTAACACCTGCCGGCGCGCACACCTCCTCAACCTATCCTCCTCCTCCTCCTCCGCGGACAACGCCGCACAACGCCAACGCCGGATGCCTGACATAGCCCGACTATGAAATGCATTCGCATTTAAAAGATCGCAGCTGCAAGGACCGCCACACTACTTCTGCATTGATCGCGCCCGGTTTCACAGAAAGCAGAAAACAGTTGTCTCATGTGCCTCTCGATGCGATACTACGACGACGAACAATTATTGCGAGTCGTCCAACGTTGACATTGCACTCTACTGAGTATGTCGTGCAATAAAGTGAAGCTGTGTGCTGTTCGTGTATTTCACAATTTGCTGACTCGTCGAAACAAATTCTAAAAAACGGAGAGGTTACACTATAAGGCCGAACTATATGCAGCGTTTTCCCGGCGTTTCGTACGCCGGCGTCACTCGGCGTCGACGCTGCCGGTGACGGTGGCCGAAACGTCCACTTCTGGACGGTCCAGACATCACCGGCGTCAGCGTCGCCGCCGGGAGCGCTTCGCTGAATGGATAACCAATCAGCGCGCAGCTGGCAGCGACTTCCGCTACGTAACGGCGTCGTCGCTGCAAACGTTGGTCGCTGCTGCCAAAATGGCTGCCACCCGCCTCAGATCTATCAAGTCGTCGCCGTGCTCTGTGTGACCCGCAAGTTCTCAACTGATGCTTGTATTTGACTTAGCTTGTTCCTCAGAAGTTTCGACGGCAAGCGCTCGGGATTTCTTCGAACAGTTTCCGAGCGCCATCCTCAAGTTCATCGGTAGGCTTAGCAGGCCTGAGTGTATAGGTCGAATACGTGGCCTCAAAAACGTGCGACAACTTCAAGCTCAGAGGCCATATATTAGAGTTCGTGGTTCATCTTATGCTCAATAGGTGGCGTTACAAGTAAAATAAACAAAAATAGCCTTTCGGCGGCACTGTGACTTGTTTCCCTCAGTACAGAACCGCAAGTTAGACATAAAACCTGTAATCAGGAATATTTTTTGTTGGTCCAGTGACGGATACTTCACACTGCTTTGCGAGGTATCAGGTTCATTCCCTTTGGTCGCATGCGTGACGCTGGGCTGGCGCTGGCCTCGGCGCTTTCCATGTGGTTGGCCGCCCTCTCTGGCGGCGTTGATGTCATGACGCCGAGAGACGCAACGTCAGAAAACGCTGGAAAAAACGCTTCATGTGGTTCAGCCTTAAGAAACAGCGAGACTGGTTGATCTTAGGGGCTTAACGTGGCCTTTCTTGGCTGATGCTAGGTCTTTCCTTGGGGTAGACAAAGTAGAGTCGAACCACAGCCGGTCACAGACCACGAAAGAATGTCCAAACTCCAGCGCCAGAACTAACGTGCAAAGCTGGCTGTGGCTTCGTCGCTCGTACTCGGCTCGCGCGGTGGGCTGCTGCGCAGACTCTCTCCGTCGGTGGGTGCGGCTGATAACCAACGGCGCGGAGGGTCTTTTGCGGACACCCGACGTTTTACCTCGAGCTTCAAGAGCATGACGAATCCGAAGTAGCGAAGTGCAACTCTCCGTCAGTTAGCTCGACTGAAAAATCTTAAAACCTGCCGTGGCATAGCTTAGAGACCATGCTGTTGTGCGACTATGTTTGCGGACTCGGTCTCAATTCTGTGCCACGGCGACCGCAATTCAATGGGCTCGGAGTGCACACACACACCTGGTGAAAGTTAGCGAACTGCAGGTGGTCAAAGTAATCCACAGTCCCCCCACTGCAGTGTGGTGCATGATCACGTCCCATGTGTTTTCGTCCCCTAAAGCCCCCCTAATGTTGAGCACACTTCATGTTACCGGAGATTTACTTTGTCACTGCTTACTGCGCGCATATTCCTGCGCTTATTTGCACAAAGTCCCACCGATAACATGAGATTACTGAACGGTATGCGTGCATGATGAATGGTTGTGTTCTGAAAGTAGTGTAAGACTTTGTAAGTTGCAGCATTTCGGAAAATCATTCTGAGTGTGGACCCATGTTATGTTTGAGAAGATCAACTGACTACGTGTTAAGCAGTTAAGAATACGAGAAGCATTTACGCAGGTGCTTAACAATGTATCTTCAGGTAATTAGTCAAAGAAGACTTGACACTCCCTGACTCGTTTACAGGTAACAAGTCTCTGCGCATTTCCTGCTCTTTCTGGCCACATGCCCGACGATGTTGTAGAGAGGGCAAGGGAAATTCTGGAACATTGTGCCGGAGGCTCCATTGGTAAGATTCATTATTCACTCAACTATATGCTCAACATACACGATAAAAAAGTCATCAGGGCTTGTTGCTGAACTAGTTGGTTCATACTTCAGGAAAAAAACATTCACGGCGCAAAGAGTACGGGGACGAAGTGAAGAAGCGAACAGACAGACACGGGCGCCCGTGTTTGTCTGTTCGTTTCTTCACTTCGTCCCCGTACTCTTTGCGCCGCGAATGTTTTTTCCTGAAAAAAGTCATCAATTACCTTCCCCTCGACGACAATGATCTTCGAAGCGTGTCCACCGGAATCGCTGTTTCCCAATGTTCTGGGACTCGAAAACTACAGCATCATAAGCTAGCGTTAACACAATCAACTGTTTTCCAGTATAATCGACATTTGGACAAGTTGTAATCCATTGTGCACGTTCAAATGGGCGGCGCAAAGAACGACCACACAGGAAGAAAGAATAAGTACCGCGGCGCCGTCTCGCCACAAATTTCTCATAAAGCACGCACACTATGACCAACACCCACATGTTCTCACATCATTGACAGCAAAATTGTGCACTTACAAAGAATAAAAAAAAGGTTACAAAAGGTAAAAAAAGGTTACACATGTACAATCAGATATCACTGAAATTTCTCTCTTGAATCGTTTTGTTAGATAGTGAAAAATTAGCGCAGCTTGCTCTAAGTCGCGCAAGGCAGAGTTGCTGGGCGCCTAGCTTGTCCTTGCTTAGCTGGTCTTTTACCTTCTCACCTCTCTCTTTTCGCCCCTTGCTATGCTATACCAAAACGCGTGGCTATGTTTGCTCTCTTTTTCTTTATTTTTTGTCTCCATTCATTTCTACGCCTTTCTTTCTATCCCTATCTGTTTCTCTTTCTCGCTCTTTCTACCTTTCTCTGTCTGCCCTTTGTTTCTCTTCCTGCATTTCTCGCTCCCTCTTTCTTTCTATCTCCTTCTCCCTCTCTATTTATTTCTCTCTTACCCTTTCTTTGATTCTCTCTCTTACCCTTTCTTTGATTCTCTCTCTTAACCCTTTCTGTCTTTCTTCCCTCTATTTCTTTCTTTCTCTTTATTTCTTGCTATGCTTTACTCTCCCCTCAGCTTTTCTCTCCTCCTCACCCCTGAATTTCCTGGCCCCTGCCCCTTGCTATACTATACTATACAAGGTTATGCTATGCTCTGCTAGCGCGTCTAAAGAGCCGAGTGGTTACGACCTGGCCAAGAAATTTTTTTTCGCTAAAAATTTCTCTCATTCTCTTTCTTTCTATGTCTTAGGCCTACTTCCTCTCTCTCTTTCTTTTCTCTCTGTACTCGTTCTCTCGGCAATCAGAGCTATTGCATCCCACGCCGTAGAAATCGGAGCACGTGCTCTGGGAACGAAGCAGAATACGAAGAAGAGGATGATGAGAGAGCGCGTGTCGGTTCATGATGATGTCAATTTTCTTTTTACGACACGGCAAACTTCGAGCATATATACAGCTCTGTTGTAACAGACTGTACATGTGAGCACCTTTTTAATCTATGGTAAACCTTTTTTTAATCTTTTTGTACGTGCACAATATTGCTGTCGATGACGTGAGAACACGTGGATGTTGCTCCCAGTTTAAATAGTGGGTGTGCTTTCTAATAAATTTAGTTGCGAGACGGCGCTGTGGTGCGTTTTGCTTCTTCCTGCGTCCTCTTTTCTCGCGCTGCCCATTTCAACATGTATACAGCCGTCATTTTCATGAAAGGGAACACGCAAGCGCGGGGCAAATAGCCTCGAACTGCGCATGTGACGTGGCGCAGTGGCGAAATGTGAAACTAAAGGGAGAGAGTGGTGCCGTTCCTTCTATTGCCCGCAACCCTTGCTGCAGATTTTCTTGTTTTTTAGCACTTTATGTTGTTGCGATTGCATCAGTCCGAAGCTGTGATAGCCAAAGTCCTTATCGAAAACGATCGTTGTTCGCTGAAACGACCTGACAAAGTATGGATATCAAACAGAAATCGTAAAATAAAGATAAACGCGTTCGTGATGGTAGTGTAGGCAGTAGAAGGAACGACACAACTCACTCGTTCTATTCTCACATTTCGCCTCTGTGCTGTGCCACATGTGCGGCACGAGCCTATTTGCCCCGCGCTCGCGCGTTCCCTTTCATAAAAATGACGGCTGTACAGGAGTCAACTGTCATGACTAGAACGATGGAGCGTCGGAACTGCACGAGCGACATCTGAAGTCGTAAATACGCCACATCTGAGCATGCGCGGCGCCATCGACGCGCCTCACTTGCATTTTTTATCCTTGTTTATCACCGCGGATGCAACAACCACTTCGCCGTCGAAAGCGCTCTGAACGGCTTAATGCAAAAACAAACAAACAAACAAACAAAAAACAAAAAAATCACAGCATATCCGCGGAGTGAATGATGATGAGTGGGCGAAGCTCCCGAGCTACATCATCAAAGACGTGATGGTGGTTGATTGCATGTGGTCAAACGATATGCATGTGAGATCATATCGCGATGTCATGTGTTGTATAGCATCGCGATCGTCATCGTCATCAGCGTCATCGTTATGACGCAGTCATCACGGCACACCACATTCCATGTGGTGTGCCGTGATGGCAGCGTCATCGTCATCACACAGGGAGATACTGCTGGTTACGCAGTATCTCCCTGTGTGCTGGTTACGCAGTTACGATGTGCATGTGAGACCATATCGCGATGCCATGTGTTTATGGCATCGCGATCGTCATCGTCATCACGGCACACCACATGGAATGTGGTGTGCCGTCAGTGGTGGTGTGTCATCAGAATGTGGTGGCAGCGTCATCGTCATCACGCAGGTGGCTACTACAAACGTGGGACGCACGACCCACGGCATAAGGAGCTTCGCCCCTAAAAAATTAACTAAGCGAGCCCTTCTCGGTCCCTCTCGCGCGTGACGTCATCGCGGGGAATCGGGCGCCGCTCTTCAAGCGCGCGCGTTCGCTACGTCAACCCTAGTATAGCACCAAATGTTGCCACAACGTTGAAGCAACTTCCTGAATGCTGCGGCAACGTTGTGTCAACATTTGGTGCTACTGGGGAAGGCTGCTCGACGCTGCTGGTCAGTCTGTCCTGCTCCAGTTATTCAAACATTTGTGGGCAAGTTCATAAATGTTCTTAATGCTCAAGCAAAATTCTCGGTGAAATAAAGCGGAGTTGCTACTGGAAGCGGCTTAATTGCGGCATAGAGTCTGATACGAGCCCACTGTGTTAATGAAAGTTCGGCTACCTTCGTAACGCTTCCAGCGCTTCGGGCCCCGGGGAGGAGCACGATATGGAGCGGTTACTAGCCGCTATAGTTGGTATTCATTACTCACTCTACCTTTACTAGTTGCAGTTACGCAGTTTTAACGTATGGGACCAGCAGTATAGTAAGAGATGTTTAGTGACCACGATAGCTTCTTTTTTCTAACAATATACAACGATACCTATGCTGGCTCATTCTTACACCTTCACTGTCTAGGGTAAAATGCACGAGCACTACTAGTACTGAGTACAACAAAATAATAGTGACGTGCTTTCAAATACTGCTGTGCTTTAGTAGTTACTGCACACCCGTTTCCCATTCCGTCCTTGTAGGCTCAGCTATGTTCCGAGGTAATGCGGCGATTCGCCAACATATCGCCGACTACATAAGTCGGAGAGATCTTGTTGAAGCCAGAGCAGACAACGTGTGGATCACAAGTGGAGTTCTTCACGGTTTTTCAGTAAGTTAAGAGTGACTTTCCATAAAACAATTCCATTTCTTTACGGGCATGTTTCTTCAGCGCATTAGTGCGACCTCCACAAAATTTTTACCTCGACAGTTTTTTTTAAAGAAGCAGTCTGTCACAAAAAGTAAGCACACTTAACAGCTATCCTCATCGTTACCCATGTCATTATTCGTGCCATTAGTAAGCAGAGCGAAGGCTGCAGTTCCTTTAGCAAGATCCTGCAGTTCCTTTAACAAGCGCTAAGGAGAGCACAGGCGAGAGTCTGTACCCTCTCACAAAAGTCATTAAATAACTTCGACGTTCTCGGTCGATTGCATGTTACCTCCTATTGTTCTGTTTTGGTCACCTAGACATGACCCCTAATGGTACGTGCGGAGACTTACTTGGTCGCCGAGGCCTTAGTGCTGTTTGGGCGCCCATGTGGTTCGTGGCGGGCGCAATGCGGTCACTTCATTTGACGCTACAATTACGTCACTGTGTAGCCTCAGAGAACGCGTATTAACGCTATAGCGTTAAAGAGCGCAGAAATTGCGGCGTCGGTGCTAGTGAGCGAAAAAACCTCTTGTCCGTGACCGAAAAATCGAGAAAGATTCAAATAACATAAATAATAAAAGTGTCAGAAGAGTCTCGGCCAATCCCGTGCTGCGCGATAGAACGTTCTACCACAAAACGTGTACAAGATTGCGCCCCTGCAACACTATGCATAGATAAATGAAATATACGTATACACAAATATATCGATTCATTTGTACACTTTCTTCCTTTCATTTTTACTCGTGTAAATCGATGAATAAAGAAGTGAAGATAATCAACCAGGCACCGGATTATTTTAGTCTTCCAACCGACGAACTCTTCACACAGGAAGACGATGCAGTCTTCCCGAAAAAAAGGGCAGGCCCGCTTCCCCGATTTCTGTAATTTTTTTTTAGTTATATGAAGAACCTCGACTGGCTTTTCCGTCGGTCGCCATCATGTTCTATATAAAGTCCAAAACGATAACATCGCTCCGCGCCTCGTATATTCTGCCCACGAGTAAAAGCTCGCGAGCGCTGGTGACGAACGCGGCTGAAGCAGAGATGAAGCGAGCTGGCCAACTTTGTCGCACGGAGCACGCATGCGATAACATGACCCCGCGTGTGGGGCATGCCGTCGGTTCCTCCTGAAGCAGAGAGGGGAAATGCCCCGCCCGTCTTTCGTTGGGCGAAGGAGCATGGAGGGACGCCGGGGAAAAGATGGGGAGTCTGCGTCGCTCGAGCAGCAATTGTGAACTTTGACCATAAAGGCCTGACCACACGTACGCGTTGCAGCGTGTCAGCGCGTGGATTTTTGACTCGGCATCGCGTCCTCTCCCTATGGAGAGAGAGAGAAGGCGCGCGGCTACACGAAGCTGCGCGCCCTCTCTCTCCAATGGGGAGAGGGCCCGACGCCGCGTCAGAAAGACACGCGCTGACACGCTGCAACGCGTACGTGTGGTCAGGCCTTAAGGGCGCGGTCGCGAACGCTGGCGCTCACGCTATCTCGACAGACTTCAGCAAACAGCTCGTATAGACCTATTCCATGTTTGTAAACAGTGGTAGGCGCCGTCGACATACTAAGGCGCTTGTAGCGACGTCGCGGCGTCGCTACAAGCGCCTCAGTCCAAAGCTCGCCACTCAGTCCAAAGGTCGCCCAGCCCAAAGCTCGCCACCACCATCTATGGTCGCGTGACAACTGGCACAGCAGCTGCAAAGCTGCCTCCGAGCACAACGCGTCGAGGAGGAGCCTCCCGCGGCCGCAGGAGGAATAGAGGGCGGTGGCGAGCTTCGGGCTGGGCGGAGCCTGTGCGCCGCGACGTCGCTACAAGCGCCTCAGTATGCCGACGGCCGACGGCGCCTACCGCTGTATACAA
Source organism: Rhipicephalus appendiculatus (assembly GCA_030522465.1). Lineage (NCBI taxonomy): Eukaryota > Metazoa > Arthropoda > Arachnida > Ixodida > Ixodidae > Rhipicephalus > Rhipicephalus appendiculatus. The sequence goes on along the minus strand of JALIZH010013276.1, from coordinate 155,514 downwards.
ACATGGAATAGGTCTATACCCTTCTACGTGCTGTGACATCACTGCTTCACGTTGAGACGACAGGCTGCACGAAAACCGCTTCTCGCCCGGCAGCAGCCGTATTCCCATACACCAACGTTTTGTAGTTAGGCCTGTCTCCCCTCACTCCTTCCCCCAGTGCAGGGTAGCCAACCAGATATTTCCGGTTAACCTCCCTGCCTTACCGCATCCCATCTCTCTCTCTTTCGTAGTTAGGCGACATCGGATCCAAAGGAGTTAGCTGCTAGCCTGTTACTTCGTACATTAATACGATTTGTTGCTATCGCAGACATTTGCTTGGCCCTTTCGGCGAAACTGTGATTTTTTTTACTGAATTCAAGGGACTGTATACTTTCTCTCTAGCCCCGCCAACTCTCTAATCTACCCTCCTCCTCCCCCCTTCTTCCGCGCCACGCCACCGCCGATCCGTTGAACCCCGCGCCGTTCACGCACCGCCGCCTGGGTTGGAAACACCGGAGCGCCGCCGCCGGCGATTTCTGACCAAGCGCACAGGTCTACTCCATAGCAATTTTGTGGCGATGCATTTGCCATGCCTACACATGCATTTCGCCCAAGTTTCATTATGATGCACTGGCTTCTCGCGACTTGACGGTGTTCATCGCCGGCTAACAATGCAACCGCGCAGGTTTCAATATATGTATATCATGTACGCTCACATGCGTCCGTTACACACAAATCGAATAGGGCGTGGGTTCCCGCATGGCTGATTTTACGAGCAAATAATTCACGAAGCTTGCCAACCTTCGCATTTATGCTGTGAATAGCGTAGCATATTGAAAATGGTCAACACTTATTCGGGTACAAGCAAGCGTGGTGGCTTGTCTATGAGAGACCTTAGTCGAAGACAACTATCATTGCTGCATCAGAACAGTGAAACGCGATCACTTATCACTGGAAGTCTCAGATTATTATAGGCGACCTAAATTTAATAGTTATGACATCATGTCAAGCGTTCTGGTCAACTGGGGTATTTATAATTATTTTAACGAATTTCCTTGCGGTGCTCAAAAAGAATTCAATGACAGCCCCCCCTGCTTGTCACGTTTGGTATTTACCGGCCTCTTCGACGTATTAGATCCAAAACGCTGAGTGTCACTGTCAGTAGCGTAGCCAGAAATTTTTTTTCGGGGGGGGGGGGGGGGGGGGTTCAACCATACTTTATGTATGTTCGTGCGTGCGTTTGTATATGTGAGTGCATATATACGCAAGCAAAACTGAAAAATTTCGGGGGGGGTTTGAACCCCCCCCAACCCCCCCCCCCCCCTTGGCTACGCCACTGGTCACTGTTGTCTTAACGAGCGCTGGGCTTTCGATATTTTCGACTGTGCGGTATATTGCAGATTGTGCTCCAAGTGCTCAAACGACGACTCGACGGAAAGACTCCTGGTGTTATAACATGTGTGCCTCAGTACATGGGTTATACCACTATTCTGCAAGATCAAGGGTATTGCGAGGCAAGTTATTTTAGTATTGTTATTACTGTTTTTATAAATGCGAACCCCTTCAGCAATGCCAACACTTGGTTTTTTATTGTTTCTTGGTGGAACATTGAAAGCTTGAAACGAACTTTGGCAAATGGCACGAGCCCTGGTCAAATGTACTGCAGTGACATGCGTCCATGCTTCTTGATAATTATTTCGGTACCTTTGGTGGAATCATCATGCAGCAAAGATCTAGCTAATGTGGGATATGTTGTCTTGCCGAAAATGTATGAATTGAATAAATGTCGGGTACGCGCTCGCGTTTTAATAAAGAAAACAACAGGAAAAAAATTATGCTTTTAAGCTTATAGGCCTACACAACCTCAGAAGGAATCACTGCTTTTTAAATGCGAAGCATTTCTTAGCGAACTTCGGCGACTTTGAGCGTATCTATCTATCTAGCTGTCTAGCCGCCTACGACTTTGTGCTCCCCTGGCCGTATCGTTAATGGGATTTATACCAAAATTTGGTATGGCATAACATGACTGTATGACGAACGTAAATCGCTGGTCATATCATGAAAATCATGACTAACTTGTCATGAAAACTATGATTTACATGCCACGCTCATGGCGCGCTCGCGGCCGTTTCGTTAGCTTGATATACACCAAATTTGGTATTGAGTGACATGACTGTATGACGAACATAAATGACAAGTGGTAATATGAAAATCATGACTACATGAGCGACATGACTTGCATTCCACGCTCATAGCGCGCTCGCGGCCGTTTCGTTAGCTTGATATTGCCACGCGCGTTTCTAATTTTCACAGTTGCTGTATCCGGTTTTCGCCCACAAAGACTGTGAGCAACGCTCATCGCAAACCGCGCCTCTTTGTTCGAGAAGCTTCGCAATTGTTATAGATCATTTTGTTAAGATTGCGCGCGAAGCGCGAACACTCGAGCTTATTCCAGAGCTTGCGCGACAATCAGCGATAAGGCTGGAATATTCGATGCCACGCTTATAAATGCCGGCGCGCTTCACCGCTCGTCAGTTGATCGACGGCCGACGCTCTGTTCGCCGCTATCAGTGCCAGCGTGTATTGCTGTAATCTTACTTTCTGTTTACCGGCCACAAGTTCGGCCTAATAAACAGTTTCATCTTGGACACGTCGCCTGCTGCCTTCGTCGACGTCACGACCACGTGACAATATACACCAAATTTGGTATTGAGTGACATGACTGTATGACGAACATAAATGACAAGTGGTAATATGGAAATCATGACATGTCATGAGCGACATGACTTGCTTTCCAAGCTCATGGCGCGCTCGCAGCCGTTTCGTTAGCTTGATATACACCAAATTTGGTATTGAGTGACATGACTGTATGACGAACATAAGTGGCAGGTGGTAACATGAAAATCTTGGCATGCATGTCATCTACAATGCCATTTACATGCCACGCTCATGGTGCGCTTGCGTCCAGTTCACTAGCTTGACATACACCAAAATTGGTATATCGCGACGTGACTGTATGACGAACACAAATGACAGGTCGTAACATGTAAAACATGCCATGCAAATTATGTAAAGCACGATTTGCTCCTTCCTGGCTGCTTCGCATTACATCGATTCCCACAGTACGTGGGATCTGCCGGCTTTTTTCATATGCTTCGTTGCGTTCGGCAATGTAAGCACGGCGCATGACTATGTCGGGTGTTTCAATAAATGTGACCGCAAATCATAAAAAAACGAGAGAAGTGGAATGTTTGCTCGCTGCCTTGATAATTACTTTTTGCGTGATCGCGGGCATCTAATATTACTTGATACATCAATTATAACCTTAATTAAAGAAATTGTAATAACCGACGTGGACGCCGCAGCAGCTTTTGCAAGAATGCTTTATTGAACAAACAATACGAGTATATGTAGGTACGGTGGGTTGCTTATCGATTCACTTGGTGGCGATGGTTCTAACACAAGACATGCGCAGTACACACTGGTCCACTCAGTTCATGCTGTTATCACATCCCTTCCCCCCCTAGCAGTCAATGCCATAGCGGAGCACAGGTCGTCGTGCACGAGTAGAGCGGCGGCATGCTTGCGCTGTATCAGGTACAGTCGACGTCGGCCCATTAGCTGCTGGCATAGTAGCTTCTCGCACAGGCGATCTGGGCACCGTAGCTGGCGTCGCCGGAAACTGGAAGTGAGGGTCAGCGGTGTCTGGTGGGGCAGACTTCCATGCTCTGCGCACATGGTCACGATGACGTCTGTGTATCGCACCGCCAGCAGTCTGCACTTCGTACATGACGTGCCCTAAGGATCTTAGTACGTGCGCGGCTAGCCACTTTGGACCACGAGAGAAGTTCCGCACGTACACAGGATCACCACCCTTGAATGTCGACTTTGGCTGTCTCGTGCACCTTGCGTCTTCGACGCCGGGCTGCATGCTTGACAAGGCAGAACGAAAGCTCCTTCCAAGCATGAGTTCTGCTGGCGTTCTCCCGGTTTCCGTGTGCGGCGTGGAGTGCTGCTTGAATAAAAAACGAGAGACTTTACACGCCACTGTGCCCTCGCTCTGCTTTCGAAGCGCACACTTTAGCTCGCGCACCATGCGCTCGGCCCTCCCGTTGCTTGCGGGATGGTATGGCGCTGTATACATGTAGCGGACACCGTTTCGCTTCAAGAAAGATTGCATTTCTTGGCTTGAAAACGCCGTCCCATTATCCGAAACGACCAACTCCGGTAATCCGTACGAAGCAAACATCCTGCGCAGTTTATCGATCACCACTGACGAGTGAAGCGATGGCACGATTTCTATCTCAGCCCAGTTTGATAGCGCGTCCACGACAACAAGAAAGAAAACACCTTGAACTGGCCCTGCAAAATCTAAGTGAATTCTACTCCATGGACGTTCGGGCTTCGTCCAGAAGTGAACAGGCGTCTTAGGTTCGCTTTGCCTGTTTGTTTGGCATGGTTTACAATGCCGAACAAACTCTTCGATCTGAGCATTATGTCAAGCGGTAGTTGCTTGTCGCTGAATCCACAGTTCTCGGCCAGCTTGCGTAAAGCTGTAACATAGTCAGCGACTGTCTCGCCGTCGTGCTGATCTCGTTTGGAGAAGACATACCTCGCATACAGCTCGGACGGCTTCGGGTTGATGTGGTTCTTCACTGCCTCTACGATGGACTGATAGTCGGCGTTCGGTGGTCTAAGAGGCTTTACGAGGGTGGCTATCAGGGAGTAGGCCTCTTCCCCACAGCAACTCAGCAACGCTGCCCTCTTGTCGGCGTCTTCTGTGAGCTTGTTAGCTGCGCAGCATAACTCGATACGCTCAACGTAGTCTTCCCATGAAGAGTTGCTCTTCAGGTGAAACTCACCGATGCGAACGCCGATGGCCATCCTGCCGGAACCGCCCCTCCCGCATGGGCACAACCGTGCCTCGTCGCCAGTGTAATAACCGACGTGGACGCCGCAGCAGCTTTTGCAAGAATGCTTTATTGAACAAACAATACGAGTATATGTAGGTACGGTGGGTTGCTTATCGATTCACTTGGTGGCGATGGTTCTAACACAAGACATGCGCAGTACACACTGGTCCACTCAGTTCATGCTGTTATCACAGAAATCATGCTAACTTTTTAATTGAGACAGGCGGTAGGGTCAAATGGGAGCGTTAAAGCTTTTACGGCGAGGAGCCCTTGCTGCTCTGAGATTTCAAAAAAAAAATCACCGCCATATCCACAAAGTGAATGATGTTAGAGGAGCTTGCTCGGAGATGATCGGGTAATCCCGCGAATCCTCCGTACACACCTCCTACCATCACATATAGACGTGACAACGTTGTTATATATACACTACATGCGGCGCTCGGGCGGCGAGCCCGAGCTGCTGCTGCGTTGCGAGCCCGCCCCGCTGCTGCCTTGGCATCTGCGGTGTTCATGCGGCCGAGCGGTAACGAAGAGTGTTCACTGCGTGAGCTTCCGGCGAAGAGAAAGGAAGCGCACGTGCCGAGAGTGGTGTGCGTCGCCTTGAGCGGCTCCGCCATCTAGTGAGCATTCTTGAAATCACCGGAAAGCTGGCGCCCTGAGCGGAGAAGTGTATACTCCGCCGCCGAGGCCGCCGCCGGACAAGGCGCGAGCATAAGGAGCAAGCTCCTAAAAGCTCCTAAAAGCGGTCGCTGGTAACTTCAGTTCAGTGATGAAATCTGACCAATTTCGCCGGTGGCACCAAAACCAGAACGCGGAAGAGCGCTACTGTCATATACTCCTCCCAGATGCCTAGAATTCGCGACAGTCGCGACATCAACAGTTAGTCTAATTCATTTCGTGGGTGTGCGGGCTGCGCTTACGGTTACAGAACGCATATGGTGCACGTACGCTAACAGAGGAGAATTAACACCACTGCTATCGGTGCCGTGAACGGTGACGTCCGTCGGCCATTTGCTAGTTTCTCTCATCTGCGCTTTGGTTTCGCTTTCGCCGGTCAATTTGAACCAAGTTCATTACTCATCAACAATTAACAGATGCCGCTTTATCGAAATCTCAAAGCGGCGACGGGCTTTTCACAGGGAGGGAATTCAATTCTCCCACTTGATCCGATCGCCTGTCTCCACCGATTCAAAGTTTATGAATTTAATTTCATTAATTATTGCAGTCGTTCATATCAATAGTCATCTTAAGAAGTCTGCCGCTACAGAGAAGACAAACATAAAGGAAGCGAGAAAACATCGCTTGTCCTTTGTTTTTGAAAATTTTAGGACACAGTTCTTAAAACACCCTGTATACCGTCATTCGCATCTCAAACAAAATTACTTTTGTAGGCTAGCTCCACCTTACCAGATCATTTAACTTGGTTCCTTCTAGTAAATCATCTTCCTGCCTCAAAAAAAAAAAAAAAGTAGCCATATGATTTATTCTTCTTTTGTTAGGTTTCTAAGAACACAGGGTCACTGTCCATAGCCTGATGGCGTCTATAATCGAATTAAGTAACCACACGAACCACTCGAATTGCTATCAAATAAAAAAAGAAAAAAACATCCTTCACAAGCAACACTGTTATCGCTGCGAAATTTGATTATTTAAATAATCATAATAAATTTGATTAATTAAATATACGAATTTCAAGCGGCAGCGCCCATGATTCGCCTGTAGCCTTGTCGCAAAGTTTTCTCGAAAGAAGTGAAGAAGAAAGAAGAAACATTTTCGCCTTGCACATCTGTTTCTCTAAATCTAAAGTTACAGCGTTTATTTTTTTTTTTAGCGTATTATGTATTAAACTCAAAGATCCTGCCGCCCGTTTCTTGGCCCATCCCCCTCTGTGGGTGAGCGCCATCAGCAAGAGGTCATCATCATCATCATCATCGTTTGCAGTGACAAAGTGTGTTGTAGGGAAAGGAGGTTGCGCTTTGAATGGCCTGATATGAATTTCTCATCATCTTTCGTATTGCCCTCTGTACCCCCTCACCGGCTCCACAGGGCTGCTACTACCTTGATGAAGATCGAGGGTGGGAACACAACACCAGCGAAATGCAAAAGGCTCTGGACGCAGTCAAGGACCGCTGCGTGCCACACTGCTTCCTGCTTGTTAACCCTGCGAATCCACCGAGTGAGTCAGATTTCTTGCAAGTTGGGTACAGTTTCAGCTGAGAAAAGGAGCAGCAGCTATAGACTTTTTTCCGTAAGACATCTGGGCGCCGCCATGTTGGGCTGTTAAGTCGATATTTTCTTGTTATTAGGGGTCGAAGCTCCTTAGGGCGTGGGTCTGTCCCTCTTCTGTAGTAGTAGTAGTAGTAGTAGTAGTAGTAGTAGTAGTAGTAGTAGTAGTAGTAGTAGTAGTAGTAGTAGTAAGTAGGTAGGTAGGTAGGTGGGTAGGTGGGTAGGTGGGTGGGTGGGTGGGTGGGTGGGTGGGTAGGTAGGTAGGTAGGTAGGTAGGTAGGTAGGTAGGCAGGCAGGCAGGCAGGCAGGCAGGCAGGTAGGTAGGTAGGTAGGTAGGTAGGTAGGTAGGTGGGTAGGTAGGTGGGTAGGTGGGTGGGTGGGTGGGTGGGTGGGTGGGTAGGTAGGTAGGTAGGTAGGTAGGTAGGTAGGTAGGTAGGTAGGTAGGTAGGTAGGTAAGTAGGTAGGTAGGTAGGTAGGTAGGTAGGTAGGTAGGTAGGTAGGTAGGTAGGTAGGTAGGTAGGTAGGTAGGTAGGTAGGTAGGTAGGTAGCCACGTATAGTGGAATGTACCCACTCCACGTGATAAAGATGACGATGACGCAGTATAGTGGAATGTACCCACTACACGTGATAACGATGAAGTATAAGGCGCGTTCCAGTATAGTGGAATGTACCCACTACACGTGATAACGATAACGATGACGCTGATGACCATGAGGTATAAGCGCGTTCCAGACCACACATTCTCTTTCTGCCATGGATGAAAACGATCGAGCTTCGCCCACTCATCATCATTCACTTCGTGGATATGGCGTGATTTTTGTACATCGCGATCTGAATTATTAAGGCTATAAAACCTCGTATGCACCAACCCAACTGTTTTCATGCGTTTGAGTCTACCGTAACACGATTCGATTAGTTGTGAAAAATAGAAAATACAAAGATTAACTGCCCAACATGGCGGCACGCAAACCCGTCCGTAAAATAGTCTATAGAACAGAGGATCTCTTACAACTTGAGTTTATCGAGTGCATTTAATGGAAGAGAAGGGACGCCCATGCGTAGTCAAAATGTAAAGACAATGATCACACGGAGAGAAATGGGTTGTCCGCCACGGTGGATCAGTGGCTACGGTGCTCGGCTGCTGACCCGATAGGTCACGGGTTCGATCCCGGCCGCGGCGGTCGCATCTCGGTGGAGGCGAAATGGCAGAGGCCTGTGCGATGTCAGTGCACGTTAAAGAACACCAGATGATCGAAATTTCCGGAGCCCTCCACTACGGCGTCCCTCATAACCAAATCATGGTTTTAAGACGTAAAACTTCACTTATTATTATTATTTTATATAATAATAATAATAATAATAATTATTATTATTATTATTATTATTATTATTATTATTATTATTATTATTATTTTTATTATTATTATTATTATTATTACTATTATTATTATTATTATTATTATTATTAATATTATTATTATTATTATTATTATTATTATTATTATTATTATTATTATTATTATTATTATTATTATTATTTGAGAAATGCGTTACGGGATAGGCGTCACTCAATAGGTGTCAGCACTTTTTGAAGCATATTGAAGTACACTTTTGAAAAAGAAATACTTTCTCCGCATATAACTTTCACCACTACTTCAGAGATATTTCATGTATCTTTGAGTAAATAAATGTGTTTTTAAACAACTGAATTTTTTTTTCATTTTCAGGCACGGTATTATCAGAACGGCAGCTGCAGGATATCATTCGCTTTGCCTATAAAAATCAGCTCATAATATTAGCTGATGAGGTAAGTTCACCTCTCTATAATGTTGTAAAACTAATCGAAATAAAAATAAACGGTAAACATTGCTTAAATTTATTCAACATAAGCTTACAAAATGGAATCAGTTGTTCTGCGAAAGTTAGCCCTGTATTGTTGCACGACGATGTTTATTTCATTGAATACCTACGCGAATATTTGTAAATCAGTCTCGACAGATAGTACGAATTCATCTGATTTATGTAGTGATGGACGAAGCGTACAGTGCAGTACAGAGACCAAGTACACAAATATAAAATATTAAATATAAAATGCAATACTGTTGTTCGTTCACACGAATAACACTGGTTGATAGGCTACAAGGCGCGGAGCAGAAACTCAAGATAAATCTCCTGGTAATTTGCTGAACATGAAAAGCATACTTCTCAAGAGGGACAGTCAACACAGATAAGTGCCGAAAATATTGAGTGTTGTCACATAACTTGCCGATATCTTGATCATTAATAGAGGCCGGATTTTTAGGCACTAAAAAATCGCGTTTTAGGCGCCAAAAACAGGCAGGCAAAACATAGTTTTAGGCCCCCAAAATCGTAAATATAGGCACAATAAATATTTGCAGCAAGCCAAGTTTTCGAAGAAAGACGTGTACGAACTGTGTCTACGACAGGAAAGCAAACAAATGTTAGAGTTTGTGATGGCACAAAGGCGTCAATGGTTTAACATAGCCATGCTATTGTCCATTTTCCCGCATGGTTTCCAGAACACGGTCTCTTCTTTTATCGTCCAGCATTGGTGAGCTAAGTCTCCGCCGTCGAATAAACACGCTTCTGGGTCTCTTTCTTTTCGGCATGACTGAGAAGGGCAGCCCGGGAGCCAGACCGCTAAAATGCAAGAAGGGTCTTTTAGCCTCGTATTGGCAGGGCTAATCGCGCAGAGTCAATTTATCCTCTGTCTGTGAACACCTTAAAGGGCCCCTTACCAGGTTTGAGCATTTCGAGCTGGCATGTGTAATGCATGCACTGGGCGCTAACGATCACGTCCGCCAAGATTTGCAACGCTATGCGCCCCGGTAAGAGGAGAAATGTCAGACTAAACGTCGTTTGCCCTTGATTTCATGGGCGCGCGCACCAGTATGGAGGAGGTGACGTACAACAAGGAATGGTCCTGCGTACGTCAGAGTATACGGTACGCGACACTGTGAGAATTATTCGAGGCGACATTTGTAATTTGTGCAATCTTCTGTAGAAATATTAAAACACAAACGGCACCTGGGTGCATTTTTATTTATTTTTTTACTTCGAATTGAGCTTGATGCGAGACTAAGCCGCCTCCATTGCGTTTGAGTCCGTGTTCTCGCCGTTGCCGCGTCGTGCCGGCGCCAGCCCTGACAACGCTTGGCGTGTTTTTGATGCATCGTCCCTTACAGCAGTTCCAGCAGTGCGACGTGCTGTGTCGTGGTAAGGATACATCATCCATGCCAGCCTCTCCAAGCGCACAGAGGGATCCATCCCACAGAAACAGGCGGTACACTAGAGAGAACGCCGAAACGATACAACACCGCTTGTGTGCACGACCTGGCTTGGGCATGCCATGCACAGATAGTGTAACCTTGTGTGCGCATGACGTGTTGATACGTCTGCGTCGTGTGTTCTCCTGGCTCCGAGTTGCTCCGATACCGAAGAGAAGGGAAGAAATTTGGCTTGCGAGTGGCAAAGGTTTTAAGCTCACCTACCAGCATCATGCTTTCGCGGCTCGTAATGAACCAAATAAAAAGTCCTTGCGGTACAAAGTTCTTCATTGGGCATGCCACAGCTTCCAGTGTCTAACGAAAATTTCTTATGTGACCTGGTGAAGAGCCCTTTAAGATGTAAACTACAAACAAAACAATAGCCAAGTGCACATCTGATTTTTTTACCTGCACTCTACATTCGCCTGACGGCATTCCATGCATGGTTTCGCATTCGTTCTCCATCTTCCTGCTGCTGCACAGAGGCACCTCCTGATTTCTGCCCCACATCACACCCAGGTCTTCAAGGAGGTGCTTCAATTCCTTGGGAACACTTGACTGGAAAACCGGCTGTAAACGCCGCCCGCCAAGTCCTCGGCCACGGACGCCACTCTCCTCCTTTCTCCTCTCCTCTTGCCGCCTTTATTTTCCTCTCCTCATAGCACTGTATACGCTGGGACATGCTCCGAATTAGGGTTGCAGAAATAGCGCCTTTTCCTCTCCTTCTCCTCCCCCTGCTCCAATCGCTCGCGCCATGTCAGTGCGGTGGGGTAAAGTGGCCGGCGCGTCCCATTTCACTGCTGCTAGCGGTTGCCTACCGGAAGTTTGTTGAACTAGGTTGTGGCACCCCGTAGAGTTCCGAAACGTCAATTTTGCCCGGTAACATTAACTACGGTCTCAAACTGTATTCGAAAGCAAAATTTGAGTTTAAATAGTGCTCTTATAGGCACCGTTTTTGAAAATAGGCATTTATAGGCACTTATAGACATTTAGGCAGAAACCCCAAAAATAGGCATTTATAGGCACTATAAAAACACTATAGAAACCCTCCTTAACCCCTAATTCGTGCTCATATATCAAAGTGGCACGTTAGGAACGCAAGGAACAAAATAGGCATTTGCCTATAATCCGGTCTCTAATCATTAAGTTGGCCGCTAATGGTTGCACATTCTCCGTTTAAGAATATCTACGCACCGAAGGACAAAATGGAGACGGCAGCAATGGTTGCGGCGAGTGTCACTATCGCAAACAACCTGCAAGGATCTCACTTAGCGAGTAACATCCGGCTTGAAAATTTTCATAAGCTATGTAGCTGTTATGTCATACACACGGAACTTACCAGTGAAATTTTACCTCTATGGGAATTCATACAAACAATACGAAACGAAGGCTACCACCCGCTCGCAGGATTCTAAACGTTTAGGCCACATCCTGTGTGCCCTTCATGAAAAATGTGTTAATGCTGGCCTATCTCTTCGTTCACAGAAATTCATTTCAAGGATGTTTCTCTTGAATATTGCCGATATGCATGAGAATTTGTAATGACTCTTGTTGTCCGTTTTAAGACATACTCTCCATTCCTTTCTTACTTTACAGTGGCATGCTCATCAATTCTTTGTTACAATGCGTCAAGAGCCCTATACAAATGCAGAACACACAACATTAAACTGCTTTAGGCCTCTGCATGCCAGAACCACGATAGTTTTATGAGACACACTGTGGAGGTCGACTCCGGATAACATTTGATCACCCATGGCGTTATTTTAAATCAAAGTAAAACGAGGATTTTCTCGTTTCGTCCATATCAGTTGGCAAAAAAGTTGAACCCGCGCGTCCTCCTGTTTACCAAAGCGATAACATGGCCACTAAGCCACCACATCGTCGAAGTATACATCACATGCAAATAATTATGCGATTCAGTACGGTTAAATATTATGAATTCATTTCATTAAGTAATGAATGATAAGGACAACGTACGGAACTTCATATACTCGGAGTCACCATTGAGTTCTTAGAGTAATGTAACGAGCCTTTAACAACAATAAAGGGCCGCTTGTGGTGGCACGGAAGCTATAGGTAGCCTCCGAAGTAATTGAGCCTGAGCGCTGGCGCTAAATGTTTGCGCACTTGCTGCTTCGTTGGCTTTCAGATCTTTGAGCATAATGCTTACACGAGCCAGCGTCCGTTTCACAGCGTCAGGAAAGTCATGAACTCCATGGGAACTCCATATTCCCGGACCCAACTGGTGGCGTTCAATTCAATATCAAAGGGCTTCGCAGCAGAGTAAGACGTTTCCTTTTTCTCCAACGATCGGACACTTCTTCTCGTCTCTCGTATGTCGTATAAAGAAAACAAGATGTATCGTGCTTGTCCGAACCAGTTGATTGTGCGCTGCCTGTGTCGACAAAATCTGAAAACAGAGTGCAGTGAGACATCACGTAAAACAGTGAGATAACAGAATAATGTGTTCGTGTCATGGTACATGTCGTCATGCTTATTTCAATACATGCCGTATCATGCATGCAGGGGACAGATGCGGTATAGCACTAAGCGGCAAAGCTACACCACCAGAGCGAGAGTCAGTGCAATCGAAGTTTTTGTTTTCCCCGATTCTACTCCTTTCCCTACTTACAGCGATCGCGCTTGATCGATCCTGGTGTAAACAAAGACGGAGCACCACTCAATCGAAAAACAATGATTTATTACTGCTTTACGACGTCCTTTATTAACAGGCTTCGTTTTACGGAAGCACCTGCTGTGATTGCTTATTGTTGCAGCGGTCGTGTCACTACCACACTATTAGCGGGCACGCAAGTTCTGAGTTAAACGGGAAAATGCTTCTAAGATGTAGTTTGTTAATACCTGCCCATATTTCTTTTTTTCTTTGTTTTCCTCCAATCGTGAAAGGAGTGCTCTTGGAAAGATTAGAAATGTATGAAAATTATTTTGCAGTTGTGTGGTGGCACGAGCCGAGTGGAAGCGTCAATTTTGTAGATCATGTTTCTTTTATTAGATGCGAATGCCGCTTATGGCGGAGTTCAATCCGGTGGTGGTGGTGGTGGTGTGCGTCCTGACCACCCTTACTGCGCATGCGCCTACTCTCTCTCCCACTCTCCTCCTTTACGCAGGTGTTCGGTCGCCTTCTCACCTCCTCTCCTGTGCTGCAGCCGCGCACTCTCCTCCTTTACGCGGGCGTTTACGCAGGCGTTCGGTCGCCTTCTCTCCTCTCCTCCCCCCCATGCTCCAGCCTGTAAACCCACTCCCTCCTCTCCCTCCCCCATTTCATATAAGCGCGTGCGCTCGGTCGAGGAAGTCTCGCTTGAATCGTGCGGTCGCTCCGTCGGTTCCCGGTCGCTGCAGTTGTCTCGAAAGCCTCGCTACCCTCGCCGAAGACTCGCGTTGTCTCTTTGTAGCGGAAGCGGTAGCTTGACGCTGACGCTTGGCTTCGACGGCCAAGTGAACGTAAACGGAAACTTGGTGTGCACCCCCCAATGCTGCTTCGCATCCCCTCATGGTTCCCTTTAGTGGGAGATGGTGTAATTTTTGTGATAGCAATCATATGGACTCTCTCGACGGGTTTTTGCCGTCGGCGTCGCCGTCATGTTCCGTATAAAGTTCACATCGATAACATGCCCCTGGCGCATCGTATGTTCTACTCGCGGGTAAAAGCGTGCGAGCGGGGACGACAAACGTGGCTGAAGCCGAGATCAAACGAGCCGGCCCGTCTTCGTCGCTCGGAGCGCGCATGCAATAAGATCAGCCCGCGTGCTAGGCCTGCTGTCGAATGCTCCTCAAGCAAAGAGGAGACGCCCCGCCCGTCTTGAAGGAGAATGAAAGAACGCGGGGGGGGGGGGGGGAGAGGGGGGCCGGGGGGCAGTACTTCGAGCTGCAACTGTCAACTTCGATTATAAGGGCGCGGTCGCGATTGCTGGCGCGGGCTATCGCGGCAGGCATCAGCGGACGGCTCATATACCCTTACTACGTGCTGCGCTCTCAACGCAAAGAGACTATGCGAAATCCGCTTACATCCCTTGGAGCGGCCGTATTCTTTTGCACCAGCGTTTTGTAGAGTTACGCGAGACTGAATCTAAAAGTATTAGCTGCCAGCCTCACTTCGTATAATATTGCAATTTGTTATTGTCACATTCATTGCTTCGCCCTTGCGATGAAACAGTTATTTTTTTTTCTGTCCACACGACGAATGTCATTAGGTTTTGAGTACAGGGCGATGCTTCTGTAATATTCGCTTGCGTTGCATTGCCACACGCGAGAGAAACCGGCCCTAACAGCTGAACGGAGGGCATATCTTCGAAATGGAGTCAATGAATTTCTCTATACGCAACATTTACGTCACGCCATTGTAAAGAAGACGTTCAAGCTTACGAGCGAACTCACGCTGCTCCGAATAGTTGCTTGTTCCAAATGTATAAAAATAATGGTGCTGTAGTGGTAGAGCTGATAACAACGATAACCATATTTGGAAATCGATTTCTAATGCCAAGACGGCGTGTCCTATCTAACAGGCCTGGGTTACAGGCAGGATACTTCGAGGCTGTCAATCTCGACTCTGTTGACCAAGCCAACCTGGAACATGCCATGATGGAGTCCCTGCCACCCATGTTGTCTCAGGTATCGCTGCTGAAAAAAATCACGCCATATCCACGAAGTGAATGATGATGAGTGGGCGAAGCTCCGGAGGTAATCTGGTAAACCGTTAATCCTCCGTAAATTTTCCCCACTCGATCATCATACAAAGACCTGACACACAAACGCGGGGGGTGTGGTGTGATTATACATACAGTACATACACAATGTTTCATTATTTACATATTAATAAAGTATATACACAATGTTTTATTATTTACATATGGGGTAGATGATGATTTTGTTCAAGAGCTCTACGGACTGCAAGGAGGGGGTTCCCCTGATTTTGTTTTCGTCATATATGACATTAAGCTCAGGGGAACGTTTGTTGTCGGCGTTGCCGTTTTGCCTTTCGAGGGCGAGAGCGCGTTCACGATCGTTTTCATCCATGGCAGAAAGTCAGCGTCATCGTCATCGTTATCACGTGTAGTGGGTACATTCCACTATACGGTGGCTACGACGCACAACGCGGGACTAACCCATGCCCTAAGGAGCTTCGCCCCTAAAAGGATTACTATGTGCAAAACATGGTGAAATTCACTGAATTTTTAGAAATGATTCCGAAGAGCGCTAAGACCTTGATTCTGTTGAATTCACGTGTGTGACTACAATCTAATAACACTCCCCAAAACTTCTTAAGACACCAAGAAATAGTTCCATCTAGCTAATTCACGTGAACAGCTCCTAAAATGGGCATTTTAATTAAACGTGGAAGAATTTTGAAATCGTTCGTTTTAGTCGTACCTTCGTTGAAGTGATATTTCCTCAGGTGGCTTGTCATAGAGTATGGCAAGAACAGAAATGGCTTAGTAAGGGAGCTTTCAATAAATTTGAATTAAAGTTTTAGGGGCGAAGCTCCTTATGCCGTGGGTCGTGCGTTCCCTGTAGTTTGTAGTACGTAGTAGCCACCTGCGTAACCAGCAGTATCTCCCTGTGTGATGACGATGACGCTGCCATCCACGGCACACCACATGGAATGTACCCACTATGCGTCATAACGATGACGCTGATGACGATGACGATCGCGATGCCATACAACACATGGCATCGCGATATGGTCTCACATGCATATCGTTTGACCACATGCAACCAACCACCATCACGTCTTTGATGATGTACTGGGCCAATTTCACGGAAGATTCGCGGTTTACCGATGAACCTCCGGAGCTTCGCCCACTCATCATCATTGGGAAGCATTTACCAGATGCTGGTTATTACAGTATTTTGAGGACTGTAGTCCCCGCATTTGTTAGCTTTGGACCGTTAAACGTTTCACAGAACTTGAGAACATATGTGAATCGCGAATTACGATTTACAACATCCACCTGCATTTTACATCAGCAAAATAAATATGGCGATCAGCTGTTCTTTACTGGAACGTTCCGTCTCTCTCGCTCTTTTCGTTTTTATGTTTCTGCAACTATATCGAAGCGAGTCATATTCTTCATGAATTTCAATATTACGGCAAAATTCTTACTGTGACTTGATGTAGTAGAGAGTGTCCGAGGGAAAACATCTGCTCCAAGTGTGACTGATCTCGAGCCTTGAAAAACTGTAACCACTGAAGGTCGAGCAAAACCTGTTGAGGTTGTATTGTGGACGTCCGCGAGTCCGTAATTCCAGAATTAGAAAAAAAGGTGGAACAAGTGTATTGTGTCAGATTGGGAGCAATATGAGGCGCGTAATTTGTAAACGTAACGTGTTAAGTTTTCTTACACACTACCTTAACGAGTTAAGGTTTTGTCTAACAAAGAAAAACGAGCCCTTGCTAGTGTTGAGATTTGTGAAATACCTTGATACCCATGTGTAAGCAACCAACTCAAGTGAAGATGTCACTCAGCATCTGTGTGTGTCTTGATTATTCGCTTTCGTGCATACTCGTACATCTTTTGCACCACTTTAACGCACAAATATCGAACGAATTAGCGTGCTCATTTCCCAAAAGAAGCTTTGAAATGTGAAACGTGTAGTTTTGCGTCACTGATAACCATAGCGCAGAATGATAGCCAAGTAGTGCGCGCAATTATACATCATTCTGCTATGATGCACAAATATAGCGGGTTTATTTCATTTTCGTTTTTTTTTTTCTTTTAGCTTTTGGGGAGCTTGGGGGGTTCCAAAATGTAGTATATCATTTCGCTAGACTTTGCGGACTCGAGCTGATATTATTTTACGTATTCGAAAACCTTACAGTATATAGCGTCCCTTCCCCGTATCTCTAAGATCGTAAATTCTCACTGAGCCTAAGGAAAGGTAATATTACAATTTTTTAGTGTACGTGGCGAACCAGTTAATTCGGTGCTGATTTAGCGTTTTTGGTGTTTGCGTCACAGGTCGCCTTGGATTGTGTGGTCAACCCTCCGTGTCCAAGTGGCGCTTCGTATGAGCTGTACACTAAGGTTGGTTTCATTCTTCACCTCAATCACACAGACAGAGTGAAAGAGTCCACAGCAACGATTCCGTACGAGTCTTTAGAAATACAAGACCCGAAAGACGTAAAAGGAAATGTTATCAGCCGGGAGAACAAAGGAAAGCAAAGAGAATACAATATAACGTAAAAAGACGTGTGAGAAAGTCTTGAATTTTCGATACGCCGCACAGTTTGGGAACGCTGTTTCTTGAGCTCCCAGTTGAGTGCGCTTAGCAACTACACTACGATGCATCACTTCGGATAACCTTCCGACAGAAGCCGGATACAACTTTAGCAGGCCTGCGGCATTTCCTCCTCCAAGGCAAATCGTGACGTTGTATGGTAACGCCATCTCGTGGTGATTATTTTTTTCATCCCTCGCCCCGACGCCGCGGCAGCCACGGCACGCGAGACGCCGCCGACGCGGGACGTCGACGGTCAAATTTCACGCATCTAAGGCTTTCGCCTTAAAGGGGCCCTGCAACACTTTTCCAAGTAGCCATGAAATGGATTCACTAAAGAGCTTATTGCCTCACAAATTCACCGCCGCAAAAATTTTTAGAATCCATCCTGCACGAGCGGAGTTACAAAGATTTGTCGCACGCTGCAATTGCATTCTCTCTTCTCTCGTCCCGACGAAAGCGCTGGAAGCTAAGCAGGGAGGGATGGCACGGGGAAAGAAAATACGTCACGTGCGCCTCGTGATTTGAGCACTTTTTCTCCTTTTTTTTCTTCGAATACGCTGCTTTTCAGTGCGATCGCGCGCGAGCGCGCGCGTAGCCACCATAGCGCGCGTGCGTAGGACAAGTCGCGGTCTCTCGCGGCGGCCCCAGTAACGACCGAGCGCGCCATGCTCAAATCAGCCAATGGCTGATACAATGGCTGTCACGAATGATTTTTGAGCGTGTAGCGTCATTTGTCGAGAGAAGAGAAAGCGATTTTTGGCTGACTTTGAGAATTTATTGTGAATTCCAGGCCGCGTGCTGCGCTATAATATTTGGCTCGCGTGTTCTCGGGAGCCTCGACTACCGATCGGCAGCGTTTTCTGACCATGCTCAAAAAGTGTTACAGGGACCCTTTAAAGGAGCACTGACACAAAAATTTCGCACCTTGTTTTTTTTTTTTTTTTTGCAATAGGTAGCTTATGACCCACTTATCACGGCTGGAAACCTGGTTTGCGCGAGTGCGCGACGGTTACTTATTTAGAGCCGTTTTTAGAGCGCCCAGTCGCAGTTTCGGTTTCAAAGAGCACCGAGCTAGGCAGGAGCAGTTCCGGTGGCAAGATAAACGCAGCTGGCCACGTGACCACGCAAAACTGTGACGTGGCGCCACGCGCGCGAGCGGGCGCCGCACTGACAGTACAGTGTACTGACAGCCAGCACAGCCAGCACACTCAGAGCGGCAGGCAAGGAGGAAGGAATCGCAGGCAGCGCAAGCGCAAGGCGTGTGCCAGCAACCAGCCAACACAAACTCGTGACGTAGGTTTGTTTACATTGCCACTCCGTTGATGTCGGCGTCGCGGGGGGCCTCCGCATCTCGCTCAGTTGCGCGGCATGCACTTTAAAATTGATTTTAAATATGTTCTAGGCTATATTTGCCCTTGATATTTCGTAGATGTTGTGTATGTCTCCACATAAATCTATCTCGCTCATTATCTCACCTTCGAAATTTTGTGTCAGTGCTCCTTTAAAAGGTTTGGATACTTTACACGCTTGATAATACCCGCTTATACATACACTGGTACTCAAAACTCATAGCGTCAATTACGCATTCCATTAAGACGACTGGAAGGCGAAAGCCATCTTCTCTTTCCCCTCAGCCGATGTATTGATGCTGCCCCGCCACCCTTGGAAAGCTTTCTGCGCCTAACGTGGTTTTGCGCTGCCTCCAAGATCGGAGTCACCTCACCTGGTTTTGCATTGCCTCCGTGATCGGACCACCTTTGAACAAGCTACGATGCGATGTGATGACGTCGTCAGGTGACGTGAGGTCTCGTGACGTCATGAGGACGTCACAATGACGCCACAGGTTTTTGGTGACCTGTGACGTCATCGTGAGCTCATGATGATGATCTTTACATCACTCGTGCCCGACGTCCCCACAGCCAAGCCCTCCTGCTCGGTTATCGTACAGTTCTTCTCGGTAGCGGTCGTGTTGCATGCACCACTGGCTTATGCAACAGCTCTTGCGGGGAGTCGTCGCGTTAAAGAAGAACGGCACCTGTAAAATTGCGCCATTGATATCAGTTAACTAATTAAGCGCAATATAAAAAAATACCGTAACGAGCGTCACATGACGTAAAACAATATGACGTTGGTTTCATTCAGTTGCGGTTACCCGATTTTTTAAAGCCCTGATTCTATTTACGTGAAACACCCTGTATATATACATACAAAATGTAAATACTCATTCGCAGTGTTGCTATGTTATAAAAAAGGAAAAGAAGCACATTATACTAGATGGACAGGTCATTAAATATAAGATATTATGGTGCCCAACAGCTGCTCGTTTCACTGCGCGAGTAAAATTCTATGAAAGGGGTGATTAAGGCTGCATTGATAACTTTTTTTATTAGCAATACAAACGATTGGGTCACTGGGACCCCCGCTGAACGATCTCTCTTCTCGCCTTCTACTGCAGTATATTTTTGCAGTCGCATATATTTATCTAACGCAAAGATCATTTTAAAAGTGGCAACTCCGCTTTGAAAATAAAGTGTAAAAACGGCACTCTTCCAGGAAAAAGGCTTCATCCTCGGCTCTTTAGCTGAACGTGCTCAGTTGGCGGAAAAAAGGCTGAACGCCATTGATGGAATCCACTGCAGTCCAGTACAGGGGTCCATGGCTGCCTACCCACGCATGGCTATTCCAGCCAAGGCTGTTGAAGAAGCGCAGGTAAGACACAGCAAGGCCTCCGTGAGCACGCTAAGCTTGGGAAGTATACAGATATGGAGGTCTGCAGAAGTTCTGCTTTCGCCTCTTTTCTCCAAAACCATCTGAGAGAAGATACGAAACCCTAAGAATGCGTCTTTAGTGCATATCTGCTGAGACTATCATTACGAGCGGATTAGCCGACCAAGTATCTGCTCAAACAACCTGCTAAAATCGCTGCTCCAAGGCCCCTGCATCCATAGCCTGAAGAGTCCTTGTTCTGCCAACATTGATGCAGCCTGTCTGATGTTAACTCATTCATTTCATGTGTACCGTATCTTACGCCAATCACCCGGCCCACCTGACCGGAAATAGTATTCACTTGGTTTAGCTAATGGCAAAGGGTGAGAGCAAGGTATTGCTACAAAGTCAATATTTCCGATCAGACAAATTTATTTATTCATTTATCAGTGCCCCCCGTGTTTTCCAACCGATGTCACTGACCGCTGCTAACCGCCGACATACTCTAAGCCAGCGCCACCGTTTTACGGGCTATTCCACTCTCGTTGGGCGTAACGAAGAGACCACCACCACTCCAGGGCACAGGTTCAATACCCGCGGCCATGGCGGCCGCACTTATACGAGGAAAAAATGCAGAAAGGCCCGTTTACATAGATTGCGCATCCAAATGGTCAATGTTAATCCGGGACCCCACTTACTGCGTTACTGAAAATCATACCGTGGTTTTGGCTCGTACGATCCCAGACATCATCATTAGCGCCATTTCGTAAATCTTCGCTCAAGATATACGCTGCTATTCTTTCCGAGCCCAGTTCACGATGTCCCAAAACTGAGCGAGACTTTGCGTGAATGGCGTGACATGAATATTTAGTGGTCATTTCGTACAGAGAGTATTTCACGAGGCCCAATTTTGCAACACGATTTTGCACGTACGTACACGCAGCGTCGGAAAATGGAGGCCGACGTGTTCTACGCCGAGGAATTGCTGCGCAGGAAAGGTGTTTGCGTGACGCCGAGCTCTGCGTTCGGTAGGCTGCCGGGAAAATTTCACATGAGGTGCGTATACAGGAAATCTGCAGCAACCCGCGCTCTAGGCTAGAAAAACCGGCGAATGGTTTTTGTAGACCACATACTGGCCACCGAAGATGCGTGCACGAACCTCTCGTATACGCGAATATCGAATTTGACGATGAAAAATCCCAGACACAGTTCCTACATATCCTTTTAGATGCGAAGCAGCTTATGGCGGAGTTCAGTCCGGTGGTGGTGTGCGGCGTGACCACCCTTACCGCGCATGCGCAAACCCTCTCCAAACACCTCTCCTACGCTCCCCCCTCTCTCTCCTTTCCTTTGGGCATCCTTGCCCGCAGCGTCCACACCCCACTGCGCATGCGCGTCCCCTCCCCCCTCTCTCTCCTCTCCTCTCTCCTCCCACCCGTTAAGGATTTGATCAGCGGTGGTCGTATTTAAGCCTCTACTTGTTGTTTTCAAGTCGTGTTCCCTTCTTCCAAAGTTAACTAAGTATTTATCAGCATGGTTTCACGCTTCCGTGCCTCACAATTTTCCGAGTCATAGGGACTAATCTTTCCACTGCCGCGATGTGGCTGCGAAGCGACAAAAAGCTTCCGTCAAGTCAGACTTCTCCTAAAATGTTGAGCGTAAATCTCTAAAACTGAAGGAAGCAATAAAAAGTGCTGAATTGCTTTTCCACGCAATGCAGTGAGATCCTAAACAAAATGCGAGAAAAAGTGATGTCTTCCTTTTCGCGGTTTTTACGTTTTATTTCAGTCTGCCTGTTCAACTTTATCTAATATTATGTTTCTCCCTGATAAACAGGATCACGATACTTGCGCCAAAGGACAAGCTCATGGAAATGTTCGATCGGCTGGATGCCTTTCAGAAAGAGCTGATGGCTGAATACTCGTAGCAGAGGAAGATCAATGGAGCTTTGGACGCATCAGTAAACTTCACTCTTCTTAGCGAATAAAAATGAGGCACTATAGATAGAATATTTTTGTACCACCTTACAATTACCAAGTAATAGTACATCGGCTAACAAAATATTCGTAGCGGTCGCGAGGGAATGGTCATTCCTTCGCGCTTCTTTGGCTATGTGGATATTAAGCGACTTTTTTGTGACTTATACTCTATACGGTGCGTCTTTTGAGACGTGAAATTAGTTTTATTTTCATCAGCTGCATAAGATCTATTCGCCTCGAGCTCAACCACCGGAGAGACCAGTGCTGCCTTTGACGTGATGTTCTGAACGTATAGAATGGTACGATGACTTCTCGCCGCGTCTCCCGCTGCGGGAGCAAGTGACAAAAATACCGATTCATTTTTTAAATAGTTAAAGTACTTATCTAGCTACCTCCCTGTCATTTAGACGCAGGGCCGTACCCAGGAATTTATTTCGGGGGGTGTTTATGAGTAGAACGGCTAACTTCGGCAACTGGTGGTCGATGTGAAGGCGTGTAAATACTTTAGTATCACCCGAAAAGTTAAAGCATGAAAAAATTTCGGGGGGTGTCAGAACCCCCCTCAACCCCCCCCCTTAGTTACGGCCCTGTTTAGACGTACCTACTGACAGCTTATCTGACCACAAGCGACCTCGGCACAGCGCGTATGGACACCGGATAAGCATAAATAAATGTAAGAATCAAGAGAACACCTACAAGAGATTCTCATGAGTTGTGAATTAAAATAGTAATAATCGCCAGTTGAACACCCCCCGCCAACCAGAGCAACAGTGCAGCCTGCGGTGCCGACACCGCATGCCACCGGGGTCATGCGCGACGAGAGACCGAGGAAGCAGCTGTGGCTGGCACGCGCACGCCACAGCTGCTGGCTGCGAGACGGACGGAGATATACAGAGCGCACCGCCTCGTAGATGACAGGCCTGTGCACTCTGCTGGGACCGAAATATTCATGGCCCAGTCCGGAGTGACGAAAGCGGTGATCTCAAGATTTCCGCCCAAGTCACACGATGTGATAAAGCAGAGTGCACAGTGCTGCCATCTGGGAGTCGCCGGTTAAGCCCACAAAGGTTAATGCACTCAGCTTCTGAGCGTAGGGTCGCAGGTTCGAAACTCCCTGCTGCAAACATTTTACAACGAAGCTGTATATATCTAGGGCAGGGGTAGGCGTGCTGCGGCCCGCAGGGCGGTATTTTGCTGCCCCCGGCATGACGTCAGACCGATAAACACCTCCTGACTACGCGATGAATACTCCCACGACTTTCTGTGTCTGACGGAGAGCAACCTTGACTTAGATATTTGCGAGTCGGCTAAGAATGTTCCGCACCAAAAGTTCCATAGAAAGATATGTTTTTTATTGCGATAGCAATTATATGGACACTTTCGGCTGGTTATCGCCGTCGGCGTCGCCGCCGCCGTCATTTGCCGTATATGTATATGTATATATATAACCGGCCCCGCCCGCCGTTCGTGAGCGTGAAAAGACGCAGGGGGGGGGGGGGGGGGGTCCCTCGAGCGACCTTCGATTTTACGAGCGCGGGCGCGCGCGTTATCTCCCCTTCTCGGCGGCCGACAGCGGGGGGCCGGTGTACCCTTCTGCGTGCTGCGCTCTCAACGCGAAGAGAATTCTCTTAAACAAGCGTTTTCTAGAGTTGCGTGAGATCGGATCCAAACAGAGTTAGCTGCCAGCCTCACTTCGTATAACATTACAATTTTTTGCTATCGCATTCATTGCTTCACCCTTGCGGTGAAACTGTGACTTTTTTTTCTTTTGCTTCCAACCTATGTTGGTAAGCTGCAACCTTCTGTCATGCGTTCAGAAAATAAACATGATTTCTATTCCAGTTTTGTATATAATTATTGTCGATTCACCGAACTTTCCTCTTCGCCTGCAAGGCCCCGCCACCCCCACCCCCCACCCCCTTATTTTTTTCCGTGCGTCATGCAACTGCGCCCTCCGCCTCAAAAGTTTACCCACCCCTGAGATAGGGGAATTATCCATTTGGTGTGCGCAAAGCACTCCACGCAGGGTGAGGGCATAGGTGCGAAATAAATACAAAATAAAACAAGTATCATCAGCATGGAGAGAGAGAGAAAGAGAGAGAGTCGGGTTCCTTCGCTATAAAACACGTGATTGGCTACGTGTACGTGGCCTATAGGCGTAGTGCGCCGCCTATAGAGGCGCCACTGAAAGCCACCTAGCGGGCGCCGGCGACAGTACACTCGGGGAGCCGAGCAGACGACGGCGCATTGCATAGCGTTGCTGCAGGGTATGGCTGAAGTACGCGGCTGCGATTTTCCATACGTTCGGATGCCTGACAGCTACTTCTGCGGTGACAGCTGCAGGAAAGGCGCGGGCCTCTATAAAAGTGGCCACGTGCACGAAGTTAACGGAATTTGGGACAACCCAGTGCGCATACGTGCCAGGTGCGTCCCGCAGACCAGCGTGACAAAGCCCAGCTGTGAAGTAGAGCTGGTGGTGTTAAAACTTGTTGTTGGGCTAGTTGGTAACTCGTCATATTGAAAGTAAAATTTAGAGTAAGCTTCTAATGACAGACGTGCTGATGATTGCACGCTCCTTCCGAGAACCTGCGTATCTGTAAACCGTGGTTCACATCCACATGCGGCAGCATGTGCCAGAAGGTGCGCGTACTTATCCTCGTTTTTCTTAACGTTTTGCGCATGCTCCCTAAGCCGGTCATTTAGGCATCTATCGGTTTGCCCGACGTACACTTTTCTGCGAGATAATGGAATGGAGTATATTACTCCCGTGGAGCACTTAACGAAGGCCTTCTCATGTTTTTTTCTGGCAACCGCGTCTCTTGCCATTGCAAATGCGCGGGCACAAATTGCCGAGTTTTTCTGGCGCCGAAAAGACCAGCGGCACACCATGTCTTGTAGTCACCTTCTTAAGGTTGTGGGAGAGCTTATGCAAGTACGGCATCACTTGAGGCTTGGAACCCGATGGATCCCAAGCAGCTCCATCCCTTTGTGTTCCACGTTTCAGCTTCTGCATAAGTGACTCGGCGACCGTGTGAAATCATCAGCCCGTCTGTTATTAGAAGCTTACTTTATTGAAAAAAAACAAGGATCGTTCAGTTAGCGAGCCGTCCGTGATGTTGTATCAAAAGGAAATATCTTTTTTCGAGGCAAGCTGTTAGTGCTCCTAGCGGCTTTATCTCTTCCTTTTTCTGTAACTTTGTTGGGTGGTGGCTGTTTCCTGTATCGCTTGTTGATTCTTTGCACATGCGCACTATTGTTGATCATTGTTTCTTTTTTTTTTTGCGCATCTTACTGTACGTATAAAAGAAGGTCAGTCACGCCCAATAAACAGTTGGTAATGAGCGCAGTGTGCGGTGTGTGTATCCTGAGTGAAAGCGTGTGTGAATGTGTGAGTGTTTCGAGGGTTTTCCAAGTTGCGCTAAATTTTACTTTCAAAAGCTCGTGGTAAGTAGCCGGTTTGTTTTGTTCACTGATGCGACGCCTCGTTCAGTCTTCAAATTCAACCTTTGTTGCAATGTTATTTCTGTACGTATTATTAATAAATACACATCGTATGGGCGGACTGATACTTAAATGTTCCGAACTCGCACGGCGAGATGCCGGCACATGTAGCGGTCTTGCTACCGCTGATTACACGTGCCATCGCCGAACAAGTGCCACCAAGAAAATAAGTTGTGGCATTAATATTGCAGGTGGAATCCCTTGGTAAGGAAGTCGCCAAACGTACGGGTGAATAAACTGAGATCTAGCGCCCCACCGCCGATGCCATCCCACTGCGTCCGTCGATATGCGCTACCCGCTGCTGTTTTAGCAACATGAAATTCTCTCGCTAACCTGCTTCAAACTGTACAAAGCTGTAGTGTGAGTACATTAGCGCTTTAGTGTTACAGAAAGAATCCGCACGATGTATTTAAAAGCGGAGAAGCGCCGACCACGTTAGATAGGCATGTCAGCAAGGCCTCGCAGGGAATGAGTAAAACCGCGTTGCGGGCGAGTTTTTGTAGGTGTTTGAGCACCCCACCACACGGCAATTGTTTTTTTACATATCTTGAAGCTCCGGCCACCACACACATGCGTCGGACACTGCTTATTTCACTCCGAAAACGTGAACGACGCGGGGACACACGAACAACGACGTACAAACCTACGGCGGACGTCTGCTCACTGCCCCGAGAGTAACGAGCAAGTTCGCCACCACTGGCGCTTCGGTCGCCGTGCACTAGGCGTATACTTTTGCATCAATTCGCGCTCTGAGCTCGTGCAGATCCTGCTGCCAAGGAACAAGAGCGCGCCCGTGCTGTCGAGAGGCAGAGTCGATATGTGGCGGCAACGACTTTGCGGTGCCGACGTTAGGTTGAAGTGGGACATCTTTGACCTCTGTCTGTTCATCACTGTTCATCATAGTGACCATAAACGACAACTTTAACGTACTGGGGCACCATCCTCGTGAGCTGTACTTGTGGCGAAGGTTGTGGGTGGCATACGAAGATTAGTAATAAGCATGCGCGCAGGCATGGGCGTCGGCAGGGGGGGTGCAAAAGGGGCACTTGCCCCCTCGAGCCACACCAGCACTCGCCCTTTACCCAAGTTACACTAGCGCACCGCACCTCCGCCAGGCGCGATGCAACACGGATTTGCACCCCCCAAGACAAAATCCTGCTGACGCCCATGCGCGCAGGTGTGTGTTTGTTACCGTTACGGCTAACAAAATCCGTGTACAAGCGACGTAGTGTGTGAATCTGTGCACTAACATACGGAATGATACCGACGAGGCCAGACCTAAAGTATGTATACAGTTACGCTGGTAATCCAACTTCACATGCTGTAAGGAAACTTAAGGCATGTATCTTTAGAATTTATTGTTTTTATGTACATTCATTTCCTTTATAGTAGGGTAACAGTCTTGCGAGAGTGTGGCGTGACGTATAGTGGCAATGCCCTCTTCTTAAGAGGGTGTTGAGGCGAGCTCGTTGGTACGGATCCATTGGAATACACAGCACTTATGAACACAAAACACGTGAGGCGAGAACAAGGACGTTCAGCGCACGTCCTTGTTCTCGCCTGTGTATTCCAATGCCCTCTTCTTCACGTAATACCTGGTGCGGGTAGCAAGTTTTACCTGTCCCTCGCTCAGCTTCGTGTAAGCGGGCACGTGACATGGCGTCACAGGCAATGGGAATTTAGGCGCCGTACTGAGGCGACACACTCCGGCTTTTTCGTTCAATGAGCCATTTGAAGTTCCCACGGCAAGATTTGAACCCTCATATCGATACCCAATGCTGTAAGCACCACGCCACATGCATGCGCGCAAGAGTTGTCAGGTAAAACAGAACTCATTTACGAACGTCCCGCGTGCAAACAGGAGCGCGCAGACGCTTCGCGTGTTTTCCACGACGTTTCCTCAAGAAGTTCCTTCAAGCAAGCAAGCACGTTGGGACGCTTGGCGCGTGTTCACACCGCTGACGGAGTGTCATCAGTCGCCATTCATTCAAATGTGCGTACAGATAAGCACTTTCAGAAATACTTCATCGACAGCGACAATGGTATAAGCACTGACTGGTGCAATCATAAATTGCGTCGAGCGAAAATATTTATTTATTTATTTTCCTACTTTCAATTTCAATGCAGAATGCAGCACCCATAATAAGCCCATGAGTAATTTGGCACATGCGAACACGTGGGGGCAAGCACATGCTCTAGTAACCATAAGACAGAAGGATGAAATGGATACCAAGCGAGGAAGACAATAAACTAGGGGTGTGCGAATAGTGAAATTTCATCTCGAATCGAATTCGAATCGAATAGTGCCGAATAGTGGCCAAAAATATCGAATATCGAATCGAATATCGAATACTAAAGATTTTGTTGAAAGTTGAAGGAAAGAACAAAGAAATGCAATCTGCTCATGTCCTCGAGCACATAACGCGGTGAGTAACTTTTACCGAAAGACTACAAGTTGTCATGCAGAAACACAAGCTGTTCAGCATGACCTGGCTGCAGACTTTCTCGCCGTGATGTTACGGTTTCCTGCAGTTGAAAACATGTGCTCACTGGGCGCCTCAATAGCAGGGATGGGAAGGTATCGCAAATAAATTTTGGTGATACCTGGATGAAGTGCAGCTGTATGCGCTTTCGACTATTTCAAAGGATCATCCTTTCTTAGGGTCAGGAGCTCATTGAAAAATATTTGAACCATTTGACTATATGGTCTGAGCTCAATGCTGGTTATTTTTTGACGATAGCGGTTCGACAGTCTTCCAGACTGTTCTCTGGCCTTTTCTACTAGAGCCATGACGTGCGGAAATGGCATAGTTTCTTTTAAAATAAACATGCACTCACTTTTGAACCAGTATATCAGTGAAAGTTTTAACGGAAGGCCTTCTGTAACGACGTTAGCGTTAGTTTTGGCCACTCCACCCTAACCAAGTTCCACAATTGGCATTTGCGCACTTTCGATATTCGTCGAGTCGAATTATTCGAAACTTCGAATACTAGCTATTCGAAAGTCGAATCGAATTATTCGATTAAGTATTATTCGATTCGAATTCGAAACTCGAATATTCGCACACCCCTACAATAAACGTCCATAAGTATAAACACATCCGAGGACTAAGAAATTGCAGGCATAAGAATTGCAGGCATAAGAATCGCAGGCATAAGAAATTGCAAAAATTTTATGCCTGAAAATTAACAAATTAGCAGGCGTAAATGGAATCAGCTTTCGCAAGACAAAGCCTGAAAATTAACAAATTAGCAGGCGTAAAATGGAATCAGCTTTCGCAAGACAAAGCAAATTGGGGATCATCAGGGTTCACCCTGCTATGGCACGAAATAGGCTTACGATGCGGATGCCACCGATGATGGTGATAATGATGATATCCACACAAAAAAATGAAATGTCCAACCCGACCATATAGGTATAACAAGGTATCAGGTAACAAATTACTACAATAAATGTGGCAAGAACGTCCATCATAAACCCTAATAAAAGAAAATCTGAAATTGCGACGACGGAAGCGGGTGCTTCCATCGTTACATTTCCTTGCTGGTCGCTGATGCTGCTCAATTAACGTGTTCTCGTAACTAGTGAACCATTATTTATCCCTAATTCACCTGGCTAGAGTAGTGTGCGCAGGCAGGAAGAATTATGAGCAAGTTAAACATATCGAGTTACGAATCTGTGCTGTGATGTCGTCACCATGTTACTCTAAAGTCATGTTGGTTTTTTTTTTTTTCACATATACGTATACCTAAAATGCAAGTTGCCCCTGCCCTAACTGTGAGAGCCCGTGATCACTAAACTGCACCGTTTGAAGAAGGTTGAAAAAGAAAAAATACTGACCACGCGGGAATCACAAGCTAATGTGTGAAACACAGACGAGATTAAATGAAAAAAATTCGGCATATCCCACGTACCACGGGAATCGATGTTGTGAGAAGCATGCGGAGGGAAGGTGACTGTTGCGTAAGTTTTTCTTTTTTAATGAGCGAAACGTTAAAAAATAACGCTAAAGATATATACAAATGTTGCATGAACTGCCATATGTATACATGACAGTCGCATATGTTTTATATTAGCAGTTCTTTACAGTTGCGTAACGATGCCAACAGCAACATGGATATTGCCAACATCAGAAGCGGAAGGCTTATATGTAGCGCTTGTGCTTGCGAGGATGGTAGCCCTGGATAGTGCTACGTAGATTGACTTCAGTGGATGACGCCGCTTAAGTATAGAATTGACGTTAACCCGACGTGACGCCTGTATCATGGGAGTACATATGCAATGTTTATAAAATTAGACAGCCATCACTGCAATCACAATTGACGTTTCACCAACGTTACGCCTGCATAGGCTCTTTTTCCAAAGCAGTTTCGAGACCCATGGCATGGATTTGTGGTTTCGAGACCTGGCGTGGCTTTGTGGCATGGCTTTGTGGAGACCTGGCATGGCTTTGTGGCTTTGCCACGCAGAATTCTTGGGTTCGATTCCTGGTGGAACCCTGATATTTATTCTTCGCATTCGTCGGGTCATTAACGCTCTCGCATTTAAATTACCAATGTCTGTTTGCCATTTTTGTCACCGGGTTCGACCATTTATTCCGAGGTCTATGCATTGTTTCAACTGCCACAATATCGACCATGTGAAGGGCGTTTGCAGAAATTTCGCAGTGTGCCCAGTGTGCCCTCGATATGCCGAACCCCTCTCTGAAAACATTAAGTATCGTACAACTACGTTGAAGTGCCAAAACTGCCCCGGTGCTCAGAGTGCTTCCTCAAATGGCTGTCCTCAGATTAAGAAGGATATTTCTATTTTTGAACACATGGTGAGACAACTCAACTCGCTGAGAGGCCGCGGAAAAAGTGAGGCGAAGACGACGTCGCTGTCCAAGGTCCTCCTGAAGGTTAGCGTCAGATTCTACGAGAAAGTCGGATAATCAAGTAACACAGCCAGGTGCAGTTCTCAGCACGGCAAACACCTACGCTGAAAGGAAGGAGTCCGGTAGATCTTTCTCATCAAAGGAATGGCTACCGCTTAAGGATACACGACCTGTAGAGGAACCACAGGGCAGTTGAGCTGCCTAAAGCACAAGTCCAACAATATGCTGCAATGGCCTCGAAGAGAGACCATCAAGTGGTAGCGATTCTGCGATAATTAGTGAATTTTATTCACCGTGTTGTTAAACAACATGAACACAACATCAGAAGTGTCTTTCAAGTGCTGGACACGCCCAGTTCCGGTGCTGGCAACCGTTGAGTAGACCATGGCTCTCCCACCACTGTCTTTCAGGAATGAGGTCCGAGAAGCGGCAATATTTCAGTGGAATGCCAGGTATTAGTGGGTAAATTGGTAGCGCGCACAGTTGACAGATACACAGAGAAGGAACCAACTCACCTAACTATCAGTTTTACTGCAATACCAAGGGACTGAGATCGCGCATGGCTGATTTCCGTCGGCTCGTGCGTGCCAATACGTTTCCCGTAACCGTCATCTGCGAGCCGTACTTATTGAGTGCAAATAAGACTTTCTGGTTGAGAAGGGTTTGCTGCTCAGGCGAGTTGGTCATCCATAAACGCACCTTGTATCAGCGCGGTAATATAAGAAAAAAAACACGACACAGGCTTAGAGAAAGGTACCAACCTTTCTCTACATCTGTGTCATGTTTCAGAAGAACTGACATTTGGGCAAGTTGGATTGCGTTAAACATGATGAGTGGTTTTCAGCGCAAAACGACGAAGACAGAGGAAAAGGAGGAACACGAACACCAGCGCTGTCTCACAACTGACTTTATTAGCAACGGAAACACATATTTTATAGTACAACCTATCACACGTGGGTCCACGCCGATGACGTCAAACAGAAGATAAATGAACAGATTGAAGGACTAACTGAGAACAAAATGTATCACGTCACAAAACTATTTAAGAAGGAAATTTCTCTGTCATGCAGGGTGATAGATGGCACGCTAACACAACTAAGGCCCTTTTTGTAGATATGAAAATTTTCCCCAGTGGCCTGATCGGCATGCGCGAAAATACATATAGTCTCTTCAAACATTACTGTGCAGCCATGTTCTGTGCGATGCCTAGCCAAATGAGAATATGGGTTGCTAACGAGTGCGCGCTTATGTTCCATTAGTCGGATATTCAGACACCGGCCCGTTTGGCCTACATATACGTGACCACACGAGAATGGGACCTGGTAAACGACGCCCACTCTGCAAGGAACTACCGGGGACGCGTGATTGACTTTGCAAGAAATTTTATCTGAACCTGTTCTTTTTTCCAGCAACTTCCGATCAATGATTCCACAAATGTTTTTCATTTTGTTTGGGGCCGATAAGAGAACTTTTACGTTGAATCTACTAGCAACGTTTTTTAACCCGTGGGACAGTTTATGAGCATAAGGTATGACGACACATTTTTCTTTGTTCGTTAGCACTGAATTAGTCTCTATGGTGCATGTTAATTTCATTCGTTTGATGAGCTTCTGCACGCTCATCTTAAGAACATCATCTGAAAAACCCGAACACCTGAGACGCTCGATTTGTCTTAAAAAACTGTCCGAGATTAAATGAATACACGTTTAAAACAAAGCCGCGAACAAGCAAGAAAAAGCAATACCATTTTTCACAACTTTCGAATGTGCAGAGTTGAAATTCAGTATTGGTTTGTTGGACCTTGGGTTGTACTGCCAGCACACATGTTTTTCGGATAGCTTAAAGGGGCCGACAACTGCCCAGAACATGAAATGAAATGACTCCGTTCATGGAAAGATTGTCCGCTGCATTGACTCAAACCAAACCTGTTTTTCTCGTGAAGGTGGATTTATATTTTTATTTCTTCATTGAAAGTCGTGAAAAATTACCTTTGGCGCCTCTGGCGGCAGAAACATGAACGAACCGATGTACCTGGCCACGTGACCGTTGATTGCTGTACGCGGTCGACGATATTTTTGTTAGTATTGAAATACTGTTCGTTTCTTTATATTAGCAGATATTACTCCATAAAAATGTACATACACGCCTGCGTTAGAAGTATGCATTAAAGTGGCGCTGCCTTCGCGTGCCGTAATGATCCCATGTTCGTCAGCGCGTTTTGAGCAACTTTCAGCGTGCTCATGCAACCGTGCACGCAGTTTCCAGGTTGCTAAGATTTTGGAGCAACATAGTTTTTCTACCTTCATTTCGTCTCAGAAATTACGCACACTGCTACTCGCCGCGGCCGTGCATATGCGTAGTGACGTTTTCGATGACTTGGCTTGGCTCGTGTATCGAGAGAGTAACGACGCCGGTACAAGCCACCCAAACACAGGCGCAGGCAACCTTGGGCGCAGGCACACACAACGCGGTACAAACACAGGGAAGGTGTATAATGTCACATCATCTCAATGTAACAGCTTGTTATTTTCAAAAATAGCTGAAAAGCTCGAAATAGAGGTGGTTAAGCATAGTTACAGGAACTCGTGCGAAAGCAGAACGACGACAGCTTTCACAAGTCGCGAGAAGGGCTGGCGGCATCGCTATCAATTCTCAGCGTTGCTGGAGGAAAGGTACATGTGTGTTTAGAGCCTTTCAGATAAAAAAACACTGCTTGTAAAATAACTACGTGCTTTTGGGATTAACTACTGCAGCTACAAACACTACGAAGGGTGAGCTTTCTGTCGCGCCGTAAAAAAATGGGCCGAGAAAAATCAGTTGTCGGTCCCTTTAAGATTGACGTCTAGGAACTGTAACTGCCTATTCTCTGGCACTTCATAAGTGAATTTCAAACCATGCCCGCATTTATGGAAAAGATCGAGCACATTTTTTACCGTATCATTAAAGTTCCATTCCTTAACAAAGATCAAAAAGTCGTCTACATAACGCAACACCTTGAATACGCTGTCAGCCAGTCTGCTTTTTACATTCGTGTCAACCATTCCTAAAAAAATATTGCTAAGAACAGGTGCGACTTTTGATCCTATGCAGACCCCCAATCTTTGTATGAAAATGTTCCCCTTCCATTCTACACTCGTTGACGTCAAGTAAAAAGATAGTATTTCAAGAAACGCGTTTACCGAAACACCACACTCACTCGCGAAGACCATTTCATTATTATCTTCAGTGATACATAGCTTTACACTTTGCATGAGGGCATCATGTGGTAAATTATAATATAAGTCTTCTACGTCTATACTGAACATATTGCAGTGACCCGGGTTAGACGCGACAAGGAAAGAAACCAGTTCGTTTGAATTGTGAACAAGAAAGGGATCACAAATTGCCAAAGACTTGAGGTGTCTTTGCAGAAATGACGACACACAGTGTTGCCAACTATCCCTTTCCGTGATTATCGCTCGGAACGGCACGTGAACTTTATGGGTTTTCACAGCGAAGAAAATATACAAGTTAAGCTTTTTGGCCTTGTTTACCGCTGAGGCTAGCGGTTCAAGGTTATGGCGGCGAAGTATTGACAGTGCTCGTTCCTTAATTTTAGCAGGTTTCTGGTTCACTTGTCTAAAATTCTTATTAATCGCAGAAGCAGCCTTTTTCACAATACACATTATCTGGAACTACAACAAAGAAACCTTCTTTATCTGAGGTTAAAATGCGAAGGTCCTTACTCACAGCATATCGCACAATATCCTTCACAGACTTCGCCGCCGAGTTCTTTGTTCCAGATCGTTGTAACACGTCCACACATTCACCAATGAAACGTGGCCTGTCTTCTTCTGTGCCAAGGCGCGTAACTGTCCTGGTTAGAGCTAATCTCTCTGGCGGGCTCAGGTTTGGTTCATGCGCAAACTTCGGTCCAAGACCAAGCGTCCTCATGTGCTCTTCCGGCAAAACATTTGTGGAATCATTGATCGGAAGTTGCTGGAAAAAAGAACAGGTTCAGATCAAAATTTCTTGCAAAGTCAATCACGCGTCCCCGGTAGTTCCTTGCAGAGTGGGCGTCGTTTACCAGGTCCCATTCTCGTGTGGTCACGTATATATAGGCCAAACGGGCCGGTGTCTGAATATCCGACTAATGGAACATAAGCGCGCACTCGTTAGCAACCCATATTCTCATTTGGCTAGGCATCGCACAGAACATGGCTGCACAGTAATGTTTGAAGAGACTATATGTATTTTCGCGCATGCCGATCAGGCCACTAGGGAAAATTTTCATATCTACAAAAAGGGCCTTAGTTGTGTTAGCGTGCCATCTATCACCCTGCATGACAGAGAAATTTCCTTCTTAAATAGTTTTGTGACGTGATACATTTTGTTCTCAGTTAGTCCTTCAATCTGTTCATTTATCTTCTGTTTGACGTCGTGGGCCCACGTGTGATAGGTTGTACTATAAAATATGTGTTTCCGTTGCTAATAAAGTCAGTTGTGAGACAGCGCTGGTGTTCGTGTTCCTCCTTTTCCTCTGTCTTCGTCGTTTTGCGCTGAAAACCACTCATCATGTGTCATGTTTCTTTCTTATATGTAACGCGCTAATACACGCTACGTTTAAAGACTTTCTGGATACGAACCATTTAGGTCGTCTGCTATTGCTGAAAGCAGAATTGTTTTGGTGTTCATTCGCCGTGACATCACTCAGACTATACCAACTCATGACGACAATCAATATGTATGCTTCACTGTTGTGGGCACCTACCTATGACCATTAAAGGAGTCGTGAAACGTTTTCCGAAAATTTTCAACTACGTGTGTATTCAGAATCCTGGCCCTCCATTCAAAACTATAGCTCGATTCATTTCATCGTGCGGGTTCATTTAATAGCTATAAAAACAGTTTCGATTCCCTGCTCACGTTCCCCTCAACTGTAAAGCTGACGTCACTTTAAGTCAGCCAATGAAAAGTCTCTGTCGTCGACGAAACATGGCGACACAGCGATGTTTGCTGAGCCATAGTTGACCAAGGTTCGTAGCATCATACCGGGTTCGATTGCGGTGCCGTATGCAGTCACGAACGTTGTTTCCACTTTAAGTTGTGCGGCACTGTCTGCCGATGCACATGGTAGGCACAGCGAGGACTAAGCCACCCTAAACACGCCGTAAAATACAACCTAATACAACCAGTAAGAAAAATGCCCCCCACCTCCCCGAAGGGAATCGTGAGGAAATGCGAATGCATTTCTTGCGCCGAGAGTACACGGCGTAGTAATTTTAATGGCGTAAATTCGCCTTCACCGACTTCTGCCATCGCCTTGAGAGGCGCCCAGCCAGCGAACGGTCGAGAGTGAGGCGCGAGCGGACGGGAGAGTGGGGCGCAGGGAGGAGAGAGAGCGAACGGCGAGAGAAGGAGCGGCGAAGCACTGCACCTACCCTCTCTCGCACCACATGCTCCGGTTGCTAGGGGACGAGGATAAGCGCGCGCGCCCGCAGCTGTTGCTATGGGAGAGGGAGTGAGAGCGGAGAGATAACTCCCTCTCCGCGGACGCCGCCGCCTGACATAGCCCGACTAAGAAATGCATTCGCATTTAAAACACTGGGACGCCGCGCCGAGCGAGCGAAGGCAACACATGATGGAGCCCGGATGTACTAGAAAGCGGAACCAAGCAGATCACTCGCTGTACTTTCACAGTATAAATAGCTAAGAGCGCAAAATTTGCCGTGTTATTTTTTCTTTCCTAGGTTCCTATAAATCTATCATTTTGGAGCAAAAAAAGCTAACGCTCTGTTTATAACTTCTCTTACCATGACGTTTCACTGACGTCACATGTTGGTTCCTATGACGGCCGGTAGGGGCGCATTGTCGTTTAGGAGCCCAAGAAAACTGCGATTTCAAACGGGCGTCATTAATTATAGACTGGATATTACGCCGAAATATTTCGGAATCGGCATGTCCAATCCTTAATGAAGCAGGGAAAATTACAACCGGGCAGCTTCATTTTCGTTTCACGACCCCTTTAAGTCTGTTTGATCATAAAAGAGTACGAGACATCCTGTCATAAGCTCCTAATCCGTGAGTTATCATCGGGGATTTTAACGCTCATCTTACACTGTGGGGAAGCCCGGAGATCAACGTGAATGACAGAAATTTCGTGTCTTTCAATTGCCTCCCACAATGAACTTTGGTTGTTGAATAATGGCAGCTGTCCTACATTTTTAAGTGGGAAAGTACGCATGCAAGGTACCCACTACGCCATAAATAATTTTTGTCATTCTGCGGAGAAGCGAGGTACCCACTACGCATCTGCAAGGCATTATGTGCACTTCTGTTTTGTTTGTTTTGTCCCCTAGGAGAAACTTGCTCATACCAACCAGGGGGGATTGTCCACACTGTCTATTGTAAAGGAAAAGAGGACGAAATGCAATGTAAATAAAAAGCGAGAGAGGTAAAACGATTCGATGCGGTGATGATCAATATTTTGGCTAAGCCCTACGCCCTACACAACGTATATTCCGATTGCACGTAGTGCACCGTGCACTGCCTGCGTCTGCTGTCAGGCGCTGCTGGAGGCATCGTAATCGTTGAGCGCTTAGGCTAGAAAAAAAATACTTACCCAACTGTTAATAGTAATATATCTACAGATATATACTCGCGCTGCGGTGTGAAACCAATTATTTGGGGGGTTTATTGTCTGCGCCATTTCTTTAAGTAAAACCGACGGTCACCGCTCTTTCGACGCGCCGTTTTGGCATCTTAGCGCTTCTCGACAAAACATTCGAAAAATCATTGCGGTCGTCGCGCGCTCGCACTTCCAGACAAAATGTCTAAAAAATGTCTCGAAGTCGACGTTATGAACCTGTTTGGCAAAATACTCTGGCTATGCCGTAGCTGTTGAAAATGTTAACAGTATGCAAGCATATTTGAGGCGTAAATGTTACATTTTGAAAAAAAAAAATGTCTAAGCCTTCTCGTAGACGAAGACGTCTATAGTCATTTGTAGCCGTTTAGAGGTTTTGTGTTTTGTGGGTATCAATGCACTGATAACACGTGCAATTATGTAAAGATGAGAAATTTCATCTCGTGCTAGGTCACGGCTTCAAGCTAGCTAGGAATAGACACGTAAAGAAACTGTTCACGAAGGAGGTGCCCCTCAACCACCAGGCATATTCAGCAAATTTCAACCCCTTCCTTGGCAATAAAGGACCAGACGCTCCGGACATGTCGATATGTATGCTATGGCTAAAAAAAAATTCCTGGGATCACAATATCCTTGATGGAAAGACAAAACTGTACACCAGAGTACAAAAACATTTGTCCGAGTACATTATAGCCAGTTTATCTGAATGGTCCTACAAAGAATTCACAAATACACGATGAGCCAGTTGGTTTCCGTTATCAGTGGACAAACAGGTGGCCATGTGCAGAGAATCCTTGCAGTTTTCGGTACGTAGAGTACAGATCACACGGAGACTCGGATGCATTAGTCTAGTCAAATGGTGTCTTGCTCAAGATGTTTCGTATTGCTTCGTTGTGTAGTCACACACAATTTTTTAACAGCCAGTGGACACCATAACTGGCTATCCACCCCCAAGGGCAACGCGTTCACAGCAATACAAAGGTTTAGTGGTACTCTTGAGCTTCTCGTACCGTGCTCCAATGCAATGGGGCCACCTGTCCCCAAGGGCTGTTGCAACATAGTAACAGTGGCCTGGCAGCTACCTGGCATCTCAAAACACTAGCATATCGACAGGTGCAGTCAGAGCCACTGGGGGGCATTGATTTGGTTGGGGCGCGAGACACAAGCGATATAAATTTGAGGCACCCACAGAATCAACTGAAAGTATTAGCTCAAACTTCGATTTCCATCTACTCAGCAGGAGCACTTGTGAGCACATGCTAGAATTCTGCCTTCAAAAGGTAGAATACTGCAGTAGGACATTGATCTGGGCGAGTTGGTTCATAGCAATGGGAAGGCACAGCGCGACTGAGACAACGGACGAAGAACACGCAACAGCGCTTGTGAGTGTCGAGTGTTCTTCGTTCGTCTCAGTCGCGCTGTGTATTCCCAGTGGTAGAATACTGCCCTTGCTCTGTTGAGTGGTGTACGATTTGAGCATTTTACTTCAGCGTTATCTTGAATCCAAACGAACCATGCAACGCACAAGTGTTTGCTGAACTATTGTGCTTATCAAACAAGGCACCAGCGACTTGCAATGCTGCACATAAGCCATCAATACTAGGATAACCCAGCGACAATGCAAACATGCCTGGAGTGTCCGTTTGTAATTAGTCAGAATTACAAGGTACGCCAACTCTGCTGCAATGCTTTCATGCCAAGACTGCACTGCATGCAATCAAAAACATGGCCCAGCATATGAACAAATTTCAGCTCGCTTTTCCATTAATCTCGAAATGTGACCCATATATAAGAAATATCCGATGGGTGAAAAGCGCCACAATACAGTCTTGCACAGTGCCTGCTTTCAGCCACCAACGGCTAAGACCACAAAGGAAGTGCAGCCAAGCGAGGCTACGGACGCCACTCGTATCATTTTATTGGCAATTCGAAAAACGAAGAAAAAACAGATGAGGTTACACTATTCGCATGATTACACTTTGCATCACACACTAAATGTTTAGTCACGCCCCGTCAGGAACAAGCAAGAGTACGGTTGCCGTCGCAAACTCTGCTGCCCTGACAAAAGAAATGCGATATAAAGAGCAGTGAACAGTTCGCACCAATAGTTTCCAAGATTGCTTTCCTTTGACCCTGTAATGCTTTTCTCAAAAGCAGGGTAATATTGTTAAACTAATTAGCCCATCACACAAACGGTGGACGACTTCCAGGGCTCGGATCGAATATTAAGTCACACGGATGTAAAAAACCGACAAGTTCATCCAGCAATGCACCGTCCTCTTGCCTGCTCCATCACAGTTGCAGCGACAAACAGGCGATTATACACAGACTGATTACTTTTCTCCTAAAAAGATCCTGACACACTCACATCAACAGTGTTAAAAACTACAAGATATGGGGAGACATAACCAACCTACCATTTCGTTTTAAAAAAAACAAGAGCAACTGAGGGAGTTTTACACATTCCAAAATGGGCGGCACTTGGGACCGCGTTTTATTTTTGCGCGTTTTAACGTTTTTGACACCCCCTTTTCAACCACCTTTCTTTTTCTCCACAATAAAATGTAGATATCCACCAACATTTCTAACAGACTTTGTCGTCTTCTCGTATCCTGAATTTACTTCGAAAATGATGGCAGCAGGTCAAATGAGTGTGGGAAAGGGTCGGTAGGGCGAGGGCAAAGACCCGTTTGTTTGGAGACAAAAAAGGTCGAAACTGAGAGATTGATGTTGACGAACAAAAAAAAAAAAAAGATAGCTATGACACCACGATGTTACGCGGAGGCGTGATAGATGAAGCTGAGAATAATGCACGACAACACAAGGGGGAGGGGGGGGAACCAGCTGGCGCTACGAGCAAGGTTGTACAACACGCGAGTGCTTCTCTCTCTCCACTGCTGAAAACACAGGCAATCGAAGGCACCAGACCCTTCGGCAAAAAAGCAAAAGCTAAACACAAATTACAAGAAAAAACTCCACGAATTCCTCAGGAGATGCGGAAAACGAAGCAAACTGCATACAATGCGCTGTTGGGTCTCTCTCCTTCGCACCGCACTGCCGAGGAGGATAGTTGGGTGCAAGCGTTTCACAAGGCCAGGATGGGGTCAGGTAAAGGAGATCCATGTTTCACAACGGCACACCCACACGTGGCGTAACAAACTGATTGCGTGAAATTTCACTGGAACAAACTAAAGGAACGAAACCTTAAAACTCGAGAAATCACGCCGCAACTGCCAGAAACAAGTGTCGACAATTTTTTAGGCGCAAAACTGAAACAATCTCGGGGCCCATGAAGGCAACCAACTGCCTTGAACAAAGGCAAACGAAAACAATCTCGGGGCCCATGAAGGCAAACGAGCAGAACAGAGCATGAAAAATTTGAGAGCCTAGATTCCAAGATTACAGTAAGAGCAATACAGATTCCTTTTGCCGTGTGGGTGTCCTGTGGCAGCTGTGTTAAGAACAAGCAGTTAAGGGAGAATGGTTGCGTCAACCAAAAATTCCTTCAAAATTGAATCAAAAGTTCATTCATGGCAGGTGGTGTAAAACGGATAGGGGAGTGCATTAAAACAACTAAGGATTGGCCGAGCAGAGTTCAGAATGAAAACGATCCAACCAAGCAGACGAATCATGATGTAACCTGCTGTGGCACGCAACTTTAAGGTAAAAAAAAAAAATGCCAGGGTAAAGAAGGACACAACCGCAACGTTTACACAAGGAGGGGAAAGGTCAGGGTACACTGCACAACAAAACAACTTCAGAAATGCGAAAGCCAAACAAAAACAAGAACGCATTTTATGCGAGTCACGATAGCATTCTCACTCAGGCAGATGTAAATGACTGCTGGAGAGGTGAAAAAAGATCATGCACACCAGAGGTCAAGGAAAAAAAAAACCGCATAGGGGAGGCGTGCCAGGTCTAGTTGCCAACAAGGAAGGGTAGTGGTGCAAATCTCCATTTTTCTTCTTCCCCTTCAAGAATTAAAAAAAGGAAATGAGGAGGATCGATGATGAACACAATATGAGTGCATAAAAAGCCCAATGGAGGGCTAACTATGGGTGACAGCGTGCACGCAAAAACTTGGAAGTCTTTTCAAGCCGCCCGTCAAACGTAAGGCCACAAATTTTCTTTTTAAGATAAGGAGCCAGCTAAACCTTCACCTGCATCTTAAACACCTTAATCACTCCTTAGTTTCAGGCAAGATTAAAAAAGCCACTGCATGCCAAAATGGTGAGGGGTGTATGAAGAATAAAACAGCAGCAGCAGCCAGCATCAGCCCATCCATTCAATTTAAATGCTTGGACGCTGCATTAAATGAGCCTTTCTGAGTCTAATTGTCGCAATATTGCTTAAAAGAAAAAAAAATTGGCAAACAAGATGTAAATGCAGACAACTCTGATGAAATGAAATGAAGCACGATGCGTGACAGCAGCAAACGTACGGAAAAAATATGAGACAGCGAGTGGCCCACACACAGCGCTGACTGACTGCCGTCCCTAGAATGTGTGAACTGCAGTGCGAGGTTAGACAGCACAGCAACACGTGATGGACAGCAGCGCACACACGCAAGCAAAGCCGCTCGCATGCACTGCTGTCCACCTCGCGTTAAGTGTCTGGGCATCGCCAACAAGGCCAGCTTTTCACTATCTTGCAATGCAGATACCGACAGTCCCGAAAGAGCCTCTCGTCAAGAGACGCCCACGGGCAATTTCTTCACTGTGCTTGCTCAAAGCGAGACAGCCGCGGTCTTGACAGCTGCTCCGACAACTCGCGAGCAAACCTACACTGGCCCCAACACAGAGGCTGCAACCTTCACTGACCAAAGCACTTGGCATTCGGCTAAAGCTGGATCAGCGTTTCAGAACTAAGGACAACTGGCGCCACAGCGGCAACCAAGAACAGAGAGTGCACACAGGGGATGTCTTCAAAAGCTCTTCTGAGGTATGAAACGGTGGGGGGCACTATCCACTACGAGAGGAAGGGAGGGAGGCTTATGAACTTTGCTGGCACTGCTTATATACACTCCCCCTCTGCAGAGAGAGAGAGCACCACAGCCCCGCCCTAAAGTGTCTCGTAGGACAACCGAGGCGGGGCCGAGCGATTCGAGGGCCTGGACAGGAAGGGATCGCATGCTCCCTAGTCATAAATAAATGACCCACAAAAAAACCAGACACGAGTTATGTACACCAAGCACACGAGACGACAACCGACACGCCAGGCCACACATTTCTGGGAGGTTCCTCCATCCAGAAGACCAAGACTGCAACTTTCTCTTAAATTTTTGTTAAAGTCAGAAAACTTTCCACTTGCCAGAAACACACTGTATTGTCCCCCCACTTTTGTTTTCTTGTTTGGCCGAAGAGACCAATGGGATGGTGCCGCACGTAAGCCACTTCATTTTTGTTTCAAAACCCAACCCCCCCCCATTTATTTTTGGAGCCGCGGAGAGACCCGTAGCACCAGCCTGCAGGGTCACACAGTGGCGAAGGTAGCACAGAAACCACACCGCACGCAGCACTGCACACCACTGAGGCACAGTCTTGTTGGGCGACGCGCACATGGTGGCCACAGGATCTCCCACCAGCAGCCACATCGTCCCCCAATCGTGCGGCACCTGTCAAACGGGTCGCCATGCATCAATGCTTACGCGGGACATCATTTTGCGGTCGCTCCGAAGGGCGGGCCCGGCGAGGCACCCTCCGGAGCTCGAGGAACCCCCCACCCCAACACCAATGAAGGAGTGTTCACTCCGTGCCTTTTTTTTTTTGTAGTATCACTTCCAAGATGCGCCAGATGGGAAATTAATTGTCCCCACATTTTCCTTCCTTTTTGCGTGAGTCTTTCCGGTTGTCGTCGTCGCTGATGCCACGGAAGAGTGGCAGATTGGCGGAGGAGGCGTCCCAGCACCAGTGTTGCGGTGCTTGTCGTGACGCTGGTGTCACGATGGCAGCGGCGGCGACATGCACTTCGCCACCGCCCGTCGTCGATGACGGTGGGCTTCACCACGGCCCACCGAGGGGTTTTTCTTTCCGTATGCGTGTGTGTGTGCGCGTGTCCATGCATGCACTGGGCGAGGCTTTGGTCGGGCGGTGCCAAGGGTGCCACAGAAAAGCCCGGGCACACCACAGGCCCACGAGTGCGACAGAGGAACTTTTTTTTTTCTTCTTCATCTCCAAACAAACCCAGACACAATCTTAAAAGACGGGGCACCACATCAGCTGCCAGAGCGGCAACGAGTTAGCGGGCGAGGTAGAAGGGAGAGAAAAGCACGACACTAGTTGCCTCGGCAATAATGGGACAACTGCACCAGAAGGGGTTGGGGGGGGACTGTTTTCAATGCACTATCCTGGACCTGTCAAGCAGACCACAACAAGGGGAAGGAGGGACTGTCCCTGGGAGGCAAGGACAAAGCACTTACACAAGGGGCATCTGTTAGGAGCCCTTTCCACTGAAAAACACTTTTTTTTTTGTTTCATTCCTGGAAGCACACACACGCACCGATCAGACTGCAGTTTTGCATAGTAAGTCAAAAACGATTCTTTCCTTAAGACTTTTTGGAAGGGGAGGGACAGGCAAGCTCATGTTTCCAGCATGGAAGGACCAACGTTCGGATGAACAATTTTTCTCCACTCACGCAATTTCCTCAAGACTGCCCCGTCTGTACAATACAAACAAATCCAAAGGCCATACATATAGGCTTCTACAGGTGCACGCACACTCACTACACTCATTATGCCTACAGCACAAAACTTAAGACGACGACCAGAACCCACTTGTGACATCGAATCAGGGACA
Source organism: Rhipicephalus appendiculatus (assembly GCA_030522465.1). Taxonomy (NCBI): domain Eukaryota; kingdom Metazoa; phylum Arthropoda; class Arachnida; order Ixodida; family Ixodidae; genus Rhipicephalus; species Rhipicephalus appendiculatus. The sequence goes on along the minus strand of JALIZH010013276.1, from coordinate 111,386 downwards.
GTTCTCAGTGCACAGACCTGATACACACCAGAAGACACACACTTCCTATGCATTAAGGAAAAGAAAAGGACAGGGAGCAAGAGGAAGCAAATTGGCACAAAGAAAACAAAGGCCAAGATTTTGAAAATGTGAAAGGGCAAGAACTAAGATAGGTAGGAAAGAGTGCTAGGGCACACCCACAAGCTGTACACCGGTACGACTCTCTTTAGAGACAACAGCTGTCACTCACGGGTGTGGCAACTGAAGAAAGGAGGATGTGCAAAAGGAAATATTAGAAATCAGCCGCACGGCAGCAAAACAACGAGAGAGAGAGCCAAGGCTGGAGGAAGTGCTCCAGTCTGTAAAAAAAGGAAAGCAGGCTCTTGGGGCACTCAGAACAGAAGAGGAGAAGGAAAAACAGGCATACATATGCACCTGACAAGACACAGGGTGCCTCGTGCCCCAAAAGCACACACGTTCAAAATGCACACTCTTCTTCGCCACAAGAATGGGGGATGCAGGTGCAACTCGTCACACAATCGCACGTCTGCGTGTACATCTTGCTCAAAAACTAGAGAGCTCCGCCGGCCAGCCACCAGCACTCCAGGAGCATTGCCCACACAACCAAAGTCCAATGCCGCTCGCTACCATCAGTGGGCACTCCCGGGTGCGGCAGGCAGCCTGGCAGCCAGCGGGGGGCGGCACACGCACACTCACCCCCGCAAGTCCCCGGGTCGACCGCAACGCTTCGTGATCTTCAGTCGGTCACGCGTTCCAAAAAAAAAGAGGGAAAGTTGTTTAAAAAAATAAACGATGAAAGGTGTGGGGGGCTGGGACTATAGGGAGGGGAGGATTATCAGCAGTCCTGCGCGTCAGTCGCTCGACCACGTCGCTGAAGGGCCGGCCACTCCATAAAAGGCCTTTTTCTGCTCCCTCGGGCATCCCAGGGGCGAGGGCTGGGACCGGGGCTGGGCCTCGGGGGTGGCAAGGGGGGGAGAATAAAAGGGGCGCACCATAACAACCGTCCCGCTGGCCTGGCGGCCACTCGTCGCACCAAACAGCGTCCTTCACAATGTGTGTATTTCCGTGTGTGTATGTGTGTGTCACCCACACGTGTCTGTGTCAAGCACCACAAGCCAGGGCAAGAGGAGAGGGAGAAAGCGAGGGGAAGAGGCACACTTGCTAAGCGGGGACAGCACGGGAATGGGCTTGCTTTTCTTGCTCCTGCGCCACACACCAATGCTCACTTGTCCCACAGGACGAGAAGAGGGGAGAGGGAACGTGAGGAAACGAAAGGAGCGAGGGGAAACGTTCATCCATCCGTGCATGACATTCCCTTCTGCAACCCAAAAGGGTCAAGCTTACTTCCAAGCAACAAGTAGAAAGGACGCAGCGTGCAATGAATCGCTACACCTGCATCAACATCTTACTTCAACGGTGCACAAGAAATCTTTTGAAAATCAGTGACAAGAAAGCTTAATTTTTTTTTTTTTCAAATTCCAAATCCTGATGATAATGACACTAGGTGCTCCTGCATAAGATAGATACCAGACACTCTTTCCACTTTCACATACTCAAAAGCTAGCAATAATACCTAATTCGTTTAAATTCTAAAACAGCCACAACACAAGGAATGTTTGCAGCTTTTTTTTTTTTAATTGGTTAGTGCACAGTAACGCTAAGCTCTAGAGAGCAGTCAGCAAAACAATCAACTTATCGAACATTAAAAAGTCATATTAAAGCCAATGATTGAGTGTCCACATCAGATCGGCACTAGTCACAAGGCAGCACAGAAAAAGAGGCAAACAACACAACACTACAGTGCATCAAGAAAGGAAAGCACAGACAATCATTATCATAGAATTACAACACTGCCTTTCAGAAGTACACCAACATCGAAAGAGCAGAAAGGAAACAGAAGAAACAAAAATGCCAACAACACACACTGCAACCTGCATCCCCCAACAATAACCACTAACAACACTTCATAAAAAAAGACATCGTTCAAGAGATTTAAAAAAAAAAAATGCCGACACGCACGAGTCACAGATGACAAAGAAAAAAAGTGTGACATGAGCGGTCTCGCAGGCCAGATGGTAAACGTGCCATCCGGGTAGCTGCTACTACTGTGTTACACGAACACAACTTAATAGTAATAAAAAAAAAAAGTACATAGAAAAGTAACTCCTTGGGTTTCTCATCAATTCCGCTCTTCATAGCCACTCAAAGTCAGTTTGTTTATCTCTGCTTTGCTACTTCAAGTTCCTGTGGGAGAGTATTCTTCATGTTCGCAGATATCGCGGATCAAGCCGTACCATGCAACAACAATTCCTCTTCCGGATGTGCTGCTCTCTTGCAAGAAGTTGCCTCGATGTTGGGGAGCAAGAAGGAAGAGAGAGAGAGATATGGAGAGAGAAAGGGGGAAAAAAAGGAGGCCAGGGTGAGGGAGTCGCCCAAGGAGCCGACGACGTCGTGGTGGTGCATTCAAAGACGCTGCTGCTTTACTCTCTCTCTCTCTGTAAGGTCAACAGAGAACTGAACTCGAAGAAAAACGGCGAGGTGGAAAAGCAAGGAATGGAGCAGAAGTGTGGGGTGTGCCTCATTCTGGGTCATTTTTTCATCAACTTTTCATCTAGTTAAGCCCTTTTCGCAGTCTTGAGTTTCTGTGCAAGAAAGCCATTTTCCATATTTGCAACTGCCAACTGGTGGGCCCCTCGGGAGAGAGAAACGGCAAAGATGACAGTCAGAACCAGATGCAATTAGATTGTCCGAAAACCCCAGATTTTCCAAGCTAACTGGTGGCCACTGTGGCGCGAAAGAATAGAGTTTTTGCAGCTCAAATATACACCTAGAACATAATGAAAAAGTTCATGGTCTAATGTTGGAACCACCTTTCCCTGAGAAAGGGCACTGCAGTGAGCACAATTCAAGAGCAAAAAACATCAGGCGCACACCCCACACTGAGCTGTCCTCTTGGACGGGATTGCTAAGCTAGGCGGCCTCAGCCAGAGCACAAGCACTGGCTTTCAGAGAGGCAGCGAGGAACAGGTTTAAGGCAGAGAGAGTGGAACGCACTTTCAACAGTCGGTGACTGAATGACACCCTTGTGGCAGCTCTGAACAGGCTCTGGTGGGATAGCATGCTCTTAAATGACAGAAGACAGGACCGTCTGCCTGCTACTTTAAGCTTGGCCACCACAGGGGGTCTTCGAAGGTGGACATAGGCTGCGTCTCGCTCTCCAAGTTAGGAAAGAAAACAAGACTACCCCAGAGTGGGCAGTGTAACAGAGAAAGGGAAGTGAAAGAACAGAGGAGGACTGCAAGAGCGAACAAGAGGTAGGCTGAGACAGCGAGGTAGATGAATCTAAAAAACCTGAGCCGGCAGTACTGACCGGCGGCATGATGCAAGACATGTCTGCCTGCTCTTTCTTATTTCCCGTGTTTTCTGCTGCTCTTGGAAAGGGTTTACACTCGAACGCGAGCCAGTGCGGTTACAAACGCAGTTTTCCTGGCAGTTGGCTGCAAGACAGCACAGCCAGTGGGCACACGAAGTCCTCGGGCGACGACGCGTCGGCCGAAGACATTGGGCGTGTTCAGGGGTCAGGGGTATCGGGTGGTCAGGGGCAATAGGGTCCGGTGGTGGTGGATGCGGGAAGACAGCAGCGGCCTGCTGGAAGACACCGAACTCCATCTGGAGGCAAAACAAAAAAAACAAAGCCAACTGTCAACAAGGAACCCCCACACCACTCACATTGAAACAATGTGCCGAACTAAATCCGTGCTTAGATACACTAAACAAGTGGCGTACCATATCTACCTTCTTGAATCTTGCCTACAAACAAGATTTCGCAGAAGTCGACACTGGGCCTTTAGAAGGGTGCTGTCGCAAATTTTTCAACCAATTCACATACCCATAATACTTGGATTTGTAAACTTGTGCAAGATCTAAAAAGCAAGTGTAAATTTTTGTGTGCAACTTTAGTGTTTCTCACTCCCAGGCTGAAAATATTGCTGAACTTTGGCTTGCTGAAGATGCCGAGGATACTTCTTGTTTCCCCCCATGCTTTCCCCCATGCGTGGGTGTGCGTCGGTACGAAAATTTTCACTGCTTCATCAAAACGCAGCATTTACTGCCGTGTGGAGCGATCGTCGGCTACACAGCACACAGCTCACACCTTCATTGGGCACTTGCTGTACCGTACGTGCATGTTTGCCACGGGTGTTCGTTGTGCCTGCCCCCTCTGCTCCCTACTACTGCACATGGGCATGACGACGGTGAGCTGCTTTCATTCCTGAAGGCAACACATCTGTGCGGTGCATTAATGGTGAATCCCAATGGCACATTCAGAGAACTTCCTGAAGCAGTTTTTCAGCTCCATGCAGAACAAGTCTCTTTCACTTGCAGATTGAGAGTGCTCCATGTATGTTTCATTGGCAGATCTGGAGCAGCTCCTCCACTAGAACCAACACCACGAAGAAGCTCTGTCTACTCCACGAAAAGCTATGGATTTGATCAAAAGTCGCAAGCGCCCTGCACATACGAAGAGCGTGGCGTAACACGTGACCGACATAATGTGCTGCTCAAGTGCACCCGTTCTCTCTGTGCGCACCCGCAAAGGCGAGTCACATCTTTGAAGCAATGATGACTGTTGCATCGCAGCGTCAACTTGTGCTTATGTGAGGAATGCTGGGCACTTCCGTAAGTGGATGTGCCCTGGTGCCCCCTGCCATTTGCTCTGGCAGGAGTGTCTGTGCTCCATTAGCAAATTTCCTTCAGTTGCCTTCTGCCAGAGTGGAGTGCTGCGGCGCATAGTTCGTTGGCCACTCTGAATCTGATACTGGAAGTAGCCATTAATGGTCTCGCACAATGAGGCAGCATGAACAATGGTGTGGCGCATTTCTGTTGTCGCCTATCAAAAGCGTACAGCACACGTCCCAGGCCACATGCACTACCGAACAGTTACCTTAAAGATGCTTATCATAATAGGGCTCCCAGTGATTAAATCATACTAGCACGTTTGCCTCCATCATGCCTCCGCATATTTTCAGAGCTTATCCGTAAATGCATTGCTGCACTGTGCCCTAACAATGGACAACTTCGAATTCGCGGTATGCTTCACCCCATAAAACATCACTGCGGCAAAGCTGACTTTTGGAAAATGCTACAGCCGCAAATGAACCGACTTGTGAAAGTGCTAGTTAAGCCCTAACCACACAAACAGTTACAACACGTTAGCGTGTGCCCTCTTTCTATGTGCGTCCTCTCCATCCATAGAAACGTGAAGCGATGCCGAGTATACACACCACACGCTGATGCATTGTAACACATACATGTGGTTAGAATTATAGAAACTGCGAGAAGATTGACGCGGCAGTGGTGATGGCTTCAATTAATGCCGTTTCGGACCTGAAAATTGAACAGAAAGTAAAAAAAAATCGGACTCCAAAGACTTTCCATGCCCGAAATGTCAGACATTGCTATACAGTAAAAGCTCGTTATTTCAAACTCGAAGGGGACTATAAAATTGTTCGAATTAAGCGGAGTTCGAATTAAGCGGAGAACGCTTACCCTCCGTTGCCCTTTTCCGAACGCTAGGCCGAAGAGCGGTGCGGTGTGTTCGCGCGTGGTCTTACTACGCCGAGCCGTACCTATCGAAGCCAACGCGAGCGGAGTTTGCCCTCACTCGAGCGATCGGGCCCTTTGGTTCCTGATCGTGAGAGTACGCAGCGTAGTCGCGAGGGAACGTTTCCCCCCAGCGACGTGTCGCCGTGAGCCCTTTTGCCCGCGGAGACGTGCTAGCGGCACCCTTTGTGTTGTATTTTTCGCCCGTGGCGTGGTTAAGCCCGTTGCTTTTCCCGCCGCCTTTTGCAGCGGGCGTTGTACTGCGTTTTGTGGTGTTGCCGCAGGCAATAAAGTGTTGCGGATCCCGAGAGCAGTATACTGTGTACTTGCCGCGCTGCGCTCGGTGCCTTTGCTGCCCGAACGCACTTGTGCTGCGGCACGCTGGTTCACGCAAGGCGACGGCAAACGCGGCCCTGTGGCTCGCTAAGTCCGAACCCACGCTAGTGGCCGTAATCCTGTGAGGTACGTGCACACTACACTGGCGCCCAACGTGGGGCTCGAACCCACGACCCTGAGATTAAGAGTCTCATGCTCTACCGACTGAGCTAGCGCAATTGCGGAAACAGCGCAGCTCAAGCTCCCCGACCTGACCAGACCGTTCGTTGTACAGACTGATGCGAGCGATCTGGGTTTAGGAGCCGTTCTCCCACAGGAATACGATGGTGTGTTGCAGCCGTTGGCCTTTGCCAGCCGCTCCTTGGTCCCTGCGGAGAAAAATTATTCCGTGACCGAAAAGGAGTGCCTCGCCATTGTGTTTGCACTGCGGAAGTTTGACGTCTACCTTGATGGGACGAAGTTCGTGGTGCAAACGGATCACAGTGCGCTCAGCTGGCTGATGCGCTCCGTGAGCCTACGGGCAGGCTGGCGCGCTGGGCTCTCCTGATACAGCACTATGACTTTGCAGTGCAGTATCGAAAGGGGAGCACCAACGTGGTAGCTGACGCGCTATCTCGTGCCCCATTGTCTGCCGAGAACCTTGATCCCGGTGCGACAGCCGCTAGCGGTGCCTTTGCACAAGCAAGCGTCGGGGGCGAAACAGCGGCTTCGCCGCCGTTCGGCGAAAAGGGCGAGTCCGCATTCGGACGAACCTTGGCTGCTATCCAGGTAAGCGGCGCACCGCGAAGCGGGCTAGCGGGGGAGCTTTCCAAAGGCCACGATGCCGAGAGCGAACCCGTGACGCCGGCGCAAGCGGCAGTTGCTGCGGTCCTGAGTGGGCGCGATACCAGGCTCCCCTTTGGGAGAATGGGAATCGCTTTCAGCAGACAAGAGCTTCTGAAGGCTCAGCAAATTGATCCGTTTTGTCGCGAAATATGCGACGGTCTCAGGGAGACGGAGCGCCGTTACGCTGCTTGCGCACCTGCAGCGGGCGCGGAAGGGGGGCTGGAACCAGCGTGTGTCGCTGAGTCCCCCGCGGATTCATATTTGCTGGACCATGACGGGCTCCTGCTGAAATAAGTAGCCACCGACGACGAGTCCATTTATCCGTTTAAAGGGACCCTGAAACGGTTTTGACGATTTTGTACAAACACATTGGGCCAGTAGACCAAGTCCTAAGGCTCATTTACAGACTAATTTAAGCTCTCTGCTTACACTGTGTAATTTATTACAACGCTCTAAAGCTGCGAATCGCTGCAGATCACTGCGGCTCAGCCCAACGCGTTTTCAACCGCCCCTTGCGAGTACGACATGCAGTGTGGGCACGACGTCATTGGGGCTGCTGGCGACGTCAATGGAGCTGCGGTGTGCGCGCACGAAAAATTGGCTGGCAGGGTGGCGGCACCTGTCGGAGCACATATAAACCACTCCGCGATGTCTCTGTTGCCAGACGGCGTGCGTGCTGCCGGGCGCACTGGGCTATGGTCTCCGAGATGCACGCAACCTATCGGCGTGCAATCTCGGAGGTGATCACTGGGCGAAGCTCAAATCGTCGAGTGTGCTCACGTGAGCTCTGCGATCGCCAGCGATGCCAGCGTGTCTCATGAGTTGAGGAGGCAAGGCAGGGGTGAGAAGGAGGGTATGATATAATTGTCCGTAGCCGCCTTGGTACACGGCGTGCCGCTAAATTTGTGGTGCCAATGGTTCGATGATGCTCTAGCCTAAACGCTGACAAAACTTCATATAACCGTTTCAGGGTCCCTTTAACCCTTTGATGGTTTTCACCGTACATGTACGGCAGCACCTAACAGTGCCCAAATGGTTTTCACCATACATATACGGCACGGCCTTTATCTTTAAAACGCGCGCTTGTTTCGATCATTTCTTTCTCTTGGTGTGTGCTGCCACACTTCAGGAACACGTGGAATTTTTTTCATGCGCCGATGTTTATCCGATGTTGTTTTGTTTTGCTTCGCAAAGCGGCGCTCCCGCAACCGCTAGCGCACCCGAGCGCGTTCGCGGTCCGGCTGGTTTAAAACGCGCGCCTTTTTTCTATCATTTTTCTTGCTTGGAATGTGCTGCCATGCTTCGAAAAACTGTGAAATTTTTTTTCATGTGCCGGTGTCTCTCCGTTGTTGCTTTTTTTATGCTTCGCAAAACGGCACCGGCTATCGCTTGCGCATCTGAGCGCGCCCGCGGTGCGGCTGGTTTAAAACGCGCGCCTTTTTTGATCACTTCTCTTTCTTGACATGTGCTGCCACACTTCGGAACACGTGGAACTTTTTTCACGCGTCGATGTCTCTCTGTTGCTTTTTTGCTTTCCAAGGCGGCGCGGCGGCTTTCGCTTGCAAACCCGAACGCGCGTGTGGTGTGGCTGGTTTCGGTTTCGTCCTTCGTTGGTTATCGCTTCTCGCGCCCACAAAGCTGATGGCTGTTTGGTTTCTAATCTCTCAAGGCAGGAGCACTTGTGACTTTCTCGTTTATGGCTCCTCGAGGCGTGATTACATCTCTTTCGGGAGGCGCTAAATTACACAAACGACGCCGCCGTGGTTGAGTTTCCTGTTTCGGGAACTCGGAAAAACTAACTCCGTCTCGTTGGCGATAAGACGAAGGATTATTATAGCTTTTTCACTCGTTTTGTTTAACGGACGGGCGCACAACCCCACAGTTTTCTTCCGTGCGCTCAGTCACGATGTTCGCCTAGGCTACGGAATTGCTCGCCGGTTGCTCTGGTGCAAGGGAGTCGAGCGGCGATTCTTCCGATGTGGACTATTCCCCAAGTGCCGAATCTGATTCATTGGATGTCATTTCATCAGGCGAGGATTTATTTACGAGTTCAGGCTCGGACGATGATGAAGGAGCGACATCTTGAAAGCGTGCGCGGTGAGACGATCCGAATCGGATCAAAGGTGACTTTTCCCCTAGTGTTTAGTTTAGAGGAAAAGCATTTTTTACCGGAAAAGTACTGTGGTGCGCTTATTTTTGTATGTCTGTGGGCTATATTTATTATAATGCATAATTTTTATTTATAAGAAAACGTAAAAGTGTTTTTCTTTAGGATTTTGCTTGATGTTACTATCAATAAACCATGTGTATGTAACAACACAAAATGATTTTTTTGTCACTTTACGGTCACGAAAAAAATTTTTGGACCATTTTTTTCTTAAATAAAATAATTTGAAGAATTTATTTCAGCAATAAAAAAAATTACACATTTTTGGCACGCATTTCGCGAAAAAATTCGACCCTGAAAGGGTTAAGGTGGTTATGCCCAAAAGTCTGAGAGTCGCCCTGTTGCGATCCTCTCACGACGAACCCATGGCCGGTCACCTGAGTGGCTCGAAAGTTTTCGCAAAACTGAACCATGTTGTGACCTGGCCCGGCATGAAGCGTGACGTTTATCGCTATTGCCGTTCCTGCCACGTCTGTCAAACGGTGAAATCTAGGGGTGGCAAGCCACCTGGTCTGATGAAACCGATTGTCAGTGAGCGTCCGTGGCAAGTTATAATCTGAGGAAGCGGTCACCGTTGTGATTCCGCGCCGGACTGCGGACCTTGTTTTGTCCGCAACCGAAGGCCCTCAGTTTACTATCTAGCCTCAGTATAGGTTAACTTCTTTACGGCCTGTGATCGCAAAGAAGTCGACCCCGCCCAGTTTGCTGCTAATTTTTCTCTTTAAATGTTCATGTTTATTTGATATACCTTTTATATTTTCTTTTTGCCAAATATTAAGTGTCATTTTGTTCTGTTTACTTTTTCGCATTTTATTTCTTGTGCCTGCGGAAGGAGTCGTGAATAATGGTGCTTATGCGGTGGGGGGAGAGGGACGAAGGACGCTTTGCGCCTTCCATCGCGCCCGATCTTCGGAGGTGTGAGTGTGTGCGTGCTTACGTGCGTGTGTACGTGCGTGGTGCTTCTGTGCGTGCCCGGGAAAAGTGCGTGTGGTGGACTCATCCCATCGACGTGAACACTGGCGGTGCTCGAGGGCAATGACCCGCTGACGTCAGACAGCCCGGCTGTGCCCTGCTTTCGGCCATCGCCATGAAGCCTTGCTGCCTTTCCACCATGGCTCCTGCGCGAGGTCAGCTGACATAGCAGCTACACCTGCTCTCTGCCGACGCCAGGACGCCTCGCAGCCAGTTTCGCAGAGCCGGCTGCCCCAGCGAGGTCCTCCGTCATCCAGCCGAAAATGCGGGACCTCCGAGCCACCACTGAAGCGGCGTTCGTCGGACTCGCAGACAAATCGTCGACAAGAGCCACGAGCCATCACTGAGCCCGTTTCCCGGCATGCGGACGCCAAACGGGACTCTTGCCTCGCACTCTGGCATCCCCCCAGCGGACATTATCACGCCCTGCCTCCCCTCCGCGCTGTGGATGCTCTCCCGCTCAAGCATCACGAACAATCGCATTATTTCTTTTAATCCCTTCCGCAGTGCCATGTGTTTCAACTATATTGTATTTTGTCACTTATTAATTTTTTTCTTTTTTTTTTTTAGCAGCTGTTACAGGGCTGGACTGAGGTTAGCTGTTGCTCATAGCAGTGTCACATTTTAACTGCATGGGTGACGCCCGGCTGCCTTTTTGCAGACCGGTAAAGGGCAAATTTAGGAGAGGGGGGATGTGGGGATTGAGGCTAGCCCGTTGCCACTGCGCGGGTTTTCCGCCTAATTCTGCCGTCCCCATGTCCTCGCATGACTCTCCCCTCCTCCGCGGTCCGTCGGTGCTGGGAGAGCAGGAGTAACGCTAACCTCTCACCCGGTGCCGATTCTCGACTGTGGCGCCGCACTCGAGTCTCGCGAGACGTTTCGCGCGGCGGGAGTCAGGATCTCTCTGGACAGCGTGGGGTAAGCATGTCTTTTTTGCTTTCCGTCCAACGGCTCCTTTGTTCTTGGGGTTCGCTCGGACGGTTCGCCAACGGTGCCTTGCGCCCGCAGTGAACGCTTACCCTCCGTTGCCCTTTTCCGAACGCTAGGCCGAAGAGCGGTGCGGTGTGTTCGCGCGTGGTCTTACTACGCCGAGCCGTACCTATCGAAGCCAACGCGAGCGGAGTTTGCCCTCACTCGAGCGATCGGGCCCTTTGGTTCCTGATCGTGAGAGTACGCAGCGTAGTCGTGAGGGAACGTTTCCCCCAGCGACGTGTCGCCGTGAGCCCTTTTGCCCGCGGAGACGTGCTAGCGGCACCCTTTGTGTTGTATTTTCACCCGTGGCGTGGTTAAGCCCGTTGCTTTTCCCGCCGCCTTTTGCAGCGGGCGTTGTACTGCGTTTTGTGGTGTTGCCGCAGGCAATAAAGTGTTGCGGATCCCGAGAGCAGTATACTGTGTACTTGCCGCGCTGCGCTCGGTGCCTTTGCTGCCCGAACGCACTTGTGCTGCGGCACGCTGGTTCACGCGAGGCGACGGCAAACGCGGCCCTGTGGCTCGCTAGGTCCGAACCCACGCTAGTGGCCGTACTCCTGTGAGGTACGTGCACACTACAAAATTTAGAGGAAACAGAACCCTATCACATGATAAAGTCACTGTGTCTTGCAGACTTATAACGATTTCCATCGGCAGAACAGCAGCTTTGAGGATTGGGGAGGGAAGTGCTGAGTACTCTGAGGAGGTGCAAGGGTGAAGAGTGAAAAGAAACATACCACAGAATCTAAAATAACAAAAGCCCGGACATTCTCTGCGGGACAGCAACAAAACACGAGTGAAATCTGTCGGTCACATGTTCACTACTAAAGGGTTCACATAGGTTTCAAAGGACCAAATTCAAATTCAAAAACTATCAAATTCAAAAACTATCAAGGCTCGGTGACCGGTTTTTCGAGTACTAACTGTAACATAACATCCTGACTCATTTTATTGCATTTATAACATACATATGTCCTTATTATACTGTAGAAATGTCTAGCCTCGATCAAATCTAAAGTACTTCACTACACACAACGAATGTTCACAAAAGCCGCTGAGACTTTTCTAGTACTAGTGGGGCTTCACTTCGTTTGAGTGTACTAACTTTGTGTGCTGCTCGCTTGCTGGGGGAAAAGCAGCATAAATGCTAGATACGGAGCCAAGTGGCAAGGAGATAGAGAGAGAAGGCAGACAGACAGGTGGGCACAGAGATGCATGACAGAACAAGCCGTGAAGAAAGCAGACGGAGTCCGCAGTTCCAGTACGTCTTTTGCTTCGTTAATGGTATTTCAATTTTCCATGTAATACTTGGATAACAGAGAGCACACGCACTCACACTGGCGTATTGCTTCTTAAATGGAAAGAACTACAATACTCCTGCTTCTATAAACTTGATTTTTTTTTTTTTTTTCAGTTGCGTCAGTTTTCTCATCAAAACAAAATAGTGGGAGTACAGTGAGCTGATGATAATCACACTGTCAATGCTTAACGGAGACAGTTAAATGGGTAAGTTGCTGCAATGTTACCTTTGCAGGGCTCTGCATCATCATGTCTCACTACTGCCGTTGCCCATGATGTACACCTCTCTGGCAACCCGTACAATGCTAATGATAAGAAGTCGAAGAACCTAAAAATTTACTAGTGTGCTGGCAGTACAGAATGCCAAGAGGTGCACTCACTGAAACATCTCCGAATGACGGGGGGTATCTGATCGGGGTTCTCCAGGACCAAATACAGTTTATTTCACCTTCACTCAAAGGCCAATGTTGTGGTCTATTTCAGGTGCATATAGTTTATTTCACATAATAAAGAAATGGTTGTGATTGTATGTTGCTGTTGTACAAAAACACTTTTTTTCCAATTGATCTGCAAAGCTTTTGCTATTGTTCAACCACGACAAAAATGTGTGAAAACCACGTGCAGTGTGAATAAATGCTGCCCTGGGCAATACTTCTAAAGGCTCTTTTTACACTCCGACTTTCTCGACATGCATACGCAAGGCGGTTACTTTTTGCCATGTGAAGGCGGCCAATGCTACACCATGAGCAAATGGGGCTCTCTCCATTTTAACTGGTTGCAACACGCCGACACGATTGCAGCTGGAGAAGTGCATGCATAGTAATGCGAAGAATGCATCACACCGCCTGTTGGGAACCCACAAAACAGGTTCCCGTGCATGTGAATCCAGCATTGTCACCTACACCTGGCGCGAACCGCCGCAAGAGTTATTCGTAGCCGCGTGGCATCCGAGCTCACCATACGCCATTGGTCGTGTCAAAGGTCGGAAGCCACTAGACTCTTAGAGAGCGGCACTTTGCCACTGCGACGTCGCCGTGACAAGCACATGCGCACACATTACGTTGGTGTGTATATATGAACGACTTAAATGCTCACTAGCTCAGAGAATTGCCAAGTTTCAACTGCGCAGATCACAACACTTCATGCATGCCTTAATCCTATGATGAAATGGCTAAGCAATGACACTTGGCTAAGAAATTTGAAGCACAGAGAGCAGTGCAGCTTTTGCTGGTCATTAAACTAAGTTACTGAATAAAAGCGTCAGGCCTGCGTGGAACGCGCAGCGCAGTCAGAGCGAAAGCTGGAAGAGCAGCCTTTCTAGAGCCTCTTTTACACACCTGGGGCAACTACTACAAGCACACTTGCACAATACCCAGTACACCATAAATCATCTAATTTTTGTGTACTGGGGAGTTGTCCGCTGGACCATTATTCGTCATTCTTCGGAAAAGCGTGGTACCCGCTACACACTTGTAACGCATTATGTGCACTTTGTTGATGCTGCGGCTGACGATGAGGAATTATGCCTGAGGCTTTTGTACTGGGTTGGAGCATTGAACGACCCACTCTTTATACAATTCACATTGTATGACGCCTGGTTGTTACTTTACTGTTCTAAAATGCTTTACTACACATGTTAACGCGATTCCTTACCCGACATGAAGCCTTCATAGGGTCAGTTTGCAATGCGGTTTCAAGCATCGGTGTAGCTCAGTGGTAGAGTGCTGGGCTGCCACGCAGAGGGGCCGGGTTCGATTCCCATTCTGTCATAGGTATTTTTTATTTATTCAGTTTTTTTCTTATTTCGCGCGATAGTGGTTACGGGCCCCAGCGGCGGCAACGGACAACTATGGCGCAAAAACGGCCCTTGTTGTGATCTTATAACAGCTTTCGCTGTAATACGGAAGCAGCCTCTGCAGTAACATTGTCATTGTTTTGTTCTTCTCATAGGATACTACTCCCAGTAAGTGAACAGCAGTGCTCGGCAAACAATCTGGCGCTATTCACAAATGGGAGTGGGCCTCAACTTACAGTAGGGTGGTGGTCCAACCGCGCAGAAGATTGCCTTTGTTCACAAACAGCACTGCTAGTGCTTTGTTGCTAATGTGCCACACTCAAGTTTAGGCCAACATTAAAAAACAGAGCATTTTTTAAGTGTTGAGATGACTGACGCTGCAAAACTCTGATCCGAGGAAAGCGCAAGCTGCATGTTATGAGCAGCTACATATTTCCGCAGAAATTCATTTCGTGGAAGGAGATGCACTCAGGCAATTATTTACGCATGCTGACCATCACTAGCAGTTGCGTAGAATTAAAGCGACGGTTGCAGAAGTTTATAAAGCTAGAGTATCAAGGCCGCCCAAAACGCAACCACAGCGGCAGCCGTATTTGCATGCCCTCTCGTGCACAGTCGCACAGCTGGCATGACTGTGCTCGACATTGAGCTTCTATATTGGAAGAGGCTCAAAGAAACTGAAGGTCCGTTCGGTTCACCCTGCACTACCTGAACTGGTTCATGGGGATGCCATCTGGGTGCCATCGCCATGCAGGGAACGTTTCAGCAAGTGCAGCAGCAACATGACGCCGAAACAAACACAAGAGTGCAGATGTTGTGCAAGCCTTATGCTACAGTCGGTTGTCTCACAAGTTGTGGAGGTTGTGATTCATAAAAGTCGGCTCCACTTGCGTTGCCCTGGCATTTGCAAGTACTGGAGAATGTTCACTGATGTACTTGTTGAACGCAGTTTAAATAGACAAGAATGTGGTCGGCTTTGTAGTCTGCCGCAGTTCAAGCCATCTTGTGCAGCACCGACTCGGCACCACCTGACGAGTAGGCACAGGGAATTTGTGACTAGTGTTGCATGACAGCTGCACTTTTTCTAAACAAATACCACAGTGCTGATGCCACCATGTTGAACTCATGAAACAAATGCCGGAGTGCAGCGCCATCAAGAACTGGTTCACAAAGTGCTCGTGAAAAAAATGTACCTGGTACTCAGCTGTTACCACATGACTAGGAGGTGAGCAACACTGTGAAGGGACGCTCCCCTTGTTTGCCTAAGTTACTAGGGGCTTTTAGCTTGTACGTATACATCTTTACGTTACCGGGTTACCGGATACCGGAAGGAATCTGCGCAAGCGCGTTTCTTTACGGAACATAGACTTTTACGGAACGTAAACTACTCGCCGGATAGGCTTTACGTTTTCGGCCCTATCACACAACTCCACCTTCGTTCGTGGCTACTCGCGATATCCGCTTTCAGGAGACTCCATCCGCCGATGCCGAGTCAAAATAAGCCGAAGTGCGAGGCGATCACCTTAATTGTTTCAGCAGGATTGCCGAAGCTAGTGATCTAGCAAGCCGAAGCAGTAAACGTGAGAGGCCTAAAGCTCCTGACATGCCCGACATGCTGGATAGGTGGCGTCATCTAGCGGGGCTAATATGAACCAGGCAAGCACAGAATTGGTATTGCAGAAACATCGTGCATTCTACTTCTGATGTGAATGCCTTGCAGTGGCATAACTACGAATGAGTTGCCTTTTTAATCATTTCTTCCCTCAAAAACACTCGGCGAAAACAAACGTGTCCATGACTGTGGTTGCACAAATCGTCACAAGATGTCGACACCATCTTCCGGTAACCTGGTATTTTATACGTTTTATACTCCTTCGCGTACATTGGGATACCTTACACGCTAAAAAACCTTTTTGGTGATTTTTCCGCAGTAGTGATTCAATCTTATCTAAATTAAATATAGTTTAAATGCAGTTATCATCGCAATTTGGTGGTTTGCACAAACGTAAAGGTATACGTTTACGTAAGTACGTAAACGTTTACGTATGGTGTGCTAAAACTTTTCTAAAACATGCGTTCCGGTAAAACGGTAAACGCAATACGGTATTCCGGTAACACGGTAACGTTAAAATGTATACGTACAAGCTAAAAGCCCCTACTATCTGTACGCAGCTTTCCTTCCCTGCATTCTTTCCCACAGTAAAAACCTCGGTGATACAAATCTCGCAGGGTCATGAAAAATAGGGCTATCATCCAGAATTCATATCACCAGAAATCATGGAAACTTAATCGGCTAGCAGTATGCGACTAAAGAAAAATGGAGTTGGTTTTCATTTATTGTTTCTCACGGCTGCAGCAATGTCATAGACATAAATGATCGCATGTAAAATGTTTAGATGTCGACGATCATACTGGTACTCATAAATATACGATGCATGCATACGCGGGTAATTAAGGGACCAGATGTCCTGTGATCCATGACAGCAAGTAGCCCCTATCTTATATCACTATGCTTTTCCGCATGAGACCAGAGTATTGCGGTGAAAGTGACTTAAGAAGCACTCTGCACACGATAGACAAAGGCCAGAAAATTTTAGAACTGCTGACCTCTGCTGTTATATATATATATATATATATATATATTTTTTTTTTTTTTTTTTCGCGGAGAGGTTGGGACCGTTTTTTGCGAGATTTACAGCTGTGCTCGCACAATCAGGGGATTTGCTAAAAATTCGGGAGTCTCTCGGGCAAATAAGGAGAACTGACTGGTGTGCATGTCCCCAACAATTGTGCATGTTGACATTGATAGTCCTAGCTCTTTCACTAAGCCCATCTACTTACTCTTTAGGTCCATGTCCACCTTTCATAAAATGTCTAACTGTGAGCAGTGGTGCCACTCACGAGCTGAGATTTGGAGCAATTTTTGGAGCAGGACAATTTTAGTTTTGGAGCAGGTTTGGAGCACCTAAATATCAATTTCGGAGCACTTTGGAGCAACTGTACGCAAACTGCTAACAACTTTAAGAGATTTCGAACACTTAGTTTGACAAACATCGTTCCAAATAATACTGGCATGCTCTAAAACAATACTGCTATGCCTCTAAACACGAAAGGTGATAACAAAATTTGTATATCTTCAGTTGAAATGAGAACGACCAGCCTGGTCACAAATGGCCTCTTTTATTTCAAAAAAAATACACTTAAGGAGCTGCTGAGACCATGGCCTCTCACATTTTTTGAATTTTTAAGTTCACAGCTGCTAGCTTCGCCATATTTTCAGAAAAGCTATACCTCGCGACAACTTTCTGTGGCAGCACAGCCAAAGCTACATGGGCGGAGCTTCTGCACATGTGTTACTATGCCAAGTAGTCCGTTAGCGGGCGATTTCGGTTTCGCAAGCGCATCCAACATGTACGTTTTCGCACGAACATCGAAGGTTTATGATGTTATTTTTGAAATAGTGTATTAAAATATAGGTTATATGTAGCTTTAGTCGAAAGCTATGACAAGCCTTGAGATACTTATGAACGCAGCAGTGAAGGAAAAATGCATGAAATCATTGCTGTGTTCTGCAAATCCCAGCATAACGCTAACCTGCCAGCGGTTCAAGCCCGCGGTAAAAGTGAGCATGATATAGTAATGCTTGCATTTGGCTTTTTTTTTTTAAAAGCAATAAAATATTCTTTATTGCTAAAGAACAAAGGAAGCAGCTTTACTGAAGCGGTGAGATTTCTTTTTGAAAAAAAAAAAAGGGGGGGGTGGGGGGCACGGCCGATCAGGAACTGTGTGACGGGAAATTCAAAGCAATGGCAAGCAACCATATCCTCAATTTCAGTGAATACAGCGTCGGTATCGTCGTTTTCCTGCTTTTGGAGACGCAATAACTTACTGGAGACGCTCACGTTATTTGGTTTGTGGACGCGAAGGCATCAATGCGATTGGTCGAAGATATCTTGGCCACGACCGGTGACAGGCGGGCGTCTCACGTTCGTAAATCCACGGCCGTGGTAAATCCAAGCGGGTGAAACGCATTCCTTACTCGGTCAAGAACGCTGTTTTGACAGTTAGCCGCATAATAGACATGAACACGCCTATTGCCCAGGCGAAGCTTTGCACTAGTGATTTTATCCTCGAAAATCGCTGTCATCGCAAAGCGCCAAGAACCGCTCCCGCCGTAGACGCCAACGGGTACGGTGTTGCAGTTCGCAATCTTTAGTGTGATTGTATCAGCAAAAAATTCCCCATCTCCCGCTAAAGGGAACCATGTGTGGATGCGAAGCAGCAGGGAGATAATTAGCTTGAGCGGGAGGAACGTCGCCGCTCTCGTTTCACGGCAGCGGTCCGGGCGCTCATCGCGGCGCTGCACAGGAGAGAGAATGAGGCGCGCGCGCTCCGTCATTTTCATACCGCGGAACTACCAGCGGAGTATGCAGCTGTCACATCAGCTGTCGTGCCCGCCGCTGCGTAGAGGATTCCTAGAGGAAAGGACGGGGGGGGGGGATCGTAGGAGAGGAGAGAGAGGGGGAGGGGACGTGCATGCGCTGTGGGGGGTGTGGGACGCGGGAGCAGCTCCGTAGAGTAGAGGATTCCCAGAGGAGAGAGGGGGGAGAGGACGCGGATGCGCTGTGGGACGCGGGCACCGCTCCGTAGAGTAGATGATTCCTAGAGTAGAGGAAGGCGGTGAGCGTAGGAGAGCATAGGGGAGGGGACACGCTGTGGGACGCGGGGGGCCGCTCCGTAGAGTAGAAGATTCCTAGAGGAGAGAAAGGGGGGTGAGCGTAGGAGAGAGAGGGGGGAGGGGACGCGCATGCGCTGTGGTGGTGTGGGATGCGGGAAGGAGGGACGGACTAAGCCCCCTCCAAACACATGCAAGCAAGATTAAGGAATGGGGTCAACCTGGGCGACAGACACCACCTGCCTAGCCATTGCTAAGCAGCCTCTCTGTGCTCTCGGCCATGACTCTGATGACTGTGGTAGGGTTGACGGCCTTCATATTACTAGTGTTCTGGTTCGCATAATGGGCGCTTCCCTACTTCATGAAAGTGGCCGGACGCGGGACGCCGGTCGGACATTGCCCCGCGCATAAGATGCTTCGCATTTAATATCAGGCAACCGAAATGCCGACCACGTATGGAACGCAATTTATGAAAAGGGTCATTGTTTTTACGGACAGTTTCCAATCGCAGTTTTGCTTACAAGCAGCCGGTCTTGCTGAAGACTGACAGGTCGCCGGTGTTATTTTCAAGGTGGCTATCGCGATGAGAGACCCACTTGCGCAGACGGTATCACTCGCACACAACTTCTTTCTCCGTGATAGCATATATGCAGGGAACAAAACATTTGACGACGCACAGCTGTCTTCTTTTCTTTCTGCTCGATGAATACAGATCACCCAACGAACACGCACTCATCCTCGCTCCCAAGCCACGATGTGAACTTGCTGCAACCGAACGACGCCATCGTTGTTTACCGGGGCAGGAAAAAGGTGAAATGACACCAGAAAATTAGAAACAGCAAAAAACGAAACTCCCTCACGGAATAAGCTTTATTGATAACAATGCGAACGATCTTGAAAATATAAACTACATCTTTTGTTTTTATGTTTTCTTTTATGCTACGTAGCATATAAAAGTTAGTGTTCGCGGACTACATGCAGAAGCGTAGTAAAAAAGTGCGTGATTCGGCTTCGTCGCTTTGGCTGTGCTGCCACAGAAAGTTGTCGCGAGGTGTAGAATTGGCTTCACCGAGAAGGACCTGGCCAGACTCAATGTCGCTGATGTTCTGAGCCAGGCCAGCCTTAATGAGTACCTGGCCGCCATAACTCACAGTGCTAAGAAAAAAGAGCGCAATAGCAAGCGCCATCGTGCCGTACTTAGCCGACAGAAGTTTTATATTAAAGCGATTCCGTAGCTGCTGCGCGCGTGGAGATATTTCGGAGGAGGCTCGCTTTGTGGACGCTAGCGTGCTCCTTCCTGAGCTCTTCTCTCCTTTGTGGGTGCGCACGACGGAGCGCCATACACTGCGGAGAGCAGGCACATGGTTCGATTACCGCGATCACAATTTATTAAGCTGCTTCGTCAAACACGTCACGCCCATTTGCAGGCCACTACTGCCGCACGCATTACGCGCTGCCACTAATTTCGGCCATCACCTCGGGGATCAGGCCGCCCCAGCCGTCTCGGAGACAACGTTTTGGCGCATTTAGGCGCAAAATTGTGCTTTTTTATCAGGATGGCGCAGAAAATCTTGTTTGCACAGTTTGGCGCATTTGGCGCAAGAGTGGGACCACTGTGTGAGGACACGGCTTGCTTCGACGTGACAGGTAATCGTAAACACAGTACAAGAACACTGCCTTGAACACAGAAGCATGTGCAAAATGCTTCGAAGAAAAAAGAATGTGCGATACGAACGTCATCTGTTATCTAAAAGCAAAGGCAATTAGAGCTTCCAAGATTTGCGCACAACATCTTGGAGGATATGTACTGCAGAAGAATTGGAATTTGGACAAGTTGGAAGTGATTAGGCTTTTGATAATGATTTCTTGCCCACGTTACCTCAGGGACCTCTCACCAGTGAGTCCAACTGGGAAGAGGCACTCAGAAGCTCGGAGCTCCCCCCACCAACTCAAGGCAGTCCAGAGGGCCCAAGAACTGGCGGAACGCCACCATGTCCCCACACCGACTTGGGCGTCGCCTACGACAGTGGCTGGTAGGGTGTCCCTCGTGGATCCCCTGAAGGCTTAACCTTCTCAGGATCTTTCATTAAGTTCTTGACTGACTGACTGCGCTGCCCATTTCAAGATGAATCTTGAAGGATACGACCCACCACTGATTGGCATAGCTCTGCATACTCACTCATGAGTACACTCACTCACACTTATTTTTAAAGGGCCCGTCAACAACCCCGAGATCCAAAAATTGTTATAGAGAGAAATATGTGCACTTTTGCTATGTGAACATGCTGCCGCAAGAATTTTGCGAATACGCGCAATAATAAGGAAGTTACAGGGGTTAGAACATCCGTTTCAGCTGGTTTCAAATTTTCACGCGGCCTCTCCACCCTTCTCCGCCGTAGAAAGGGGGAGGCGTAGCCCGTCGTCGTGATTCCGCCCACTTTGGCAACGTGACCCGACGTCAGTGATACGTCATCGGCGCGCAGCCAACGACCGAGCAGGGCTTCCCCCACATGAGCACGTGTCAGCATATCTCGGCACACTCACTCATGAGTGCACTCAACTCACACTCATTTGAACGTGGTGAGTTGAGTATGAGTGGTCGTGAGTGTGAACGTGAGCGAGTGCGAAGGCTGAAAAAAATTGTGGTGAGTGAGTTTGAGTGACTACTCCCTTAAAGTGCCGACCTATGGAGCTAGGCACACTCACTCACGAGTGCACTCAACTCACACTCACTCACACTCATTTGAACGTGGTGAGTTGAGTATGAGTGAGTACTCATGAGTGTGAGTGGACGTGAGTGAGTACTCATGAGTGTGAGTGGAGGTGAGTGTGAACGCGAGTGAGTACTCATGAGTGTGAGTGGTCGTGAGTGTGAACGTGAGTGAGTGCGAAGGCTGAAAAAATTGTGGTGAGTTTGAGTGAGTACTCCCTTAAAGTGCCGACCTATGCGTGTCAGCGGCACAGGGAGGAAGCGCGATGCGAAAGAGACGACCCTTTTCCTAGCAGTAAAGTAGCGAGACGCCTCTTTATCTCAGAGGCTTTCGTTCTGGCAATACCGCTTCTCCCGGTAGTCTCAGGCTCTACAAAACGGCAGAGGGCAGCACAGGAAAATGAAAATGCGTACTGCGCGGCCGAAACTGCATCACCGAAGGGCCAAGGCGCTGTTTCGTAGGGCAAAAGACCAATCGACGAGCTCAGTGCCACGTCAGGTCGGCGATCGCCGACTTGACGTCACTGCGCGTACAAGGAGGATTGGTCAGGTGTAGGAAAGCAGCGCGGGAAATGTTTTTTTCGAAACGGAGGGTCTGTGCGGCGCGCAGCGCTGTAATATTCGGGAAACGTGATCGTTGCGGTCTACTGTACGAATTAGTGAGCTTGTTTGGGGGGGTGTTCAAAAAAAAGTAGGAGCCTGTTGATGGGCCCTTTAAGGCGTGAGTACGAGTAAGAACTCCCGAGAGTGAGTAGGCGTGAGTATGAATGCGAGTGAGCACCGATGAGTGTGAATAGGCATGAGAATGAACGCGAGTGAGTACCAATGAGTGTTAGTAGGCATGAGTATGAACGCCAGTAGCAATGAGTCTGATCAGGCACTCCACTCGGCGACAGCTTTTCCTGATAGCACTGTGGAAGCTACAGAAACGAAGCACATGCCTGATACCGTGCCAAAAAATAGTACTTAAGTTTACTGATAATTTTCTCATTTGCCTTGCTGAAATAAATGCTGCTTTATTTATTATGAGACAAACAGTTGGGGGAAGTTGTAGGTAAAATAAAGTTATTGTTCACTTTGCAAAAATGCCTTCCTTTTTCCATTTCTTAGACAGCGCCACCTTTTTAGCTCGCCTGTTTTACAAAGTAAACATGGCGTCCATGATGTCTTAGGTCAGTGCGTGGTCGCAAACGCCATATACTCGTACAATAACACCAAAATGTGCACTGAACCATCGAAACCATTCACATTTTCCATGTATATAATTTTTTAAATGCGTTAACGACGCGAGCGAGCAAAACCGAAATCAGCTGCAAGCTGCCGTACTACTTGCAGAGCAACATGGATGTGCGGAAGCCCCGCCTTCGTACCCTTCGCTCCACTGTCAAGATAAGATGTTGCCGAGTATAGTAGGAACGTGAGTGAGCACCGATGAGTGTAAACAGACGTGGATGAGGTAAGCAGGCATGACTATGACTGTGGGTGCCTATCAGTGAAAACCAAGGTTCAATGTGACAGAGTATTAACATAGATGAGGTGAGTCTATGTGAGTACGACGCGGGTGCCCATGAGCGAAAACTGAGGTTGAATGTGAGAGTGCCTATGCGTGTAAGTAGGCGTGGGTATCAACGTGGATGAGGTGTGTAAACGTATGACCGTGGGTGCCTATGAGCGAAAACCGAGGTTGAATTGAGTGAGTGCCTATGAGTGCGAGTAGACGAGAGTATTAATATGCATGAGGTGAATGGACGCGAGTATGACCATGGGATCATGAGTGAAAACAGCATGTGAATCGAGTGCCCACACTGCGAGTACACATGAGTATGAATATCAGTACAAACGGAAGTTTGAGTAAAGATGAGTGAGTTTCAGTAACGAAAAGAAAAAAGTGTATGAAATGAGTGCGTCCCTGTGAGTGCAAGTTGATGTATGACCGTGAGCAGTGGCGTAGCCAGGGGTGGCACACCGGGCACGTGCCCCCCCCCGAAATTTTTTTTTTCGCCATGGCATACATAGCGAAAAATGGCCATTTCAAGGAGGTGCCCTCCCGAAATGAAAAAGGTGCCCCCCCCCCCCCCCCCGAAAAAAATTTCTGGCTACGCCCCTGACCGTGAGCGAGTACAAATAAGTAAGTACACGAGTACGTACTGCTTCAAGTATTGCTTCAAGACTGCTGATGTGCCCGTGGGCACCGTAGTTGCCGACGGACATCAATACCTAGCGGTTCTGCTGTTCGTACCACCGGTCAAGCTTCCGTACGTACTGCTCTAACAGGGCTTGCGTTATCCACGCCTTAAAATTCACTTCATACCACACAGGGAGTGATTTGACGCCTTTAAAGCATCTTGGATGCTTCGATTTTCCTACGACAAGGAGCAGAAGTTTCTCTGTCCCCGTCATGTTGCCTCCCACTAAGACCGTCAGTCGCTCCTGCTGTGCTTCCCCCCCATGGCAAGGTTCGCCTTGCCATGGCGGGTCCGTCCGTACCGCAAGGTACGGAAGGACGGACGGAAGGCCAGATCGTACCTCTTCTTCAAGTTATGCAACCAGCCGTCACTGAACTTGCAGCCAGTAATATCCATGCGCAGGACGAGCGTCTCTGCTTTTGCCTTAGCAAATCGCCAGACATGGTTATTTTCCGAGCTACCATGCACATGTTCAGCGCCTATTGTTTCGGGTGGCTGCCATCACGGAAATTTTTCTGCGTTCCCGCAGACGTTTTTTCGGCCGCTTCCAGAATCTTATCCTTCTGCTTCAGGTAGTCCGCAATGGTTTGCTTAGAAATTGAAAACTCCCGAGCAACTTCAGACTGAGGTCGGCCACCTTGAACCTGGCGAATAATAGCTGCTTTCTTCGCCATTGTCAGCATCTTGTAGTTGCCGCATTGGCCACGTTTCTTCGTCAGTCCCGACGGCGGAGATGGAACGGGTGCAGTAGCTCACACTTCAAGGAACACAGGAGAGAACGAGACATGATGCGCAAGATGCTGATCAGGCCTAACCGCCGAAGCAACAGACAATGCAAACGACGCCAAGATGCTCAAAGCCTCAAACACCACAGCGAGCAAGCGTGGCTTGGCTTGGCCGCGGTAGATATTCAATGGACACTTGACTGGCTAATGATAAAACGCAACATTACAAGTAGCCAACAACCACAGCCTTCGAGATCGGCAATTGTAATTTCTGCGTATTGTTGATTTTGACACTGGCACAACATCCATCCATAGCCAGTTCAACATTTCGGTGCTGGCAACCTATCAAACATATTATCATGCATATTGTAAACAACGCTGACAGAGTGTCATGGTGTAGGCTGTCGCACCATTCAGTCAATCGGATCGAACGATGCACTGCGGAGCATCCGAATTTTCGGTTGTGAGTTTACATTACTTCAATGGGACGAGTGCTGGTGCCGTGAAGCTGTCCGAATAAACGAGCATGTCCAAATTTTCGGCGTCCGAATAAATGGTCGGCGACTATTTCGGACTATGTGCAACTTTTGCAATGTCTAAAGAATAGGTATGCCATAAATTGGCATGCACTACAGCTTTCTAATGTAAACGACACTCAAGTCAATAATTAAAAAGTTAATAAACAAGTTTAGGTTAATTAGTCACAACAGTGTGATTTTAACTGCGGCAAAGCATTTCCACCTTGACGTGGAATCCGTGTGCACAAATGACAGGAGCCTATTGTGATAGGATTATTATTATAAAAATGTGTATTGTCTAAAAAAAAAACACCCCTGTATAAGAGTATGAATTAAAGCGAGTACGTATGGGGTGGGTGTGAGTACAAGCGAGTATGAATGCGAGTATGTAAAGGTGTGAGCACACATATGAACGTGAATGAGTGCGAAGCCTGCAAAAAATTAGGGCGAGTGAGTATGAGTGAGTATACTCTTGTAGTGCCGTCTTTTGTTGATGGGCAATGCTCCCATCGTACCAAATCGGCGGTGCAGCACGCATGTCCGCACTAGAGTTCCCGCACCCACACACGAGTGCCACGTCTTCTGTGGCAGTGCCTGTTCGCACCAGCACAGTAGTGTTTGTTAAGATTAGACATTTCAGGGATGAAAATCGGTTCGCAACAACCATACTTTACCACATTGCAGGCTAATGTGGGCCTTGGCTGGGACCACACAAAAATTTGTATCACTCCGAAATTCGTACTAGACATGATCATATAAACGAGGGTCTCCTGCATACCAAAGCCTACGGGACTGTGTCCAATTCATGTGTCAAGCCCCTCCTAGTTTTCCAACTACTTTACCTCTTAAGCTCCATAAAGCATTTCTGGAGCGACAATTCCACACTCTGCATTGGATGACTAACCAAGCTAGCATACCATTGTCGGCAATGCTAAAGCAGTGCAAACTGCAAGGCAAACTTTCACACTCGCTAAGCACGGCTACCATAGGAGAATCAAAATATGGTGTTCAGTTTCAACTATCGACCATTCTCACACCATATAACCCAATACCGTACTTGTCAGACCCAATCAATACCACACAATCTACGTGCCAATGTTTGTTTGTTTATAACGTGCAGATATTGTAAGAGGCTTTTTAGCCGGTCGCACACTAGGTTAAATACAGCATATCTAAACTGCAATAATTGTCTTTCCCTTCCGTCTATCCATCTCCCAGTGTCATCTTGCATGCGGAAATGGCAATTACCAGCCCTTCAAGACAGATGTCACATTAGTAGCTAGGGCAGCATCTTTAAGGTATTCAGCATGTTTAGCTGTGTTTGCAGAAAACGCGTGTATCCTTGCCCACCCCCCACCCACCATTGGGGGTGATTTCCCATCTTTTGGACAGAACCTATCGATAGCTTGTGTCAACATCAGATGTTGGCAATGTAGGACAGCAATGTACAATTGCTGTGATCGTTTAACAGCAACAACTCACCGCCTTTAAAGGTGCCAGTTGCCGTCGTGCATACAATGTTGAGAAGTGCAATGTTTGCTGCGCCCCCTCTGAGAACTTGTGAAAGAGAGCTGGAGTAATTTGCTATACAATTAGGGCAAAAGCACCAGTGACGAATGGCAACAGCACCCAGTTAGCATTTGTTTGGTCTCTTATTCATACCAGCACCGGCAGAGTACCACAAACTGCTACTCCTGCTGCATTATCACTTGCCACACCATTCCAGGCAACCACACACACGGCTGCTTTCACGATGAGAGCTGGGTGCGTGAGCAGTACATAGGATTTGATTCAGTATTTCTTAATACGTACTAGTTTAGCGTACGGTATCAGAGCAGAGCTCAAGTGCTACAGCTATAATGCATACTCACAAGACGAGGCACTATCGAAGTAGGATAATCAACATTTTGTTGAAAAAGAAGGAACAGGAGGAAAATAAAGAAGATCAGGCCTGCGCGTACATACAACACACTGACAGCGCAAGCTGGAGGAGTGGCCTCCGAAGGCCCCGTCAAGCCATTTGAGGATGCTCGACGCAAGTAGTGAGCACAGAAAAGTAGTGGTTTAACATGCACACATTTATCAGAATACATTCAAGTGCATTTTGTGATCCGCAAAGCATGTTTCGAAGGTCATGCAGCATGGCACCTAAGAAACTTTGTAGTTGTATTAATGCAAGGTAACGACAAGACTAAGGCAGTTTGCGCACAGCTATTAGGGCTAGGAAAGCACCCTTGCACAATTCACTATGAAGATTTGCATAGACCTTTGTATAGTCGGATACAACTTGAGAAGTCCGGAGAGGCCCCACCCAAATGACCGCAGTGCCGCAGCCGATCGCTTCCGTAACTAAAAAAGTAGTCTCACTTATGCACTCGGCAATGTTCTCCGAAGGCAAAGTCTCCGGCTGTTCGGCTCATGACATCAGTCTCGAGTGCGCGCCCATTGGCGCAGTTTTGGGTGCATCCATCTTTGAGGAGGAAATGCTGCGGACTTCTAAAATTAATTCATAATATCTGGGGTTTTACGTCCCAAAACCATGATACGATTATGAGAGGCGCCGTAGTGGAGGACTCGGGAAATTTCGACCATCTGGTGTTCTTTAATGCGCACTGGCAGACATCTAAAGTTCCATACGACTATAGTTAGTGAGCAGCTTTAAAGCACCCACATGTTACGCAATTCTGATAGCATGACACTTAGTGCGACGCAACACAACTGCAATGTAACATATGTAACATGGGCCTATACGTAGCAGCAGATGACTCCTCGCATTACACAAGGCTGCTGTTGATAATGAATGCGGCATAGCCTTTAGTAATGGGGAGCAGCATTACAGCACCCACTCGCTTCACATGGCAGACACCTGGTCCGATACTACGCAACTACCATGCAACATGTGCACCTGCTTAGATGTAAGCTAAACTCTTCCCACTACAGGAGGCCGACAATGACAAATTGTGGCACAGACAGT
The DNA here is from genome assembly GCA_030522465.1 of Rhipicephalus appendiculatus. Lineage (NCBI taxonomy): Eukaryota > Metazoa > Arthropoda > Arachnida > Ixodida > Ixodidae > Rhipicephalus > Rhipicephalus appendiculatus. The sequence continues at coordinate 83,634 of JALIZH010013276.1, read as the reverse complement.
TGCAAAGGGCCGAATTGGCTCACACGTGCAATTCACATCATGTGGCACCTGGTGCGATGCTATGTGCGACCTGCAAGCGCTGGAGCAGCTCATTGGTAAGACAGATTCCCACGGGAGTAACCGGGTTTGATCTCAGTAGGTGCTTCGCTACCTTTTTTTTTCCACAATGGGCAACAGATGGCAGTCTTCTAGCTTTATACTTTATTATGTAAAAAGTGCAACTGCATAACCTACATCTCGTGAGCTCGCACTATAACAGAATGTGAGCGCACAGTCAGTAAACCAGAGCTTGCCGCGCTAGGCCGGCACAGTCATGAAACAGACCAAACAACTGCTGAGTGAATGCAGTCACCATATGTCACTCAACGCTTTTGCCCTTGGCATATACCACAATTTATCAGCTCACTTTCATGGGCACCCATTAGCAGTGCAACAAGCGCATGCAGACACACTCCTAATACTGCTGTTCAATCACCGAGTGCTGCGCAGCATATTGGTGTCCTCAGACAGCCAATTTTTCTGCCCCCCGAGTGAGAGCACACAGAATGCCTGCACTGTGAGTAGTACTAGGCAGGAGAAACACCACAAAAATTGCTTCACTGCCACCGTCGCATGTACGACGCCACATGTTATCGACAGGAATACTAGCATCAATTCCTGGGCAGCTACAACAAACAAGTATTCAAGCATAAAAAGGTAAGCAGCCATAAGTAACACATGAGAAACGAAGAAATGCAGATAAGGCATTCCTGTGCAAGTTGCATTTGGTCATGATCACATTCGCCATGAAAGGCAGATGTATAGATCTGAGCCCTGCCTTGATATTGCCAGGACAGAAGTCACACATTCATTGATTCTAGAGAAAGCAAAAAGCACAAATCTGGGCACAATGATTGCTATCAGCTCATCTGGGAACAATGGTTGCAATCAGCTCATGAGATCAATGGTAAAGTGATGAGGAAAATTGTGTCAAACTGCGGTGACCAAAATGTCGCACAAGCAATATACGATACCACATTAAAGAGACCGACAACCAATCTTTATGGTACCTATTCTCTTCAGCGCTTTGGATAGATCTCCAGTCAGTGTCTAATAATGGAATGGCAACGTGGAAAACGCCGCGAAACATTTGTAATCAGAATTTTTTTATCTGCAGTGAAAATGAAGCCGTATACATATGAGACAACACATCCTGCAAACAGTGAACGCGAGAGCGGTTCGTGTTCGATCGCGGTGATTTACTGAGCATGCACGCACTTCGCATGCAGCTCGACGTGGTCCACTGGTGGCCGCGAAGGAAGCGCCGCTTTTCACCGTGCAACTCTTTTAACCTCGTAAGGATTACAGAATTGAGCGGGGCTGGATAATAATATACATACTCTAATTTCGTGGACTAATTATGGTGCACATGACAGCATCAGACTACGTGACCACGTGGAACAAAGTTATTGACTCGAATAATCCAGCTTCAAGGCTCATCCGCTCAGCTGCGCGACATACCGGTTTCTTGTTACTTTTAAACATGATTTAAAAACATAAATCCTACTCACAACGCAAAAAGGACGCTGGAATCTGCCGCTATACTTCATGGTTTTTTCATTTCTATCAGGACCTAATCACACGTTGTGGCCAGCTGTTGGTCACTTTAAGGGTTAACTGAGTATTAATTGGTTATCCAAGATAACAGGCACTCAAGCCCGACTACAAAAAGGTCTTCACACTCCACCCCCACTGACATGAAAGGGACACCACCAGGAATAAAACCCACTTTCTCGGGCTCAGTAGCAGAACTCAATAGCCTCTGTGGTAGCTGAAGTTATGTCGATAACACTCGTCTAATGACAAAGAAAGAGGAAATGCCTGTAACCCTTTTTCTTTGGTTACAGATGGCTTGAACTGACGTCACTGAAACAGCCACGGTAAAGCACCAACATGGCGGGACGCAAACTTTGCGATGTCACATTAGTGTTCCGTGTACATCGCATGCTGGTTCTATCGCTATTCATGCGCAGAGGCCCAAAAATGTTCCAGCAACGTCGTTGTCACACGGAAGCGGGTTAATTGTCATGTGATCATACTCATCATTATAATCTAAGCCACCATTCTGAAAGCATGTCGTGCGTGCATGACGCCACGTGCAAGCTACCAATAATGCCTGTCAACTTCCGGGCACGGCGTACTCACCCTCAGAGGGCGGAGAGGACGGCACCTCCAGGCACGACGACGGTGGGCTTGTCTCCTCCCCCGGCCGGAGGTGCGCCGCCGAGGGCGCACATGGCCGAGGAGCCGCTGCTGGGTCCGGCCCCCTGCGGCGGGGGTGGGGCCGCCGCCCCGCTAGGCAACATGCCCTTCAGGCCCCCCCATGCTCTGGATGCTGGCCTGGATGTTGGTCAGGCTGCGCGGTGGCACCATGGTGGGCGGCGGAGAACCGGGTGACGAGGCCTGGCCAGGTTGCTGCTGCTGCTGCTGGTTGGCCTGCTGCTGCTGCTGCGCCTGCTGAGCTGCTTGGGCCTGTGCCTGTGCCTGTTGCTGCTGGGCCTGCGCCTGGGCGGCTTGCGCCGCCTGGGACGTGCCCAGAGCCAGGTGGCTCGGCCCCAGCGTCAGGTGGCTGGGGTGGTTCCCTGCTGGCCCCGTGGCGCCGTTCTTGGGCACGTGGGTGGCCATGTGGCATTCGAGGCTCGACTTCATTACGAACGACTTGCCGCACATGCCGCAGAAGTAGGGCTTGTCGAGGGACGGCGGACGCAGATGAATCTTCATGTGGGTCTTCATATTGCCCTTCTGGGTAAACCCCTTGCCGCAGATTTGGCAGGTGTGAAGCTTCTCGCCCGAGTGGGAACGCATGTGAGTCTTCATATTGCCCTTCTGGGTGAACCCCTTGCCGCAGACCTCGCAGGCATACGGCTTGCGGCCCATGTGGCTGTTCATGTGGTACTCGAGGCTGAGCTTCTGCGAGAAGCTCTTGTGGCACACCTCGCAGGCAAAGGGCTTGACGCCCTCGTGGGCCATCACGTGGGTCTTGAGGTTGCCCTTGAGGGTGAACCGCTTGCCGCACACCTCGCACGCATACGGCTTTTCCCCGTAGTGGGTCGCCAAATGAGTCTTCATATTGCCCTTCTGGGTGAATCCGCGCCCGCAGATCTCGCAGCGGAACGGCCGGGCCCCCGTGTGCGAGTTCATGTGTGTCTTGAGGTTGCCCTTCTGCGTGAACCGCTTGCCGCACACCTCGCACCCGAAGGGCTTCTCGCCCAGGTGCAGCGTGTGGTGGTAGTCCAAGCTCGACCTCTGAGTGAATCCCTTGCCGCACACGTCGCAGTTGTACGGTTTCTCACCAGAATGACAGTACATATGACTCTTCAGATTCCCTTTCTGCGTGAAGACTCTTCCACATATTTCGCACGGAAACTCGCCCCGCTTGGCGGGCGCCTTGGGCTGTGGCTGAGCGGCTGCGGCGGAGTGGGGCTGGGGGGCCCGGCTGGGGACCCCCCGTCTGCTGCTGCTGTTGCTGCTGCTGCTGCTGGGGCGGCGGAGGGCCCGGCTGCTGCTGCTGCTGCTGGTGCGGCACCGGGCTGCTCTGCGTGCTCACACTGTGCACGCTGTTTGCCGCAGCCGCGGCGGCGGCGGCCGCGGCCGCAGCGGCCGAGACCGCGTGCGAGCCGCTGTGGTGTGCGCCGCCGGCGTTGGCCACGCAGAGCGCGTTCGGAGGAGGGCCCGGGGCGGACGATGCATTGGCGCTGTTCTCCCTGGGGCCACTTTCGCCGTACAGCATAGACTCCTTCTCCAAATTGTAGAAGTTGAACAGCCGGTGGGCTGACGTGAAGAGCGGGATCTGGGTGGGCAGCCCCGATGAGAAACCGAAGGTTGGGTCCATTGTTTACATCTTGCCGCGAACGGCTACTCGAGCGACGGCCCCGGCCCGGCCGAGACAAAGGGCGAGCGGCCGCTGAGCGACTCGGCGGCTAGCACAGTCCACGAAGAGGGCCGACCGGGCACTACTGGGCCTTCCATCAACCCCGGCGCGGCCAGAGCCTCACCAGATATCGTCCATGGAGCGCCGTTTGAAAAAAGGGCGCCCCGTACGAGACGCGATCAAACAAACAAATTTCAAGCGGAAACAATAAAAAGAACCTGCTCATTTCGCTGGGCCGCCTCGACGATCCACCGCTCTCCCTGCACCGCCGGCGTCCGAGTTGGACCGGTGGTGCCCAGAAATAACTTCGCCAAGACCCGTTACCCCTAAAAATTTGCCCTAATGCTGTCAGCTGTCAAGAAAGGAAAGCCGAATGGAGCCTGGAAAAAATGGCCTTCTGGTGGCCGAAAGCAAACACATACAAAAAGAAAAAAAACATAGCCAATTTTTTTCAAACACTCTTGGCGACCTGATCGAGTCGGCCGCAAAACTCGCCTAGCGCGAGCTTAGGCGGCTCGCACGCGCGTTAAACGCCAATAATTACTTTTTTGTATTTTTCGAAAAAGAAAAAAAAAACGAAGGTGGCCCGTTAAAAAACAAGATGGCTCACTGCCGCTGGCTTCTTTTTTTAGGGCTCCAACTTCATCGTGCGCTGCACTTGGACGCTGCCCGGACTCTCCATCACCTTCTTCGCGTTCAACGAAGTTTCGCGCTGGACTCGACGCAAAGACAAAAACTATTCACGCACGTCCATCCAAGGAACAAAGAAAAAAACGCAATATGCGATGTCAACGATCCATTTGATCGGCGCCAGGGTTGCCAGTTATTTTTGCGGGCGGCGGCGGAAGAGCGAAAAAAAAGAGCGTGTCTTTGTTGTTGCCAGACCCGAAAGAACAGCGAGCGCCACTTTTACCGCGCGAAAGCAAGAGCAAAAGAGTGTTGGCTCTGCGGACTCGCGCCTCCCGCAGCGCGGGTCCGTGCAAGTTTTGTGTTGGCGCGGGAGAAATCGCAGCAATTAAGCGCGCTCGCGAAAAAGCGAGACAAAAACGCGTTTTTTTGCTGAAAAACGACGAATGTGGGTGTTTAACCCGGCCGGCGAAAGATGGCACGGCCTGTACGGCACGGGATTGGGAGGGAGGGGACGTGGTCGAGGAATGAAAGGAACGGAGGCGGCAAGAAAAAAATGTGGAGAGATCTCTATTTCTGGGGAGGAGGAAAGAAAACCCCGCCTGCTCGCCGCATGGGATGCAGGCCCTTGAAAAAGAGAGAGCGAGGGTGCGAAGGATTTGCGCGAACGAAATAGCTGAAAGTCTCGAGCCGCTGGCATCGACGTGGGCAATCTCGGATTGAGCGGCTTACCGAGGCGCCGTCACCGCGCTGACAGACACCGGCGCCTGCGGGAAAAGAACGGGCGGGGTTTGGAGCGCCTTGCATTTGGTGGGTCGGGATGAAAATCGAACGAAGAGCACGAGTGAATAACCTTTGAGGTGGACTCCATCAGCAGGCGCTGGTTATATTACCGATATGTAACAACCACAGGACGCATTGAAGTAGTGCTGCTTCCTGGATTAATCTAATGTGAAAACCGGGGAGAGGAGGAGGAGGTGTGATTTAGGGGAGTGGACAGTGCGGTACGTTTTCCAAATAAAGATAACCCCCGGTAGAACTGCATCAGTATCTTCCATTGGCGCTTGTGTCATGAGTTGCTCGAGGCTCCGTACGTTTTGGAAACACGAACTGAGTGCACAATGGAGCTGAGCCACCCGTCATCGATCATCGGCCGCATATTAGTCTGCGGAAGAGACCCGCGATTACCATGGATGTAGTCAGGAGGAGTTTATGTGTATGTAAGGAGGGGGGGGGGGGGGGACGTACGGCTCCTCACTCACGTAATTCAATGTTCGTGTGTAATTGTGTATCTAATTACACATGCATGCGCACATGTAACCTCCCTTCCTCCGAAATAAAATGCCGGCAAAACTTCGCTGGTTACGCACGAGCTTCTACCAGGAACGCATATATCTGCTCCCTGTACGATTGCTTCGCTGCGACACATCATAGGCGCCCATGCGACAGCGGCACCATATGCAGCAGCCGTGATGTTGGAAATGCTCCGGTCGCCGCGGTCACGCTGTCGCGGGAGGGCGGTTTTTGTGCTTCCCAGCCAAGGGGGGCTGCGCACCAAAATATCGATCGCAAAGCCATGCAGATATATTTTGCGCCCGCTGCCGTGGTGCGAAATGGCGCCGGACTCTTGACCGGACGTGTTTTTCCCGCGCTCGCTGTAGCGGCACACGACGCGCGCCACGTGCTTACTTACATAAGCAGCTATGCACAAGCTAAGAGAGAGGCGCGTAAAAAGATAAAATGGCGCTCGGAGCGAGACGCGCGCGCTTTCTGCGACCGTACCGCCACCGCGCGGTCACTGAGGGCGACGAGCGAGCCGCAGAGTTCGTTGCCCCGCTTTGGGCGCCAAATGCAAAACACGGTCGCCCGCGCACGAGACTGCGCAGTCGTGGTGTTACGTAAACACCACAGGAAAACCAAAACGGGTGCAGGCGAAAGAAAACGCCACAGAAGCTGCTGCGAAAAATTTGCGCTGTGCGACCGTCAGTCAAACTGCAGCCATGAATAGAGAATGCATATGGCCTCATCTTTGCCCGGTTGCGTGTAATATCGTTGGAGAAATTATGGCGCTTTACTTGTAAAGCGACGGTACGATTGTGAAGCGCACGGGTGCTTTTGAATTTCGCCCGGGCCCCTTTGAAATACGGCTACCGAGATCAGTAGCGTAGCCAGACATCTTGTTTTAGGGGGGTGGGGTGGGGGGGGTGGAGGGTAGAAATGTTTGACACACAACTTCCCTCGCTATGCCAGTGGCCAAGACTACCAAATCGAACTCCACGTCCTCCAACTAGCAGCCAAATACCTCAGCTGCTAAAATATAACTCGGCAAGTCCTTATTTCTTTGCTATTGCAAGCTGTTGCAGCTCATTCCGTAAAGCGAGTATATCTCGAGCCAGTGAGAAGTGAAATGTTATAGCGGACAAGAATATCGGGGAAGGACGCGGGTGGACCATCCCACAATAATCATAGTTATGCGGTCATTTCAATGACGAGAAGGTCAGTGCTATCGAGCATTCTTCAGATTAACTCGGAATTACAACAGGTGTTCTTGCATGTATGCACTCTACGTCTACTTCATTTTTATACATCTAACTCGCGAAATGGCAGCCAGGCTACTGCACTTACACGTACTGACAGTATACCAATAATGAGCAGCGCACTTTCCAGTAATGTAAGAGTAGTGTGAAAAGAATGGGCCGTATTCCTTTATCATTCTGTGCAAATAACAACCAAAATAAACTAAGGAGGCAGGCCCGTAGCCAGGGGCTAGGGCCCCCCCCCCCCCCCCCCCCGAAATTCGGATGAAGGGGGGTGTTTTGCCAAGAAAAAGTAATAAAAATATGTGGTTTTCAAGGTTTTCAACAGGTGCCCCCCCCCCCCCCCCCCCCCCGAAAAAAATTTCTGACTACGGGCCTGTAAGGAGGGATGAAGCATGTAGAGAAGGGTGTTTCAGCTCCACTAAGATGAAACCTGGGGAGGGGCGTCGCATGCAGTGTTTTGAGAGAGATTTCTTTAATGAGGCCCTAGTGGTGCCAAGCCTGAAACCGGGCATGTAGGGAAGGGTGTTTCCGCTCCACTAACGTCCTCGGAAAACTGCGTCGAAATGCAGCTTACCCTAAGGTGCTTCTTCTTCTTCCCTACATGCCCGGTTTAAGTTCCCTACGGCATGTAGAAACGGGTGTTTCAGCTCCACTAACGTCGGTCGGCTATTTGTTGGGCTAACTGCTGCCTTCTTCATTTCTAGCGGACCGGTGGCGAGTAGTGGGGTCTACCCAATTTTCGACGCGCACACCCGTTTATGATGGACCGTGACTACATGACATACCGCGATGACATTAGACGCCGACAAGGCGAGACCCTAAGGTGCTTCGCACCTAACAAGGTGCATGAGCGATGTCTCTACATTTCTACATACCTCGGACAGCTGCTCTATTAAACTGGCACAATCGATTAAGTGACTATACTGCGAGAGGTGCTGGCATCGATAACCCGCACCTTCACCGCTTGTAAAGGCGTTAATTTCGACCAGCAGCTCAAGCAACGGCTCAATTCACGGACTGCAAGGACGAGCGGCCCACTAGATGGCGTTTGAGAGGAGGGACCTTGAGACGACAAATGAGGCTGTAAAGGGTGATATGGGATGGACAGGTTTTGAAGTGAGGGAAGCTCAGAGCAAAATTAGATTTGAAGAGAGGCTGAGGAAAATGAAGGAGAGTAGATGGGCAGGGAAGGTTTTCAGGTATTTGTATAGAAAAAGCGTCGACACGCAGTGGAGAAAAAGAACTAGGAGGCTCACCAGTAAATATACGGCTAGCAGTGTGGGCGACATGGCAACAAGGAGCATTAAGCGAAAAGTCAGAGAGGCGGAGAGGACTTATTGGATGACAGCGATGGAAAAGAAGCCGGCTCTCAGTGACTACCGAAAGGGAAAAAACGAAATAAGGAGGGAGAGGTTTTATGATAATTCAAGAGGAAGCGCTTTACTGTTTGAGGCAAGGTCGGGTTGCCTTAGAACGCGTAGCTATAAAGCGAGATTCTGTAACGAAGAAGAACAATGTACATGCTGTGGGGGGAACTAAGGAAACGATGGAACATGTACTGATTGAATGTGTCGATATCCACCCAGATATACGTGTGGGCACGAGTCTACATGAAGCCTTGGGTTTTAGGGACATCAATGGAAAGCTGAACACGTCCGCGATAGAAATAAGTAAGAGACGGTTAGAGTATTGGTGGCAGAAAAGTAGAGATAAAGGACAAAAATGAAGAATGGGGAAAAATAAGGTCATTCTGCCTTAAGAAGCAGAGAGATGGACCGTGAACTTATATATTTCTTTTCTGTAATAACATAGATTTAATCAATGTAGATAAGACATTAGGCCAACAAAAAAAAAAGAAAGTTTTTTTTCGAGCCTGGTGGCAGACATGCCACCGCCCCGTTATAAAGGGGACGCTCATAGCATCCATCCATCCATCCATCCTTTAAAGTCCCTAGAATAACTAAAGTAGCGCCATACGTGTCAATGTACAGGCGCCTCCTCTCCCCTACATAAACTCTATGCTCCCCTATGCTTGGTAGTGCAAGCGCCATTTTGTCCGTCCTCTGTGCATACCCTCTCCCGTGCGCCGGGAGAGGGTATGCCTGTGAAAGGGTATGCCTTTCTAGAGAGGTTTCGCACGGCCGGCCGTGCTTTCAGCAGTTTGCTGGCGGACACCATAGAGGCGCTGCTGCAGCTCCTGGGAGAGGAGGCAGAAGCGAAGGGGCGTGGTTGGCGCTACTTTAGTTTATCTAGGGACCTTACGCCCCACTGTAGTACGTGTTACTCTTCGGTACACTTTTCAAAAAAGAACACGCAGTGGGAAGATTACGTTGCAGTACTGTTTCCAGTTTTGCGACATTTACATATTTTTCATGTCGCGTATATCTCTAATGGAAGATGATGATGATGAGTGAACTTTATTTTGGCCCAGAGTGGGTCTCTGAAAACTTCACAGATTGCACGGCTTTCACTCGGTGCGCCTTCGATCTCGATCCAGCTGATAAGGAAGGAATTTGTCGATGTCCAAAATTCGAATCGGGCTGCAGGCCAGGCGGGCAAGTCCTGGCCAGAAAGGCAGCATGAGAAAGGGCAGGATAGGCCGAACCGCCACGATAAGACAGGCAGACATGCAGGCCAGGCAAGCGGGAATCACAACATTATTCTTGCCACCCCTCGAGTCATGGCCACTGGAAATATTATTGGCGGATTTCCCAGTGCACGATGGACACGCTGCTTTAGCTTCAAAGAGCTTCAATTAAAGAAGAAACGAACCCGGCAATGCCAGTTCATTTCGATCCTTATTTCGAGTTTTATTTTTGCACTTTCAGTCTATGCATGTTCAGAAAGCATATATCGCTCGCAGGATTGTAATCATAGGCGTGCGCAAGGTTCCCCCTCCAGGGGGGGAAGGGGGGGGACAAAGGGTTGCCCGCGTCACGGGCTTCCTGGCTAACCAGCCGACGGGTTTCCGGCGCAAAATGTGCACTGCGTACTGAATCGCAGATGTAGTGCCCACCCTGGAGGACGCCAATGCCATCATGCGGTCCTCGGCATCTTCATCTACATCGAGAGAGCCTTTCACGGGCTGCACCATGCGGTGATCGAGCAGGCCAGTGGCGGGGTATGTACTACTCCCCCCCCCACGCTAAATTTTTCAGGTTTGCATGTGCACATAACGCGCGCACATACAAATATGCGTACGAACATACATGAAGTATGGTTGAACTATACCCCTCCCCCTCCCTGAATAAACTCCGGGCTACGCTACATTGGAGCGGACCCTCGACTTCCAGGGGATCAAGGTCAGCCCTTCGCGCTTCAACATGGCTCTGGCGGCCATCTCTTTCCAGAAGACGAAAATCCTGCTCTAGCACTAGCGTATCGTTGCCCGCTGGCCTGTTGCTAAACTTCGCATGGATCGTGTCTGGCGACGGCGGCCCGCAGGGCCACTGCTCTGCCGAAGAGCGAGACGTGCCGGCTGCCATCATGCGCGAGCTCGACCGCAGCGGAGGTCGCGGCAAGCCAACTGGCCGTCGACATCGCTCACAGAGATAGCGTTGTCCATCTAATGCGACTCTAAGGCCGCGCTGCTCTCCCCAAAGCGATCATAAAGGTACAAAATTGGCGTCGCCCTCTTCGCAACGAGGCTGACCTCAGGACGCGGGTGCTGGGAACTTACGCGCTCCGTTCTGATCACGTTTTGACTGTGGTCATGGGGGGGCGCCCCACGCTATACAGGAGCCACATACTACCTGGGCCTCCAGGAGCCACCACGCTCACTTTGTGGGGATTGAGGTGCCTGAGCGCGAAGTTAGCCTTTTCCCCCGCTCAATTTCCTCCCCCTGTTTCTCCCGCAGCAGCACGTGGCGGACAGGCAAAGAGAGAACCGCCATGAGCCAGTTCCCGATGATGACGTTGCGTGCGGTCTCGGTCGCCGCTGGATTTGACGGGACCTCTGACGGGACCGGAGGCGCGCGACGGAGGAGGGAGGGACTCTTTCAGTGTTGCCATATGCTACCGAGCAAACAAGCGAATACTCATCGCAAAAGAAACGGGAAACATAATGAATTTTCCCATTCCCTGAAAATATTTTTAATTATGATAAAAAGATGTCACTGAAATGCGAAAAGCCTAATGCATCCGTGAAATCATTTTCATCCGTGTGAGCATATGCGTGCGCAGGGTTCCCCTTCAGGGGGGGGGGGTGAAGGTTCGTCGCAGCGCCCCCCTCCCTATCATGTCAATGTATGGGGCTGACTTTCTTGCCCCCCCCCCCCCGTGCGCACGCCTATGCGTGTGAGTATTCCTGGAGTGGAGGGACCCTCCCGCTTGGGTGACTCCGAGCTTACGGGGAACACTGTTTCAGAAAATTGAAAGTATATTTCATTCATTCATTGATACGTGTACTGTCCATTTACAGAGCCTCAACGTAAACAGCCCAAGATGGCGGCGCTCAACTGAATACGTTAGAAACAAAAAAGCACTAAAGCCTCCACGAGAAGTACCGGTCTCCGTCGGAATAACTGATAATAATTTATTTATTTATTTATTTTATTTATCAAACACTGCGGTGTACCTGTCCACAGTATTTGATAAATAAAATAAATAAAGCAGGGAGGGCAATAAAAACGGTACAACAGTGAACACGTTTGGGAAAAAAAATTAAAAAGAACCAAGAAAACTAAAAAAAAATATTACAGAAATAGAGTCAATATGTTTGGCAAAACGCTAAAAAACAAAGCTATAATAATGAAGATTACGATGCCGATTAGATTATACAATTCCATTTGGTTAATTGTACGAGGGGAAAAAATAATTCTTAAATGTGTTCGTTCTCGCGAAGTAAGGTGTTAAAATAGGGGCGATAGATATAGAGATGAGTCTAGTGGTGAATTGTTCGTGTAAAGTAGTTTAAGAAATTCCAGTCTCTGCTTCTGTCTTCTCATCTCGAGTAGGTTCAATATATGGTTAGCTTTCACAAATTCTGTGGGTGAATCCAATCTTGAGAATTTGTTAAATATAAATCTAACTGCCTTTCGCTTCACTCTCTCGAGGTTATTGATATTAGTTTTAGTACACGGATCCAGGGGGCGTAGCCAGAAATATTTTCGGGGGTGGGGGGTCAGCTCCTTGATTTCGGGAGGGGCACCTCCTCGAAATGGTCATTTTTCGCTCTCTATGCCATGGCGAAAAAATATTTCGGGGAAGGGGGGCTCGTGCCCGGTGTGCCACCCCCTGGATGCACGGATCCCAAACTCTACATGCATATTCCAGTTTAGCTCTGATTAAGGTGTTATAGCATAGCAGTTTTATATCGGAAGGTACTCTTCTAAGTTTGTGCCTCAAGAGGCATAATTTTCTGAAGGCTGAGGTGCAAGTGTTACTTATGTGGTCATTCCATGTTAACGTGTTGTTAAGGGTGACTCCTGGATACTTATATCTTCATGCAGAGGGGATGAACCTAATTTATACGCATGAAGCAAAGGTGATTTCTTGTGTGTCATTCGCATTAGTACGCTTTTGTCTGTGTTTAGTGTCATTCCCCAGCACATGCGCCATTCAAGAATATTATTTAAACTACCACATAAACTAATTTGGTCATTGACAGAATTAATATATTTAAAAAGCACGCAATCATGAGCGAATAATCAAATCTGCACGCCACCTTCGACCATGTTAACAATGTCGTTAATATATATAATAAAAAAAAGAGGGCCGAGGACACTGTCCTGCGGCACACCCGATGTGACTGGATCCGAAATTGATTCCGGTTAGAGAAATATGCAGCAACCCAAGAAATAAACTTTTCCCGGAATTCCTGCATTTTCATGTTTCATAATTAATTTATCGTGTGGGACAGTGTCAAAGGCTTTTCGGAAGTCTAGCAAAATTATGTCGATTTGTCCGTTTTTGTCAAGAGTTGATGCAAAGGAATGAACAACGGGGATAAGCTGTGTGACAGTCGAACGCCCCCTTCTAAACCAATGCTGACAATTAGTTAAAACAGAATGCTTGTCTAAAATGTAGTTGTGCTTTTTTGCGATAATACGTTCAAGAAGTCTGCAGCATGATGACGTTAAAGAGATAGGACGATAATTTTCTACGAGAAGACGGTCTCCCTTCTTTTTAATTGACGCAATGCGGGCTGTCCTCCAGTCACTCGGTAATTCCGACTACAATAGTGACGCACGAAATATTATAACAAGAAGCTTTGATAAAGTTACCGCATATCTACGAAAAAACAAATTGATGATATTGTCAGGTCCACTGGAACATTTGGGTTTGAGATTTAGCAACATACAGTGAAACCTCGGTGATACGATCACAGCTCATACGAATTTCGCGGTGATACGAATTTTGCTTTGGTCCCGGCCAATGCCCATTGACCTGCAACGTAATGGAGAGCGGTTGTTGCGAACCGATTTTCACCTCGCGATGTTTGATACGAACGTACGCTAGCGCCCAAGTACGGAGAGGTGCTGTCCGCGCTGTCGCGCTAGACGCGCCAAGCATGTGCGAGCGCGGGAACGCAAGCGCGGGCATGCGCGCCGCACCGCCAAATCGTCAGAATCGCGGTGTCAACATCCGTGATTGTTGAGGTCGCACTTGTGCGGGCACGGCTGTAAATCTCCCAAAAACATCCCCAACACCTCCGCGATAACAAAATCATAACATAGGTCTAAGGTTCTGAAATGCTGAGGCCTTGATCTATCGCGTCAAAGCGCTTCTTCCGTTACTTTCGTCGCAGTACCAAAATTGGAAGGGGCTACTGCTGTCGCGGGTCACAACGCACCTGGCCGTATATTTACGAGTGCTGGTATGATTGCAGACATATAAAAACTTAACTGACAATCATTCAGAGTTCTTCCCGACATTGCTGTGGTCTTGAAAAACAGTAAATGAAAATGTACGTCAGCTTTTTTTTTTTTGACGCATGCTAATTTTCCATACTTTCTGGTGATACGAATTTCGGATGATACGAATATTTTTGGTGGTCCCGTGAGATTCGTATCACCGAGGTTTCGCTGTAGTAAGTACACCCGGCTCTGATATAAAATTTACATCAGAAGATTGCGGCACTACACAGTTGTGTGAACAATCACTAGAATAGGGGATATATATTCATAATGCTTGGTGCTCTGGCAACACTGGGCGCGTCCGCCATGTTGTGTTGGGCACCGTCGCGGAATCGTCTGCTATCGTCTCCATAAGGAGAGGCACGGAGAGGCTGAACCGCTCTTGTTGGCAGAGCTTTCGGACCGAGAAAATACGGCTTTTTCTTTCGTCATCCGGCGCCGAACAGTCAGTGAACCTCACTGTGCTGCCACAAATCGACGCGAACGAAATATCGGAGCTCTGCGCGCTTCAAAACTCATCCGGACGGCAGCTGTACGAGGCGCATCGCTTCGCAAAGCCGAACAGCTGTTCTCTGTGCTTCCGATCTGAGGTAGGCGTTCAAGAAAAGTGTTCATTGCGGAGGAGATGCGGCTCTTAAACTTCTGAGGTGACCTTACACAGCAATACATCTCCATTGTATTTCCCACTGCGATTATAATAACACACTTCAGATATCCAAACCACGTTCTTACTGCGCGACCTGTGCAACGCTGTGTTGCATTCCTCGACTCATTTCTCTAGCCACAGGTATCTCTACACCCTTCGCAATAGCATGTGTCGTAGATTTTCGAAATAAACAAGGTATGGACATGTGCATGAGCGGTGCGCCACAAACCAAACAAAAATACTGATCGCGCGTTTCGACAGTAGACGGAGACAGCGTCCCGAGTAACGCTGTTTTAATACACACTGGATGCCTTGTGGTCGTAATCTATCGCGCGGATTGAGTGTTGTCACTCTGGTTTTCTTGAACGCTATACGTGTGTGTTCATTGACTTATCTTTACAAAACATCCTGCTCTTTGCTTTCGCATGCCACGGAGGCGTCCATTATCGCGCACCGCGTGCTATTGCAAACAGCATACAAGCATACATTTGACCGCGATCAGCGGGAAGATTAGTACGACGATCTACCGAACAAATAGCTCCATCTATAGTACGGCCGGAGAACATGTACGGCCCCGTAACCCCAAGTAGCCATGGATATCCGTCGGCTGTCCGCTATAAATCCGAATGTCGAGAAATTCGGATATCCAGAGCGGACATGACACGGACATTGACGGGACGTACTAGGAAGGTCCATGTCCAGTGTGGCTGTTTTGTGGATGTCCGAACAGGATTTATACGGGACAGCCAGTTGTGAACGTGGCTATCCATCAAAGGGCCCTAAAGCACCCAAATGTCGAAATTAGTTGCGGTGTTGCAGTTGTGCACGAGCATCCCATAAACACGAAGCCGCAAGAATTTTTCGAAATGGTGCCATAATAGTGGAGTTACACGTGTATGATGATCCAAAAGTGGCCCGCACTCGGTTCGCTTTACGTTTACTACGCACCGTTCATCTGCTCATCTCTTTTCCTAGCGGAGTGAAGAGCGGCGAGTGTGCGTACCTGCGGGCAGACAGTTTCCCTAATAGCACGAATTGTTGCCGCAATGTTGTGGAATGTCGCGCAACATTTTGCAACGTTGCCAGATGTTGCTTAACATTGCAACGTTCAGCAATGTTGCGCCAGTAATGTTGAGCTAATGTTGCATTTGGATGTTGTAGCAACGTTGTCAAATGTTGACAGATGTTGGCCCATGTTCGGCTACAAGGCTGAAAAATAGCCGCTGTAACTACGAATATTTCCTACAAAACCCGTCTTATTTCCGTGGCGTGCACAAATTTAAACATCGGTCAGCTGCTTGCACATATTAAATATGTCATTGCTGCACTGCTGGCCGCACTGAGAGCGCGCGCGTACATGTGAAACCCGCATCTTCAAAATAAATATCTCTAATACCTCAGGTTAAATATGTAATTGCATAAGTTATTCTACTCGAGCGTTGCTTCTGACGCTGCAGTGCCGCAGGGGTAAGTGGTAAGTAAAACCGAAACGAAAGGAGGAGCCTTTGCTGATCAGCGGCAGCCCTACGGTTACTGACATCGTCAATGGCCGCTCGTAAAGTCTTTGTAGTTTTTGTGGTTCTCCCGCAGAAAGTTGTGCGCGCTGTTTTCAATCTTTGCGGCGCTCAGCTGAAGACTTCACATACTGGCTCAGAAAAAGAACGGTAAGTTTTCTGCAGATCATTCAGTTGTCCGGCTCGCGGCTGTCTCGCAGAATATTCCGTGGTTTGCTCTTCTCGCTAAATTGCAGCAGGTTATGTGTGTACTGAGTGAAGTAGGCGGCAGAAAGAAGTGTCGCAGAGCAACTAAGGCTGTCCGTTCTGAGCTCGCTAGCTGTTTCGAGTGAAGTGACGATGTTGCAGTTACGATCACTCGGCGAACGAGTCAGCAGAGCGAGGGGTTAAAGTTCCGTTTTCTGACCCATCTGCTCGGCTCCCTCAGTTGCATGGCGCGGTCAATTTATCTTGCTCATTCGTAATAGACGAAGGTGATGTATGTGGTTTTGCTTCGTCGAGCACTGAATCAGGCGCTTCCTCCTTGCCTAACGCGGAACAGGTGTTTTCTAGCTGCTCTGGAGGTGATGAAACAAGTCCGAAGAGTCGCCCGCTGTTTTTGCATTTGCTACCTTGAAAATGTGGCTGCGTGTCACATTTTGCTGCAGCATAATGCTTTAGTGATTCTGTAGGCATAGAAGGTACATAATGTTGTGGACAGCCGTTAGACTTTAAAGTTTTGTACTTTGAATATGTAGATAAATTTTGCCGGGGCGCATGCATGGCAATGCATTCATCTCTGACCAGTGAAACTGAATGGTGCTGTGGTACTTTATTGAGAATAGCCAATAAGAAATAGGGGAACACGAGTTGCAGGATGTATTCATTTTGTCTTTGTTTTCGTAAGGCCTTTGACACGATTGCAGGGGGGAGTGAAATTGGTGTCGGAGATTTAAAATAAGCAAACTAGCAAGAATTTCTATGGATATGTCGAAGTGCTTCAATTGACTTTATTAAACGTGTTGCTTTGTTCTGCCAATTTAGTTTGTGTACGTTTCTTTTTGTCTCCAGACAGGCAGTGCCGGCCTGAATTCAGCCTTCATCCATCACCTTCATTATCCAAACTTTGTCTTTCTACATTGTCAGTTTTTGTACAATTAACTTCAAAAGGGCAAGTCACACTTATCTTTGTTGATTCCATGTTGTAAATACTACAGTATCTACTCAAGGGTGCATTTACAGTATTGTTGATAAGACACATTCACGAGTGGCCACATAGTTATGGGCACCAGTCCTGGAGGAATTATTGCTTATTTTATCCTGTGCAATATTTTTCAAAAGGTTAAATTGTACTTAAGTTTGTTCATACTGTTTTGTGAGATTAGAGCGTATGTCAAGCCTGCCTTTGCAACTTTGTTAATGTTAAGAACACCTGATGAATGGCCACACAGTCATGGGTACCATCCTTGCTAGATTATTGCTCACTTATTCCTGTGTCACATTTTGTCTAGTCAAAATTGCTAGGACTTGTGGACTTGCGCTTGTGGCTTCGTGCTACAAACGGGTGGTTGTCTATTTTCCCTTTCTTAACCCTTCCGCCACCTTGCGGGTTTCCGCAGAACTCATTTGCATTAATTGCTAGGATGTCTTTAAAAGGATAAGTTTGTTCAAACTATTTTGTAATGTTACAGTACCCACTATTTTTTTCTTGGTACTGCTAGCTTTACTGTAACACCAGCAAGTAGTGGTGCTATTATCTTGGTTTTTTATTTTTGTTTACCTTTTCAGTTGTGGAATCTTGCAATGTGATTATGTTCATTGCTAGAAGTCAGGGTGTTTAATTCATCAACACTGGTGGCCCTTTTCATTGTAAATCTCGCACAGCTAGCCGCAAGGGGCCCCTCATCAAAGATTGTGATCACTATTGATGAATGGAAATGTTTCTGCTGTATCGCTGTTATGGACATGCACATTTATCTTGAATATCTTAACAATTCAATTTTTCGTAGAAAAAATTGTAGCATTAATTTGATTCTGGAACTTTGCTTATATGCAAACCTGTGTGTCTGTTCTCTTATGATGTGCGCTAAGTCTATGCATTAAACAGTTGGTAATAGGCACTTCCTTGTCTCCTTATTTGTGTCCATGATTCTTCATGTTCTAATTAAGCATTGCGCTAGAAATAACATAAGTTTAGCATTTTGATGTTTTATTTACAGCAAAATGGTTCCTGTGAAAGACGTTCAAGCATCTATTGCGAGTGTGCACATGACATCAAGCACCTTCTTCGAATACACACACACACACATGTATATATATATACACGTTCACTCGACATCCGTCTCGGACAGCCGACATGTACGTTCAAAGGACTCATCAGGGGATATATTATACATATAGATGTGTTATACATATATACACATATATATACTCGTGTATGTATGTATATATATATATCCCCTGGTGGTCCTTTGAACGTCCGTGTCGGCTGTCCGAGACGGATGTCGAGCGTACATGCCTATTTGTTACCTTTGTACATCTGATGTATGTCCGTCGGACGTACACTGTACGTCCGTGGATATCTGATGGATGTCCGAAATATCCAAAATGGACGTCCTGTCGTATGCCTACCGGATATCCGTGGTTACCTGGGACTGAGTGTTCCGTGTTCGCAGCGCATGCTGACCGAAGGAAGTAGAATAAAATAAAAGCGGAGGGTGTAAAGCGAAGGGCAGAAGCGGCGTGCGAGGCGTGCAGACTATGTACTTCGGCGCACTGAAGGTGGGCGTACACTGCCTTGTGAAGCTTGCAAAGCGGTGGCTGTGTGAATTTTGCGATCAGGTTTCGTGTGGCGGCACTGATTTACCGCGGACGCGCGAAGCAGCGTCTGTGGCACTGCTTATACACGTGTAAATAAGTAAGTCTTTGCTTTCGTCGATCTGCAACACCGACAGTCGCGCGTGTGCGATGTCGGCTGTGGCCGTCTGTTTTAAAATGCATATATCGTAATATATTGTTCTGCAAGTCTAGCTATGTTGCAGTCGAACAATTAAATTGCACGGAGAAATAAGAACTGAGGTTGTATAGCGCTTTTGCGCGTGCTGGTCACTTCTGAAGGTGCCGATCTTGATGATGATGATGATGATGATGCTCCTTGGATAAATGGCACCTACCCATTCAAGGGGATCGGCCAAGAGTCGGGCAGATCATACAGTCTGATTTATTATTTTTTTAAGTGCTAGAAGAGGTTACAGCTGTAATTATAATGAAGCGTTAATTATCTTAAATCCTAATTTTAGCTTACACTATTTTGCGTCACCTCGAAATGGTCAAAGATCTTTTTACTAAGATGATATAATGTCGAATGATTAGCGGTTGATTCAACTAGCAAATCTATTTGAGTCGCATATAAACTTTTCGACAGCATTGAATATATTCCTGTCCGAGTGTCCCAGCGCAGAGGCCCCAAATGATAACAGAACGGTCGACGTAACTGGTAGAGCAAGTTGCCGCAATATAATTTCGATACTTCGTTTTCTGTGTGAAGAAACACGTCGGCAGCTCAGCAAGAAGTGTTCGATAGTGTCGGTCTCGTTGCAAAATGAGCAAGAAAGAGAGTTCGCCAGGCCCGCTATGTGCATGTATAAATTAAGATTTGTGATTCTGCATCGCACTCCGCTCATTACTACTACTGTCCGTCTTGTCTCATACCATTTCCTGCTCCAAGAAAACTGAAGGTGCTGAAAATCCGGTTGTGAAGCGAGACTTGGAGTAAGCACCAACAAAGCATATTTTCTTAATCTTGCCGCAGCGACAAACGCCGCAACTGGAAGGAGAGGAAGAACTGGACCTGCCAGAGAAGCCTTTGCCAATGTGTCCGCAACTTCATTCAATACCCTTCGTGTCCAGGCACCCAAATTAATCGCAGGTTTCGCAAATGATGTGGAACAAGTAAGCGCACTAATCTTAGAATATGCGATTCTGTTGGAGTAGACAGTGCGGAACACAGTGACAATGAATTTGTATCTGCAGCCACAGAAGTTATCGACAAGGGAAGCTTACGTAGGGCTAAAATGACAGCTAACAATTCAGCCAAAAATATTTGCGTATAATCAGGAAGTCTTACAGAAAACGACCAGTCTATATATAGTTTTGTAGAAAAAAAATCCCACAGCGGCCTTTTCTTCACACTGCGAAGCATCAGTTGCTATCACAACCGTCGGGGCAATCTGATTTAAGTGATCCTGAAAAAGTCCATTCTGTACATTCGAAGGAATTAACTTCGCATTGTTGGGGAATATATCATCATATGATATGGCCAATTCACTCAACCTGTTAAGCCCTATCTGTAATGGGTCCAATAGCTGCTGCGTAAAGATTAGCTGTGGGGTATGAAAGCGAGGCCACGAGACATTAAAAAACAGGGCTGGTTGGCTGATAAATATATATTCGTCTCGTCTTATCGGCGATTCATAGAGCCTGAAGAATGTTTGAACGAAACAAGTGCGCGTCGGTATGTTCTTTTCTTCGTTCATGTAACTGATAAATTCGATTAAGATTAGTCCTACCTTGTTCCCGGCATTGTCAGGGCTCCCTCGTTGCCTGAACAGCGCACGAAGCATTGGGAAGTCATTGCAGAACGAAGATAAACAATCAGCAACTTGCACCGTAAAGGCTGCAATATGCAACTGGTTTCGTTTTCGTGCCCAACAGGACATGGCGGATCGAGCTTACGGGATCATCGACAGATGACGCTGTACATTTTAATGTCCCCTATTGGAGAAAACACTGTGCAAAAACGTATTAAAGTGATTGGCAAGTTCTATCTTCTCAGCAACCATCTGTCCATTCGCTGGCATTTGTGATATTGGTTTTTTCTTCTCGGCAATCTAATTGCAAAGGGGTTTTAATATATGGGGTTTTAAAAGCAAAAAGCACGATATGATTATGAGGATCGTGTTCAAATCCAGCTGTCGGAATGTTTGCGTTAATTCTGGTGGTTGCTTTGCTGACGTCATTTTTGCGCACACTTGTGTGACGTCACTCGCGGCTAGATTCTCGATCGGTCGGTCCGAATCAGTAGCGTAGCCAGAAATTTTTTTCGGGGGGGGGTTCAACCATACTTTATGTATGTTCGTGCGTGCGTTTGTGTGTGCGTGCATATATACGCAAGCAAAACTGAAAAAATTTCGGGGGGGGGGGGGGGTTTGAACCCCCCAACCCCCCTTGGCTACGCCACTGGTCCGAATGACCATGGGACTGAAGAAACGTCGTACGCATTTAAATGTGCGGTGATGAGGCAGTTGCAGAGTAGAAGGCTCACTTGCTGCAAGGATCGATGAGTCATTTCGTATAGGTGCCGGCAGGAGATTATTCGAATATTGCGTCCAAAAACTTCAGCATATCTGACGTCACAAGCTAAATGACGCCGTGCGACCAATGATTTAATCAAGCGAGAGCATTTGCTGATCCTGTATCGCACTGATATGTAGACCATTTGGCAACTGCGAATGGTGGTGTGACGTATGTATAACAGTCACCGCAGAGAAAGACTGGCTATACCATAGCCGCAACTACCTCTTGTGTTAATCTTGTTTATTATTTAGAGAATAAAGTTTGACCATCGAAGGTATGTGTTGGTGGTACAGCTCCGTCGGTGCATTTGACATTGTTTCACCCACTGCCGCATCCTACATATTAATTGTTGGCACAGGCGTGCGCAGGGTTCCCCCTTCAGTGAGGGGGGGGGGGGCGAAGGTTAATCGCAGCGCCCCCCCCTTCCTATTATGTCAATGTATGGGGCTGACTTTGCGCCCCACTCTCGCCCCCCCCCTCCCTATTATGTCCAATGTATGGGGCTGACTTTGCCCCCCCCCCCCCCCGTGCGCATGCCTATTATTGTTGGCATGTGCCGTATCTGAATTCATGATTTCTTCTTGCGCTGCGGATGACGAGACGAGGACGAAACAGGGACTACAGGATCGACCATGAACCACCACCAACTATCCCAATTCATCGCTCTGCTAACCGCATCTGAAACTCATCATCACCGTGTCACCTCTTTGGTGTCGTCGACGCTGTTTTGATAAGCACAACGTCAACGCCAGCACAACGCCATATCATCAATAAATTACGTGCCCCGGTATTGTTTGCTTGGTGTCTGAAAAGTTATCTTTTGGAGTTAAACGGGCCCCGCAACACTTTTCCAGCATGGTCAGAAGACGCTGCCGATTGGTAGTCGAGGCGCCTGTGAGCCAAACATTATAGCGCACCACGTGACCTGGAATTTAGAATTAATTATCTAAGTCAGCTAGAAATCGCTCTCTCTGCTCCCGATAAATGATGCCGTCAACCCAAATCACCGAGCCCTAAACACAAAGTTCATGGCCATTGACTGATATCAGCATCGCGAGCTGCATAGTTACCGCGGCCGCCACCAGATGCCGCGAAGTGCCCGCGCGATCTAAGGTCCCTCTATTTTTCAAGGGTAGCGCAAACTCCTCCTCTCAGCGCCATTTCCTCATCGCCCGTCACTCTCGGCCGCCATTATTGGGCGAGACTCGCAAGGCGCGCACGGCCTGCGCGGGGCGCGTCGAAGCGCTTGCTTGCACTTGCTTGGAAACGCGACAATTATGGGCGCAGATTCACACAACTGTTCAAACGTAAGATGTGTAGTAAAAACAGTTTGTGGTTGGGCGGTATCTTAACTATCATCTAGCGCTTTATAAGCAACAAATCGCACACTAGCTGGTGCCGGCATATGTAATAAATCCCATTGCGGTACCTTCGAGCGAACAGCTTTCTGGACTGTTTCGACAACATGAAAAACCTAGCATTTGGGCATATTATTTGAGTTCATCGGTGCGGGATGCGTAGCTCGCACCAGGAAAACAAAAGGCAGAACATGTTAAACGCAATCCTATAGGAATTCTTTACAGCACATTACATCATCGCACATTTGTAAGCATTATATTATAGTAAAGGCACTCCTTCATAATCACAACTACATATTAATAATCAGAAAAAAGATCGAAACAGAAGAATCACTGCACGTTGCATCGTAATTACGTAAAAGAGGTAAGAAACTTTCTCTGAATTGCAGATATGCATATACAATGTACATTAAAACAAAGCAGTCATTGCACATTACATCCTTGCGAATCTTTAAATATGCGCATACGATCGACTAAAACGAAACAAAATTATTGCACGTTTGTAACGACATCCCTCATTGCAATACTAGTCCTGCTACCAGACTTTCTTGAAGCCAGTCGTCAGTTCTCTGCTTCATCATTGGATTTTTTTTCACTAGGATGTGCATTCTCGTTCGCAGAAACAACTGCGCAATCCTTTTGGGTAATTCATGGCATGGCGGAAAACAATTAACATTAAAAAAAAAGATGGCACTACTTTCTACTCCAATGCTGGAATGCTAACTTTGCTTTGTTGTTTAGGAGGTCTAATTCATTCTTTCTAAAGTATGCCTCCGAAAGCTCAACAACCTGCAAAACTGCTGCTGAGGGAATGGCAGGTGTCATTTTGTCTTTCATGTAACTTTTGAGTTGTTGAAGCTTGCAAGCATTAGCCTCGTCAGAGATTGCAGTTTGACAGTCTTGGCAGGCCAAACTATTTTTGATGCAACGAACTACATACCCAGCAAGGTATAGGTCAATGACTCCTGCGCTAGAACTTCCAGATCGATCATGTCGTCAGGGGTGTGTACAGAACCTACCCCATCATGCTTGCACTTACTATTGCACATTCCTGCAAGCATGAAACCGTCAGCATCAGCATAACTACTGTTCTTGCTTGGTTGTAAAAACAAGGACAGAGTGGCGGCCTTCAATAAACTGCGAAATTTTAACCCCCCTCGGAACATCGTTTTTTGACCGCAGAGTTGAAAATAGGTTTTCGAAAGCGTCAGTGCTGAAGCGGCTCAATAGAAGAAATGAAAACTCCAAATCTTCTAGAAACAGCTTCTAAAAATAGCTTGTGTTTCAAGAGGAACAGAAAAAAGATTGTCACCCTTGGCAATGCTGTTCGAGCAGCCAACAGCGCAACAAGTTGGCATCTGTCTGCCGCCGATGGCGTCTTGCAAACTGTAAAAAGCTATAAAAAACCTGCGCTCACGTACAGCGCACACATGCGGCGGTATTTCTACGCCCAATAATGGCGTCATTTCCAGTCGAGAGCGCAAGCGGCGAAGGATAGCGGAGGAGTGATTGGGTATAACTGGATCACGTGTAGGGCCTCGTCCAATAGGGGAGCACAAAGGGCAAAGAAGAAGGGAGATACGTAGAGGGCGGGGAGGAAATTCTCTCTTTCCTTTTCTGTACAATGGTTTGCGCTACCTTTGAAAAATAGAGGGACCTTAGCGCGATCTAGAGCGATCACACTGAAAGTAAGCAGGGCGTTCGAAGAAAAAAAAAAGGAAAGGAAGGCTCAAGCTCGCTGACGAACGAACGTAGCTTCTTGCCCCCTTGTCATCTCGCCCTCCTCCCCTGAGTAGAGTCACTGGTAAAATTTGCCAGCTTGAGCAGCGTTCAGCGCGCTCTCTTGGGTACGAAAGGAGAGCGCTTGAAGTATGCGACAAACGTCTGTAACTCTGCGTGTACTTGACGGATACTAAAACTTTTTGCGGCAGTCGACTATTGAGGCAATAAGCTTCAATTAATGAAGCTATTCTATGGTTACTTGGAAAATTGCTGCAGAGCCCCTTTAAGAAAGATGCTTGTTTCTGCAACCCATCAGATATTGCGGCCCAACGGCGTTGGGGGAGAGTAAAGTCCCTAGATTTTTCCCTCTTCTGGGAAAATCTAGGGACTTTAGGGGGAGAGGGCAGTCAAAGATTGAAATGTGAAGGAGAAACCGACACCACCGCCCCCCGAGCACCAGGTCACGGTACCTCTCCTCCCGTTTCAAAAACTGGCGTTTGTCCAAGCGGCCGGCCCCGGCAATCGAATTTGATATACACGTCATATACCCCCCTCAGCAGTTATTTGGGAGTTTTCGAATAGGGGCCTCAAACTTTCCGGGCCCCAAAGTACTTGTCACGTGCTTGCTTTGGGTCACGCAGCAGGTAAGTTTTCTGATAGGGTCTTCACTGTAGTCTTACGTTCACAGTATGAGTCTAGCGCTTGCAGCGCCACAGCGGCCAGAAGAACAAGCTACGATGAATAATATAATAAAAAGCTGATACATGAATTTGCCGTCGGTACACGTATTCTTTACAATTATTGTTTAAAGGGTGTAGTGGCAATAAATTCGCCGAGTTCACGTGGCCTGTGGCAGTCAGCCAAGACAATCCACCTTATAGTCACCAACATGCCTTAAAGCTCTCAAATGGACAACCGATCTTCAAAACATGTGCTATTTCTCGGCCAATCTTTGTTGTATATGTGTGTGAGACGGGGGAAAGCGATAGCCTATATACCAGCATTTACCACCTTTTGCTTAGAAATTGGGCAAGTTTTGTCTTGGGTGAGAGCCGGTTTTTGTCGAAAGTAAGCTATTGGGATTTACTTGTACACTTAATTCAATTACATTTAATTTGACGCAAAGCTTTTTCGACCCAGACTAACGTATCTTCGCGGGTACATCGTCGACCCACAGTCAAGTAAAAAACACGGTAAAATTAAGCAAAAAACTCACCATCACTGCGGTCCCACATCGAGGCATGTCTGGTCCAGGCACCGGCGAATGTAGTCGACAGCAGGCGTATGAATATAGAGCAAGCGTAATGCGATATATCAGTTCTCCGACCAGCTCGCTTCCACTCGGAGATGACAGGGTCTTTCTAGAAGTGTTCATGGGGTGCGTAAACGAAGACCGGAAGCTTCCCGAGACAGAACTTTAGAAGGCAGTGGCATTTCCTCTTTAAAGGCGCATGGATATCAGCCTGCACCAATGGGCGCGCACTCTAAAGTGACGTCATGAGCCGGAATGGCCGGTGATTTCCGCTGTCCGGAGCCCAAGAAAAGGGACTATTCCTTGGCGGAGGAAAATGGCGGCCCAACTTCACTGCATATGTCAACTCAAGCACTGGTGTAGCAGGGGCGGGGTGGTATTGAATTTCGCATAGACACAAGCAAACACACGCACGAACGTACATAGAGGTTAGTTGATCCCCCCCCTCCCCCTGTTGACACTCCAAACTATTTGCCACCGAATAGATAAAAGAAAACAATAAAAGAATGCAGGGCAAGCCCGCTCCAACAAAGATCCCCC
Organism: Rhipicephalus appendiculatus; assembly: GCA_030522465.1. Classification (NCBI taxonomy): domain Eukaryota; kingdom Metazoa; phylum Arthropoda; class Arachnida; order Ixodida; family Ixodidae; genus Rhipicephalus; species Rhipicephalus appendiculatus. Next base: position 57,334 of record JALIZH010013276.1, on the reverse strand, counting down.
CAACACTCGTACAAAATTTCTGGCTTTGCTTATGAGCACACAACCCTATGTGGCGCCCTTCGCAGTCCACGTGTCCGACACACATTCCTTTGAAGTGGTGTCCGTGTAGTATGCTGCAGCGATCACAATAGTGGTCGTGCCTGAACAAATTCTATTTGTGCCTACATGACCGAGTGAAGTGTATCAGCACGTGCTGCAATCGCATTGACACGAATACGACTTGCAGCTTATCGCATTTTTGAAGCGTATAACGCAGACAGCGATTACACGCGGTTTCGGGTTAAAAGAAGGAAAGGAGGTGCACCGACCAAATCAAAGTTTAAAGGAAACGTCTTTTTCCGGTTAGTGCGTATGAGTGGAGAGGAGTAGACAACCCCAGAGGGTACCTGGGCCTGGCGCTTTGTGTTATGGGTATTGATTTGCTCGTGAAGGTAGCCACTAATTTCCTCTGTGTCCTTTCAATCCCCCCCCCCCCCCCAACGTGCTTTCTTATGGGTTGTAGAAATATGCTTCTATTAGTACTAATGCGTTGCAATCAGTTCACATTTTCCTTAGATTCCCCTTCATTTCAAAATATTTCTTCAAAATAAACTTAGAATTGTGCTTGCCTGAGGCTCGTTGGTTGTACATAGCGAGGGGGTTTCCAGCCAACTACTCGGACGAGGACAGAAGGGGAGACGACACGACTCACCGCTGGTCGACACACCAGCCGTGTGTCGTGTCGTCTCCCCTTCTGTCCTCGTCCAAATAGTTGGCTGGAAACCCCCTCGCTTCAAAATAAACAACCGCTAACTACCAGGGTAACCAGGGGTAGATCCAGCCGCTCATTTTTTTTAGGGGGGGGGGGGCGGTCACTTGAAATAAAACCGGAGAAGGGAGAGGGGGGTCCTGACTCTGTCGTTTTTAGTAGTTACTGTAATCACAAGAACCCCATCAGAGTACAAATACTGTTAATTTGTGCTCACAGTGGTCCCACTCGTTTGTCCTAATCGGTGATAGGAGCTGGACGATAGGCACTGAAGGGAGGGGGTGGGGGGCGCTGACACAGGCTTTAAGGGGGATCGACCCCTCCCCCCTGTCTGGATCCGCCAGTGCTTACTACTAAGATTGGTCGAGGCATCACCTCTCCGCTATCACGTGGCATCTCTGTTCCTTATCGGCAACGGAGTTATCGAGATGTGACAGAAGCGCCAGAACACACAGAAGCAGAGAAATCGGACCCGGCAGCGCATCTTTTGGGGGTCACGCATATTTACAACATTCCAGAGGGGATTATAGCTGCGCCCAGCAAGCCTTCGTTTGAAAGGTGCACAGAATGGAAACACTTGAGCGAGACGATGTGTTCTGCGAACGTCTTATGCCCCTGTCACACGAGAGGGTTTAATGTCATTTTTATGTAATGACATTCGACATATCGAATGACATTAGGTGCCGTGCGCTGCTACACGGCAAGATATAATGTCATTTTATTGCAACGCGATGCAGCTGATGCGGCATGTGTAAAAAAGTCACGGAACGTGTAAAAAAATGTATTATGTATATTGTGTGCTGTAAAAATTGTTTTCACCTGGACAACATCGATTCTGAAATGTTACTATGCGGTTTTCTAAATTTCCAAGAAAAGCTCGTACATAAGAAGTCGAGACAAAACGGGAACCAATGTTTTCGTCAACGTGCCGACATGGCGGAGTGCGAGGAAGCCGCTGCAACTTCTCCCGCCGACCGGGTCAGAAACGTTGTCGCAGCGTATTTCTCATTTCGTGCAAGGCGCATTGGTACTACAAGGCAAAGTGGTATGCAGGCTACGCACTGACAGCTACCGCACATGGCCGACACCGTTCTTGACAATGTCGCTGGCAACGAGGGTACTGAAATATTTTATACTGACTGAGCTGAGTTGTTCGAAAAAAAAAAAAAGCACGCAATACTTGAAAATAAGAAAACAAGATTTATTCGTGGGCCCCCCTCTAGCGAGAGTACTTTTTCGCGACGAAAACACGGCGGAAACGCATTCGAATGAGTTCCGCTAACTCATTCGTTTGCTTAGGTCATTTTCATTTAATTGCATTAAACTTCCCCGAGTGGCAGCCAACTAATCTCATTAAACGTAAATTCCATTAGGTGCAAATGACATTAGACCTCGTGTGACAGGGGTATTATGTTCGTGGTATCCCTGACGGTCGATGCCGTTGATGTTGAAGCCGAACTTAGGAGCTCCGAGGCACCTTCTGGTCAGCGGCGGTGCTTATAACATGCGGACACCGATATCCGCGCATTGCAGGAGTCCTCGCCAGAAGAAAACAAAAGCATAATAAAACTACACATACAGCACTCACTGAAAAGTACTGATGTACACAATCAGTACACTACACTTCACTTCAAAACCCAAATTGGGCATTAGCGGTCGGTCGCACGTGCACGACAAGGCCATGTGGTCCCAAACAAAAAAAAAAAAGAGGGGGGGGGGGGGGGTACAAGAAAATCACAGAATGCATTTCTCGCTCTAAGTGCGTTCACCTCTCCACATTTCGCCTTAACGACGGCGAATAGATTCCAGGGACGTGAGAACTCCTCCTGCACTTGCTCATTCGTTTCCCTCTCTGCAAGCCACACCAATTAACTGCGCGAATGTCACCCCTCGTGGTAAGCTCTGCGGTGTACCGAACGAAAGAGAGGCAGGCTTCAGTGCTGACTGAAAAGAATAGTTCGTTCTGTCTTTTTTTTTTTTTTTTTATTAGGCGCTGCGCCGTGCTCCCGACTGGGCTGCAGAAATTAGGCGCCTTTTCCTTCTTCGAACCACAACCACCACCACCGTTCTGTTTTTCTGTGCCGAGGCTTCCATGCGCAGGAAAGTGTCAATTACTACGATTAATTTTCGTCTACAGGACAGGATCTAGTACTCCTAAACCAAAACAACGAGGTAATCTCCAATACCATGCGCTTGCACATGTAAATGCGCTTTTTTTTTTTTGGCCACGTGGCCCCCAAGGAATAAAAAAAAGACATCGCGTGACCGAACGAAACACCAAGAACGCAAGGAAACGAAAAAAAAAAAAAAAGCCTTGAAGGATGAACACAATTAACTGTCCGCTACTGAATAATCCTCTAATTTCGGTAAGACGAAACATAAATGTAACATTAAATCAAGCAAAAAAAACAAGAAAACTTCCTTGAGTAACGTTTCCTGAAACTCATGAATGGGTATTCACACACACGGGGGAAAATCCTCGGGGGAGAAGCAGGAATTGCGGATCACGTGGACAAAGACGTCACGGGATTCGTCGCTCCTTTCTTGGTCGTTGTGTCCCCCGAATGACAGGTTCCTCGTTAACAGAGCGTAGGCTGAGAGTCGACAATGATGCGTGAAAACACCATAGTGAAATTTTGAAAAAGAATTTTCGGTGTTGGGATGCCTTCCCTCGAACTAGAGGCTCGATTAGAATCCAAGCGAGGCTATCAAGTCAACGTGTACCAAGTCAAAGCAGTTCCCGTCCCAATAAACCACAAATATCTCTGCGATGTACAAATAAGATCCAAATGTCTAAATCCATGAACAAGATCTGTGAGACGTCCCAGCCACGTACGTTTATTGCACTCAAATTTATGGATGTCTATGGTATGCTGTTTTTGCACAAAAAATATACGGCTTATGGATTTTGTAATATGACATCTAATGTATGTTGCAGAAGCTTTACAATTCAACAGCCCATGGATTTTCTTTAATAACCTCCAGAGAATGTCACCCAGAGGTCAGCTACTACAAGCACTTGTAGACGTGGGAAAATTGAGAATGAAAGCTTCAATGTTCGCGGTGATGTGAGATTAAGTTTCCCTGCACACATTGAACCTACCGACTTAAGTGATCTACTGTGAACGGTGAATTTTCGTCATTTCTCTCGGTGTATGAAGCCCCTGTTGCGTGAAAAAATTCAATTTCGCCGCAAGGGTGAATCAGTGCGAACTATGCTAGGCAGTGGCGTAGCCAGGGGGTGGCACACCAAGCACGTGTCCCCCCCCCCCCCCCCGAAATTTTTTTCGCCATGGTATACAGAGCGAAAAATCGCCATTTCAAGCAGGTGCCCCTCCCGAAATCAAGGAGGTGCCCCCCCCCCCCCCCCGAAAAAAATTTCTGGCTACGCCCCTGAAGCTAGGCCAGCAGCTAACTCATTTAGCATCCGACCTGGCGTAAAACGCTGGCGTCAGGAAACGCGGGGGCTACAGCGAGCGAAGCGAAGTCTTCGTGCGTTACTATATCATCAATGCAAAATGAGTGGCGGTAATTAACTCAGCACGGACCAAGGTATATGAAGCCGTCTGCCAATTTTTTCAAGATAGCGCGACCGCGCCCGGCCGCTCGAACAGTGTACGCTGTTTCAGCGGCAGCCACGCCCCCTATCCCGGGACCCCTCACGGCACTCACGGGCCTTTCGTGCGACGAAACACGGCCGGCACTTTTCCTCTCCACTTGAACATCGATCGTCGGCTGCCCTCGCACGCTTCGTCCTTGGACTTGCGACGATGACGGCAAAAAATGTGCCTTGAGGTTTTAATTTTAACGCGATATAAACGAAGTGGACACTCAAGTGTTTTCTCGAAATGGAACATTTTAATGAAATGTTCCATTTCGAGAAAATATTGGACACAGCGATGCGTTGAAATCGAAGTTGAGGAGGAATTGGTTGCAGCGCGAACTTGACAAGAGGACACAAGAAGGAAGACAACACACGAAGATTGTCAACACACGCAACAGGACGCAGGCAAGAAGCTGTCCTCCGAGCTTCAACCGCCTTTCCCAGAGGCTATGCTTTTTCATACTACGACATCGTGGCATTCAAGGTAAGGCCGCATATGCAATAAGCTGTACCGAAGAGGTCTGAAACTTTCCGGCCTCAATATTGGTGTGATTTAATTCAGAAGGCGCCGCGCAGGCGTAAATTGTTAAGCGCCACTTTTTCGGCAAATCTCCGGCAACAAAAATGACGTCACGGCCACCATATTTTCAACAATTTTCATCAGCCGTGCTTTGCCGTGCTCACCGATATTGGCGCTGTTGTCGCGCTAATCGCTTTTGGCGGGCTGCTTGCTGCTTGTGTCTACGTCGTCCACGCTACCCTGTCCACGGTTCATGCTGCGTTTTGAGCCCAGTGTTCATTGCCAGTGCTAGTTTTTACCTTCTTTCAAGTAACACTGCCTGCAAGAACCTCGAGGAATCGTGTACGTATGCTTCACGTGTGTCTGACCGCGGCTTTCTTTTTGTTAGTGCTACCGGTCTGTGACGCGGCGGGCAAACTTGCACTGTTACCGTGCCTTTTGATTATGCATTTAGGGACTAGACATTCAGATGACATCATTGCTCTTGCCTCATGCACTCGCTCGATATAAATTAGAGAACGGGACACGCCAATCGAAAGTACTACGCTCATTCCAGCGCTTCAAGTCTCGAAATGTGGTTCGCGAATGTGGGTTTCACGTGTGTATGTGCCGTTCTTTAGGTTTTCTTAATTGTACTCATGTCTGCAACGTTATTGTACAACGAAGTGTAGTGCCTGTGGCTTCGCTTCGCCACACAGCATGCGTTATAAATAGGTCACGTTCTCTGCTCAATATATTCGACTTATTGGTGCTCTTCTCGATGTCTCGTATTTACGCGTCGGGCCATCTCTAATGGTAGACAATGTGCTCTAGTGTGTTCGCCCATTTAAGCAATGAGCAAGGCGTATGATTAGCTCGCTTGTATACGACGCCGTCGGAACTTCACTGTAACGGTGATAGACCTGTAGTTTTTAATTCGACTGCTTGCTGCACATTTATGGAAAGTTATTACTTGGAAGATGTGTGTCGATCCCGACTGCGTTGGTCGCATTTAGATGGGGGTGAAATGGTAGAGGCTCGTGTACTGTGTGATGTCAGTGCACGTTAAAGAACACCAGGTTGTCGAAATTTCCGGAGCCCTCCACTGTGGTGAGCCTCATAATATCGTGCTTGTGGCATGTGAGACCTCTGAAGCTTTTATGAATTGCTTATTTGTGACGAAAAAGGCGAGGCCGTCAGTTCGAAAGAGAGCTATATATGAGACGATGGTGTTTTGGGTTTGCTTGCACGGCCTGTGCGGCAGCCCGAGGCATCATGAACCAGAACACGTCATTGTGACTTTTGGGAGGCGGTTACTACCTTGCATGCCTATGACCAAACAGGACCTACCAAGGAATGCCACTCAGTTCTGCTATGAAAGCGGGTATAATTTTTGTGCTCTAATTGACAGGGCTTAGCAATCATGAGCAGTGAATATTTTCATTGTCGAATTCGCTCAGCGTCTGGATCCGTTATAACTGGGTTATACAAATACCATTTATTGGGTGCTCTAGCTGCCATCCTTATAAAAGGGGAATGTGCGAGTGCATGGCAGGTGGCCTCATCTGGCATATGTTGTATGGCAGAAGGATTTTGTTCTTGCAGACATCATGTAGAATGTTTTTTCTAGATCCAAATTTAACTTGTAGCTTGCTTTAAACAAGAACCACATTATTCTATTTAGCATAGACATAGTGTATCTACTGCAGTTTCTGAAATGGTTAAAGCAATGATCATGGAGAAAATTTTTGTCATATTGCAAGTATGGTAATTTTTAATGGGATAGAGGCATGGAAGGGTGTTGTGTACAGGTATTGCCTAAACCATCTATCACTTCTGCCTCCATAATTTCATAGGCCAGTTGGCTGCTGTTTTAGCTGAGAATTATAAGGGCTATGTAAACAGGAGTACATGAGACAATGCAGCACAAAGAACCTCACTTGCAAAAAGAAACACCAGCCAGCTAGTTGACAGTGCAGAGTCAGTTGTCTTTAACATGCATTAACATGCATTGGACACTATGCTGGTGTATGCAGGAGGTCACTAAGTGATTGCTTTTAAGAAAATTAGAATAGGATGACAGTAGCTGATTAAGGGTTTCTTGATGCATGCTGTAATAAATAAAAATAATGAAAGCATTGTGAAATGGAATTAACTTTACTGAGCTCATAACAATTTTTAGCAAGTGCAGCAGTTGACTGACTTTCAACATTATTAAATAAAGGTGGAACTGATCTATTTGGGTGATGCCTGTGTGTAAGTACAGTCTGTCTCGCAGCGAACCTGTGATTTCACAAATTTCGAGCAAGCAATCTAGAATATGTTTTGCATGTACATTTCATGCACTATTAAATATAAGCTTTTTAATTGCCACCAGTGTGTTTCACGTTTTCTGTTTGTCCTTGTCTTGCATGCCTTATGGTTCTGTGGGTTCTTTACTAACAACAGTTAACTTGTATAATGCAGGCACAGGATGTCTCTTATTTCAGAAATATGTAATCTGCTTTCTTTAAACTGTGCAGGGTGAAGGTGGTTATTGCTGAATGAACTCTTAGTCACCCATGAATCTAAGCACCTGCAGCGACTGAGTTGCATCGATCAGAGTGAACCGCCACAAGGAGCGTCGTTGGACTGAGCACAAACTGTCATATGCACTGGCTATGCACACCGCAATTCGCAGTGGGCATCTTGTCTACTGGCATCTCACAAAAGCTCTACAGCATCCTTGGAAGCGTTAAACTGTGGCAAGTGAGTGTCAAAAGGGAGTAAAATGCAGAGTGTGAACACACAGAAGCACATCAGTGCATTGCACAACATTAGATTATGGTATAGACATTGTGCCAACTAGCAAGCGTTCACGAAGAGCTGCACCTGTACCGAGTGGATCATTGCAACATCAACTGATACCCATAATGTCACCTGGTGTGCTTGAGACATTGGTGATTTGGGGTTGCAGAAAGGATGGCATATTAATTCAAGTGACCCCTACATAACCAGGTCATTTTAACCAGTGCTTCCACCATTCTACTTCAAGACTTTTGATAATTGATGGTTATGAACTTAAGGTTTAGCTAAACGACCACCTCATCGAGCCTCATCAGTGTTTTCTTTTTTTTTTGCACATTTCTCATATCCCACTGTTACTTGTGCATTGTGAATTGTATAGCAATTTTACTTAATATGTCACTCCGACCTGTTAGTATAATGAATGTTCTTACTGGCTGTGGCAGTTGCACTTTTGATGAATGTGAAAATGTTGGAGGCCACTATATCATGGAAAATCAGCACATGTTAAAGAACCCCTGATGATGATGATGATGAATTAAGTTTATTCTGGTCCAGAGAACATGCAGGGGAGACCCCGTGCCACCTGGCTGGTTGAAATTTCAGGATCCATCGATTACAGAATGCCTCATAATATTTCGTCATGTTATCTAATATCTCGTCATGTTATTATTAATATCGTTATGTTATTATAATATCTCGTCATGTTATTATTTGGTGCTGTATTTAACGCTAATGCTTTACAGTCATGCCTTCTGTTTATAAACAGCTTCTTTTTTTTCTTTTCATTTTTTCCCGACATTGTGGCAAGCTGTCATGCAGTTGTGCTGTGCAGCTTTTTTTTAAATGCTAAACATTTCTTTGCGTACTGCAGACACTTTGAGCGTTTCTATCTATCTATCTATCTAGCCACCTACGTCTGGGTGCTCTCGTGATCAGCTACTTAACTTGGGGTAGACCAAAATTAGTATGGCAGGGTAAGAGGGTTTGACGATTATGACTGTCTGATCATGACATGAATAATGTGAAAATCCCGTTGCATTCGATGTGAAACCTTTGCCTCCAGACACGTGTGGCACATACCCGTATGCCACGGTATGCGGGTATGCGCCACAGATTTTTGACAGTTTATATCTACTGAGGAACAGCGAGAACAGACATTGGTAGTTTATATGTGAGGGTGTTAAGAAAAACCGACACTGGCAGCGTTGACCCGACGAATGCAAAATATATACGTTATGGTCCCAGCAGGAATCGAACCCAAGCATTCTGCGTGGTAATACAGTATTCTACCACAGAGCCACACCAGGTCTTGGAACTTCTTAGGAAAAAGATCCTATGCAGGCGTAATGTTTGTGAAATGTGAATTGTGGTTGCAGTGCTGCCCATCTTATTTTGTAAACATTAAATATGTACTGCAATGATGCAGGCATCACGTCAGGTTAGCATCAATTGTACTTAAGCACCATCCACTGAAGTTTGTCTACGTAGCACTATCCAGGGCTGCCATCCTCGCAAGCACAAGTGCTACATTGCAGCCTACCGCTTCTGGTGTTGGTAATACCCATGTTGGTCTTGGCATCGTTACGCACTTGTAAACCACTGGTTATATAAAAGATATGCGACTGTTCAACATACATGTCTATGCGCATAACATTTGTACATATGTTTAGCATCATTTCGTAACGTTTCACTCGACAAAAAAATTTCGCCACAGTCACCACCTCTCCACATGTTTCGCATGACATCAATTCCCATGGTACGTGGGATCTGCCGAACTTTTTTTTTTTGCTGCAGACGGTGTTGCTCAATATTTTTTGTAATTTCATTTTTTTGTATAATTTGTTCACACTGTACATGATAAACTTGTTAATGTACTAACCTGCTAAAGCTAAGTATGTGTACTAGTATACCAGATACTGCTCTTCCTATGTATTTGCTGGGTCACGTCAGTACAGACTCTTGTGAAGTGTTGTACTTACATATATTCGCTTGTGAATCTTTTTTCCTTAGCATCAAGTTTTCTTAACATGCCTGTTATTACAAGTACTTTGTGAAACAAGATAGCCTTGTACTGAAGACACACAATGAAGTGTCTTTGTTTTGTAAATTTTCTTTAAAAGGCTACTGTAAATCAGTCATCACATTCATTGAAAACAAGCCAACTTATGTGAGCAAATGCATGCCTGTATATCATGTAAAGTTGTCTATTTATAGCGCAAATGTTTTTTGTGGGCAATTATCAGTCACTACCATTTGCTGAAAAGTGTTAGATGCAACTGTCTACTACCTTTTGCAAGTGATAGCGTTTATGATGAATAAACTGTGTACGAATATCTACAACTGTTTTTTGTACCTATAACTTTACACGACTACTGCAAATTAGTAAATTATGTGCCCACAGAGTTCTAAGAGCTTACATTAGCATCTCATGCAAGTATATATAGATTGCATTATTTGCAAATGTAAGCTCTGAGAACTCTGTGGGCATATTATCGACTAATTGAGGTTCCAAGGGAAGGCCACGTACAGTAGCCAGCACATCTCCACAGTACGTCACATATGCATGGAGGCAACGTAAATCTAACATTCCTGCCTAGTACAGGATGTTGTTAGCATGTTTCAAATGCGACATGTGGGCAACGTTTTGTCAACATGATTTGGGCGGAAAGTCGTTGGTTGTGGCAACGTTGATTCTTAGTTACACGGATAAAAAGAACGTCCTGACGGATATGTCTAAGGTTCCACTGAGAACATCTCCTGGATGTTGATGTGATATATGTGGTTTACTGGGGTGATGCTTTCACGGGCGCACTTCCCGGAAAGCCTTGAGGCTTCTTTAAAACAGAGCGTCGCCACTCGCTTACTTGTGCTCAGAAGTACCTCCGCACATATCGGTCGCAACAAGAAAAAGATCTCCGTGCCTCTCCTCCCGGAATCCAAATTAGGACATGGCTTTCTGCCAGAAATAGAAAAACATTTTCCACATATTATTCTAGCCAAATCGCCCAGCGTGAATGTTGAGGCATTTTCACTGAAGGCTCCCTGGGCGCCGCCATAGTGCTCTCCGGGCTGTTGTTAACATGCGCGACCCCCAAAAATGCACTGCCGAGGCTGCGACGTCGGCTTTTGTGCTCCCGTGCAACAGCCCAGAAAGGTCTATACATACTATGCATTGACGTCACGATGGCCGCCATCTTCGGGTACCAGCTGGTTGAGATGCTGCGTAAACACGTGCTCGAACGTGCGGAGCAAGAAACGGTGCCCCCTTCAATCCTTTGTGTTCCCCTTCATGTTTAAAGCAGAAGCTTTTTAAGCGCACATGAAACGAGGACAGAATAACGAAGAATTTTGACAGGACAATTTGTTCGCCAGCCGCCCCTTGGCGCGGCTGGCGAACAGAAGAAGGCGGGGAGAGTACAAAAGAACGCGGGGAGCGAACGACCCCCTGTCCTCCCCTGCACTGACACACTCTAATGCGATAAAAAGTCACGGTGGCCGCCATCTTCACGCACCAAGCGCAGGGAACTTGTCTGTGACGTCACGTGCAAGTTGAAGACAAAATAAAAAAAAAACACTCAAGGAAAGCAGATTTCCAAATAGAGAAATGGCTCCGCAAGAGTGCTTATAAAACAAAGTTTCGTTCGAACAATCGTTTATTGAACATTGACTAGATGGTTCATCGTTAAAAAAGACAAAAAGATACAAGAAATATGGGTTTTCAGGTATATAGCTTGGTGTGTCGAATTCGACAGTTGCAGACGTGACTAGAGAGGCGTTTCCAGCACCCGCCTCTGTGTATCTTATCTCGAGGTGCTCCTACACGGTGGCTCGTCATCCGAAGAGGTTCAGTATGGACAGTGCGGTGGAGAGGCGAGACGAGCAGAGCGGGAAGGCGCTGCTGCAAACCTGGCAGCCAGCCGTGTTTGCCGATGGCAGCGGCTCGCCAGAGCCCGTGAGCCGGACTGGCCGGCGGTGCGTGGGCAAAGCCCTTGAAGAGGCTGCCGATCGTCGTCCCGATGAAGCTCTTTGCACCGCGACGAGCCACGATCTCGCACACGAACTTGGAGAGGCAGGTGTTGGCGTCCAGTACACCCACCGTCCGGAACAGAACGTTGTCGAACTGCTGGGCCGGACCCACGGGGCCGGCACCGTGATGCTGGCCGGTCGACCAGTGGTGGTGGTGGTGGAGGAGATGGCCGTGGTGAGTGCGCTTGCGCCGCACATGCTGATGGGAAATGAGAATGGCACCATGAGAGGAACTGCCGAGAATCTAGTCGTGAACGATAAATATCGCCGGAGCCAACGCATTGAGATATACACGGGGACACCAAGCGGCTTATAAGTACGCACACTTTTGCGCTCCTTTGTTCTCCCAGCCGCATCCATGCAGAATACGAAGAACGGAAGGGCCTACGTACACATGCCTCTTTGGGACCCCCCACACTAAAATTCTTTGTAGACACACACAAATTGCCATTTTTTAAAAAAGAGAATATGGAGGGCTGACATTCCGCTACCTGCAAAGCAAGGTCCGTATTTACCCACGAAGTATTCCCAACGCGGCACCATGTGGTTTTCGCGCCTTTCCAGCTAATTCATATAACCGAGCTCAGTATGAGACGACAGTCTAAAAAAAAAGAAAAAAAAACGACAAGCGGCGTTCAACCAAGCTAGTTGGTTAACAGCTATAATACTGGTTGAAGCGTGCGCAACAGAACAAAAAAAAAAAGGTTAGGGACAAAGGGAGAACGGACAAGGACGTTGCTGTCCAAACAAGTGAAATTTTGTTTCTGCGCGGGCGGCTAAATAAATAGCCAAACACGCACAAAAATGAAAATTCAGTTTGCGCAGCGACGTTGTTGACTGTCCTACCATTGTCCCCTTAATTTTTTCAGTCCCGCTGCTCGAACAAATGCTTGTTAAAAAACACTACGAACTCGTGTGCTTTGACTTACCACGTTGCCGGTCGAGTTCAATGTGGCGGTGTCAGGAAGCGTTGGTGGCTTGGTAACTTCTGGTCGGCGAATACTGCCCAGGCATGCCCTCCACCATCGGCTGGACGATTTCCGGGTCCCCTGGCATTGCTGACCGAGTTCAGCGTCGGCGGCAACCACTGCAGTGGCAGCGTCGAACATGGAGTTCGGTACTGGTGGTCGTGGCGGCTGGACCGGAGACGGGTGCTGCCGCAGCCATGCGAATAAACACCGTGAAGAGCAGCATCGAAGGTCCAAAAAAGCAGCGACCAGCTCGGCAAGTACTTCGGGCCACCATTTTCAGACGACGGGAAGCCGGTGTCACCAACAGGGGTGGCTCTAGTCCGATGGCGACTTGGATGTGGACGATCCGACTCCTGCGGTTGCTGGCGACAGAATCGAATGCTCGGACGTCTGTCTAGCCGGGCCTATCAACCGGCGAAAAAAAAAAAAGGCGGGAGAACTAATTTCGGGGGAGGAGGCTCACCCAGGTGTTCCTCCTCCCCTTAATTTGCTACGGCTCCGACAAAGCCTACCCCACTTGACATGCCGATAAATGAACAAAGACTGCATAGAGGGTGAATGCCCGTGGACAAGACGCTGGGGACCTGTTTTGTGTACACGTGGTGAGTCATGCTTCCGAGTATGGCTGCATGAAGGCTTCTTCTCCCTACTTCCCAGTGGCGTAGCCAGGGGGGGGGGGGGGGTGAATTCAAACCATTCGAAAATTTTCAATTTTGCTTGCGTATATAGACACTCACACACATAGGCGTGCGCACGAGGGGGGGGCAGGGGGCGGCCGCCCCCCCTAGTCCCCTAAGAACCTAAGAGGGGGGGGGGCGCAAAGTCTGCCCCATACATTGACTTAATAGGGAAGGGGGGGCGCTGCGACGAACCTTCGCCCCCCCCCTGAACGGTAACCCTGCGCACGCCTATGCTCACACACAAACGCACGCGCGAACACACATGAAGCATGGTTGAACCCCCCCCCCCCCCCCCGCCCGAAAAAATTTCTGGCTACGCCCATGCTACTTCCACTTCACCCCACTCCCTTTGTGTGCGTTTTCCAGTAACGGCGAGAAGACACAAAGACACGACGCCACGCGCCCGATTAGCTACGGTTAGAAGACTTTTCTTATGGTGTGTACAGATAAGGACCAACACGGAGCATCAGCCTTCTGACCTAAAGCAATAATTTCAAAGTTAGTTCTACGAAAAAAAAAAGTCTCCGAATTTTTGTATTTGTCCTGAATACATAATTATTTATTAATTAGTCGACTTACCAAGTGTTGTAGTAGTCTGCGTTGCTCTACACATGTGGCATAATTTTTTTTTTTTTCACAGCCTGAAAAAAGCCCGCAAGACGAGAAAAAGGTGCCGCGCGGTGTACATTTTCTCGATGCGCACAAAGAGTCAGTCAGTGTTACCAAATTCTGCTCTTACTCGGTGCTGTTCTGTTCTGATCGCGTCGTTAATTAAAAGCAGACCCCCGGTCAACCTAGCCCACTCAGGGATGATTGTCACGACAACGCTTTGTAATTTATCCCGCCCCGTCTGCCCCCCATACATCGTTTTGCTGTGTAAGCTGTTACAAGCGCAGTGGTGACAGTGATTCGTAGAACTCTGGGACAAAGCGCCGACGGACGCCGCGTCTGCTCCCATCTGACAACGGCACAAAGATGACACGGTGCACCTGCGACAGACTCAAGCCCGTAGCCAGAAATTTTTTCTGCGGGGGGTGGGGATGGGGCACACTTGCTGAAGACCTTGACTACTTCAGCCATTACTTATTTTTCGGTAAGACAACCCCCTCCATCAGGATTTCAGGGGGAGGGAGGGGGGTCCGGGCTCCTAGGGCGCCCCCCCTGGCTAGGGGACCTGGAGAGACTCAAGCAATGAGTACCATCCACGGGGGTTCGGAAAGATAACCACCAGCACTTGAGTCTGCCCCAACAGCGTCCGTGACTTTCCATGCCTCGTACTCTTTATTCCTAGAAAACTTATCGCCTTTGTGTGATGCATGTTTTCTTTTGTATGCTCACCGCTGTCCTCGTGCTTTGTATATATAGTGTTCGTGCTGTGCGTGAACAAGCTGCCTCGTTTCTATCTATGAATATTACGTCATCACTTTGTTTCAGTTGTGCAAAGCGTCTTGGTTTCGTGACACCACACACGCAGAGAAGTACCGTACAGGGGCGTGCAATCGTCTCACCGTGTGAACTATACGTAACGGGTGGGTGGGTTAATCACCCATTATTAACAGAATCAATCATAATTAATGATCGGACACAACATCAACGAAGTGTGCAGGTATACGCAGTGTACACGTTATCTTACAGACGCGTAGCGGGTACTTAACATCGCGAAAATGATGATGAATTATGGCGTAGTGCATGGGTACCTCGCAGTTTCCGTAAGAAAAAAAAAAATGGCTCTGAGTAACTACCGAAACGGCAAAAACGAAATCAGTAGGGAGGCATTTTATGATAATTCAAGGGGAAGCGCTTTACTGTTTGAAGCAACAGCGGGTAGCCTGAGAACGCGTAGTTATAAAGCGAGATTCTGTAAAGACGAATAACAATGCACATGCTGTGGGGAAGATAAGGAAACGATGGAGCATGTTCTGATTGAATGTGGAGATATCCACCCAGCCGTACGTTTGGGGACGAGCCTACGTGGATGTCTTGGGTTTTAGGGACAACCATGAAGCACGCCCACCATAGAAATAAATAAGAGATGGTTAAAGTATTGGTGGCAGAAAACTAGAAAGAAAGGACAAAAATAAATTGTGGGGAAAAATATGGACATTCTGTCCCAAGGGGCAGAGAACTGGGCTGTGAATTTACGTTTTTTTATTAAGATAGATTTAATCAAAGTAGACGAAGCATTAGGCTAACTTTAAAAAAAAAAGGGGGGGGGGGGATTTGTCGAGCCTGGTGGCACTGCCCCGTCATAAAGGGGACACTCTTAGCATCCATCCACCGGGCTGTTTGTCTATAAAAGCCACTCCTCCAGCTTACGATGACTGTGTTGGGTTGTTCCGCGCAGGCCCAGGTTTTTTTTCCCCCTACTTCTCATCAATTCAAATGAACCTTTAGTTAGATTGAGGGATATCAGTGGAGGATCCAGGGGGGCGAGAGCGATTGGGGAGATTCCTGCATCCATATTTCGCGTATACATATTTCTGCGTATACAGTGTGCCCAACTCAACGATGTAGCCCTTCGAAGAATGCTCACCAGGCATCACCTCATCCCCTCTGTGCAACACTCTCTAGACTAGGGTGTTGCTCTGTGACGTTGTAAATATGCTGGCCCTCCAAAAATGCACTGCTGAGGCAGTGACGACACCTCTTCTACGCCCGCACACGTCGCGAGCGCCGCCATGTTGAAATTCCGGCAGTGCCATTTGCATCGCCGATAGTGTGGTGCAATGTAGTCTGCACAATGGGCGCCAACGAACCACGTAGTCTTTAAAACGTGTTCTCTCCAGTCCAATTTTTTGCAGCGTTCATTTGAGAAACCCGAGCGAGTCCCAAAAGCGAGTTAGCATTTCTGAAAGATGCCAGCGCGGCCACACGGCGTTTTGAGAGGGGTCTTTCTGTGTTTCATTTCGCATTCTTTGCTTTGTTCTTTCTTCTTTTCCCGCGTCTGTAGGAAACATTAAACCTTCATCTGGAAGTAAGCGCTCGTCTTCGCTGTTGATGTGTTCCTCCTCTTGCTTCGCGCTATGCCACTTTAGCAAAACTGGAAAACCAAGTAGCCCAAACCTTTCTCTTCTCCTTCTCCTCACAGGTGAGGGATATCAGTGGATTGTGGACCCCACAGACAAGCGTTTGCACGTGCTGTCAGTGTCAATGGACTGTGTTCTGTTATGTCTGGCCTTGGAATTCGTCATGGCGCACGCCACTGCACGTGGACCTGTCAGTCAAACTTGTCCTGGAATTCATCATGTCGGAGGCCATTGAGCACGGAGCTCTCAGTCACAAAGTTTTCCCCAGGGGGTGCTTGGACGGGTGCCTTGAATGCCGCATTTTCCTGGGAAGGTGCTTGCACCTGTGATCGGGAGAGGGAGGCGGCCGCCCCGTGGGATGGCGCCGCTAGAGAGGTACACATAGTCAATTTTTCCAGTGACTCTAGGTTCACATAGAACCATGGCATTTCTTCATCCGAATGCAGACAAGCGTTTGCACGTGCTCGAGACGGTTGCCGCCATCTTGTCCGAAGTCGATCGTTACCTGTGTAAGTAAGCATCTTTTTTATTTTTATCTCTCAACCTCGCCTTACGTCTTCCTCACTGCTGCCTCGAGGGCTCCTGGCCGGAAGGCGAGTCTTGAGAGTGTCCAATGAGACAGGGGCGTAGCCAGAAATTTTTTTCGGGGGGGGCACCTCCTTGAAATTGTCATTTTTCGCTCTGTATGCCATGGCGAAAAAAAAATTTCGGGGGGGGGGGGGGGCGTGCCCGGTGTGCCACCCCCTGGCTACGCTACTGCAATGAGACCATTCAGCGATGCTTGGCACTCGCCCCACACAGTACATCCACTGGTGCAGTGGGGGGTTGAATGACCTTGTAAGGACGTTCTTGGAAGTGAGCGTGGCCTTGTTGAGTGTGACGGCAAAAGCCCGTTTTGATCACCGTCGTGCTGCCGAGAGTAGGAAAAAAAGTGTGAGAATTCCAATGATTTGCTTCAGGAAGGGTAGCATGCCCTCCCGAGTGGCGAAGTAAATTCTGAAAAGGGGAAAGGAGAATCTCCTTCTCTCTGTCCCCACCTCTTTGCCCTTTTCTTCTTTACTATTTCCAGCGAATGCGACGGACAAGGAGAGAGGGAGAGAGACACGCACACTGCAGGTACAGTTCAACACTCCCAAGTGGGAACACGGCTAAGCGCCTACCCTCTCAGCTGCTGTAAATATGCGTGACCATCCTCCCCTCCCTCCAATGATGTCCCACGAACTTCATTCGCCGAAGAACGACACCTTCGGGTAAATGTGCAGCGCGGCACAGACAAAAGACAAGAAACGGACGACACGAGCGCTGTGTCGTCCGTTTCTTGTCTTTTGTCTGTGCCGCGCTGCACATTTACCCGAAGATGTTAATGTACCAACTCGCCCAGATCGCCACCACGAGGTTTAGAACCACAGTGAGACAAGCAAACATTTGCCCTACCAGTGAGGCTCGGACGTTTTGCAAACCTATCTACAACCTTTGTCATTGAAATTTTTGTCCCAGCTTCCGTTGCTTCAAAATTTAGTTAATTAATCTGGCCCAATTAAGCAATTAATCAGAACACAAAAATAGTGTGACGAACTCCAGGCAATAGTCAGCAACATGCAAAGGTAGCTGGTGCACCCTGTATGTATATATATATATATATATTAGAATCTACAACTGCCGGAAGCAGTTTCTTATATTTCAATTGGTGAAAATTTCGAAACCTTCGAAAAATTTAAACTATCAGGCTTATAACTATGTAACTAAAAAATGCATGTAATAAATCACCTCAAGCAGACAAGAGATCAATGTATCGCACGCATAGCTCTAAAAAATGTGAACTTAAGGGACCGACAACTGCCCAGAACATGAAATGAGATGACTCCATTGATGGAAAGATTGTCCGCTGCATTGACTCAAACCAACCCTGTTTTTTTCCGGAGAGGCGGATTTATATTTTTATTTCTTCATTGAAAGTCGTGAAAAATGACTTTTGGCGCCTCTGGTGGCAATACATGAACGATCCGATGTACCTGGCCACGTGACCGTTGATTTCTGTACGCGGTCGACGATATTTTTGTTAGTATTGAAATAGTGTTCGTTTCTTTAAATTAGGAGATATTACTCCATAAAAATGTACATATAGGCCTGCCTTAGTAGTATGCATTAAAGTGTCGCTGCCTTCGCGTGACGTAATGGTCCCATGCTCGTCAGCGCGTTTTGAGCAACTTTTCAGCGTGCTCATGCAACCGTGCACGCAGTTTCCAGGTCGCGAAGATTTTGGAGCGACATAATTTTTTCTACCTTCATTTCGTCTCAGAAATGACGCGCACTGCTACTCGCCGCGGCCGTGCATATGCGTAGTGACGTTTTCGATGACTTGGCTTGGCTCGTGTATCGAGAGAGTAACGACGCCGGTACAAGCCACCCAGAACGCAGGCGCAGGCAACCTTGGGCGCAGGCACACACAACGCGGTACAAACACAGGGAAGGTGTATAATGTCACATCGTCTCATTGTAACAGCTTGTTATTTTCAAAAATAGCTGAAAAGCTCAAAATAAAGGGGGTTAAGCACAGTTACAGGAACTCCAGCGAAATCAGAACGACGACAGCTTTCACAAATCGCGAGAAGGGCTGGCGGCATCGCTATCAATTCTCAGTGTTGCTGGAGGAAAGGTACATGTGTGTTTAGAGCTTTTCAGATCGAAAAATACTGCTTGTAAAATAACTACGTGCTTTTGGGATTAACTAATGCAGCTACAAACACTACGAAGGGTGAGCTTTCTGTCGCGCCGTAAAAAAAAATGGGTCGAGAAAAATCAGTTGTCGGTCCCTTTAATGCATAATATTGGACTTCTGCAAATCCCCTTAAAAACGTTGCAAGAAATTCATGTAACCTAAATAAAAGTACAAAATTTTACGTGTCAACTTTGTCAGTTTTATACTATTCCTCGATCGATTCCAATTGTGAAGTATCCGGTTCTGATCGTAAATGGACATTCCGCTTAATTCCAACATTCACTAAGAGATTTCTATACTAATACAATTGAAATCGCAGAGAGTATTTCTACGTGTTACATGTATCGCCGTCGGCGTGTTCACGCGGAACTAAGAATGGCGCTACTGCTGCGAAGGCATATGGCCTCTTTAAATACCCCCCCCCCCCCCCAGGGGCGTAGCCAGAAATTTTTTTTCGGGGAGGGGGGCACCTCCCTTGAAATGGCCATTTTTCTCTGTATTCGCCCCGAGATCGGGCTACAGGCGGCAGCACCGTCACCGCGCTAGTGTGGATAGGCGGCCGGCGGCGCGCATACAAATGTACCCAGCGGCGCTTTTTTGTGAGCGGTGTGAGCCGACTGTCGACAAATAAAATGCGCTGACTGCAGCCTACTCGTAATATATATGTCATCCATTGCCGAATGGATGCACGATGCTCGCCGAACGTTATTATTAATTGTGAGAGAAATGCATTCTGCCACTGAAAGGGATGTTCGCGCTTGGCGACTCTCTGCGATTTCGCACTATGTCACATTTCTTGTATTTTTATTTGTCAGTGTTGGCTTGTGTCCCGTCTGCTTCGCACTGCTGTAGCAGGGGAGTGAAACTTCCTATACCATCCATGGAACGCGATATTCGCTCGCAGCGCCGGACGAACACCTGGTGTTTGGGGGCGGCTCTAAAACATGGCGGCGCATTGCAGACACGCACTGGGGGGACGCCATCTTGATGAGGACTGAGGATCCGAGTGGCGGAGTGATTTAGCGCCAAATTCAATTGAGATGCACCAGCAAGCCAAATTGAGCAAGTGGAAGGTATTCAGATGGCGAGCGCACGACCTTCTTCCTGTTGCGCAACCCGCCACATGATCAAAACGGCAATCATTGCGTTCTGATTAATGAAGGTTTGCCCATCCACCTATTTTTGCACCACTTATTCTAAGCAAGACTTTGTTTTTGTTTACGTGTACACATAAATTAGACAAGAATAAAGACCAGAGTTTGTTTGAATGTTTTATTGCCTAAACGTACCGTTCATACAGTAAAAACACAACTTGAATATTTTACGTTTTTAGTCGCATACAAAAGTGCACCGCACATGCCTGCATGCTAATAACTAGGTGTCAAGCCAGTGCATATAGTCTATAGGAAGACAAAAGAAAAACAGTAATAACTCTACACAAGTTCACAGCACGTACCCCGACATAAAATATATAAAAGCTGTGGACATAAATAGGCTGATAATAATAATAATCATAATAAAATAATAACAACAGTAATAATAATGCATGCAACTAAAACAAACTCAACGCAGGCAATCAAAAGGTAATAAAAAGAGTGAGGATAAGCTTACACTGTTCTATTAGTTATTGTATATGTTGCTACAAGTACATTTGTGCCATGCCGTGCATTGACTTGAGCCAGAATGCGACATCGAAATTAGAGCTGTGCACGGGCTCCGGGTAGCCCGCGGGCCGGGTTCGGATATGCGGACGTCTTCCCAACTCGGGCCCGGGCCGAGCTCGGGCTACTCATCTCGGGCATCGGGTGGGCCGGGCCAGGTGCAAAGCCCGCATCAGACCAAAAAAATATAGACGTTGTGCCGGAATTGTTTTCTAGCACTTAGCGATGAGCACACAGATCACCTTTGTGATTATTTATCCATACAATCATCCTCCTGTCCTGCATCATAGATAATAAACTGCTGGAAGAACAAGAAGTCTAATTATTCTAAGCTTGTTATGCTTGCGAAAAAGATATTTGCGATTCCGGCTACCAGTGCGAGCAGCGAACGGAACTTCAGTTCGACAGGATATGTGATGCAGCGCACTTCACTGAAGTCCGAATCACTGCGCAGCTTGTTATTTTTACGGAACTTGTAATCTGTGTACACACATTAACATATGTCGTTTGCATATGTTTAACTTTGATATCTTGAATAAAATGCAACATGATCAAAAAGTGAGATCTTGTCTCAGCAGCAAAGTTTCATAGTGTCGGGCCGGACCGGGCCCGGGTTTGTATTTTTTGTACGTCGGGCCGGGCCGGACGGGCTCGAAGCCCTTTGGGGCGGGCTCGGGCGGGCCTGCGACGCAGTCAATGGGCCCGGGCCGGGCTCGGGCTTGAAAATTAGGCCCGTGCACAGCTCTAATCGAAATGGAACGCACGATCGAAACGCATTAAATTAAAAAAAGCATGTATAAACAATCGTGCGTAGCAAATGTAGCCATTGGATTCATTTCCAGATGCTCTGCCGTGCATGTCATCTATAATTCAAGCCGCAAAGCAGACAATCAGAATGTAATAAATAAATCATGCACGTGTATGCTCAATTAAAATACACAGCTACTGCTGCAACCGTATCCTGATATGATATGCAAGCGTAGAAAAACAAAACGAGCAGCATGCAGATCGTACCCTTCGTCCGCCGGGATCCGAAAGAATTTTATGCCGATGTGGCGTGAAGAATTTCGACACCACTCAGCACAGCACGATTTGTGATGGCGGCGCGAATCCATTCATGCGTCTATTGCGCTGAAGCTTGCAAGGGTTTCGCTGAAAGTTAAAAGTGGCCTTTGGGACAGTGTGGGCCGTAGCGTACATGGGCGCGCGAAAAGAAACGCCCCTTTTTCGCCGTGAGAGATAGGACGACTGCGCAGTTGCCGTCTTGCAATCCGGGTGGCCCTCGTATTTTTGCAATCTCAAACTACAACCTTTAGGTTCCCTTGCGTATTAAAAACTCCGGAGTTAATAAGTAAGCCGGTAATCAATATAACCTGGAACAATAACGTTCATTTATGCTTGTAGGTAGTACAGCCCCCCAAACATTAGGATCGCTGTGGTCGCGGGACAGAAAAACCGCGAAGTTTCATCCCCCCTGGCTGTAGTGCGACTTAATTCATTCTTTGCTTCATGCATGCTGGTCTTGCATACTAAAAAAATGAGACAGAAAGAAATCCCATATTCTTGGGCCATGAGCTCAAGTAACCGCGAATACGCATCCGCATTTTTTATTATTCCATTCTCCATGAAATGGACATAGGACAGTTGATAAGCTTATTCAAGAAAGCTACGTGGCTGGTAGCGCTTTAGCGCGTTTGTTCTTACTCCAATAATAGTATAAAAAGGTAACAGTTCAGCACGCAGCTTGCTTCGATTGATTATCTGCATGACAGTGATGCAACAAAGGTTCGGTTATTTGAGGGGCAAAAGTTTTTTTTTTTTTCAAGCGAATAATGTTCGATCGTTACGTCAGTCTATGACAATGCCACAAAAGCGCTCAGGACAATTGTAAAAAAAAAGAAAAAAATATGACGTTTTGCGTGAAATTATACGACATAAGTGTGAGGCACGCCGTCTCGATTAATTTTGACCATCTGGATTCCTTAAAGCGAACCCAAATCTAAGCACACAGGTGTGTCTGCATAAATTTCGCCCAATGTTACAATTGCGCTCGGCGACTCAAGTTTAATCACCTCCGTGTCATTCCATTGTCTGTTGTTTTTAAGGAACAATTTAAGTACTGAAGTGTCAGAATTTACTAGACACAAATATTTCGCTGTAGTGGGACCAGGACTGTACAATAAAAGGTTATCTCAAGCACAATTAGAGCTCGTCGCATAACCGATAAGCAACAGCGCCGCAGTTATACCTGTGTCACACGGGCATTTTTGAAAGGCCCTCGAGTCGACGGCCGTCGAAACGCCGCAGCTCCATCGACTCGATAGAGTTGTCACGCTGCTACACGGCAGTTTTCAACGGCCGTTGAGTGGTTCAGGTGTTCGTTCCTATGTGTGAAAACCGGCAGATAATGAAGCCAAGGAAGGCATAGAGGACGTTAATTGTATTCTTTTAAGTATATTGTAGTACTAATCGCGATATAGATCTGTATCCCACGTTATTCAAATCGGCGCACGTGCTCTTGGAGCGAAGATGATGAATAGGACGAAGAGAGCAGCGTTTAGAGACCTATTCCATACATTTGTAAACAGCGGTAGGCGCCGTCGACATTACTGGGGCGCTTGTAGCGACGTCGCGGCGCGTAGGCTCCGCCCAGCCCAAAGCTCGCCACCGCCCTCTATGATCACGTGACAACTAGCACAGCAGCCGCAAAGCTGCCTCCGAGCACAGCGCGTCGGGGAGCCTCCCGCGAGCACCTGCTGTGCCAATTGTCACGTGATCATAGAGGGCGGTGGCACTGTAGCGGTGGCGAGCATTGGGCTGGGACTACACTTTAGCTGGACGGAGCCTACGCGCCGCTACAAGCGCCCCAGTATGTCGACGGCGCCTACCGCTGTTTACAAATGCATGGAATAGGTTTCTATAAACGTTATATAAACGTTAATGAGAGCGCGTGCCGGTTCACGATGTTGATCGTTCCTGTTCACGCGTCACGGAGCAGTATAGTTCAATAATAAAAACTCTATTCATAATACCGCTTCTGTTCTATTTGGCTAGAAATTGGCTACATTTAGCTTGATCAAGTGCTCACTCCTTCCCGGGTCTACCCAACGGTAACCCTAACTTATCTCAACAACGGATATTATCTTGAAGGCCTCCAGTTTGCCCCGTCGAATATAGATACCGACACTGTCTCTGTTGCTGCAATCTTCACCCGAAAATTTTCAATTTTGCATGTGTATATATACACGCGCACATGTATACAAACGCACGCACGAACACACAAAGTATTATAATTAGAAACCCACCCCCACAAAAAAAATTCTAGCTGCACCCCTGCCGTCGCATCTACAAATAATACTAATAATAAAGAAACTGCAATTCAGAAATAGAAAGGGCGAATATCGCAAGTAGATATCCTTTGTCTGGAACACTTACCGAGGTGCGTGTTCCCGTTATGGCCCGGCAGCTGCGTTTCTAAGCCATAAACTTCGCGCAAATGGATCTGAAAGGCTATCAAAAGATGCGCTTTCTTGATGATATAGTGCGCACGCGTTCGCCGTATCGTTTACTGCATTTGGCCCCGCCTTTGGTTCGTTCACGCCAAGGCCTCAGATTAACCGTAAGTACACGCTGTACCATGTGTACCGCCTTCAACTGTCGTAGGGTGGAAATATTACACTTTGTTCATTTAATTAATTCTGCTGGTTGGTGGGCGCGTGTGTGTGAGTAAATAAAATAAGTCGCAGTTTCGCCGCAAGGGTATTGCGATACCAACAAACTGGAATGTCATACGCAGTAAGACTAGTGGCTAACGTCTTTAAGATCTGATGCGGCGCAACTCGACGAAACGCTGGCGGAAGGGAACACAGCCGCTGCAGCGAGCCAAGTGACCTGTGTGCCGTCTGTCGCTTCATCGCAAAGCGAGTGGCGAGAGCACGTAGAAGGGTATGAGCCGTACGCTGATCTCTGTCGAAATAGCGCGCGCGCCGCCGCACCAGTTCTATCAAAATTCGCAGTAAGTGCCCGAACGACGCAGGCCACCCTCCTGCACCCCTTCATGCGCCTTCGCGCGACGGAATCGGCCGGCGCGTTTTATCGCTGCTTGAACCGCGACAGTCGGCAGACCTCGCACGCTTTCACTCGCGCATAGAACAGACGACGCGCGGGACGATGTCGATTTGGACTGTATACGGAACGTGACGGCGACGGCAAAAAACATGCGCCTCGATCGAGTGGCTATATAATTGCTATTGCAATTGAAAAGAGGCGAGTTAAGCGTCCTATTTAGTGCCAGGCGACTGAATTCATGCTAAGCATGCCCATAAGCAGGCCCGTAGCCAGGGGGGGGGCGCCCCCCCCCTAAATTCGGATGGAAGGGGGTGTTTTACCGAGGAAAAATAATAAAATGGGTGTTTTTGAAAGCTTTCAACTACTGCTTCCCCCCCCCCCCCCGAAAAAAATTCCTGGCTACGGGCCTGCCCATAGGTCGTGTACATTCAATGCGAAGAAGGTTGAATCCCTCTGAGACAGCCATTTTGGTTTAATTACTTGACATCAAAATATCAAGTAGCAGATTAGAAAACGGGCTTTTCGTGGTAACATTCCGTTCCTGTAGCCTTCAGCCCGTGACGCGAATATTCATTGTCCGGCATTATGCATGGTTATACTCACATGCAGTAGCGTAGCCAGACAGTCTTTTCGGGGGGTAGTTCAAGCACGCCTTATGTATGTTCGTGCAGTAGCGTAGCCAGAAAATTTTTTTTTTTTGGGGGGGGGGGGGGGGGGGGTTCAACCATACTTTGTGTGTTCTTGCGTGCGTTTGTATGTGTGCGTGCATATATACGCAAGCAAAGCTGAAAAATTTCGGGGGGGGGGGTTGAACCCCCCCCCCCCTTGGCTACGCCACTGTGTTCGTGCGTGCGTTTGTGCGCGCGCACCCACACCAAATTGCAAATTTTCAGGAAGGGGGTTACCCCCCCCTCCCCTGGCCACGCCTGTGCTTGCGTGCAGAGCCAGCTACGAGTAACATTGTGGGCGTGCATGCGTGTGTTAATCGGTCGTTGGTCCAAGAGGTCCACAGCTCAAATTCTGCCGTCGGAACAGTGTTCCTTTTCATTTATGCTTATCCGGTGACCGCTAATATAACTGATGGGGGGTCTTGTGTGTCGAAACCACCATATGATTAGGACACAACATTAATGAAAACCAGCAGATAATGAAGCCAAGGAAGGAATTGCACAGTTTTAAGAGTATTGTAGTATTTGTGATACAGATGTGAAGAAAGTAAAGTGAACGAAAAGACAACTTGCTGCCGGCAGGTACCGAACCTGCAACCTTCGGATCACGCGCCCGATGTTCTTACCAATGAAGCTACGGCGGCGGTCGTTCCCTCGTCCACTTGTCGGGCATTTATGTGCATGCAAACGTGGGAGTGTTTGTCAGCGCCGCTCGTGGCAGTGGCGTAGCCAGGGGGTGGCACACCGGGCCCCCCTCCTCCTCCCCGAATTTCTTTCGCCATGGCACACATGGCGCAAAATGACCATTTGCCTACCCGGCCCCCCCCTTCAGATCAAAAAGGTGCCCCCCCCCCCCCCCCCCCCAACTCCGAAAAATGTTGCAGTGGCTTAGCTCGGCTATGCCAGGATATACGTAGCGTTAGCAAAGGTTCAGCTGATTATTCTTAGCTTTCCTGATTGTCTAGATTGTCTAGGATTAGCTTGATTATCTTGCTTACTGCTGCTCCAATGACACACAAACACGGTATACGTATTATGTGGCACATGTATATTTTTGCTCAACGTCAGGTTGCTTCTCTATTGCCACAAAGACGGCTTGGTGATCAGTGAAGTAACACGCTGCCGTCTCTATGGCCCCAACACAGTATTCTGTTCATTCTTCCTACCCTCACACGCTAATTGCCAGGCAACTACTTCGGGATCCGATGAGTCACGCTTCTCCGCTCTTCTGCGCCGTTGAGCAGCATTGTGTGCGACCGATGGCGGCGCTGCGAACGGCGCCTGGTGACGCAAGGGCGGGGGATTCGGCTTTTGTCGTCTGCTACGCTCTGGCTAAAACAGCAGCATTTTCGTTATAGTTCACTGCGTCGCACGGCGTTCGTCGACTACTAGCTGCATTTTCTTCTAATGATATTTCTTGACATGACTGCCTAGCCAGTGGCGGTAGGCAGGGGGTGGCACACCGGGCACGTGCCCCCCCCCCCGAAATTTTTTTCGCCATGGCATACAGAGCGAAAAATGACCATTTCAAGGAGGTGCCCCTCCCGAAATCAAGGTGGTGCCCCCCCCCGAAAATAATTTCTGGCTACGCCCCTGCTGCTAGCATTACAGGAGTTTAAGAAACGTTAACATTTAACATATCTTCTGTACACCCACAGCCAACGCGGTCAGGTTCATGCCCTTAATGCCCCCGAGTCCGTAGCGTCACTCATTGGGCTGGATGGCGTTGAAATAGCTTACGTGAAAGCGCGAACGCGCCCGCCAAGTGAGTTAAAGAGAGTCTACGCTGCTTTGAAATTGAAGCGCGATCAATTTTGCGGCTTATTCGCAAAAATCAGCGTTGTGTAAACAGACTCTAGTTGAACGAAAATTCACGCTCCAGTCTCAATTGTAGTCATGTGGACTTGTGCAGACACGACAGCCGACAACATGAAATCGATAACTTCATCGACCAGCGGGTTATTGCAGACCACTAGCATAGATTGGGCGAGCTGGATGCAAATAAGATCGCTCGGAATGAAACGCCAGCAGTGGTGCGAGTGGTACAGTTCGACCCTTACGATTAGAGATAGATACGCTCATGAGCCGCATTCATGTTTTCGATCGCGCAGTGCTGCCTAATCGACTGTGCGAGACTGTCAGTGGTGATGACAGGATGGCGCGCACTTTATTTCTAATGCTTGGGCAACGCGATCCGCTGCAGTGTTCGCGTTTCATTTCACACCGATAGTACAATTTGGTAAACAGTAGAGAAAATCGGCGAATGTGTCCAGGAAGAGGAGAAACAGATCTCTTTCCCACCATTCTTTTGGTCCCCGTGGCTGATTATTGCTATTCTTTACCGTGCTATAACAAGATTTAATATTTTAGGGTGAGAGCCTTAGATTCCTCATCTAATGCGAAAATTGACCGTCGGCGTCCCCCGTCACCAGCGTCAACATGAGTGATGCGAAAATTCATCACATGATGAGGTCATCATGACATCGCAGGCCGCCAAAATTTGTGACGTTACAACGTCACGTCAGATGATTACGTCATCACATGACATCGTCGCTTTGCATTGCCTCCGTGATTGGTGGGCCCAAAACCAGGTGATGTGTAGAAAGCTTCAGTTTCAAAACCACGTTACGTCCAGAAAGCATGCGGAGGGGGGGCGGCGAAGGAACAATACGTCGACTCAAGAAAAAGATGGCTTTCGCCTTCGACTCAACTTAGGTAAATGCATAAGAAACTCGAGTCTTTTAAGTACAGTGATCGCACCAAGCCCTATCAGGAGTCGATCGTTGAGACTGACTTACAGTATTTTATTGTAAATACGTACATCTTCTTACGACTTTCGATGCGAAAGCTTTGTATTTATCAACCTTAGTATGATTACACTAATTCTGTTCAGCATACTTTCAGACCACCATGAACGACTGAACAAACGTGGATTTATTAACGTAAGGATTAAAATATGTTGCAAAAAAAGAAAATCATCCGGACAATTTACCAATATTTCATATGACCTTCGTGCATCCCCTTTAGAATCACCCTGTTTATTTCGTGTTTCAATTTAAAGTACTTTCGACGCGCTTACACAGCAGCTGCTAAAGATGTGGATTTAATAAAACGTTGTTGCTGGTAACGCCATTTAATTTATTTGAATGACATCACACGTCGTTTGTGATGCTCCGAACATAAGAATTGAACCGAAGGAGCAGGCTTGGCAACCGAACACGCGCAGCACGCGGTATACATTTATTGCGCTTTAAAGCAGACATGGATGCTGAAGCCCGAACGTTGAAGTCAGTGATCGAAAACGGGCAGGAAAGTCATTTTGAGTGCCACGGCCATAGAACAGTCGCGAAAAGAAAAATTCATCATAGAAGCAGATGTACACATGGATGGCTAGCAGACGACACCAGGAGCAATGGACACAGAACGTGCTCCTGACGGCAACTCCGCTCGATTTCGCTGGGCATTTTGCTTGAAAATTTAGTACAAACTGCTTTATGAACTTGCCCACCAGTGTTTCAATAACTCGAGCACGATAGACTGGCCGGCAGCGTCGAGCAGCCTTCACGTAGCGAACGCGCGCGCGAAGAGCTGCATGCGAGTCCTCTCCCTGACGTCACACGCGAGAGCGCGCCACTCCAAGATCTCGAGGCGAATACCACACTGGCAAACGCCAGTCAGATGCGCAGCGGCTCCAGCGCAGTGTCAGACGGCGACTGCACAGCGAATGCGAATAGCTGCGCGCGCGCGTCGGCGCGAGTGCGTCTACCACGGCTACGACGTCACTCCTCTGGAATGCGCAGACCGGCGGCGGTGAGTTGCGCGCGGCGGCGGCGGAGTGCGCGGGAGATGCCGGCTCCGGTCCTCCGGCGCGCCAGCTGTGTGACATCACTGATCCTCACGCATGCGCAGCACGGCTCTTGATGTGCCGCGCGAAACGGGTTTGGCTAGGCCAGTGTAGCTAACGCTACAAAAATTTCTGCCTACGCCCCTGGCTCGTACGTAGCCATGACGGCGAGTGTGGAACAGTTTCTTTTTTGCCAAAATGGCCTAACGTAGCACGTGAAGTAAAGCGGACGTAAAGAACTTGCCGCCGGCAAGGTCCGAACGTGCAACCAGCAAAACAGTACAATTAACGGTCCCCTCTACCTTGCTGGCTCTATTATCAGCTGGTTTTCATAAAGGTTGCGTCAAACAAGGAAACGAGCCCTCAAAATATCCTTCCTTCAACCATATGATTACGCGGCACGCCATAGCAAGGGCACTGCGGATTAATTTCGCCCACCAGGATTCCTTTAACGTGCTCTTATAAATCTAAGTACGCGGGCGTTGTTTGCATTGCGCCCCCATCGAAACGCGGCCGCCGTGGACCGGGAATCGAACCGGCGCCCTCTAGGTGAGCAGTGCGACACCTTACGATACTACCACGACGGTTTATTTTCGGCGACCGCTGTTTACGTGATCTCGCGCTGAGGTCATTAGCATGCTCGCCCATGCCCACACCGCAGACTAGATCGTCCACCAATCCAGAACGCTATTTGCATTTAAAAACGAAACTTTGGAACAGCTCAGAAGTCGAGTTTCATAGCTTTCGGGTTGCTCGCAGGACAACGAAATACCGGGCTTGCTGCGTATAACGCCGCGCAATGGCGACACCGTTCTGCAAGTTCCTGCTGCTGGCACTGGTCGTGGTGCAGGCCTCGCAATCGACAGGAGCACCCGCGACAGGCACCCTGGCTGCTGTTGCTGAACAGGGCGACCTGGCCAAGCGCGTGACACCCGCTGGAGGAGGCAGGAGAAGGAAGGGCCGCCAGGGCCGCTACGACTACGTCTACGATTGCGCCAAGTGCGACGACAATTCGCCCGACATCGGCTCCACGGTGTACGCCTACGATTAAGACGACGGGCGAAAAATTAAAGCCCTAACCACACGTAGGCGTTATAAGCGCGGGGCATGTAGACTCGGCGCCGTGCCCTCTCCCTATGGAGGGAGAGGGCGCGCGGCTACGCGAAGCTACGCGCTCTCTCTCTCTGAAGGGAGAGGTGGCGGTGCCGAGTCTGCACGCCACGCGCTGACGCGTGGTAACGCGTACGTGTGGTCAGGGCTTGAGACGAACACAAAACGAAGGGACGAGCGCCCACGACGGACGACAGCGCGCAAAGCAGGTTGTCGTTCCTCAAAGCAAGAATGCAACGCTCAGTAAGGATTTGTGAATAAAGCGAAAAAAGAGACCGGTGAAGAAATCCACTGTCTCTTTGTTAGCACATCTGAATGAGGATGTCGCCACAAAATATTTTCGGAGTGGGATTAAACCATGCTTTATGTTCGTGTGTGCGTGTATTTATACACTTGCAAAATTGAAAAATTTTGGGAGAAGTTTGACCCCCCTTCCCTCCCTCCCCCCTCCCCCCCCCCCCGGTTACGCCACTGATATTAGGCGGTGGCATTTTGGAGGATTCAGTGGACGGTTCCTCACCATTCCCGGGCGCGTAAATTCCACAATAACGATCTTCAAATATTTATATTAAAATACATACGTCCATTTAGCTGAGAAATTATTCGCCTGGAAGTATTCTGCGAAGAAAAAAAAAAAAACTCCGAGTCTCTCATTCACTTACTTTGAGGGGCCCTGCAACACTTCAGCATGGTCATAAAACGCTGACGATCAGTAGTCGAGGCTCCCAAGAACACGTGAGCCAAACGTCGGGTACTGACACAAAATTTCGCGGCCGAGACAGCCTGCGGGTTCGATTCCTGTGAACATGTGTATATCATCTGCAAAATATCAACAGCGAATATAGCTTGGAAGGTATTTTAAATTAATTTTGAAGTTTGCGCGAGCGATTGACTCCCTCGCGCTACTGACACTCGCAAAGGGGACCTAGGTGACCCCCCCTACTTCCCTCACGTGGCCACGCTGCAACAAGTTGTGATGACGTCATAGCAGCCATTTTTCTTTTGCCGCGTTTGTTCCAGCAGTCTATACTTCTCGGCGGCTGGTCGCCAGTCCGTGGTCCGCGGCGCACGCATTGAAAGTTTTGTGTTTGGCTACACTGCTGTCCCATTTCCTATTCGAAAGGACTTCTTGATGCGGACCGTGCAGAAGTGCGTCAGAGTTCTGTGTGCTGACGTGTCGAAAGCTGCGCACGCTAGGTGGTGATAGTTGCACCCGGCATCTCGTCGTTTTTCGAGCTCTCTCAAACCAAACCGAAACTTGTCGGTAATGAGGAGCCTGTAATTAATTATCTGTCGCGCACTGCAGCAAACGAGGTGCCGTGTTATGACTAACAGGCCCCCAGCAACACATTGCAGCACAAAAACGCGAGGCCAAAGTTTTTGTGTCAGTACCCCTTTAAGGGGCCCTGCAACACTTCAGCATGGTCATAAAACGCTGACGTTCAGTAGTCGAGGCTCCCGAGAACACGTGAGCCAAACGTCATAGCCCACAACGCGGCCTGAAATTTACAATTAATTCTCAAAGTCAGCTAGAAATCCCTCGCTCTTCTCTCGACAAATGATGCCATTAACCCAATGTCCACGGCCATTGGCCGATTTGATTATCGTGAGCTGCATAGTTACCACGGCCGCCGCGGGATGACGCCACATGCCCGAGCGCGAGCACACTGAACGTAAGCCGCGCGTTCAAAAAAAAAGAAAGTGCTCAAGGTCATGACGCGCGCTGACGAACGGACGTAGCTTCTTGCTTATTGTCATCGCCGCCCTTGCATAGCTTTCAGCGCGCTCGCTCGTACGAAAGGAGAGAGAAAGCGCATGGAGCATGCGCCGAATTTCTGTAACTCGTACGTGAAGGATCTCAAAAATTTTGACGGCTGTCGATTCGTGAGGCAATAAACAATAAACTCCTTTAGAGAAGCCATTTGAAGGTTACTTGGAAAAGTGTTGCAGGGCCCTTTAAGACGACTCAAAAGTAAAAGTCACCCGTTCTTTTTTTTAAATACTCTCCAAGCGGTCTGCGCCACTCCGCGGAAGCTTTTCTTCTTGACATGTTATAAGTAGCACGGTGGCCTGACCAAGAAGTGGGTGGATATTTCCATTAGGCTATATAGGTTAACAGTACTGGGATGACGTAGTTATGTCATATATAAATTTGATTTGCAAATGAGCAATAAATATTTAAAGCTGACGGAATTGAGATTATTCCGCACTCTATCAGAAATTCCTCAATGGATCAGCGTGGCTGCATCCCAAACTAGAGGCCTCGGACTAAAGGATAAGTGGTGCTGTTAATTCCAGGCCCAGCTTTCAAAGAGGTGGGACGAGTATTCTTTTTCTCGGACTCGTGAGACGGCGACTAGACAGAAGTTACAAATTGTTTTCTCCTATTAGAGAAAGAAAAGCGCGGAAAGGCAGCCACAAAATCTGACCTGCGCAAGTAAAAATTATGGGAGGGAACGCGGCAATGTAATTTTGTAATGGCAAGTTCCATCATCCGCGAGTAGGAGAAATCACTACACCCGTACAGGGTTGCCGTTGGTGGCTACTTTGCGCCAAATTGACTACTTTTCAACCCCGTCTGGCGACAAAAATTTGCAGTTGGCGCCATGGCTATTTTCTTGCTACTTTTAAAGTGCTGCTAGAGTGTACTAGAAGTTCTGAGTGGGACGAGCAGCCGGCTCTGCACCTGCATCGTAGCGAACATGGTAGCGAAGCGCGGTTCGTTGACAGTTGGCGTGGCGGCGCTGCGGTCGCAGTGGATTGGTGGT
Source organism: Rhipicephalus appendiculatus (assembly GCA_030522465.1). Taxonomy (NCBI): domain Eukaryota; kingdom Metazoa; phylum Arthropoda; class Arachnida; order Ixodida; family Ixodidae; genus Rhipicephalus; species Rhipicephalus appendiculatus. Next base: position 24,155 of record JALIZH010013276.1, on the reverse strand, counting down.
GTTTGCACTGGTTCGCATGTGTTCTAAGTGTGTTCGTCGTCGCATTCAGCTATTAGCTGCGTTGGCTCGTAGTGTGTGCGTGTGCACTGCTGCTGTTTTGTCTGTGTACTACTGTGCTGTGGTGGGAGCCTTGAATTAGTGAGTGCCAACGACTTCGGCATGACTAAAGCTAGGCTTCGCCATTGCTACGCGCCGGGATGCCCGCATACAGTAGGTCGTGGCCCGCACAGGCTATGCCGGCGTCAACGCAAAAAGGAAGCTGTCGCTTTTTAGCATTCCAAAGGATGAAAGTAGGAGAAAAATCTGGGAAAGGAACCTCCATCGCAGCGACCAAGCTCTCGAGGAAAGCTGTGCAGTGAGCGAGCTCCACTTCGAGGACCGCTACATACTGCGTGACTATGTTGACATCATTGACGGCAAGGAAATGAGAATCGCCCGCGGTGTTCCCGCGCTGACGCCAGACGCAGTGCCTACAATCTTGCCCAACGCTCCGAAATATTTGAGCACGAAAATGCACGAATTTGAGCAAGAAACGCAGCATGCTCGAAATATTGTAATTGCAATAATTAAAAATTATACTAAAATAAAGTACATGGGCGTCAGGAGGGGGGTGCAAGGGGGGTGTGGCTGTCCCCCCCTTGGAATTTCGGATAATATTTTTCTATGCTGTATCAATAAGCTATACAGCTGAACAAGGAAAGAAGTGTAAATTTGGGGGGCTCGTTTGCCTTGTTAAACACAATATTAATGAGAAGTAACAGACAATGATGCCAAGGAAAGTATAGGGGATGTTATTAGAAGTCATTGTAATGTAAATGTGAAGAAAGAAAAGTGGACGAAAAGATAACTTGCCACCGGCAGGGACTGAACCTGCGACCTTAGGTTCGATCCCTGCCGGTGGCAAGTTATCTTTTCGTCCACTTTTCTTTCTTCACATTTACATTACTTCTAATAACATCCCCTATACTTTCCTTGGCATCATTGTCTGTTAGTTCTCATTAATACAGCTGAATAAGGACACTCAAGTTGCGCATATATCTGCGTGAAACAGCCTTCAGGATTGCCAGCCAACTTTGCATATTGCATATAGTTGAATAAACTTGCCGGTTGCCGGTCATGTTACGGCAGTGAAAGAAAGACTAACGTTTGCTACCCCCCCCCCCCCCCCCCCCCCACCGAGGATGCACCCCCCTGCAGAAAATTCTGCGGACGTCCTTGCTAAAGTATCACGAAAGTTTCGAGGGATGTGCGGCAAGCTGTGCAGAAGTATTCAGTCAACGGCAGCGATCACTCTCGGGCATTCAGACAAACCGACGACTGCCGCTGAAAATTTCTAAGGCAGAAATTGTAGCGCACTGACACCGCATTCACTTTTAAACTACAGTTGCCACCACGACACTTTTAAAAGGTCCATTTCTTAGAGAAATGTGACCCGATCAGTCAGTTGGTACAGTAGCGTAGCCAGAAATTTTTTTTCGGGGGGGGTTCAACCATACTTTATGTATGTTCGTGCGTGCGTTTGTATGTGTGCGTGCATATATAGGCAAGCAAAACTGAAAAATTTCGGGAGGGGTTTGAACCCTCCCAATTCCCCCCCCCTTTGGCTACGCCACTGAGTTGGTATCATTGACGCATCGCTGTCCGTGTTCTAGAGGGAACCCGGAAAAGAATACACGGCAGGCTTTCGTCGGAAAGCCTGATAAGTCAGTTTGAATTTATTCTTACATGTTTTCTTCTACCTTAAAGTCTGTATATAGATCCTGCAAATAGAAAAATAGGGCGAAACGCGAGAAAGCGCGGCCGGTGCGCCTCGGCACGCGCGGTCGCGACCAATCCACTTCGCCCGCAGCGCCCCCTATTCCGTCAACGAGTGCCGCCTCAGCAAGAGCGCTCCGTCCGTCCCACTCAGATCCTTCTAGTACACTCTAGTGCTGCTTTGGCGCATTAAATAGCCATTTTTTTCTCCTTTTTGCAGACGAAATACATTGTTTTTAAGCATTTCTCTCGCTTCAACCGATGCGTACGGTCGTCCTCCACCCACCAGTAGGCTGTTGCGTACGAGGCACCCTTACGCGACGCTTAGCACGCCTCCAAATACGGAGTGGCGAAGTTGCGTGCAAGGTGACGAACGCGTGGCCAGCCCGGTGCTCAAGCTTCCCACCATATTGTGATGCTGCGCGCAAGTTTTACGAATAATTTTGATGCGCGCGTTGCGTGTTCTCGTGTAAACTTGGGAAAACAGGCATCTGTAACAAAATTTAGATGGCCTGTTCATCTACAACCAGAATTTGGTCTGCAGCTTCAACGAAAATCTGTTTCAACTTACATGTTCCTACTCACTTGCTGGGTGGAATGTTCTACCGTAACTTTGTGTCTGGGAAGAACTCATATTTTCTACATAAAATATGTGCACGCGTAATGAATTTATTATAATTCATCCATTTAATTTATTTCCAACTTATCGGTGGCTTTCTTACTCATTCAAAATGCTATTATTTACTGATCAATACTAAAGAATCTGGTCATAATACCACTTATGTTCCATGTGACTACAAATTTGGCGCTAATATTAAATGGCATGGCTACTTTGGCTACTTTTGGCTTGAGTTCTGGCTCCTTTTCAAGTCCACCCAACGGCAACCCTGCACCCGTATGACAAACGGTGCTTGTACTCCAGAGAAGCAGTCAGTACTGGGTCTGACAGCCCTGCCTAAGGGGATCCTCTTCTTTATCTCCTTCTCAATCGCCTCGGTTTCACGCTTTTGCAAAGACTGTAAGTATGCAGAGTTCCATGAACGCAGTTTAAATTTTAGAGCGAGACCTCTACTACAACATGTCTCGCAAGGTCATTCATCGTATCGCAATGACCTTGACTCGCCGGAGCGCAAGTGACGTCACGCCATGGCACGTGATCCGTTGCGGAGAGGAGTCGCACTTGCGATGACTCGGAGCCGTGCCGCTGCTGTACCTCGTGAATAGGCGAAGATTTTACGGCTGCTTCACCAGTGCTTGGCCGCTCAGTCTCGCCATGGATGGAGCGCCCGGTGGGCCGTTGAATCTCATCATCCAGTAGATACATAGCTAGATGGCACGCTGCGAAATCTCAAGCAAAAAAAATTAGCACCGCTTGCACTAAGTCATGCAAGGCTGGGTTACAGCAGAGCTGGTGGGCACGTTTGAGCTTCTCTTGTCAACCATCTGTACAGAGTGCTTAGGCGGTGCCTGGTTCGTGATGATGATAATTTTCTATCTATGACACGGCAAACCTCGACCATAACAGCTCAGCTGTAAAAGCAATGTTGCCTGCGGAAACACGGAAGCAAAGAAAGGCCAGATTAGCACGTTATAGAGAATAAAAAGTTGCCGCCATTGCCAACTACTTCACAAACCATACAACCGTTTTTGTCAGCATTCAAGAAACACAAAGAGACACACCATCAGATTTGCAATGAAGCCCAACTTTATACGCATATATATTTCACTGACGCTGAACTTTCAATGCATTACAGTGTCTGTGTCACATTCACACATCAATGTCTTAGAAGCAGCAGCACACGTCTCTGTTTGTTGTGCTGCATGACAGTCGCACCACGCACAAGACAGTTTGTTTCACGTTACAGATTGTAAAAAATGTCAGTGTTCTTAACTCACCAATCCCAATTTCAAATTAATGCACGGTGTCGTGGCATAGAAGGTTTGAAATAAATGTTCATGTCATACTTTTTAATACGTGTTAATGTGCTTGGCGTAGTTACATTACGCAACTACTATTTGCATAGTTGACACAGCTGAGGAGGAAAAAACTTTTCTGGAACACCAACGAGCACCGGTTTCAGAGCCAAAATTAGCATAACGAAGCTAGCAGTGATAACCTGCTGTCTAGGTGGGTCTGCATGACACCATTACTTAGTATGCACATCACTGAATGGGGCGCTCGATTGGTCTGTTACAAAAGTGCCAAGCGGCAAGCCGCAAAAAATCAGCCTTGGACCCATCGCTTTAACAGCATGAGAGTGCTTCCACACGGCAGTTTCTGATGCTCACACGCTGCGGCCTGCGACACGCCATGCGCGTTGTTCCGCTAGTTTGAATATGGCTTTAGAGTTTGCATTACATTAACTCTACACAGATCTTGTACAGCAATGGCCCAGCTCTAATGCGTACATCATGGCAAAACCAGCATGAACCTGACTTCAAGAAAATGATATAAAGGAAAGCAAAACAGCATTACAAGAATAAACAAGTTGGAGCTTCATGGATTAACATGGGTGCATCCACGTCAGAGGCTGCCATGTCATTCCAACCACAATGCACACTGTGAAAACATCTTAGTATCCAACAGGGCTGCAACTAATTGTATGGAGACACATTTAACATTCTCGTTATGAGTGATTCCTATGACAGAGAGATCAATGACGCTTTTTTTTATGGGCCTGACGCACACCACGTTGTGTTTTTCACAGGTTCACACACACTCAAAGGGCTAAAATGCAGCTTTATGTACTTATCTTGGCTTTTTTCTAGTTGACATGAGGTGGCATTCAGTTGCAAAGATGTGTTTCAAATGCATTCTAAATACTTGGGCTTGAAGTTGCGCTCTCATAAGTCAAAGTGTCTGTCTCTAACCTGGGTTGAAATTGGAACACTCTTAGTCGGTGCCTTCCTTGGCTTGCAGAAATCATGCCGACCTCCCAAGTCTATACCGTATTTACTCGCATAATAGGCGCACTCGCATAATAGGCGCACCCCCAGTTTGGTCGCGAGAAATCGGATTTTTTTATTTCCGCGCATAATAGGCGCACCCTGAACTTGGCCGTGATCAGTAGTTCTGTACCGTATTTGCACGGTTGAAATTCGACGCCCTCTTACGTCAACTGTGAATCGAGGAAAAAGAAGAAAAAAGACCGCGGCAGCGCTGCGCCAGCTGCGCGGGCTCGCCGAGTGAGGAAGAAGGGCGGTTGCCTGCGTCGGAGTACCGGCGCCGGCGTGACTCCGGCCGCTTGCCGGCCGCGCGCGCTCCGCATGGAACGTGCGATCGCGTCCTCATCAAGTGCGCTTTGAGTTTCCTGTCGGGAGAAGCGTCGTCGTTATCACGTTTGCTACCACGTCCGCAAATTCAAAAGCTTTTCGGCCTTCCGACGCGAGCTTTCGCCTTTGCTGTCACTACGCGGACCTGCACAAGCTCGGCGCACTTTTGTCGCCGTTGATTTCCCGGCCGCGAACCTAAACATCGTATCACGCACGCTGCTCATGGGTCAGTGCTTGAGTGCGATCTTTTCGACGCTCAATCTTCGTGTTGTCTTGTACAAACTTCCCGCGACAACATGCCGAACCAACGTTGTGCCGAACCGTAGGCTAGGCCTAATCAGCGTTAGTTGCTTTTCGGTGGCGGTCGCGGGCGATCAAAGTTGCGGTTTTGCACGGAATCTACGTAACTCTTCGCGGTGGCTCTACTTGAAGGAAAGGGGGGCATGAATGGCGCTTGTAACACTCGAATGGTGGTTCGCGATTCGATGTCTTGGATATGGGGCGCGATCCCGTGATATCGAACGATCGGCACCGTTCAGCGCACAAAATTTCGGTCGTGATAATGCGCATAGGCGCTTCCTTTTCGTAGTTTTTTTTTTCACGTTCCATTTTGTTGGCGACGCATGTCTTTCGATGTTAATTGGAAATTTGAATGCTTGGAAGCACACCGCATCGCATGCCTCGATTCTCGGACACGCGAGACTGCATGCTCAACACGTTTCGCGTAGCCTATGAAGAAGGTTGTTTCGGCTGTAGTGCGGATATTCGTGACTTCGGCGACTTACGTTATCAGCGGTCTATGCTGTAGTCTGAAATAAAATTTTCGGAAATTTTACCCCGCGTAATAGGCGCACCCCAAACTTGGAGCCAGATTTTCTGGAAAAAAAGTGCGCCTATTATGCGAGTAAATACGGTATTTGGGTGAGGATTTCCTCAAGGAATAATCCGTGGGCTGAGTGATTTGCATGCAAGTGTCTCCTTGGTCACCTTCAATTTTTGGAAGGCTAGCCAAGCTGCGCTAACATAAATAGTATTACTCCATCATCAGGAGCATGACAAAGTGTATATAAGCTCGCCATTCTGTAACCACACATTTAGGTTCGAAGCATCTTAGAGCCGAGCTCAATCCGGTGGTGTGCAGCCTGACCACTCTTACTGCGCATGCGCCTACTCTCTCTCCCACTCTCCTCCTTTACACAGGTGTTCGGTCGCCTTCTCTCCTTCTCCCCCGCGCTGCCGCACTCTCCTCTTAACGCGTGCGTTTACGCAGGCGTTCGGTCGCCTTCTCTCCTCTCCTCCCCCCCGCGCTGCAGCCTGTAAACCCACTCCATCCTCTCCCTCCCCCATTTCATATAAGCGCGTGCGCTCGGTCGAGGAAGTCTCGCTTGAATCGTGCGGTCGCTCCGTCGGTTCCCGGTCGCTGCAGTTGTCTCGAAAGCCTCGATACCCTCGCCGCAGACTCGCGTTGTCTCTCTGTAGCGGAAGCGGTAGCTCGACGCCGATGCTTGGCTTCGACGGCCGAGTGAACGTAAACGGAAACTTGGTGTGCACCCCCCAATGCTGCTTCGCATCCCCTCATGGTTCCCATTTAGTGGGAGATGGTGTAACTTTTTTCAGCAACATGAGCTTACTTTATTAAAAAATTTATCAAGTGTAGGTGTAAAACATATGGATTCAAACTCTTGAAAGCAACCTAAATTATTTAACATTGTTTAAGGAAGATTGAAAATACTTCTGCAGTACTGTATATGACCACTGGGGAACTTGAGATAAAAGTATGGTTTCTTCAAAAGCAAAACAAAGTAGACAAGAGACACTGTCCCCAGAGGATTACACTTAATGACAGTGAGAAAAACAGAACCCAATGCCTAACATCAGCAGCCCTATCACAGCATAGCCAGTGACACAATTTAAATAAAATGTCTTCTTGTCAACTTACAAATAACACACGCAAAGTTTGTAAAATGTATGCAAGAACACTCTGTGTGACCTTCTAAGATGATGGATTACATCTGACAATGAATGTAGCACAATGACGTTAGCAACTTGCGCTGAGCACTACACATACTAACTTGTCAAGGCTTTGGGAAAAAAAAAGGCAGTCTAGGCTAGATGTGCGAAAATATCAAATGTATATGACATACAGGAAGTCCAATACGAATATCCTACCAAGTACTGATTTCTGATGTTTTGAGGGCCAAAACTACGATATGATTATGAGGCATGCAACAGTCGAGGCCGCCGGATGATTCCTACCACCTAGGATTTTGTGAAGGGCACTGACATGTTACAACCACGTCTTTTGGGCCAACAGCTCAGAACCGTAGCCACTGCGGCAGCACCATGTCTAATAATACTGATAACCTTAGTGTTCCAACAGGTTTCTAAACTACAGTAAAAGTAGCAAACGAAATACTAACGAAGCACATCAACTTGCCTGCACCAATAAATCTTGAGCAAGTGTGGCTTCAGCGCATGGCAAGGAATGGATTTACGTTGACATCAAACACTCCGCGAAGTCCCAGTTGCAGCATCTGAGCCCGCCATCATACAGCATTTTACCGTCGTTTTTTTCTTCAAAGTGGGAAGCTGGTGGCATTAAAGGGTGGTGCCAATGGTGCACCAGTGCTTATAAGAAAGCAGTGAGAGAACATTCGTTTCATGGGATGGCAGTGTCACAGTGATTACGTTAGAGTGTCTTACACCTGCTCTATTGGGGCCCAACAATGCTTGATGGCCGTTACCATCACAGTCATCATAACTGCCACCAATTACCACATCGCTGATGCCAGGTGACAGGGAAGAAGTATACTATAACTGTACAGTGAATCACCATGAGCTTCAGGCACGAAAGTAATCTATGCAATCTAAGCACCTAGTGTACATTAAAGGCAACTTATATACATGGCCAATCAACTGAACTTGCTAATGTCCCACTCTTCTTCATATTTTATGCACAGGGTCGACCACGTATAATGTGAACACCTCATTAGTATTCAAGCTGGTAAAAGCTGAAGGTTTATTCCACTTCACAAGTGAAATGTTCGTTATATGACATCTAATCATGGTGTCGATAAACACAGCTACACTTTTCCAATTTAGGTATTAAACATCAGCTTCAACGAAGTCTTGAATACTAATAAGATGTACAACTTGGATGTGTACGACCTTGTACACACTACCAGCTGGAAGACAGCAAGAGTGGACCCTGAGACCAACACATCGCCTGGAGATCGAAACTAACCAGTGTAGACAACCCTCTGCCTTTGAGAGGCCACTACCGTGCTAAGCCCCATCGTAGCTTAGCGATGATGGAGAGCATGACTTCGTCGGCACCGCCCCCGATGGAGAGGAGTCGTGCATCGCGGAAGGCTCTGGCCATTGGCATCTCCTCAGGTGTAGCCCATTCCGCCCCAGTACTGCAGGCAGGTGTCGGCCACCTCACGCAACAGTCGACCGGCCTTTAGCTTAGCCATGGATGCCAGCTCAGTCACGTTTTCACCGGAGATCAGCTTGGCTGCACGAACATTGCGCAAGGAGGTGGACTTAGCGAAGGCGCAGAAAAATGTCTTTGAAACAAACAGCGATGTGTCACAAGTCAGGCTTGGGAGTCCCTTTACAGTGAGAGTTTCAAACTCACCTGAGCTAGCAATCTGCAGTCATGAAATTCAGTCCCGCAAGGGCCCACACAGTGAAGAATATTGAAACGTTACGTGGGGAGGGGGGTTGTTTGAACAAAATGTTACCTAACACGACCATTTGAAAGATCGCCTTTCTGATATCTCATATATGATTCATTTCTGAAGGAGATCTGCCATCAAGATTTGAGAAACATATCGATACTGATCTCCAGAATGCTTAAAATATGGACGCCGATTCTGAAATACATATACAGATTTTGTTCCATGATTATGTTTCAACGCATGGTGACTGCATATGGTGCCTTATGAAAAAAAAAATACTTGAGGACAGTTCTGTCTCTGTAGCTTACTTGAACAAAGCATTACTAATCGCAATAGGTGAGGAAGTACTAAGTGTACCACTTAGCAGAGTCACAAACATTTTATTCCTAGTGAAGCCCCAAGCCGCTGGCGAAATATCCACGGGCCGTGTGCTTGAGACCCCTGCATTACAGCCAGGCTGCACAGCTGGTCATATTACCGAATAAAACTAGACAACCTTGACCCAAATTTTAGATGAGAACCCAAGATTTTGCATCTGGTCCAGCTCATTTTTCAGAAGCGAGATAACGTAAGAAGTCGTGCTTGCAAGCATTTCACGGTCTCTCACGTGCAAGCACAGCTCAGGACCGTGCAAACAACCTTTTCAGTCTTACTCACACATGCATGCTATGCCACTCTCAATCCAAAAGCTATTCACTGATTGCAACAAATGACAACTTCCAAAAAATTGACAAACAAGGAAATCTCGCTGATGCACCACTGTAGTCACACAAGTGCATATATATGGATACAATGAGCCACAGCGATTCATTTGCCTCCGGCGTGCATATTCTGAACACCTGATCATTATGTGCACGTTCATAAACTGTGTCTATGCAAAACATGCAGTTACCAATCGCCTATTTTGGCCCTCTAACATCAGGTGAACCGCTGTCACGTTTGGTAACACAGCCAAACTCATCAAAACAGATATGTGAACATAGTAACACTATTAATCATGTGCTGATATCAAAGGCAGAGTAAACATTACACATTTACCTTGTAATGCCCAATATTTAATTATAATCAAGTTTAATATCTCAAGATTCGACTAGCTGATGCTTAAAACAGCAACTAATGCCCTAAGAAATTACAGTGCACTTTGAACATTACTGGCAATAACTGCATCACTAAGAAGCTGGTCTGACTACCCGCACCGATTTATTAATGTGGACATGAACGGGCGTGATGCACCTGAAGCTCAGTTGCTGATAGGTGCTTGAAGTGACAAAGCCGAGGACAAAATACCATATGGTCATTCCTATAAAAGTAATAAAACTTTATCTGTGCACCATTTTCGTAAAGCCTAGACAACCAGTGTAAAGAAATACCAATTACTGAACATTTAAACAAAATTGAAATGGCAGATTGGCCCAAAGCTTAGACTTTACCAACAGAATACCTTGTTTGTAACCTATCACAATGCCACTTGTGTAAATGGCTACCTCTGCCTCGCCACTTGCATGGCATTTAGATGGCTTGGTACCCTGGGGGCACTGGCACTGCAAAGTGCTTTCGTTAGAAGACAACAAGAAGGAATGAATGACAACCGGCAGTGCCACCTTTGTTGGAAGTTCAGAAAATGTGGGATTGCCACACTTGTACTACAACTATAAAACTACTGTTCCAAAGTAAAACTTGAATAACAGTATTGTGGCAAGGCTGTGTCAAAGGCAAGGTGTGGCACGGCCGCTCCATAAAAAAATTGGGGGGACCCTTAATCTTCACCTTTAAGAGTTGAACGCGATAGCGATATCCTGTCCCTTCAATCACTTAGTGCATACTATATAATGGGTAGCATGCTTTAAACCAGGAGCAATTATGCGCGGCAAATGTGGGAAATGTTTTCGAACTTGCTATGCACCCACTAGGTGGTGTTAAGGGAATACGCGCAGTAAGGTGTGTGCCATTTGTAATGGGTGGCTGGCTTTAAACTATGAAATCGTTATGATAGTCACATATTCTGACGCCCGATGGCAATGTACGCTTGTACCACGCAATATTCCTGGGATATTACATGTTATATTGCGACGCCTATATAAAGGACGCTTGCATTTGCGAAGCATGAAAGTTATTTTCACTGCATTTCCAAGCAGAGGAAGTTATTTTCACAGTATTTCCAAGCAGAGGCATGGCTGTGTGGTAGAACAGCTGCTTGTTACGCAGACGACCCGGGTTCGATCCTCACTCGGACCCGAAAATTTTTATTATTTATTTTATTTGCATCTTTCTCGATTTTTCGGTCACGGACAAGATGATGATTTTTCGCTCACAACCAACGACGCCGACGCCGACACCGACGCCGGAATTTCTGCGAAACGAGCTCTTTAACGCTGTCGCGTTAAAAACAGGTGCAGCCTGTTGCGTGCCCCGAAAGCAGCGGGAACTGCCTAGTTGAGCCAGTTGCAGCTATGGCACCAGCACCAACACTCTTTAATGAAAACACGACAGTCCTTGCGTTGCGGGTTTTGTTGAGGAGCCTTGAAATCTCGGAAAATATTATTGGCGATCAGGTCGTAAACGCTCTTCTGTATGCAACATTTTCTTCGGAAACAAAGATGTCTTATTTCATCAGTGGGACTTTTAACGCTATTCAGTGCCATACAAAAATTCGTGGTCGCCGGAGTTGACATCCTTTCTTGTCGTTAAAAGACACCACAAAACGCAGTGGCTTCTCGGCAAGCCCATACATGGCGGGATACAGTCTCGAGCACGCTGCAACCCTCATGTTTTTTTCTTTTTTTGTTCTAAACGCGCGTGGCTGTATGTCTAGTACTAGCGCCAACATGGACAAAACTGTCAAAACAGCATTCCCACTTGTGCCCATGTGTTTGAGAGCGACGCAACTGGCCGCAGCTTTTTTTTTTATCCAGCGGCCGTGGTTGTGGCATGGCTGCGTCAAAAAGTAATGCGAATTTACAGCCCTTGAGAAGAATTGCAATGTTCTGTGGCAAAAGCGTAGCACTATAAACAAAAGTTCTCCACATAGAAAAACTACAGGTCTAGCTGTACAGATTATTCTCATTAAGTCATGCACAACCTACAACTTATAGACGTATAAGTTGTAGTTACGTGATCTCATTGGCATAAATCTTTATTTCTACATATTCTGTATGCTTTGCTGCTATCATTACTTGTATAGGGCATGCATGTTTATTTTTCGGTCCTCCAATACAGAACAAGAGCGACTGTATCTTTACAGACGCAAAGCTACATACGACATGCACGTAACCTGTGTGAATTGTACGCACCTGCAGCTCTGTATCCAAGCGATCGCAGGGCCTCGACCTCAGTCTGGAGTTCGGCCAGTCGATATTGGATCACCTGGTTCTTGATCAAGGGGCTGGCCGTACACCTTGCGCTGCCGACAGTACTCCAGGGTGTCGTTGATCATGCGCTCCATGCATGGCACACCTGTGCATGCCGCCAAGTGCGCAGCTCAGTTACGTCAACAAGGCATGGAAGCGCACATACTTAGATTACTGACATTGGTAACAAAGTGGCATGACGGGTATGGAATGAATAAAGTTCGATATACTCTGTATTTTTTTAAGCTTGCTCTGACAGCTGAAGTGAGCAGAGGCATGGCCTCAGAAAAAGCAATCCCAGCTGAGCTGGGCTCAGAAATTCACAAAACTTGGCACTAGCAAGGTATGTGTCCCTTTGCTTCATCCTTCGTTTGTTTTTTGCGATGTCAATATCTTGTACAAGGAGCACAAAAACCACTGCTGCTCAGCCTCCATGATGAGTGCTGTGCCCCGTTTGCACTAAAGGCATGTGTTGAGATATTGAGAATGGTCATTTTGTGCTCCTTAGGAGCATCCCATAGATATTTTTCAATTACACTGAATGCACTTCCAGTGACAAGGACTTCATCCTTAAATATAGGCAGTTATCCCTTGGAGGCACGGATGCTACAGCTTGATATCCTGAAATGGTGAGTCAAAAGTTATACTACAATGCATTTCTTCAGAATGCTACATTCATTGTATAATGCAGCTATTTGGCTTGCTGGACAGAAGTTGCAAGTAAACACTCTTTCGTTTGTTTGCCCTGACTGTGTACACTGTTCTTTGTGCCTACAGTGTAGAGGTCTCCAATGATTCATAATGGAAATGAGAAAATTGCACTGTTTAAACATTCCCGGTTTTGTACCACAGTCAAAGGACCCAACAGAATGTATCCAATGATTGTGAATTCTGTAAGATTCGAAGAGTGACAAGTGTGGAAAGCACCTGTGCTCACTTTTGATAGCCACCACCAGGCGTTCTTCTTGGAACTGGAGCATCTGGTAGATGAAGCCCTTGCCTTCCTCGCCCACAATGTTCTTGGCTGGCACACGGACATCCTCGAAGAAGATCTGCGCTGTGTCCGAGCAACGCTGGCCGAGCTTCTTAATCTTTCGCGCCACTGTCACACCTGCCAACGGGGTTAAAACTTTTAACCTTTCGGTCATAGAGAGTTTCTGCCCATTGCATACTTGAGGTTTTTACATCATGTGCAACAAACTTAATCTCCGTATAAGTAACACACTGGCAGAATTTAAAAAGGAGCACTTTTTCTTTTGTCGGTGCTGCATTGTTGAACGTTTTGTAAAACTGCTTTAACCTGCATGCTCCAGGAAAACATTAAGACCTGCCAACTATTTATTTTAATCAGAATTAACATTCTACAGACAAGACCTCTTAGTTACCATAATCCTAGCTCTCTTCCTCTAATTCAGCAAGAATGTCCTCCCAACCAATGTTCACAAAAACTTTTTGAACTTTTGCTCTGATCACAAAAAATGTGGGTTCTTTGTGCCAGTATGCCACACCAGAAAACAAAGAGAGACAGGCAACAGAATGTCAGCAAATAAGTTTTGTTGCATCAACAGTCATAAAACAACGAAACCTGACCTAGGTTGTTCAACCCGCAACAGCGTTTAACCTACAACTTGGGAATCGTCTGATCACTGTTGATTGAAGTGCACCTACCACTATTAATTGCTTCCCTATAAGGTAGGCTCCAAGAGAAATGGCAGAGCGTCAACCTTCCATGTGCAGCTGAGTAAAGGAACTCTTCAACAGCTCACCAGGGCGTCTTAAGAGGCAGGCAGATGAGAGACTTGGTCTTGTGCGGGGGTCCCTCGGTGCGTGTGTTGGCCAGCAGGGCCATCCAGTCCGCCTGGCAGCCATTGGTGATCCACATCTTCCCACCATTGATCACCAAGTCGTCGCCTTTTCGGACAGCTGTCGTCTTGATGCCTGCCAAACACAGGTGAAAGGCAAAGAACAGCAAGAATCACATGGCACTTTCTGTTGCGAGTGTTTATCCACTGCCATGCAGAACACTGTAACAGGAATTCTTTATTCGGCCAAGTTTCTCCTTGATTGGGTGGTAGAATCGATATGAGAAGGAGCTCTAGCCTGATAGCTGCAAAAAGCTGACATATTGCGCTTGACTGGCTACCTCAATCTCATGTCGTGTGCAGCAGATTTTTAGCACTATAATGCAGAATACCAAAAGCTTGAGAGAAACCAACTAGCACTGGGACATTTTCCGGACAAGTTGCCAAAAAGCCAGAAGTTCGAAGCTCAAGGTCTTTATCGACAAAGCTTGCACTGAAATAGGACCTTGAATGAGTAGCTAAAGACCCAAGTACAAAGGAAATGGATGCCGATGTCATTCAGACTTTCTTCCATCAAAGTACTACTGTTTGCCAGCTGCACTTAAAGATGCAACAGAAGTGCTCCCTCCTCCCCTTTTCACACCACACAAAAGGCATCTTAAACAAGCAGCTGAACCCAGACAGACAAATTCAGACAGACTCACTGGCAACATCTGAGCCACTGTCTGGTTCGCTGACACCCACACATCCGACGAGGTCGCCAGCAATCGACGGTGCCAGGAACTGGGCCTTCAGCTCGTCACTGCCAAAACTAACACACCACGAAAGCATGCCACGATTATTTGTCATTCGCGGAATGAGAAAGCTGACACTGAATTTAGGCACAGCACATAATATGATTTAATTTTTTTTTAAATACATAATTTGCTAGCGGCCTACTGCTTCGCGCAATGCCCTGCAAACACGTCATTCACTAGGCTGAAGTAGATAGGCACATTTGCCTTGAAAAATTAAGTATATGTGAATTAAGTATACGTATACCCTGCCACGGGGTGCCCTGAGCTCAACCAGTCCCGGCTCCTTTTAATCTGCACTGCAGGCACGCCTGAAATTTCATGTGTTCGTCGTCTCTCGCTCTCTTTTCTTACGCTTTTCTGATGGCCATAAAACGTGATGGTGTCAAGGTATTACTTCACACCTTGTGCATTAGAAACATTTGCCTCGTTTCCTATGCTTTCACTTCTTATTCCGTTTAAAGAAAGAGCACGCAATCACAAAATTTTATATGCCACTCCTGCCCCACAAGCTCTCCCTCTGGCTATGCCAGTGGAGGCACGATTATCTATACGTTGAAAGAAAGAAAAGTTCGGTCATGTGGGAATACTAGTTTGTCAGTGTGTGTGTTGCACTCTTGTATTATTACATTGTCCACATTACGCACTATCACTTCACAGCCATTTAAACCGCATAAGTTTAATTAGGCTTGTCATCAAGACAGATTTTACCAGCACACCTAGGAACACCTAGGGATCGAGACACACACACAGCGTTGAACCAACTCGCCCAAGCAGCAGTTTTAGCCAAGTTTGTCATCAAGCCAGCCCATAAGCAAGCATGAATATTGAAATATTTGTCAGTGACAGAGTGAAGTACCAGTCCATGCCTATCCATCTGCCTTTCTTCATTTGTGGTGCTAAGCAGCTGATTTGAGCAATAATTCTACGCAACAATATGTATGCACTAGTGATTAAACTTGTAGGAAATGGACCAAGAAAATAACCATTACATAATCTGGTCTGGGCTGCTCCAGCTAGCACATTTAGAAACATGTGTACAGTTGTAATGCAATGTGAGGAAATGCTCCCAGCCACTATTTTCTTTAGAACAACCGGGTATTTTTTTTCTCTTTCTCATAAGCACATACATTATGCACACATATGATACAGAACGATGTGAGCTGTACATAATCAATATATGATGTACAATGTAGTACATCATTCAATGAGACGTCTGACATTATAAGCAACATTCTTGAAAAACTACAGCAGATTAAATAATAATGGCAGAAAAGCAAACCATATAGACTCACGTACTTGGCAAGGGCTGGGGTACACATGTCCGTTTGAACCAGAATTCCCGCAATGACGCCATGACAGTTGATGGCCGACAGCTCCTCCGCAAAGGCTACCGTGAAGCTGTAGTCCAGACCGAGACCCCCATATTCTGAAAAACAATTTGACCTAATTTGCATATTCGGACCTTCGCGAGCAAGTTCACTTATGGCCACGTTCACAGGCTCGCCAGTTAGCACTCTAGAAGCCATTCTTCTACCAAAACGCTGCCAAATAATCTTGTCAAACATAACAAGCAAACGAGTTGTCTTTTCTCCAGCGCCAGGAAAAGGGGGATGTAATAAGTTTTAGTAAAGATTGCAACAGCCTTTGTCTCTTGTGTTACAGGGCAGACTGCACATGTACACAAGGGCCCGTTTCAATGCTGGACAATAAACCGCCCTTCCATGAATGGCAGTACCTTTCGAAGATACCTCACAGTTGAAAGCAGACTTGTCAATGCGTATGTGTGCACAGGTCATGCTTAGTTCAAATAAGCAGGTTGTTCATTGCGCAGCATAGTGTTACTTAACCTAGAATGCCACGGCCAGCACATACAGAACAGTTCACTCCTGTTTTAATGATGAATAAAGACCAAACTGAATGCAAGAATTTCACATATCGGTTCCCTATCAAAGGGGACAGCAGGAGACAACCAAGATACTGGGACACCATGTTTTCTCAATAAAATCCCACAGTCCACTGCAGCGCATTGAACTGTTGATAAAGTCTGGTGATTGTACGATCAGACAACTTAAAAATTAAGTGTCCTGCATGAACATTTATGCAAGTATATTACAACAAACCTACAATTTCTGTAAAACAAGCTGTAAATAAATGGTCTATTGAAGAACACACACATGCTGCCCACTAATTAAATGGCAGCAAAGAGAAGACTGTCATTCAGAAACTTGTAACTGTATGAATTATTACTTTTTTCTAGCTTGGTCAGCAACATTGAGAGGCTATATTACTGAACTTAAAGGGGCCCTGCCACACTTTCCCAAGTAGCCACGGAATGGATTCACTAAAGGAGCTTATTGCCTCATGAATTCACCGCTGCAAAAATTTTTCAGAATCCATCCAGTACGAGCGGAGTTACAAGGATTTGTCGCATGCTGCAATTGCATTCTCTCTTCTCTCGTCCCGACAAAAGCACTGGAAGCTAAGCAGGCAGGGATGGCACGGGGGAAGAAAATACGTCACGCGCGCCTCGTGACCTTGAGCACTTTTTCTCTTCTTTTCTTCTTCGAATGCGCGGCTTTTCAGTGCGACTGCATGTGCACACGTGGACAAGTTGCCGCCTCCCGCGGCGGCCCCAGTAACGACCGAGCGCGCCATGCTCAAATCAACCAATGGCTGATACTTAGCCTGTGAATCAGTGATTTTTGAGCCTGTAGCGTCATTTGTCCAGAGAAGAGAAAGCGCTTTTTAGCTGACTTTGAGAATTTATTGTAAATTCCAGGCCGTGTTCTGCGCTATAATATTTGGCTTGCATGTTCTCAGGAGCCTCAACTACCAATCGGCAGTGTTTTCTGACCATGCTCAAAAAGTGTTGCAGGGCCCCTTTAAGAATGTCATATCATAGTGTGGCCTAGCAGTAGAGAAAAACTTTATTTACACAGTATGGCCCAGTATAAATTGTTTGTCATGGTTGCGCCTAGCAACTACAACTGCAAAGTACTTGCCAGTATGCTCCGATGACCACTCAAAATTACAGTGCTAACTTAAATATGGTTTGCAAGCATGTTCCAGTCTTCTTCTCTGAAAGAATAATGTCGCCGCACACGCTCAGCGCATATTTTGAGATTTTTGCAAAAATGTAGCCCAATGTAGCACGTTTCACCTCTTGGTGCGGTTGGCACAGCTACCACATCACTGCAATGGACGCTCTGTATGAGACTATGGTCAGTGGTGCTCAAACAGTTTCACTTGGGCGACCTTGTTCATTCTTGATGTGATAGGTACAGTGCAAGCCTAATAGGAAAGAATGCGAGGCATGAAAGAATGCTGCATCACATGCATGACAGTGTTTCTTCTTGCCCGTTGTTTTAATTCCAGTCACTGCCTCACTATACCTAGCCCATTAGGGACACTATAAAAAGAGTCTCCTGTGCAGGGCACATGTACATCTGACTTTTACTCTATTTCAAAGAGCAGCAACCTCAAAAAGAAATTTAAATTGGCCTTCCATTTAAAATTTTGACCATATTCACAACCTGCAAGCGCTTTGCACATTGCAGACATGACTGTCACTGAGCCATCTATGCGTTGCACTTGTTTGGTTGCAATGCTAGAAACCAGTGCCCATTAAAAAAGCAAGAAGTACTGCTTCATCCGGGCATAGCGTTGTACAACTCATATGACAGAATCATCTGGATCCTCAGCCTATGTGGCTAGCTTTGGATCCACGAATGCTTTTGATGCAGTTAAAATGGCCAAATTCATAAATAATTTAGCTTGAGTGTGCTTTGCCTCATTGGATGGCTGCCTTCGCTATTATTTAGAGATCAAATCATAGAAAGATGCTTATTTTATTCTGTGTGCGAAGGCCCCTTGGTTTTGGTGCATGAGCACAAGTTATTGGTGAAGTGGTAGTTCACCAATCAACATACTGTGCCTATACATGCCTATTTCCTTTATGGCAACAGTACCACCAGCTTGAAACTATTGAAGGCAGCCACACTTTCGAAGTCTTTGTGAGTCATGCCAAAGTTTGATGATGCGGCGGTGCTGTGTATAGCTTCCTCATGAAAAAAAAAAACGTAAATACAATAAATTGAATCCACACCATAAGGAAGTGCTCTTGCCAAACAACTGTGCCACTGCTTAAAAAATTACACAACCCAGCATTACTTAGCAGTGCCATGCATAGACAACACAGGCCTAAGCCAGGGAGCTCTGCAGCAGCCTGCGATCTCACCCACGGGGCGTGTGATTCCCAGCACTCCCACCTCGGCCAACTTCTTGAACACCTTTGTGGGCATCGAAACATGCCATCTGCCTCCCACTGGTCCACGTACGGGTTGATGTCCTTGTCAATGACCTGCGTTGAGGACGCAGATGTCATTAGGTCACTTGGTCATTGTGGAGCAAGTGGCATGACAGTGCTTTTTGAATGCATGAGAACTACTAAAATATGTAGGTGGGCTAGTTGGTTTTGCATCTGTGAAGATACTAGTAAGTAAGCCCAACTTGACAAGGATGCAGAAAGAAAACAGATAAGGACACAATGCTACCTTCAACTGATATTTTATTTTCGCATGAACCAATATATATGAACCAATAAACATATACTGAGTGAGTGGAAACAGAAACAACAAATGAACATTCAGTGGGACATATCGCTGAACTGAACACGTGCTCATGGCAATATCACTACATAGCAAAAAGTATTACTGCGACAAAGCAAGATATTGCTTTGTCGCAGTAATATTTTTATATGAACCAATAAACATATACTGAGTGAGTGGAAACAGAAACAACAAATGAACATTCAGTGGGACATATCGCTGAACTGAACACGTGCTCATGGCAATATCACTACATAGCAAAAAATATTACTGCGACAAAGCAAGATATTGCAACTCTTTTTCAGAAAGCTGAAGGGAAGGTTGGTTAATGCCCATTTCTTCCAATCTAGGAATCTCATGGGTCCCTACAATTTCTCTAGTCATCTTACTATGTGCCTCATACAAGATAAAAGTGTGTTCAAAGGACGGCATGCAGCCGCCATCTCGGCAATGTATGCCCTACTGACCTGAGATTGCTTTCGTGACGTTATAATGACGGTCTTTCAGTCTCTGGTTAATACATGTGCCAATCTGACCAACATGCGTCCTTTTACACGAAAGTTGAATGGCATAGACATTGCAAGTACAGGTCACAAAAAGTTTTCGATGATTAATATTACATGCGTTTACCTTGTTACTCTCTGAATTAACCTAATGGCATAATTTCTGTAGACACTTGGGAGCGGAAAAGACCACATCCACCCCCGACTTTGCCGCAGTTCTTCTGACATTGCGTAAATGCAATGTATGTATGGCACAATCGCCACTTTCATAGCTCCAGCACCACCACTGTTGCCCTTTGATGTGTCTTTAAGCTTTCTGTCCCTCTGTGACAGAGTTAACCATACCTAATGGACAACCAGACTACGCTAAGTGCTTGACCTGATCCAGGAAACTGGTTTCCACCTTGTGGTCACAGGACTTCATAAGAGAATTATTAAAACAAGACTGTACTATTGTGCATTTGACAAGCTTTGAATCAGCGGAAGAAAATGGCAAGATAGGCTTATTGCCTCTCAGGTCATAGCTCCAGCGAAGTTTCTGTGCTGAAAAGCATGGTCTTAAGTCTAGAAACCTTATAGAATTGCCCTCTGGCACTTCATGCATCAACACCACAGGGGAAAGACTACACAGCATAAATGAAGGCAAGCTGATCTCCAAGATCTTTACAAAATCAATCATTTTTCAAAAGTAAACGTATGTAGCATATTGAGCGCTTGCTGGCCTTCAGTAAAAGAAAGGTTTTTTCGTTGTTTTTAGTATCACGTTTCAAAACGTTACGCGATGATGTGAGACTGCGTGGATTCACCATGGCACTGACTTCACTCTACATTGTGAACAGCCGTCATGTTGAGAGAGCCCCTTACAACTAAGGCACGTTCAAAAGCCACAGACTTAGGGTAGACACAAAAAACTTCCCCCCTCTCCCGCTAAAGGGAACCATGTGTGGATGCGAAGCAACGGGGAGAGTTAGCTTGAGCGGGATAAACGCCGCCGCTCTCGTTTCACGGCAGCGGCCCGGGCACTCATCGCGCCGTTGCACAGGAGAGAGAATGAGGCGCGCGCGCTCCGTCATTTTCATACCGCGGAACTACCATTGCGCTCCCAGTGGAGTATGCAGCTGTTGCACCACCTGTCGTGCGCGCCGCTCCGTAGAGGATTCCTAGAGGAGAGAGCGGGGGGGGGGGGGGGGGGACCGTAGGAGAGAAGAGAGAGGGGGGGGAAGCGACGTGCATGAGCTGTGGGGGGTGTGGGAAGAGGGAGCCGCTCCGTAGAGTAGAGGATTCCTAGAGGAGAGAGGGGGGAGAGGACGTGTTTGCGCTGTGGGACGCGGGGGCCGCTCCTTAGAGTAGAGGATTCCTAGAGGAGAGAAAGGGGTTGAGCGTAGGAGAGGAGAGAGGGGGGGGGGGAGAGGACGCGCATGCGCTGTGGGTGTGTAGGGCGCGGGACGCGGGCGCCGCTCCTTAGAGTACAGGATTCCTAGAGGAGAGAAAGGGGGGTGAGCGTAGGAGATGAAAGAGAGAGGGGGGAGGGGACGCGCATGTGTTGTGGTGGTGTGGGACGCGGGACGCGGGAAGGTGGGACGGACTAAGCCCCCTCCAAACACATGCAAGCAAGATCAAGGAATGGAGTCAACCTGGGCGACAGACACCACCTGCCTAGCCATTGCTAAGCAGCCTCTCTGTGCTCTCGGCCATGACTCTTGTGACTATGGTAGTGGTTGATGGCCTTATTGTACTACAGTGTTCTGGTTCGCACAGTGGGTGCTTCCCTACTTCATGAAAGTGGCCGGACGCGGGAGGGACGGACATAGCCCCGAGCATACATCTAAAATGCTGAGCATGTGTAGCTGCAAGCGTCTTAGCCAAGTCAAGGAAGTCACCCTCATGCAGAGTATGGAAACGGGCTAGCTAGTGTTCCACCTTGTTCTGTGCTGAGTAGCCAGCCGGATGGATAACACGTACACTCTGCTCAAGTGGCTCTGGCCCGAGGCAGGGAAGTTTTCAGGCCTTTCACTGCTGGTATGAATGCGCACGCATGCACTTTAATATGAGCGCATACATATTAAAGTTACTGTAAAGCAGTGGTGTATTGGCCACGTACATTGTGGGGCACGCACTGGTCTGAATGATTCTAGCCATGACGAACACCGACAGTTTCCTCAGTTTTCTGTACATTTCATTTGGTACACCGTCAAAATGGGATACCAGTAAAGCAGTTACTGTCATTCCTTGTCGTGCCAGTGTTACGACATGCCTCAGGAAAAACACACCGACGTCCTCTGGATGTCCTGCTTAGGAGGTGTGGTACATTTAAATGTCCCATATATTTGCCTAAAACTTCCCAAATGAGACAAAAAAAAAAAAGACACGCAAGGATATCCCTCATGTTTCATCATAGAATCGTACTTGGATGCTGCACATAGCGCTGTTTCAAGAAATCACCACCACATGCAGTATTAAAAGGGTACATAACCGTAACTAAGAATTGTCTTTTTGAAAGTGGTGCATTTCTTCGAACGTTTCTTACGGTTAATCACCCTAAACGTACTCTCCCCGAGATGCAATTAACTTGCTTTCCACAACTGCAGGCTTATGTCAGTGGTTCCATTGTTGTTTTTCTCTCCCTCTTTGCTTATATACTAACCAATCTTGAAAACAATGGAAACACTACTGCCAGTGCAGAAGCCCATATATCTGCCTACACAGCATTTTGTGTTCAATCCACCCTGTATCTGCTAGCACGCTGTACTTATTGTGGCGCAGCAGCAGTTGTAATCGTGCACTGCGCCGAACCATGCCGCCTGTTACGAGAAGCTCGCTCGACTGCACCTTCTTATCTCTGATATGCTTCGCCTGTGAGTTAAACTGCTGTTTTTTCTTTTTTCTTTTTTTGTACCTTTGCTCTTAAGTGGCCCTCGCGCCATAAAACACCATCCTCTTTTCTTTTTTATCTTTCTTTGTTGACAAGTCTGGTGTTCACAGTTGTAAATAAAAATTAACTGTCATAAATTTTCAACACAACTTTTCTTTCTGTCGGCCTCCTCCCGCTGGCTGTACTACAAATATGCGTGTGTGTGTGTGGCACTCTGTTGAAAAATGTTGTCATTGTTGGAAAAAGCTTTTACAGCAATGTCTTTGGCATCTTAGAGCACAATGTTTGGCATCTTAGGCAGGGCCGGGCTCAGTCATACAGGCCCAGTGCCACGGGCCCAAGCCCAATTCTCCACTAGCCTGCTGTTACGCTACACGATATGGTTCCCTTAGCGCAGACGCAAGCCGATACGATATTTCAGTGTCTAGGTAAGCATTCAGCGACTTGTACCCGAAAGTAAGCAACGGTGACAAGCAAGGAATGAAAGAAATACCTTCACCCTGCGAACGCTCCGTCGAAGCTCATCATGTTGCTCCGTGAAGAACGTCGCACAACATCGGGCTTCTTGTCGGGTCGTACAAGGGGGTACACCTTGAGGAAAGCGCAGCCGAAAGCGACGGGATAACCTCAAAGCTTGCATTGTTCAGCCGTGCGCGCGGTCTCGGCAAGAGCAACAGACAGGGCAACGACGAATGCCAAGTCGCGCGTCGTTGAACTGACGACAGCGTAATCATATCTACACCAAGTTGCCGCACCGGCTGATCAAGTTTTACAATCGAAACTAAAATTTGAAGATTGGCTTGTCTTGGATTGCTTTTTCTGTTGAAGACAAAGGGGTTGCCAGGTTGTACGATATGGAATGGTCCAAATTTGGAGAAATTTTAGTCAACATCACAGGCTGAGGCAGCTGAGGCATCTCGCGAAGGCGACAGTTCAAGAATCGCTAAGTGCAGAAGACGGTGACATCAGAGTTTCCTTGTGCAACGCGCGGTCCTGAATTACCTGGATGGTCTGCTTGGTGCCCGCAGTGCAAACAACCGGGTGGCTGGGTCTTTAAAAGTGTAACATGAAGAGTGAAGATGCCTGCACTGCTAGCGGCGCGGATCGTAAACCGCGAATGGCAAGTACCAGGTCCTTCAGCAAGCAGCTATTGGAAAAGGAGCAACTGCATTCACTGATTTTTGGTCTGTGGCGAATGTATCACATAGGAAATTACATCACGAAACGTTTCAAAAGCACCTAAAGGGGGGAATTACGGCCTGCTGGAGCGGTAGCTGCGACGCACGTGTTTCCCCACGCCGTTGCCGTCCGCGAAGTGTACAGCCAAAGTGAGGCAACGCCCACGAAGAATGTGACTGGTTTATGACCGTACTCGGATGACACGCATCTCACATCGGTGTAGGCACAGGACTGATGCTTAACTACTACTGTCATGGACGTGCAGTATAGAAGGCGACGACGGCTGCACAGACTGGTACATGTTTGCCAGAAAAACAGTGAAGCAAACTCGGGCCAA